>CM056743.1:35855204-36455204 GCA_029851415.1 Eretmocerus hayati
TTGGTGACTTTACGCACAGGTCTTTACGCATTCCGTGCGCAAAAATTTCTTTACGCACGGAAAAATGTTCCTTACGCACTAACTTTACGCACATGATTTCGAAAAAATAGGTTAGTTCGAGTCCAAACATTTTCGATGTATAATTTTCGTTTTTGGAGGTTATGTTGAACCAAAGTGGAGAAACGAAGTTCCCCATCGAAAACATGACATGAAAATACGTCGAAGATGCCTCGATTGATTATTTCCGTGTGTCAAATTGAACAGCCCAGAACGCCCGCGAAAGGTAAACAGCACGTAAATGACCATTCGTACTCTCATCATTGCTCTACTCCTGGTGAAACTTAGAAAACCCCTATTTTTCGAAAGCGATTTCGAAGTGAAATTTCCTGATCTTTTGATTGGGGATGTCGAAAGAACTGAAAAGGGGGTAATTTTGAGTTACAGCCATTTCAAATCTTTACTGATAATTCTCGAGGTTATGGTGGCACAAATACGAAAAACAAACCCCGTCATCGGAAAGCTGTGGCAAAAATACGTCAGAAATGATGTCATTGATTTCTTTCTATCTGGGGTCTACGGCCTCTGGAGATGGCTCAAAAATACATGTTTTACCCTCCAAAAAGCAACCCAGGACAGTTGACGTGAATCGCCCCATATGTTGCTCTTGCGTAAACTCATTCCATCTCTTGCGAGACCCCACTTTGATCCCTTCAGTCGTCTAATCGACCTCGTTGAGTCGTGAGTGATGACTTTATGTGACCTAAGGCTGGACTTTATAGACGCCACTGACTATTCAAGTGAGCGATGATCAAGAGACGGACACGCCGTTGACTGAACTAGTCCGGTCGCACCAAGCGGTGGCTCTTATACGCGATACACTTGAAGTGCGGACGCCTATGTAGTTTGCACCCGTAACACACCCCCTGGGCAGAGCCGACGATGTCCTCATCGTCTGGACTTCATGTCTTTGATTCGTAATTGTCGTCTATGTAGATCCCGAGTCCATCTCGTCGGTACAGCAGATCTAGGCGTGAGCAGCGCCACTTCATTACCATCGTTGATTATCCTCCAAGAGTGCAGTCCACTTGTGAGCGGGGTTCATCCCACTTCTGACACCAATTGTCATGATTTTATTCTCCTTGATGCGCCGAGTAAAAAGTGCGGCCGCCGGGAAACGATCCGGCGACCTCTTGATCAAGAAACGGACACGCTGTTGACTGAGCTAGTCCAGCTACACCAAGCGGTGGCTCTTATACATGATACACTTGAAGTGCGGGCGCCTGTGTAGTTTGCACCCGTAACACCGAAGAGTATCGGAGTGTTCTATATGAAGTGCTAGAATCAATGTAATGACCTATTGAAGTGGACATGACGATGATGATTTATGCTATAATAACAACGAGAACCTGACACTAAGAAATTGGAAACATGCCGTGACTTACCTATTTCAGCTTCAGTTGATTTTTGCCACCCGAATCGAGGCGAAATGTTTTCGCAACCCACATAAAATCATTCTCGTTATCCCAATCGAATCTCTTGAACATCGTAATATTTAATACAATGAGGTGGTCATTGAGATCAGATTGACGTCATAAAACTCGTAAATTTTGGAATGGATTGAATCGTTTTGCTATATTAGTCTAGGAACCATGCGAGTCTCTGTGTCGTTGCAACAATAACCTTTCAACTTTACTGGTTATGTTGATATTTACTATTCTGATTACTGCTAACGACTTTCATCGACTCCTATTCACGAAACGATAGCCTCACGAATTATCGCAATATTCCAAGCGACTGACTTCTCGATTGTACTGCGGATTAATATAAGGGATATTTCGAATTTTGTCGATTGTTCCTCGCACGTCAAATTGCCCGGAGAGAAGGACGGCATCTACGTTATTGGACTTAATCTAACTCGCTAGTCGGTTCCTCAAAGTAATTTATTTCTAAAATCTTAGCCTAATACAAGAAAGGAAAAAATGATAATCAAAATTACGCATTGAAGGGCCAACGAGTTTTGCACTCGGAAGTTATTATAGAATTGTGATAAAGAAAGATAATGATAAAACTCATTCAGATCTGATAGTTCGTCGATGGCAGCTTCAGGACGTCGATGTCATCCTTCGGATGCGCAGGTTATAGCGATGCATTGGCGCTGGGTATGCAAGCTTGCGTTCAATGGCCTCCTCGGCAGCTTCGGCGAAGGTTGGGCGTCCACGTCGGCGTTTCCACGTCTCGGGTCGAGGCGAGCGGTAGAAGAGGCTTCCTACCGCCAGTGGCGATGTCGACGGGAGCGAGAGTGCACGCGCAGTTTTCCAGTCGTCGAAGAACTTCGGTGGTGTGTGCGTCGTTCGTTGATAGGCAGGTGTCCCTGTCCTGAGCGTTGACGACCTCGTCAGTCCTGAGTCCGCTGACTTGGCCACCTTCGCATGCAGACGAAGATGGATCGAGTGGTTTCGAAATGCCTTTGAGGTCAATGGGGTCAGAATAGTCGAATTTCATCTGTGAGCCGTGAACTCTTGCTGCGCTGGTCCCGGGTCTCTTCACAGTGAACACTTGTGAAGCGTGATCCTGCAAGATCTCGTGAGGCCCTTCCCATTGCGGGGCCAGACCAGCGTTGAATATTTATGCGGCCATCGGAAAGAGGATGTAGATTCACGTATGGTTCTCTCTTGTTTTTTTTTGCGTTATGGATCCTGGTATCGAGGTCCTCGCCAATGTACGAAGGGTCCTCGATTGGTCGGGCCAGGTTCCTCCCCATAAGCAGTTCGCATGATGAGTAACTGGTTGCGGCGTTGCGTCGTCGACGCAGGGTTAACAAGATTTGTGGCACGTACGGGTCCGCGTCGACTTGTCGGCGTTGCTGATACAGTAACAGCCTCAATCTCTTCTTGAGTTCTTGGTTGCGTCGTTCCGTTGGGTTCGCTCGTGGCAGATCAGTTGGGGTCGTCCACGTCGACTTGTCGGCGTTGCTGATACAGATACAGCCTCAATCTCTTCTTGAGTTCTTGGTTGCGTCGTTCCGTTGGGTTCGCTCGTGGCAGATCAGTTGGGGTCGTCCACATCGCAGCTCTCCGACGTTGGCAGTGATCGTTGCAGCTCTCGCTTCTGAACTAGGGAGCGTTGTCGGCGAGCACGGCGCTGGGGTATCTCCAACGACGGAAGACTTCGTTTCCCGGAGTCTTGGTAATTACCTGGGTCGAGGACGAAGCCACAGCGAAGGCCTCTGTCTATCTCGAGAACATATCGGTAAAAAGAGAAAGAAAGCGTTTTCCCTGAGGCGTTAGGGGGTAAGGTCTCATCATGTCCAACGCTACCGTTTTCCACAGACGCTGAGGCTCGCGTGGTATTTCGAACCCGTGAATGGTCGGCTTTGCTGCTTTCGTCAGGCTGCAAGGTCGACATGCTCGGAAGTACTGTCAAACGTCGTGGATCATCCCCGGCCAATAGTAATGCTGACTGATGGTCCTGAGCGTCTCGTTGGCGCCTGGATGCCCTGCGAATTTGTCATCGTGGTGGAAGTGCAGGATCTCGTGCTGGGCGTCCTCTGGAACATATATCCTTAGGTTATCCGGATTCCTGGTGTAGTATAGGACTCCCTTCTTCGTCGCCCAATCCTATCCCTGCAGTAGGTGAGCGACGTCATCCTAAGGATGCTGAACGAACTCGTACGGACTACGTCCGTCCAAATTTGACAAAACGGTGTCGTCTTCATCATCGACAAATTGGTCGCTGCTGGGGTACCTCGACAAGGCATCGGGCAGCTGGTTTTCCTCCTCAGGAACGAGCTCCGTCCCGAAGTTGAAGCGCTCGAGGTACATGGCTCAGCGTGTAAGCTTGCCTCTTTCATCCTTCACTCTGTCCAGCCATATCAGAGCCTGATTGTCAGTGCGGAGTATGAAGCCGTTATCCTCCTGGAGATGTTTGTACTTCCTCAAGGCCCAGATAACAGCCAGGCTCCTGCGTTCGTTCGAGTGATACCCTTTCTCCGTAGGAGTGAATTTCGCCGAAGCGTGTGATACAACTTCACGCTTTTCAGTGGGTATCTCGTGGTACAGTACGGGTCCCATGCCTTCGTCGCAGAAATCGGTCTGCAGGACCAGTGGTTCGCCTTGCCGGGGTCGATGGAGGAGTTTTTCCATGGCCCACTGAGCTTCAGCGCTCCAGGTTTTCCCTTGCTATAGTAGGGCGATCATCGGTGCTGCGACGGCAGCGAAGTTAGGTTAGTATTCTCGGAGCCACCCGCAGACGCCCAGAAACTTCTGTGGATACTTACGGTTGCGGGGTGTGGGGGTGCTCCAAGGCAGCACGGGCGTGTTTCGATTTGGCCTCGTTGTGGTTTGTTGTGATGACGAGTCCCAGAAAGTCCTCGTGATCTTTTCCGAATTTGCAATTCTCGATCGCGCAGGCCAATTCGTAGGTCTGCAGGCGTTCCAACACCAGCGCCAGATGCACCAGGTCCTCCTCATAGTTTTCAAAGAACACGATGATGTCATCCTGAAAATTCAAACAACAAATACCCGCAAGTCCTAGAAAAACTTCCTTACCAATCAGCTGGTTGTAGGTGCTTCCAGAATTCTTCAGTCCAAACGCGGCGATGTTGAATTCGTACTGCCCTCTATTGGGGGTACAGAATGCAGTGTACTTTCACGGCTTGGCGTCGAATGAGCTGACGACTCATCTGCCACGAATGACGCGCCCTCCACCTTGGCACACGGCGCGTCATGCAAAACGTGTGATGTTGAATACTTTTTCGTAGCGCCCATCATGGTTTCTCGATGACGGGTCATCCGCTGGATATGACGCGACATGGGGAAACCATGATTTCTCGACAGTCGTGTCGTGAGTATGACCCAGTCCGTGTTTCTATAGGAAACATGACGTTTCGTTAACAATATATTGTTAACGAAACGTCATGTTCCCCCCATGATTCTCTTGTTAGTGAAATTTCATGTTCCCCCGATGACAGGTCATTGCTGACGTATGACAAAGTGGCTATACGATTCGCGGCCAGAGTCATGTTTTCTTGATGACAAATCATCGAAGAAACATGACAAACACGGTATGAGTGATTAATGACTTTGGAATTTTCTTTACTTGGAATTCTTTCGCGTTGATGATGGGAAATCGCTTCTATTGTACTTTCTGGTCATTGAAATTGTATGACGTGAATGGTATCTGTATCTTTTGCTGTTGTGTAGCAATACGCGCGCGATGCTTGGGTTTAAAAAATAATATATCGAATTTTATCGATAGTTGAGGTCTTGTCACGGTCTTCATGGCGAAGCATCAATGCGGCAGTGTTCTGACAACATCGCTTACCTGTATTTGATTAACCACTGCCCTAAGCAAGCCCGTCGCGAATGGAACGATGATGAAGCAAGCATGCTCGTTTCATAGTGTCAATTGAAATTCCGGAAGATATATAGTGTCGAGCTTAGAATCGAAAAATCCATCCTGCCAGCACCATGAAAATAGAAGCTTTCGGAGTAGTGTTCCTATTTTTACATTGAGTGCAAACGACGGTTGAATGGCGTCTTGGGTAAAATTTCGCCAATGTGTGAACCTTAATTTCAAGAGAGCATGTATATATAATCCTTGTTCCCAACCCACAAAAGAGAGATCTTCCGATGATTCAGCAGTCCTTTGCATAGGCTCTCTAACATCTTCGTCTGATTGTCAGAAAGTGTGTGTGCTTGCAAGACAACTTTAAATCAAATGAGACTTGATCAATTTCGATACAGCAGTTGAAAACTTCTTAGAGAGCCACTGCGAAAAAAAATTCGCCGCATGACTAGCAGCAATGCAATAGATCGAAGAGGCTATGTGACAATCACAGTAGCAACCTGCGGATCACGCACTACGCATTGTTAGCGTTACGCGAGCGTTCCAAATAATCTCGAGCGGATACGAGCTCGATGGCCCAGACAACGGGTCGCTAACATAGCCTACAGCCTCGATTCGGATCGAAATAACTTCGTCGTGATAATAGCCACGGTTGCTGGTGAGCCCGGAGGGTATAGTATCTTAGATGACATCAATGAGCTCGTATCGCACTGTGTATTTGGCGTTTGCATGGGTTTACAAGCCGTATAGGCAACAGGTGAATAGCCCATTTCATAAATAAATCTAGCGATTCGAGCAACAACGCGGCAGAAGCGTCTAGACTTTGTCTGTCTATTTTTTAAGCGTGCCATATACCTCTACAAGTATGTTATGACTCGAGCAAGAAGTTGATCATTCGGGCAATTTATGTAAACTATCCAAGCCCGGTGTGGTTGCTTCCATATTTGTGGCTCGCAGATTTTACGACAGAGCGTAATTCTAACGAAAAGTGTGAGTATCGCTCGTTCATCTCGGCTACAAAACATAAAAGCTGAGCACAGGTGCGCTAACAACATCTATGCTGACCGTGTCTATATACTCCCATTCGACGCGCAAGTACTTATGTGCCTAGCCTGGACGGTATACAATATCTGCATGCGGTTTTCCGACCGTTATACATGCGCCATGCCACCTAGAACTCTATATAGCAGTGATTATCGTGTTTGCCCTCAGAAAGTGCATCGTCAGAGCTGTAAGCCACTATGCGCCCATCAGGCTTGCAACGAGGAGCTGTTTATCTAGTTTAGTCTAGACGGGTCAAATAGTAATTAGCGACTGGGGGGCAAACAGTGGCGCTCCTCTGGCGCGTTCGCCCCTTTGGCGGTGCAATGCTATATAGTGCATTAGATCGGGTGCATGCATAAAGCAGCCCACCATAATAATAATGCCACCATCACCATCACCATCGGGAGGACCGTCACCACTCCTGACAAAGAATGAGTGGTCGCCGGCGGCGGCGGACGGCGGTGGCAACGTCGACGACGACGACGACGACGCAAGGCGCATATAATCGCAAAGTTTGCCGCCGCCGCCGCCGACGCTATAATGCCGTCTGCATCGGCATTGACTGACACTCTGGGCGGCTAGACCAGACCAGACAAACCGGGACAAACTTTCGAACTAGCACAGGTCGTCTGGCTGGCTGGCTGGCTGGCTGGCTGGCCTCCCCTACCATGACTCGCGCCCGCCGTCTGCTTTTCCCTGCTAGTATATATATGCTTTGGAGGTCTGTGCCTGCCCCTTCGCGGATTGTGGATTGTGTTGTAGTACCAGAGCAGTGGGAATATATACTCATGCACCGTCTGGCCGATGGCTGCCCGGCCGTCGCGCGTCTGGTTTTCTGTGGGTAATGTGGATGTCTGGCCTGTCGCTCCGTCTCGCCTCCTCCTCCTCCTCCTCCTCTTCTGCCTCCACTACCAACCACTACCAGCTACTCCTGACGTGCCACCTCTGTTGGACCTGCTGCATCGCCAGCCACATCACATCGAGTGTATCCATTGAACGGATTATATGCGCCCAAAGAATAAAAAGAAAAAAAAATACCGGCTAATGTCTTTCCATAGCTCGTTTCTCGCCCCCCGTAGATCCAACCATATTGTACATCGGCGCGCTCGTTATAACGTCGTTAGCGCTGACCGATGATGTGGCTAGCCCCAATTCTCTCTTTCTCTAACCTCTTTCTATCTCTTGTACCATTGAGCAGTCTGATTCATTTTGAGACTCCTGGCATATACTTAGCAATCTGAGTGAGTGCAGCATCGTAAAGACCAAGTTTCAGGATCGACGGGTGATTTTTGAAAGGAGCGCGCGTCTCTCGAGAAAAGTGAAGCGAAACACTCGAGTCAAGTCGTTATGTCTCGGTCCGCGGTTGCTCATTCGTTCACCCGTGCAAACTTGGCCGATTTCGTAGACGGTCTGTGGTACTTGGCCCAAATGTCCCTCGGCTCTCTTGATACCATCTATATATATATATATATATTTGCCGTCTAAAATGCGCGTATGCAAGCTTGCAAAGGGATTGTCTATGACTCGCGGGCTTTATCGCGATTGCAATGATACTTCCTTGCGTGCCTTATATATCTGCGATGTAAGAAGTGGCGCCCACGCTCATTGCCATGCGCCTGTTGCGGCGATGCCTCGTTGCGGACAAATGAAACCAAATCAACAAGATTTTCTTTGTCTGACGGCGATATCACGACCTCACGTTCGGACGAGGCTGTCCAATTGATGGTTCGTGCGTGATGGTCTTTCTTTAAAAGGAACATGAGATCGGAGTAGATATTTTCAAATGATAATTCATCGCTTTGAGGGGTCACCATACTCGATCTTCATACTGTACATACCATCATTAGTTTCAAATTGAGATATTTAAGGAGCCTCAAATTGAATAATCTCGAGATTTGTGTCTCGCGGTACCTGTCTGTTACTACTTACAAGTTTTATATGGTCTAGCATTTTTCCGTCATACTTATCAGTTGAGTGTTTGGAAGATCTCAATCCGAAGCTAGATACTTTATTGCCAGAGTAACTTAATAAGTCACATCAATGGATATATAAATTATAAAGGATATCCTGATGTTAAATTTGCTAATCTTAATGGAGGTAAGCACTCAGAAAGTCGCTGAATTCAGATGCACTTTTCAACAAGTCCTGTGTCCTACAACACCATCTATGATCTTGACAGTTATGCATTCGAGGGTGAAGAAAGAAGTTTCTTTAATCGTGCTATATGTTATTTCTATTCTTAAAGGCTCTTGCAACTAATGTAAAGGGCTCCAACTTATTTTTCTCCGTAAAATCTCCAACGGCATTCAGGATATTGTAGAAATGATCGTCTTCTCCATCAGATTCGTCCATACTTATACCAGAGATGGTCGAAGTCTTCCCTTTGTCAATGTCTGAAACGAACTTGACTAGATGTCTACATTTATGAACTTTGGAACCTTCTGGTCAATTCTCAAGTTCTTGGTTACATGTTGTAATAGTAGGTCTTTTGGATAAAATCCTTTGGGATATCCCTCTCTTCCCCAGGATGGGGGAAATCTCGAAATTTAATCCTTATCAGAAAAAGCAGAGTAAGTCAAGAATCGCATATTTTATCATCTGAAATATTGATTGGTTAGTAAATCAGTTATTCATTCGTCTATTCGATTCGAGCATTGTGTTGACAGGGGAGGAATACTTTTCACGTACATTTTTTACACATGACCTACTACGGGGTAATTCTTTAATTCAATTGCTATTTACAACTCGAATTCATTCACCACATTATTATGTTCGTCCGCAACAATGAAAAGGTCACTGTGGGGAGAATTTCTGTGTAAATATTTGTGTGTGTGTTCCGAAGTTATGAGTTGCAAGAGAAGGATGGTCAAGGTTGCGTTGGTACGCTTTTCATCCTACTATATAAATTTCATTCCTTTTAAAAAGTGCAAAATCAATATCCTTCGTGATATAAGTCACCGTAGTCCTACCATTCACTGTTCCGTTTCTCATAAACGTGTATCTAATGATGAGTATCTAATGATGGCACAATTGATGTGAGATCAACGGTGCCACCGGACGCATAGAAAGGCTATGCGAAGTTATGTGTGCTTTCCTTGCCCACCTACTTGCGACGATGCATAGGTTTCATCAAGTTTGGCAGGGGGCGGGGCGACCACGGGGAATCGCGAAGTACAGCCAATCACTCAAAACGCCGCAGATTTACCTTAGAGAGGGTAGAAACCCTCCCTAACTACTCACATAGACACACGTTTCTTTGGCACAAACACAAGCCACCGTGCAAGATTTTTCCAGGAAAATATTCTGAGAATCTGAGGTGGGGGGGGGGGGGAGGGGGGTTGTCGTGTACTCTCGCGATACTTTCATCCACCTCGGGGAGTGCATTCGTTTCCCAGGATCAGCGAAGGAGCCTACTTGCGGTTAACCGGGGCCGGGGAGTCATGACTGTCCCAAGATCCGAAGATCCTTCTTGTTAGGGACATTCTTTTCCTCTTCTGTCCAGAAGTGAAAACCTCCACAGACAATTAAAAAGTGTGGATAGTGTCGGGTCCACCCGAAAAAACTCTCGTACCTACCGACTATAACCCCTCCACGGAGGGCGCGTACCCGAAGGTTATAGTCCCAGAAGAAGGAAAGAAGGAGCAGAAGTATGCTCAGGGCTCATACGCACAGAGGAGATAAGTGATCCTGGCACCGAAATTGTCAGTTATAGGAATTCTAAAAAGAGAGATCGATACTTAAAAAACTCCTCCATACAAATCCGCGCTGACAAAAACTCTCCAGCCTCCAATTTTCCAAGGTTATTGATAAACAATCTGGAATCAAGCACCCCAGTACGCCTCTTCTACTGCACGTTGAGACATGTCCGTGGTATAGAAATACTCGTCTTGAGAAAAGAAAATACCCGTCCCCTCGAAAATCTCCCGCATTTCATTAATTTTTCCACACTGGAAAATGTTGTCCATAAGCATGAAAGTCCAGATCACTCGCTATCTTACACGACGTTTACGCGTGACTTACACAAATTAGCGGTAATCTGGACTTTCATGCTTATGAACAACAATTCAAAGTGTGTGCAAGTGTGGAAAAACTAAAAGAAAGTAAGAGATTTCTGAGAATACGGGTATTTTTTTTTTCAAGACGAGTCTTTCTAAACCACGAACATGTCTCCTCGTGCAGTGAAAGGGGCGTTCTGGAGTGCTTGGTTTCAGCATGTTTATTAATAATCTTGGAAAATTGGAGGGTGGAGGAGTTTTTCTGGGTGCGGATTTGTATGCAAGAGTTTTTGAAGTATTGATCTCTCTTTTCGGAATCCTTGTAGCTGACAATTTCGGTGCCAGGATCACTTATCTGCACAGAGGCGCATGGGATAGTGAAAGCACATACACTGGTGCTGGGGCTGAAGACTGGAGTCGGGGAGTTGTCGTGTGCTCCCGGGATGCTGAGGTCCCCCCAGGGGATTGCGTCTGTCTCCTTGGAACAGCGAAGGATCTTCTTGCGGTTAACTGGGCCCGGGGAGTTCATACTCTCCCACGGTCCAAAGAACCCCCTTGCAGAGTCTGTGAATGTAAGATTTGACTAGTATTTGAAGCATATGGGTATCGGGGATGTGAATGTAAAATACTCAACTCCATCTTGATGTTTCGGACCAAAATAACTGATTCGCAACGACTATATCGGCCCGGGTCGTCAAAGTTAACATTTCCCATGAACAGTTAACCAGTCATTTGAATCTTCCAATTATATCTCTGGACCCGTGTGGTATTTAGAGACACTAAAAATGTCAGCACCTTTGGGCGCGACTAAGAAAAGTATCGAATCATTGGATCTGAATTCTCTATTGGCTCATTGAAGTGGTTGAGTAACCATCCTCAAAGTTCACAACCAAGTTCTGAAGGTGTGATCTATCCATAGCATCGAGTACTCTTCACTTCTGTCCAGAGATGAAATGTGAAAGGGGTGTTGGAAAAGAAGGGAAAGAAGAACCCTTGCATGACTTGAGTCGACTTCAAATACTTTCCCAGATTTCCGACATCAAATGGAGGCTGGTATCACATCGCATACTTATTCCCAAGACATTATCAAATTTGTTGTCACAATGTAAAAGAGGACCGTTCTTCTTCATTATTCTGTTTCTTCTGGCGAAGTATATTCTTCTGACGAGGTTCCGTGAAAGAGTGAAGAATTTTCTGCGCGAAATCTGCTCATTGACGCTGAAATGAAATTTGGTATACGCTGCTAACTGATGGTCATAGTGCAATTTCTTATAGAATTTCTAAAAAAATTACAGAGAGCACATTTCGTCGGTATCTGAATTCTATTTATTCTCTTGTCATCATTCTTCGACCGCCGCGAGTCAGGTGTGAGTAGCTTGTCATCGTCAAATAAAGTGAATCGGCTTAAAGCCACAGAAAAATTAACAGCGGAAGACAAAAATCGAGTGAATGAGATAGTCTGGAAATATCCTGGTTCCCTCATAGCCCAGGTCATTAGTAACAGATGGTGGGTCTGGAGAAGTCGGACGTTTGAGCTGTTTTTCTTGAATTTATTGCTGGATTGTTATGCCTGTTGATCGAGACGATCATTCCACGAACACAGCCGAGAATGCGAATACCAACGCTGTCGCATTCGATGATCTTTCGCCTGCATTTACTGAAGCTAACAAGGATAGGTCATCACATCTGGATCACGGATTTGACTGAAACTTCGGAAATTGTCTTCTTTTAGTGCCAAAAGATGAAACCCAAAATTATAGTCCCTAACGCTCGAACGTTTCCGAGCTTCATCTTCAGGGAATAGCATTATCAATATAGACCCATGTTAACATTTATACATATAAGTATAGGGGAGATTGGGGCTCATAACTTCCTCTGTGATAGGAGGACACTTTCATATACTCACTTTTGTGCTGAGATTCTGTTCCCAAATTAGTTACTCTTGAAGATTCTCATTGTTCCGATGATTCAATCGGTGTTGGAAGTATTTCTCATGGCTTCCTCAAGATATTTTTCTTCGTTCTCTCGGATGTAAATTTTGTGAATGTGATGATGCGTAGGTCTCGCGCATTAACATTCATTATCTGGAATGATGCATTAATGAAACACTTTTGGGGCTCGTTTTTGAGTACGAGGTAGTCCGCGGAAAAAATCGGAGGCATACGTAAAATCGTCTCAAGTTTTGAAATTTGTAATGCAAAATCCTATTGGAAGGGACTCTGAAGAGCAATTTTTTGCAGCAAACAAGATTTTTCATTCGAAATCGTGTTTAGAGGCCATTTTGGTCCCCAAAATTGATAGATATGGCTCTGGAGAATCAAAAAAACGTGTCATTGGTTTTTGAAATACGGTAATACAGGCCAGAAAAAGTATGAATGGCGAATCTGGGCCCAAGATATCGACTGAAACAGAAAAAGTTGTTGAATTGCCTTTCCATCGTCATGGAACGTCTCAACCCTTATGATCTCAATTCCGTGTCCAAAACTTGGCTTGGATGACATTCGAAACGACGAAAGGTCCTTCAAAATCACATCATCGACAAAATTGACATAATCGACAAAAGGTCCTAACTTCCATCATTCAATCGACAAAAGGGCCTAACTTTCATAATATGATCGACAAAAAGGCCTAATGACGATTAGGTCCGTTTATCAAATACATAAAGAGGCCTAATGCTACTTGGGCTCTTTTATCGATTAAGTAAAAGGGACTTAGTCGACTTAGGCCCTATTATCGATTACGTAAAAGGGCCTTAGGCGACTTAGGCCCTTTTCCGATTCCATGGAGTTTTCAAAGCTTATGAAGAAAAAGGTTTCATGGGGTGATAGACCATGGTTCGAAGGCTCAAAAAAGCGAGAGGCCGGAAAAAAGGCCTAAGTAAAAGTCGACTTAGGCCCTTCTTCCACCCACCCCCTCAATTATAAGCCTCAAAATTGCATCATAAGATTTTTTAATAATAGAACTTAAGAAGGCTTCCTATTTATTCTGCAGATTCCACTGACCCAAACTATCAGCAAAGCAGGATTAGGCTCAACGGAGTGTTGCCCTGATATTCAGATGGATCCTAGTGCAGAACGGAAACAAACCATTTGGAGAAAAACCCAGCAACGTTTCAATGATGTTTCAGAAAGCAGTAAAGAATGAAATTTGTTTAACAAGTTGTGCACCGAATTATTAAGAGAGTAATTATTTCGAGTGATCATTTGTCTAAAAAAAATTGATTATGTGAGGATTGAAGATCTTCATTACATGTAAAGACGCTTTGAATTGTACATATTTTCATCTGCATTTTTGTACCTTATTCAACGATTGTTGGATAGATTAGGCTAATTTGTTTTTTTGTATCACACAGACTTTTTAATCCAAGAAATTCTCGAAAGAATCAAAAGGGTGTGTCATCCAATCATGTTTCCTATCTTCTACTCTTCGAGAGATATATGAATAGTTGCACTCCTTATGGTCCGAGGATTCACTCAAATTGAGATTTAATCATGTAAAAGGTATCGAACTGAATGAAATTATTGATACAACGGTTCCTTGAACTCTTGGAAAATTGAAAAATATAATAAAATGTTGTTGATTATTAACGACTCTGAGTTTTACTGGAAAAAGGGACTAAAAGTCATCATTGTAATCGGCGTTTCCTTCATCACAATTTCTTCTTAAAGTGCAGGGGTGAGGGATAATGTGTGGTTAACTAATTTTGAAAATATGCCGCATCCGTACCGTTTTCGAATAAGAAAAGTCTTACAAAAAACATCAGTTATCCCCGAACTTCTGCGAGTATTTTTGTGCATGTTTACTAAATCTATCTGAGATCGTTCCGTCTATAGAGCTTGAATTTCATCATTGTTTTTACGCTCATTTCTTTTCTAATTTGAGAGTTATACTAACCATCATACTGCATAATACTCGTTATAGATTCAAAATCAGCATAACAACTGTTCTTTACATGGACCATCTAATCGCCAAAATGAGTTGAGCTCTCCATTTAACGATCAGAGTTTAGCTTTGTGCACTCGAATCCAAGTTTCCTCAAAGCCTTGACTTCATCTTCGGTTTCAAAACAGTGCAAATGGAAATTAGAATGATTCTGAGCTTGAGTAAACAATTCTGAAAATACTGTCAAAGTATCAATTGTGAATCTGGATTCCATTTTTCAACCTCATAATACTTACTAAATGAATATATATATATTTATATTTCATCTTGTGGAGCCAATTGTGCAGCGAACTGCGATGTGTCGCGTTTAGTCTTGGTGCGCTGCCAGTTGACAACTTTTATTCCGGTTTCAAGCAGCACACGAGCTTATGAAGAGCCACTTCTGGCCCTTCATCAAAGTGCTCCTCTTGTCTAGTGGTATAGACTAATGATTCTGTCTGAGTGGAAAATTGATCAGCGGGGAGTAGCTAGATGTTTGGGTCTTTAGTCGGCAAAGAATGTAAGGGAATAAGGGAAAGAGAATATTACCAGAAAAAAATGAAAGAGAATTGAGTACCGTAGTGAAGGATTACGCAAGAACTTTGAGTGTGTGCAAATAGTAGCAGTAGATCTGACGTTGCGCGTTGAGTTTTCAAGGGATTGACAGTTTTTCTATTTTTTTCGCTATACACCACAAAGGGAGATATGTGTATGATGTGTCATAAAAATTTTAATTTTTTTTATCTATAATCTATCTATACAAACTTCCATTTTTGGAGAAAAATTTTCTTCCCACCGTAAAACAATATTTATAAGCAATTTGAGGACATGGTTGCCCTTGACACGTAATTTGATTTGAAAAACGTTCCTATGGAATAGTAATATAACTGGTCTATACATCATGTTAGTACATCATAAACAGTAATCTTGTATGAGTAGATACACAACAACAATTAGTATTGTTCAACATGAATCAGAAAACGAAGTAACTACCGCTTTCGCGATAATTATCATGTCAAAAATGTTTGCAAATAATGCCAACTAGAGTCTTTTATGTTGTATCTTAATTTCGGTAAAAAATTATCATCATATTTCTCGATAAGGTGGCGATACGACGGAATCATGAACAGATTTTGCTATAAAAGTAATAAGATGAAGAAACAAAAGAAGGGTCTTCTATAAGGGCGATAGAAACAATGCGTGCTATTGCCTCACAAGGGCTTGACAAGCGAAGGAGAACTAAAAGAAAAGTACGAGCACACGTCAGAACCGGAGGGGTTCAAAGGTTGCGTCAAGGGTTGTTTCAAACTTCAACAGCTATACAGAGTGGCTATCAAGAACGTATCCATGTCTGCAGTACCTAACGCCACTCTTAATGATCATGATGATTTGTTTGTCTGAGGAATAATGATTACTTTCATCCTTTTTCAAACATCACATGAGTTTCAGTTATTCTTCAACCCAGAACAGTGATTGAAATTGTGATTGAGGCATGAATTATTTCATGATATCCCCAGAATATCATAATCACGATAGAAACTTCTATTATTGTCGTAATCACGTTATGATTATTATTGATATCAGAATATTTACAGGTAATTCGACATAGTGTTGTCACTTAGGGATATCATCGAGTTATCGATTTCAGAGTTATCATTTCACTTGCAAGAGAATTGTCGTATGTTTAGACCAGTCAATATTTCTCATGCGAATGGAGCGACATTAACTTTGCCAACATGTACAGTGTACAGCCTTAAGTCCATGATCCACACGTATGTTACTTCTCTTAACGAACAATGCTCTTCAAACGAATTTAGTTCATTCACGATCTGCGTCATTTGATTGGGTTCTGTTGATTTCAGTTAAGTTTCAATGGAGGATACATCTATGAAAAACCATAGGATCCGAGGAGATGAGTAATTTGGTTCATCAGATAGCCATGGATCCTTAAACCGATTCTGTTTCATCATCAATCTCATCGGGATTGCGCTGATGATCGTAAGTAACTCTTGTATTTGGATTCTCTGGAGATATTCTGTGTATTTCCCGGAATCAAGGCCAAATCTTTTTTCACTTGGCTGTTGCCTAAAGCGAATAAATATGATAGTAACTACCTGAATGATATGCTCAAGGGTCCCATGCCTTGCAAGTGAGCATGTACGATTGTGCGCATCTGCAAGGAATAAGGTATTTACCGGCATGTCTGGATCTCGGGACTGAGGACGATTGATTGCGGTTGCTGCTCGATCCCTCGAAGATGCTTCGTTCAGTCATCTCACAGTGCTGAATTCTGGCCTTGATACCCAACTCAACCGCAGATGAATTATTCCTCCACTGCATACCAGGAAGTCGGTCGCACTATTAGGTGAGTTCCCCAACGGTATCAATTACAATCCGTATCGTGGTTCAAACACATCAGTGTATCTCAGGCCTTCTTGGGAAAGACCCCGGCCAGTTGAGGAAGTCTTGAACTCCGACATAGTACCCATCGATAATTGTCGTCAGAGAGTCGGTATTCAAAGACATCTAATCCCGCTAAAACTTCATTTCGAAGATATTACTCTCAATGATGGAGATTTTCCATGTACGTTGGGTGTTTAGAGAAATGATGAGTTTCCTTCTTTACTTGAAGTTTAGACAAGTTGCTGTCAATCGTTACGATTTACATTGATCCAACGTTTCGTGTGTATGAATCACTGACACCCCTCATCTGGGAATTTCGCGAGGTGCATATTTTTTCATTTTGATTTCTTCATCATTTGATTCCACTAAACGCGAGCAAGCCTCTGACAAAAAATATAACTATTGATAACTGTAAAGTAATAGTTCTATCCGTAATTTTGTGCCAAAAAAGATATTAAAATAATTGAAAGCCCAGCCAAAATTTGTCCGTCAGCATCCCGCGTATCGGGTTGCCTATCGGGAGGGGGTGAAGGGCGATGGGTGGCCGTATGGGTCATGGTTGGGTCATGGATGGGTAGATGAGTAGATGGGTTAGTGGGTGAGTGAGGGTTAGTGGTCAGGTGGAATTGGTTGGTGGATGGATGTACTTGAACTTGGGTGATTTCAGCGGAAATCACCAAAGTTCAAGTGATATGTTTCACTGAATTTCAGTGAAAATCGCTAAAGTTTCAGTGGAATTTCACAAAAAGATCAGTGGAAATTTCACTAAAATTTCACTGAAAATTTCTCACTGAGATTCCACTAGAATTTCAGTGAAAATCGCTAAAATTTTAGTGGAAATTCCACTGAAATTTCAGTGAAAATCGCTAAATTCTCAGTGAAACTTTCTTTGAAATTTCTGTGGAAATTTCTAGAGTTCCAGTGAAATTTTCACTGAAATTTCAGTGGAAATTTTTAGAGTTTCAGTGAAAGTCACTGTTGCCACTGTCTATTGGATTCTAATGGTTGTCTGTTTCAGTATAATTGCATCTTTGAATGTAAATAACTATTTCGAAATTAATGTATTGATTGAGTCAAATGAGATGGGTATGGGTTATTCATTGCTGAAGAGAGAAATACCCTTAGTGATTATTTTTTTATCTAGATGCAGATTATGAGTGGGATAGGATTCACAAGGTAAATAATCGTAGATTTCTCAATATCCTCCCAACAAATTGAATTAATTAAGCGCCTGTCCAATTTTCTGCGTCCGGATGCTTCGTATCGTGGTGGCGCCGCAGGTGCTGTTGGTGGGTCGGTCGGTTAGTGGGTCGGCGAATCGGTGGGGCCGGTGGGTCCGTGTTGATGTTGCTGGTGATGGCTTTTGATTTATCCGTACGGATTGGGCTGCTTAGTTTATTTGATGGTCCGATCAGTTGTTCTAAGATCCAATCAGTCAAAACTTTCCTTTTGGATGGATGGGCTGTGGCTGAAGCTGGTCCTGTGGCTAGGGATGAGGCTGGGATTGTGGCTTGGGATGAGGCTGGGCTAAGGCTGAAGCTGGGTCTTGGGCTAAGGCTGGGGCTGAAGCTGAGACTAGGGCCGGGCCGAAGCTGAGGATGGACTGAGGCTGAGGTTGTGACTGGGACTGAGCCTGGAGTAGGGATGCCGCGAGACGAAATGAGACGAGGAATGGGGAGTTATCGTCTCGCCCTCGAAAAAATTAAAAAATTTGCTTACCGTCTCGTTATCGTCTCGTCTCGTCTCGTTATCGAGCGAGACTCTCGACGAGAGTTGTTCAAAAATGATGATACATATATCATTACTCCTCGGCTTCATATGCGCTCAATAGCCAACAAGTGATTGTAATACCACAACTCAAGTTAAAACTCAGAAATCCAAAAACTTGTTGAATCTGAAATATCTATGGGTTAAGACTGATACGTCTGAGTCCCTAAGATGGAAGAAAGAGATGAATGAGTATTTGAGAGCTGCCAGAGCTACTGAAGGAACGAGGGACATCCTTTTATCGTGGAAGGATCACTCATACACGTATCCATCACTTAGCCGAATGGCTTGAGATATCTTGAACATACAAGCTACGTTAAGTGCCAGTCGAACGCGCTTTTTCTGATGTTTCATTGATAATGACTTATTTAAGAAATCGGCTGAACCATCAGAGTGTCAGAGCATCCTTATGTCTAAATTTCATGGACGAAATCAAATTTAAAAGCGGACATTTGTAAAGTTAATATATAAGGACAATTTTAAGTGTTCATGCTTCAAGACAAATATTCCTGTCGGTTGTCAGAAACACAATTGAACAAATATGTTATTTTGATCGAATAAATATGATGTAATATGATGAGCTACAATTTAGAGCGTTTTTTGTCGATATCTCGACAAGAGCCTCGGCGAGAACAAAATTTCTTATCGTCTCCAGCGATAAATCTCGAAAATCGCGGCATCCCTAGCCTGGAGCTGTGGCTGGGACTGTCACTGGGGCTGGGGCCGTGGATTGGGCGTGGCTGAAGCTGTGGCTCGGTCTGGAGCTCGGGCTGAGTCTGGGGCTAAGGCTGGAGCTGAGGCCCAAGCTAAGGCTTAGGCTGGGGCTTGGGCCAATGTTGGGGCTGAGGCTGAGCTGGAGCGTGGCCGATGCTGAGGTTGGAGCTAACTCTGAGGCTGGAGGTTGTGGCTGTGACTAGGGACGAGATTGGGCTGGG
The DNA here is from genome assembly GCA_029851415.1 of Eretmocerus hayati. Classification (NCBI taxonomy): domain Eukaryota; kingdom Metazoa; phylum Arthropoda; class Insecta; order Hymenoptera; family Aphelinidae; genus Eretmocerus; species Eretmocerus hayati. The sequence continues at coordinate 35,874,616 of CM056743.1, forward strand.
GCAGGGGTTAAGCCTGAGATTGACGCTGGGGCCGAGGCTGGAGCTAAGGCTAGGCTGGGGCTGGAGCTGGGTCTTGGGCTAAGGTTGGTGCTGAGGCTGAGACTGGGATTGGGACTATGGCCACGGATGGGGCGTGGCTGAGGCATGGGCTAAGATTGGGTCTGAAGCCATCGCTGGAACTGTCTAACTGGGCGAAATCCCCAGATACTTACTGGAGATTCAGGAACCTCACTATGCGCAACATCACACCAACTCAATAATTCTCAATCACAGTTACTAGGTTACATCAAAGAAATTATTTTTTCCGAATCCACTGTATTATAAAATCTGAACGTTACATTGTTGAACTACAGAAGCATTTCAGGGGCTCATACTATATCAGAGACACTTCCAAGCCGGACGAGCGTGAGCGAGGTAGGCAATAACGCTAGTAATAAGTAAACGCCCAGTCAAAAGTTGTCCGTTCGGATCCCGCGTATCGGGTTGCTTAAGTGGAAGGGGTACAGGATAATGAGTGGCCGTACGGATCATGGATGGTTTGATCTAGTTTGAAGTGGTCTGGAACGGTCTGGGGGAATGTTTTGAAACGGTCTGGTACGGTCTAGAATGTTCTAGAACGGTCTGATACAATCTGGGACGGTCTAAAACGACCTGATACCATCTGACCCAGTCTGGAACGGTCTGGAACTTACATGATATGGTACGATCTGGAACGTTTTTGTACGATCTGGAACGGTCTTGTAAAGTCTGTAATGGTATAGGACGATCTGGTTCGACTTGGGATGTTCTTATACGGCCTGGAACGGTCTGGTACAATCCGAGATGGTCTGGCACGGTCTATAACGACCTTGGACGATCTAGTACGGTCTGAAACGGTCTCGCAAGGTCTGGAATGATCTAGGACTGTCTGGTACAATTTTGGATGTTCTAGTACGGTCTGGCACAGTCTTATACGATCTAGGACGTTTTTGTGCGGTTCAGAACGGTCTGGTATAATCTGGCACGGTCTGGTACGATCTGGTACAATTTGGGACGTTCTTGTACGGACTGGTACGGTCTCGGGAGGTCTGAAACGGTCTGAGACGGTCTGGTCCAAGCTGGGCTGGGCTGGTCTGGCCAAGATACGATACGTGGCCGAGTCGATTTTGGATAGGGGCACGGGAGAATCGGTGAGTCGGTAGGTTGATGGTCGGGCTGATAGATGGACAGGTCGGTGAGCGGGTGGCTAGGTGGTTTGCTGAGTGGTTATAACTATCAGCAGGACCTCTTCAACAACATGTCATCTATGAGAAACCTTTTTGCAATAACATCACTTGATCATTACGCATCATTTCACAAATATCATTTTAGAGCTACAAGAATATTTCAGGAACCTCTGACTTATCAAGAAAATTTACGAGTCGACCAAGTGGTATCGAGAGAGTCAATAATGCTAGTAATGATAACCTTCAATGGGCTTAATTCTTTTATACAATACTCCATATTCGAATTTGGTCGGACTGTTTCATCATCATCAAAATAATAATGATGATGATGAATTCTTATGAGCGTTGTGGTTGTAAATAATCATTCATATTTTAGTATGTTCAGCCCGGCTAACTTTTTGAGCTTCGATAATGAGTCGGCAAAAGTTATACCAACTCGAATGGATACATGCAAGTTTTGGCATTCGTTTAAGTGGCGACTTATCAGAGATTCAATTCAGTTTTCTTATGAATAACTTTTTCTTATTTGTGAACCCCAAATCGATAGTTTCCCAGCCAATTCCACTCAACAGTACAGTAAAGTCTACAAAATTTGCGAGAAACTTGAAATAAAGCAATAAGTTTTGATAATCCCAGAATTGTTTGATATTACATATTTTCAACTCTAGGAGAAGTCTCATGATCATGTGATCGTTGGGTTGCCCATAACATATGCCAGAAATCTCGAGAATTCGTGTTGTATTGTTTCAATATCCTTAATCCCACTCAGAGATCTCGAAGACCACACTTAAGAAGCATCATGTAAGTGAAAACTCTCAGAAGGAGTTGGCATATTGGGAACTCTACAGTTGCAAGATTCCATTTCATAGTAGCGAGCATCTAGTAACTTCGTCATTAATGGATTTTACCTACGATACATACACGCGGTGTACGTGGTATCTGCTCAAATCTGGAGAAGCTTTTTGTCCCTTGGCTGTTGTTTCAATGCAAACCGCCTGGTTCTTGGTGCCTCGATAATCGTAACCTCATTCTCAACATCTCAGAATTGAAACCTAATCTCAGAGTTTCAAGTAGCAGTCCAGGGACAAGAGAGCCTCTTCAGATTTGGGCGTATACGATATACACCGAGAGTACATGACACAAGTAGCTACATTATATCACTATGTATAACGTACTCATGGAAATCGTATCCCTAATTCTATGAATACTACCGAAGAATTGTATGTTCATTACCTCTGATAACTCGATATTCCATTCAACCCTATATGACAAATGGAACTATTTTCCGAATCCATTTTGTGGGTGTAGGTCTTTTGATGGGTCGCTACGGCGGACTTGGCACAGCATGCCACAAGCAAAAAAACGTTTCTCGGATCCAGCGCAAAAAAAACTAAAAATGGGGCTTTGTTTAGGATGACCAGAAGTAATGAAGTTTTACTCACAGGAAATCGGAGCTGAACCTATTCGCGAATCACGCGCCGAATGAGTTCAGTACCTCTCACTTGGCAATTTATGACTTATGAAGGCTCTCAGATGATCTGATTTTGATAATGAGAGCATTGCGAGTTCTTGGAATACATATTATCTCAAATTCTATCAAATTCCTTGAAATAAATATTGATTCCATTACGCTTTGCGTGATGAATCTTTGAGAGGCACGAGAAATAGACGTAATCATTGTCCTTCCAAGCTACCGCAGTTTTCAATTAGCTTTCTCCATATAATTCGAATGTATCATACAGACGAAGTAATATAGCTCATCCCGAACGTCAGTTGGTGCTCATTTTTGGGCTTTTTGCCCACATTTCCTTAATCGCAAAATCGGTAGGGAGGGGGGGGGGGTGCGAAACACGCAATTTTTGAACTGCTTTTGTCTAATCTCAAGTTTTTAGTTGCTCAAGCTCACTTATCCGCGAAAGAAGCAAGCCATGCGATAAATCTACATCGATAAATCGATTATTGTACATATTCTGAAGTAAGATCGTCAAGTTGAATTCTAGAAGTGATACTTCCTTCAGTTCATAAAAATCCCAGAACCTCCTCATCCTCGGAAATTGCGTGGACACGACGGAAATAGAAGAAAATTTTGTGGCCCACGTGGGCAGAAGATTGTGTCCGGCAAGAAAAAATTACACAATTTCCATTGAAGAGTCATGAAGTGGAATCGATCAAGAGATCTCTTGAGCCAAATTACAATCCGGATAACGGAAAGTATCCAACCGGCATCGATACGACATGTCGTTTGACTCTTCGAGAGTACGAGACGAGTATCAAAAGACGACCGCTCCAAAAGATTTATCGATGTAAGTTAATCGGATAGCTTGCTTCTTTCGCAGGTGAGTAAGCGTGAGCAACTAATAACTTGAGATTAGACAAAAGCATTTCAAAAGTGGCGTGCTTCGCAAGCTCTCCCCCCCCCCTACCGATTTTGCGAATATGGAAATGTGAACAAAAACGAACGCTATTGCAAACATCAGTCGCTTGGCCCGGAGACTCACACCAATTTCTATCGTAGGACTTTGCTCACCTGTTGTTTCCATCTTTCGCATACTTGAGCCCACAAATGAGCACCAACCGACGTTTGGGATGAGCTATATCACTTCATCTGTGTGATTAGTTCGAATGATATGGAAAAAGCTAATTGAGAACTGGGGTAGATTGAAAGGACAATGATTACGTCTATTCTTTGTACCTCTGAAAGATTCATCGCACAAAGCGGAATATAATCAATATTTACTTCGAGGAATTCGATAGAATTGGAGATAATGTGTATTCCAAGAACTCGCAGTGCTCTTATTATCAAAAGCAGATCACCTGAGAGCCTTCTTAAGTCATAGATTGCCAAGTGAGAGGTACTGAAGTCATTCGGCACATGATTCGCGAATAGAATCAGCTCCGATTTCCTGTGAGTAAAATTTCATAGCTTCAGGTCATCCTAAACAAAACCCCATATTCAATCTTTTGCGTCAAGTCGGACAAACTTTTTTTTGCTTGTGGCACGCTGTGTTGGATCAAACTTTTTTACTACCCTTTTGTGCTCTTAAATCCCAACTCTGAGGTTCATTTTTGTCTGCCTTGAGTATAATCTCGAGTATTCTGCGCGGAATCAGAGAGACAATGTTCTTCGTTGCCTAAAGATCTAGCTCATCTTCTTAGAGTCTTATCAATTTTCTGAGTTCCTGGTATTTTGAGTATGGTATTATTCGTTACCCCCTGAGGTAAGGGCTCAAATTTTTACGAGACTAGGATATATATGTGTTAGGAATATCTTTTGTTCCTTTCTGAGTATTTGCTCCATGAGCTGACAGCCTGTTGAGGATTAAATATATATTGTGCTTGTGATGGGACATGATCTTTTTGACGCGTCCATCAACGAATTTTTTTGATACTCTCTTGATGTCAATAAATCCTTGGACAACTTGGAATTTAATTCGTGAATCTGGGATTTTGATAGTATAAGAAATTTGTCGACTGAGAAATAGACGGTTGTCCTTCTATGATGTATTGATTGATAGATCGGAAATGTGAGTATCTTCCTGGTACTTTCTCATTCTTGAGGCTTGAATGCTCTGAAGGGTTATTGAAGGTGTTTAAAACAACGGCGTGTCTATGTACGGCCGGACTCGCATACGCGAAACAATGTCTCTTGGGGCGATGAATGTGACATGTTTTCGCTTGGAAATTCCCAGGAATACCAGCGCGTACGCGAAGGCCCATTCTTCACATACGCGGAAATTTTTGGAAAAGCGCCCCGCAAAATTCTTCTCGCGCGCGAATCGGATGATTTTCGCGTATGGGAAGAATTGGCTTCCTTTGCGCACGCAAAAATCTGCCCGGTTCGCACGCGCGCGAAGAATTTTGCGAGGCGCCTCTCCGAAAATTTTCGCTTATGCGAAGGGATCACAATTATGCGTACAGGGAGACTTTGCCAAGCTCCTTCCAAATATTTTTGCGTACGCGAAAGGTACACGATTCTGCATGCGCGAAATTAGCATGGCATCCACTCTTGCCTCGATACGACACACAAACATCCTTCGCATGTGCGAAGACCTAGCGATCTATGTGCGGTCATGTGCGCAGGTCATCGTCAGCAACTGAGGGACTATAGATGCTGATCAATGTACAAATACTCGAAGAGGAAATCCAATTTCAGTCAAAATGGATTTATAATCTCGGATCCATGACGGAGAGCACCTCGTGGGCAGTTTTTCTGGACATTTTCCTTCACCCTCCGTCTCCCCCTGCCCACAGCATGCTGTGAGTAGCACAAAATTTGAAGAACTCGAATTGTGATTGCGACTGAGGTACATTTTTGAGCTCTTTACTAACGAAAGTACAATGAATCATACTTTCCCGATATCGCTGTTTATTCCATCCAATCCAATATTTTGTTTGAATGGAATAAACAGCAATTTTGTTCCACATCGGAAGTCAGTTCCATATTCATAGATTTTGATGTCCCAAACCTATGGATCAATAGGTTTAAGATCGGATACCTTATTCCTTTGCCGCCATCAGAGGGGGTATTTATTATCTGTTTGAACTGTTTTTAAATTTGAGGAAGGGAATTTTCAGTAAAAGATCACGCACAGTTCTCCAGGATTGCATTTGAAGGAATTTCTACTTACATATTTTGAAGGTATAAACAAATTCATTCAAGCAAGTTTTTTTTGCGTACGCGAACGAATGGTCTTCGCGTATGCGAAACAGTGATCTTCGCGCACGTGAGAACATGAATAACATCACGAATTGTAGAAAATGTCCTCAGACCGGACTAAACTGTGGAAAATGACCCCATGAAATTCATAATCCAATACAATTGAGAACTGGGTCATTCATGTAAATCAAAGCACGTACATCATATCTGTGATGAGAAAGTCGCCTGCTAATCATTACGCAACAAACACTAGTGTAATGGTCAGCAGGGAATCTTTACGCTCGTGAAGTTGCTTCAAACATATCCAGATTCAAACTTTCGATTCAAAGTTACAAAAATTAGCAATCATTACAAAAAATTTTGATAACGCCTCCTGAAAATACGAAATTCAGCAAACACCCCGATACCGGTATGTACACTACTTCTGGTACATGTATATTGGATAATCAGAGTAAGTTTGAGCTTAGTCTGAAAGTGGTTCCCGCGTACGCGGGCGTATCTGACACTTGAGTAGTTCGTGTACGCCAATGCGGTCTACACAGCCCCGCTAGCTGTTTGCGCACGCGAGAGATACCTCTGTACTTCGTATGGAAGCGAGAGCGGATTCCATGCCACTGTCGCGTTCGCGAAATCAGAAATTCTTCGCATTCGCCAAAGGTTCCCTTCTTCGTGCACGCGGAAATTTCGGGGAAGCGCCTCCCATAAGCCTTTGCACCGCGAAAATATTCAGAAAGGTGCCTCGCCAAGTCTTCGCGCACGCGAAAGTGTGACCCCTTCGCGTACGCGAAAATTTTGGCGGGCGCTGACCCATTCTTTGCGCACGCGAAAAATTTCGGTAAGGCACCTCGCAAATTTCTTCGCACGTGCAAACCAAAAAATTTTCGCGTGCGCGAAGGGAAGCGATTCCCCGCGTACTCGAAGGCTGGTCCCGGTGGCTGCAGTTCTTTGCGTACGTGACGAGTTATCTAGGAATTTTGTAGCAAAGACGCGTCACATTCATCGACCCCCAGAGCCATTGTTTGGAACACGCGAGTCCGGCCGTATAGATACGCCGTTAAAACAATGCCAATACTTTTTGAATGAATGCGACCCGTGAAAATTTGCATTAAATTGTCCATGAACCAAGTAAAGATTGAGACACATAATTTTTTTACATTTCAAAGCCCCTTCCCGAAGATAGGCGCCAAGCATCCCATCGACAATAACATCGTGACCGAGAAATCGGCCCGGCAATTGCTTTGCACCCCTTTCATCAACCTCCCAATCGACTTCGACTGGATACCTCGTACAAACCAGCCCCCCCGCCGAATTGATAACACGGTACCGATCTCACGCTCTCGTCTGACGTATCGGCGGTCCTGGTCTCGTGCATATCGCACTGCACCTGCGAAAAGAGCGGGGGAGGATATTATACCTATCCGTGGCTCTCGGTGCGCGCTCCCATTCTCTCTCTCTCTCTCTCTCTCTCTCTGTCTTTCTCGCATCACTGGGGCTGCTCTGCGGCCGCGTCGGCATCAGTGGCATAAGGAGCGGAGGCTGGCTTGAGCTGTGGCAGTCGCTCTCGAGCATCGCAGTTGGGTTTATAGCGCGACGCGCGGAGCGTCCGCCATGCGGCATGGCATGTGAGCCGCAAAATTTTACTTGTGCTACTGGTCGGTGGTCCTCGTGCTTGTCGGTGGCGGCGGTATTATCATCGTCTTCAAGGCGATGAGTCCGCGCTGCTACCGGGCTTTGGAGCTCGATATTCCTGCTGCTACTATTGCTCCTATTGATGGTACCGGGAAGACAAGATTGCTGAACTTACCCCTCATCACGCTGTTACTACAGATCCTGCCAACTCTGATGATGCTGATCGCGTGTACCAACGTGAGCCCTGTCACCGGTAAGTGGCACTCGCGGGCGCGCGCGCGCCCGCCACGGTGGTTCGCATTCCGAGATCGGCGCGCCCGAGATAACGAGCCCCGCGAGCATTTGCATTCCGCCGCCGCCTGCTGCTGCTGCTGTTGCAGCCGTTATGTACCCACGGACCCCATACCATACATCGGTTCCCCTCTATATATTCTCTATCTTTCTATGCAACATAGAAGTCTTGGAAGAAGCTTTGAAAGAGGCGCCTGGAGCGATATATCCGCGGATTCCGCGGAGCACTGACCCGATCTCTATACCTTTACACTGCAAACTGGTTCCACAATTGCAATTCTCTCTCTCTCTTGCAAAGAATATATAGCTTACAATCTGTGCACATCTGTCCGTCGGTCAGAGAATATAAAAGTCATCAGACCGTCCATCCGTCGAGGCCCATCAGGATCCTATCCTATATATAGATATATAGGTATATGTACAGATTTGCCGCAAGGACGTCGCTCGGACGCGATGTGCAGGTGGATGAAGAGCGCGGGCCAGGTGTGCGCCACCATGCACCACCAACCAACAATCGCTCTCTCTCTCTCTCATTCTCTCTCACTTGCGCGAGCGGTGGTGGTACTGGAATACCACAGGATCCGGCAGGATGAATATTGGTACCGAGCGTAAAAAATGTAATATTGGTACACGCGCGAGCGCGCGAGTGAGCCCGCGGGGTCCTGTGGTCACTTATTTCAACCATAACATGGAAGGAGAGGTGATCGGTGTTATACGAAATATAATTCGAAGGGTTGCTATCATATATTGTACGAAGAGACTGTCCGCACGCGCGCCGAGAGAGCGCAAGTAGTAACAGACAGATTGGTAAGACGGGATGCGTGTATGATTGGGACCTGCCGCCGGCGCGTAACCGCATGCCGATCTTCGGTGCGTGTGGTGATGCGGTAGCGATCGAGATGAGCGATTCCCGGGACCCGCGAGCGATCATTGATTTCACTGGAATTTGAGCGATTTCTCATCAGTCGTTGATGACGCTCTTGCGTGAGCTCTGACGCTCATTTACTACAGCCGGTTCATTCGTACCATCAATCATCTTCAATCGGTTGTCAAATTACAGCTTTCCATTTATCGTCTCGATCGTCTTTTAAAATATGAGCAGTCAGAGATTGTTGCTCGTAAACCATTGCGGTGTGATCTTTAATATTGTACAGTAGCCATTTCAAACAATCAACCCGCTCACTTTACACTTCATTTTCCGGTCTTGGAAAAATTTTTTGACACGAAAAATATCAATAACTAGTCGAAAAGTGACAAGAACCTTCAAAATAACACAATTGAAAAATTTTCGTTCATCGCATTCTTTCCCGATTCAGGAGCATGTGAACTCTTCATTATAAAGGAAATTCGGTCTTGGGAGCGCAAGGAATTTTTCAGAATTTTTTGAGATTTTTACCATGCGACAATCAAAAGTTATAACAAAAATTGATTTTCGGCCATGCACTGTGGTGGATAAATTAAGTAAAGGGGTAACATTGTCCCGAAATCAACAAACTCACCCTTAAACGCTCATCACTTCTGTGTCCTTTTGAAGAATTCATTAACATTCTTGCTTTCCAACTTATATTTTAATTTCAAGTTGAATAAGCTTGTTACGAAACTCTTAAATTGAATGGACATTCACATCTGGTTGCTTTCAGTTGTAGTGTACCTCACTACAGTTTTTTTATCCTAAATTTATAGTATGTCCGCGGATTTTACGATTCAATAACATGCCATTGACGAGTCACAAACTGGAAATATTAATAATCGAAAACTCGATTCGAGCATCTTGCTGCTAATTTTGTCACGGAATGCGAGGAATGCATATTATTGTGGCATTAAGATTTCGATCTCGGATATAGATGTTCGAATTTTCATACTTGACCGCGGAGGTATTTGACAGACTGACAAAAACTCAAACGCCTTAATTTTGACAAGAATGACTGAAATTAATTGATGCAATCATACCGGCGTCTCCGAATGCAGATGGTGATCAAATGTTTGACAAATGTTTCGAGATAAGTTGAGTATAGGTATATCGGAACGCAAAACATTCCCAGAATTCATCGAAACACGTTCCACCAGAATATGAATCGAAGACTGGTCTCAATTTCTTCGATTGAGATAAAATTACAGTGAATTCTTAGCGTATCGAGGGAAACGTTCGTTCTTGAAGAGATACACCTGAAATAAAAAAGTTGAAAAAATCACCAGACCTCACTTTCAACAAGTTAATTATGGCGAACCTCATTCGTCACATAGAACGCCAATTTTCAAAAGTGATCTGTTTGAGTGATTTTGGTAGATTTTTTTGTCCTTGATGGTTGATATACGAAGTGAATATTTGGTCTCATCGATCTTGAAGGATGGATCTGTTTGAGCTTTGAAATTATTTGTACTCATTGCTCAGCTTCGTGATCAAGACAATATGGGGAAAGAGGGATTAAGTGCTATCTCAAGTTATCCTTATAGAGCCGAATGATTTTGAATTTGACAAGTTTGATTTGTTGTATAGGAAGAATGTGGAACAAATCTTTAGTAAACGTTAGCACGCTGGTAGACTTGGAATTCTAGCCCCAAGCGTTACTCTAGAAAAAGGAGCCATTTGTCGAACTTGAAACGTCTTATTCACACGGTGTAAGGTAGGAATGCCTCTTTTGCCCTCAGTGCCTAATTTGTCCTCACTCAAGATTTCAAAAGAGAGCAGACGCAGATCTTGCTGCGTATTTTTATCAGATTCGCTATGTTAGAGTATGGAAAAATAAGTACTTTGAAATGATCCAGAATGTATTCTTTGGGTCAAAAATATTGTTTTCATCATTCTGATCTAGAAATGCCGCGGACAAGCGCGATTTTAAGGTTCTCATGATGAAAAGTCATGATTGCCCTGTGCTTGCATGCTCATTTTGGGTGCGAAAGACTCATTTATGATAAACTATCCTAGCGCCCGAACTGAGCGTACGCGCCCAGGTCAATAATGTAATATCTTGCAACTTTTACTTTTTTCCGGACAGTAAAAATGATGATTGGTCCAACTAATCTCAACGTACTTTAGTCCATTTTCTTTGACTTACTTTGAAATTTGAGTTGCTCTTTGCCGAATTGGAAAATTCTATTACTAGCCGATCTTTCGAGCATTTGACTAAAAAAGTGGGGTGTGCTTAATTCTCTCACATAGCCTTTTCCTGACTTTCTCCGTCACCCCATGAGATTCCCTCTGTGTGTATCTCAAGAAGTTGAAGGAAAATTAGGAATGGCTGGAAAATGGGCCAAAGAACGTATCTTTCAATGGACACCAGGAAGCCGAGATATCATGATTCAACGATAAATCATGGAAATTTAGTGAAATACGCCTCTTATCCGCGGTGGGGGCAAATAAGGAGCACTGCTCCGGAATAACATGAATAATTTTCCTTGGACAGAACCGTAATATCTCGGCTTCCTGGTGTCCATTGAAAGATACGTGATTTGGCTCATTTTGTAGGTCTTGAAACAAGCTTCAAAATGACCTACCTTTTATTGGAAAAATATTAAGATAGGCCACAATGATGACAAAAAAGTGGGGCCAAGTCAGGCACACTTACCTCAGGATCACGCAAATGTAGAAACGAATGCAAACAATTTATTTTAATGAGGTTTGTTCCTATGAAAAAGATGAGTTGTAGTATGACCCAACAATCATCGTAAATGATGACGACGGTTCTTTCATAAAATGCTGTGTGATTGATCATTCGAACCAGCTCTCAGCGTACCTTAATTGACTTCCAAGAATAGTCTGACTATTGCAGACCTACAGCATAGCATTATCTATCTTCGTATTGCAGCGATAATCCGCGAGTTATTCTATTTGCGCATTTTCTGCAATTTTCTTTCTTCTATATACACGCATCCCAATCTGTGACTGGTAATAACTCAAGGAGATAAGATTAAGAATTTTCCAGAAGATCACTTACAGATAAGATTCCTCTGAAAAAGTCTCGTGCAGTTAATCACCGGAGTGTCAAACGAGCGTAGAGAAAAGCAAAATGACTATTAAAAAGTCATTCTGTTCCCTTTGTTTCTTATAACTACCGCTATTTATCGTTTGGTAGAAAACTTGTTAGCTAAGCAGAAATAAAGAGATCAGTCTGAGATCGTGAAAATCGAAGGGATGGAAAGAGAATGAAACAATGGAAGGAAGTTACGCATCCGGCTAAGACAATGGTGCATCTCAAGATCAGTGTCCAGTAGGAAAATATTTTTTTTGCCCTCCTGGTATGCGGAGAAGCATTGTATTTTAGAACCTTTTAAATTGAAGGCATGCAAGGTATCCCATTAAAATACCATCTGATATGTGCTCCCATTTATTAACCCTCTAGCGCCCAAGGTATCAAGGACACGGAATTTTTTTCCTTTTTTTACTTCAAATGTTTTCATTTGGCTCCTAGATGGGCGTGACAAACCGCAATTTCCTCAAAATCACCAAAAACAGCATTTTTTTGAGTGGGTCCTGCAGGACCCATTGGGCGTTCAGGTCATAATATTGAATATACACAAACAATCTTCTAGTTTCGAACAAAGGGCTTGTATTTTCAAACTTTGAGAGTGGATTCGTGACGAAGAAGCTTAGAATCATGGATTGATTAGAACATTATAAAATTGTTCAGTTAATGTGAATTCTTATGATGGAAGTCATAGAAACAGTTTCTTGTATACATTACAGGAAAGAGTTACTTGACACTTCTCACAAAAAGAGTATACTTTACTCTTTACGCAAAGCTTACATCTTTGTTTGCAATCCGCAAACTTGACAAAGTACTCTTGCGAGTCATACCCCACATCCACAACAATTTTCTTAGAGATTCGACGGCTGGGATTCTGAGCTAAGCTTGATAAAGATCAATTCGAACAACCACGTGACTTCTGTGAACGCTAATGCCCAATGGATCTTGCACGACCCACTTCATGCACAATTATACGCCCAAATATTTTTTTACGTGAAAGATATTCATGCATGGATACCATGTCGCGGAAGCCCAGTGGGTCCTGTGGGACCCACTTTCTAAATTGACCAGCCCCTAGACAATTTTCCCATTTGAACCATTCCAACGCATCGATACCTTCAAGGGGAGCTCAAAAAAAATTTTCCAATAGAATATTGGATGCTTAGGAGTCATTCGCATCTCTACATGAACCGATTTAGACCGTAAACTATGTACGCTTCATCAGAGCCTCGTATCATGACAGACTTTTAGTTTTGGCCTAGAAGAAAGCCATTACCATGCACAATTGCCGAAATATTGCCGTGGTGCTTGTCATGTCTGGATTTTGGAAGTGGGTCCCACAGGACCTACTAGGCGCTAGGAGGTTAAACCGGTATTGGTTGTGTGATACATGCGTTGATCAATATAAACAATGAATAATTTTTACCCGTGGATAACAAATTACTTTGACTGGTCTATTTTCATTGATCCTCAAAATAATTTATTACAAGTTATCATCTTTATCTTCCTTCTTAGAGTGCTTTTAAATTATACTTGAAACCAGCCTCAAATTCATGAATTATCTTGCAAGTCCCAGGATGATAATTATTCTAGCTCGTTATTAGTTCCATTCTATTTGCACAGTTGTTCATGAAGTAACGAATGAGCTGAACCCGAGAATACAGTACAAATTCTTATGATTTCGCAAATAGTCTGACTTTGAGACACGTCATTCTCAGTCACACTTATTTGTCATGTTAATGGCTATTTTACCAGTACATGCTCGAAATGTCACTCGCGTGTGCCGTTATGGCTTTCAAAGTAATATAGAAAGAGCATACAGTAAATGACTCAATTGATTGAGACTACTTATGTAAAAAACGATGAGCCGTCGAAGTGAACGGGTAATTTACTTCCTGCCTTGCAATGCTATATATAAACACGGACGTTTATACGTCAAGCCTTTGATGTTCTCGATGATTTTCCTTTGGAGCTCTGCAAATCATAATGCATAAAAAAGATAGTATAATGCTACGTAGACAGTCTCACACATGATGAACTTTTGTATCATCAAGCTGACATGCAATACACGCACTGCTGAGTACAACCGTATTATGTCTCACATCTCCTGCGATAGACTTATGCAGACTTGCAAGAATTCGACCCAATGTCACTGACTTCAATGATAATGCTGGTTTCATTTATTGAATTTGCATATATCTTTTATGAAGTTACGTAGCAAGGTTGGAGTAATGAACTCTTAGAAGAAAACATTTTTTTTTGGGTCTCGAATTTCGTGATGACGGTTCCACCAAAATTTATCGAAGTAAGCAAGCAGTGATACGTGACTCATGATCAATCACCTGTCACAGAATCCATTTGTAAATTTTGAGCGAAATTCGTCATTTGAAACAAATGAGTGATCATTTTATGATGCAAGTCAAAGATGTGATTTTAGCGATAATCCGGCTTTGACTCGGTACACATATGAATCAGAAGAATGATTTTCCCGGAAGTGACGTACTGTCCTTGAATGCCTGTGAAAGAGGATGGTTTTTCTTTAATAGAATTTTGCGAATGTCAACTATTGTGACTCCGTTCCAGACCGTGCGCCTAACATAAGTGAAATCCAACATGATTTCTGATAAGAAATACCTTGTTAGAAACCTGAGAATTATTTCTAACCACCTGACTAGTTTCTTGATAGTTTCCTTGGGTTAAAAGTGTTCTAATGTGAGTGTCCAAAAAATGCATGACCATTTCTCATATCGCCGTAAAATATCAATTCATGTAAACCCCTCTTGTATTGGAATGAGAACATACTCGAAAATTCATCTAGTGTTTTATCATCTAATTTCAAATCGCTTTTTCTTTTCACAAACCTATCCTTTCTGTACCCGAATATAATGGATATCGGATTAACAATCGGAGCCACAACAATATACCGCCAACTGCTGGGTCAACTCAGGAACACAATTTTAACTATGGAACTCCCGTGAAAAAATGGCATGTACGAACTCGCTATTTCGAAATTCATTTTAGGTTCTAAGTAATACATTATGTATCGATGCGAGATCAAGCTGCTTAGGGGCACAGGAATCAATATTTTCCGAGGGTAACTAATAGCATATGCCGCTTTATACGGCGAGACGTGCAAACTGTGTGTTTCCATGCTTCCTCGCGTCCGAGTGATGTTTCCGGCCCGAGCCGCAGGCGAGGGTCGAAATCATCACGAGGATGCGAATAATAGGTTTTACGCCCATGTATCTAACTATACTTTTCGATAAACTGTGAGTAAAAGTCGACAAAGTGTGCGCAAAGTACTTTTATGCACAGTGTATCAGAACAGTATTGTTCGACTTGAGCCTAGGAAGTTTGGTTTTGCTCTTCAAGGGACTATTTTCGGCTCGAGCCCTGGTGAAAGTGAAAATCATCACGAATAGAGTAAAAAAAACTCTTTGCCCGGTAGTCGAAAATAATTTTTCGATCAGCCGGGCGTGAAGTGAACGAAAATTGCCGGGCATACGGCAATGCCTTTCGCTCAGTCGATCGAAATAGTATATTCCGAAACGATTTTGATTTTTCACGCACTGCTGGAAATTTCTACATACGAGAGTAACAACGTTACCCTGTCGAGATTTGTTTACGCACGAGCGTCAGCGAGTACATGATTGCGAAATAGTATATTTCGCACAGAGTTCATGAGGTTGTAGATCGCTCGGAAGCGGAGAACCTCATGTGCGAGGCGCGAAAGTTATTTTTCGCAATTTTGTAGGCACCCAAACATCGGAAAATTGCGAAAAATTATTTTCGAAACCTCGACTCGATTATGTAAGCCTAACCTGGTTCCACAATTCATTCCTCCCAGGGTGATTCACAGTTACAACGATGTTTTAAAGTTCCCTCACTTTGCGGTAGCGAATATTCTTAAGCAAAAAAACTCAGAAGAATTTAGAATCGACACCCATAGAATGCAAACAAAGACACGAATCAAACTATCCGATTTAGATTCATTAGATACCGGCTTCTCTTTTGGTGTAACGAGAGATATGATTTTTGATCACAGGTGGTGCTTGTTGGTCAAAGGTTAACAGCGCGGGCCGCTGCAAGGAGATTCTATCGGCTGGCGTGACCCGCGAGCAGTGCTGCGGTGGTATGAACGCCCCGGAAAGCACAGCCTACAGTGACGAAGACTACGACAACGGTGCGCTGTTTTTTTGGCAGGTGCTCGGTGGCGGAGTCGCGTGCGATTCCTGCCGAGCCTCGTGCGCTGGCGTCAATTGCCCCGAAGGTAAACGCTGCGTCCTTAGGAAAGCCGTGCCACGATGTGTGTGCGCCTCCACCTGTCGTGAACCACCAGGAGAGCAAGCCCAGCCGGTCTGTGGTACCGATGGGCGTACATATCGCAGCCTCTGCAGGCTCAAGAGGCGAGCGTGCAGATCCAACTCGCAACAATTGGCTCTCGCATACACTGGACAATGTCGCAGTTAGTATATTTCCTTCTGATTTACTTGCATTGTTTAATATGGTGTTCTATCTACTCAATTCTTCTTTTGCTGTTTTTTCATAATCATATCTTAACTTTTCTATGTCACATTAGTTCACACGTGGAGTGTGACGCGAAAGATAGTGTTTGTGATATCGAAAGCGAGCTTCGAAGTCTGAATCCGTGAGACTGAAAGAGATTCCATTGCCCGACATCACGTAGATGGGGCACAGTAGACAGCATCACCAGACGAGTTCAATGACGAAAGTCGGTGACGCAATCTTTGTGCACCTTCCAATTAATTTGCCGGGCAAAGGCTATTTCTATACAGACGCGATGAATCTCATTGGAGATATCAAGACCTCGATGAGACATGACCCAGCAGAACTACTGAATATCATCAAGAGATCCAGACGAGACAACGCGTGGCTCTGTTCTGTTTATGAATTATGCGAATCCATTCGATACCCGCTGACTCATGCCTCGCAAATTTACTAATCACGTGGACCTGGCGGAATTTCTCTTCTGCTATTATGTTGACATTCTAATTAATTGGAAGGATCTGCTTGCGGTTAATTTATGCTCCCCGGACCAGATTTTTTTGCTCCCGTACCGATATTGAACTGAATTGGTCTTTTCTTTACCTCCGTACATCCAATCGTATGGCCAACTTCCTCGTCGAATGTGTCGATTGAACTGTCTCAGAATTCTTCGATTTTCACAAGATGAAAATTGACGTATTTATAGAATTCAGTATGAGTAAGAGATCCTCGCTACAGTAAACCCCGTTTCCGTGTTGTATCTTGCTAATTTCAGAAGCATGCAGTGGTATTTGTAGGTCAGAAGCTTTGATCACTCGTGTTTCCAACAGTAAAATACAACTTCTTGTTATACTGGGTGCAAAAGTTTGGATAAATTCCCGTCCATTTTCACAGTTTTTCAAAAAATAGCACGTGTTACGTGGCCGCAGAAGCTTGATTTTCCATCCTTGTCGCTGTTTTGATCCTCGACTTTTGCCCGGGCTGCAAAAAATCACAACCCTCAACATGATTTCTAAATTCTTGCGCTACAATTATATTATGAGACTGCGCACAAATCGGTAGTTCTGTTACGAAGGACTTACAGCACTTGCGAATAGTCCTCCAAACCCATTTTGTACCTTTGTTATCGTAATAAAATACTCTAATGATGATTTCCAATCTCGTC
Source organism: Eretmocerus hayati (assembly GCA_029851415.1). Lineage (NCBI taxonomy): Eukaryota > Metazoa > Arthropoda > Insecta > Hymenoptera > Aphelinidae > Eretmocerus > Eretmocerus hayati. The sequence goes on from CM056743.1 coordinate 35,892,034, forward strand.
ATGGAGCGGAACAAACCACGTCGCTGGTTTGAGTCACTTGAGCCATCTTCGTGAAACTTTGCAGCATCCAAATTGAGTAGCCGCTATACTCAAGAATGACACAGCTTCCTTTCCGACTACCGAATTTTGGTATTATCCATCAGTACACAGCCGAGATTAGGCCGGGCTCGTTTTGGTCTCACAACAGCCTAGGGAGTTCCCCGATTCCCGGTAAAGTCGGATACTCGTGATCGCCAACATCTTTCGTTTGTAAACTGAATTCAAAAGCACAAAAATATCCATCATGGCTAATCCAATCACTGTATGATATCATAGGTTCCTGTCTGGGGGTGCGCTGTCGACACGGTCGAAGCTGTCTGCTGGACCAAAATCTAAGCGCGCACTGCGTCAAGTGTTCACGAAGTTGTGGACCAGCTCAACAATCACGAGAACCACAACCAGCACGACCTGTCTGTGGTGTCGATGGTATCACATACAAAAGTGCATGTCACCTGCGAGCAGCCGCATGTCGAGCTGGCCGGGCAATTGCCATTGCCTACAAGGGCCCTTGTCGCAGTAAGTAAACTGAAATTTAATTCAAATATTTATATCTATTATCTAAACATCGGTGAAATTTTCGATTCTGCATGATATGGTTGTCTACCTATATAGATTTATAGGTACCGACTTCTTCCCTCTTCCACACAAATTTTGTACATTCACTATATATATCTATACATGCGAGTGTTGCGTGTGCCACGCACGCTTTGCTCGCGCGCCGTGGTCGTCCTTCTAGCGTCCTTGCCCTTGGGTCGATGACCGCGCCCACGCCGACAAAAATACCCGGCATGGCTTATAATATACTCGGCGCGCTCCTCTCGGTCGGTCGGACTGTATACACTTTACGCGTGCATTAGCTCCTATCTACATAACCTCACTCTACATACATATATATATTTTGCGTTTTCACCTAGAAGACTTTACAAATCGGGCCCCTTAGCTTTATACTTGTATAATCGATAGATATACAAATACCGTGTCCCATGCATTTATATTTTGTAGTCCGGGAGCTGGATAGGCTCCCGTATGCACTGAGAGCGCCGATCATGAACCAAACGTTTTCTGGCGTGATTTTTCTCGTAGAATCCGAATCCGTCGGTATTTTTACGATAGGAGGTGGAGATCACCTTTAAAAACGCAATTTTTAACCTAAAGACTGTTTTTTTGCTCGGGCAAGGGCACCAGTCTTCCAAACTACTTGGATGACATCCGGAACATAGAGGTGTGATTGAAAACACGCCATAACATCATATTCAAATATTTAGCATCCGATATACAGGGTGTCGAAACCCCTTCGGGGTTGTTTGGTGCAATCGATGGTCTGGACACGGATGAATCGCTAAATAATTTAGCTATTGGGTATTTATATAATCAGGTCATTAGCAAGTTACTTTTCCCACTTCTGGGCCCTACGGACCCAATATACAGGGTGTCGAAGAGTTGTAATACCCATCTCCATCGTATTTGAATTATTCCAACTCACGTAATAGAGTATTGGGCAGTGAAATTGATAAATCTCAATTCAATTTGATCCTCTGACTAGACATTCAGAGATCCTTCTTCGATTGGGAGCATGGAAATTCCGTAGAAGTCACTATTTTCCATACCAAATTGTATAGATTTACAATGCGATCACGTCGAAAAACTGGAATGTACCATCTGCGTGTGGTATGCCATCTCTGTACATTTACAAAATGATTATGCGATGCGCGGTCTCTGATTTATTACTATCCAGAATTCGGAATAACGTTTAGTGCTTGTATGAAAATTATCCATAATGACCTTTGAAAAATAATCCATTCAAGACTCTCAAATTTCGAAACAAAGACGAAACTTCCAAACCAAGATCTATGGCCCGTTCTACATAGGATGCGCTCATCGTGTGAGCGTACGAGCATACGCTTGCGCTTAAAGCATTTAATGCAGGGAATTTCATGAAGCAGCTTTAGCCGTCCTTTTTACTAAAAATTTTCACAAGTGGAGAGTTGGTTGATGATTGGTGAGCCCTAAGTGACATTATCGAGCCAAAAAATCAAGTTTCTTCATGGTTCACCATAAACAAATACAGAAAAACATCAGTGGTGCCACGCGAGCCTCTTCGGGAGGAAATACAGTAGGTTGAGCAACGTATCCGGATTGGTAACCGCTGATCTTGCTCTTGCCAAGTTTCTGATCCCGAACAAGGTTTCAGTCTTCGCAAGCTACGACGGGTGGTCACCAATCCGAACACTGAATCGCGAAAACGTTGCTTAATCTGGATTCCCTCCCGAAAAGGCTCGCGTGGCCACCGTTGATATTTTTCCGTATTTGTTTGAGGAAAAAGATGAACGAATTTGATCTTTTGGCTTGATAATGTCACTCGGGGCCCACCAATCATCAATTTTTCTTCACTCGTCAAAATTCCAAGTAAAATACGACTGCTAAGGCTGCCTCATGAAATTCTCTGCATCAAATGCTTCAAGTGCAAGCGTATGCGCGTACGCTCACGTGGTGAGCGCATCCTATGTAGAACGGGCCTATACATAGATCGAAGCATTCTTTCATTCTTCAGAATGACTCAGAATCAATAACCCTGCAATTTACCTTGGACATAGCGTGTTACCCATAAAATCGTCGGCTATCAGGGGTCGAATTTGTTCTCACACATGTGTTTATATGTTTTGAGACGGTGTGAGTTCTAACGACCCAACGGTCACGATTAGATGATATGAGGAGCTCCAGGTTTGAAGGCACATCATTAATGTTCATAAACTATACAGTTTTCAGAGTTACCAGAGTACAGACGCAATGCATTACTCTGGATACCTGATGATTAATTAACTACAGAAAATGTGGTATGCAATCTCTATAGAGATGGTATACCACATTCAGATTGTACATTTCAATTTTTCGACGGGATCGCATTGTAAATCTATACATTTTGATATGGAAAATAGTGACTTCTACGGAATTTCCATGCTCCAAATCGGGGAAGGATCTTTGAATGTCTAGTCAGAGGATCAAATTGAATTGAGATCTATCAATTTTACTGTCCAATACTCTATTACGTGAGTTGGGGTAATTCAAATGCGATCGAGATGGGCATTGCAACTCTTCGACACCCTGTATATTGGGTCCGTAGGGCCCAGAAGTGGGAAGAATAACTTGCATCAATGACCTGATTATATAAATACCCAATAGCTAAATTATTTAGCGATTCATCCGTTTCCGGACCATCGATCGCACCAAACAACCCCGAAGGGGCTTCGACACCCTGTATATCGGGTGCAAAATATTTGAATATGATGTTATGGCGTGTTTCCAATTACACTTCTATGTTCCGGATGTCATCCAAGTAGTCTGGAAGATTGGTCCCCTTACCCGCGCAAAAAACAGTTTTGAGGTTAAAAATTGCGTTTTTAAAGGTGATCTCCACCTCCTATCGTAAAAATACCAAAGAATTCGGATTCTACGAGAAAAGTCACGTTAGAAAACCTTTGGTTCATGATCGGCGCTCTCAGTGCATACGGGAGCCTATCCAGCTCCCGGACTATTGCTCATATCCGCGCTCTAGGATAAGCACGTTGCGTGGCGGACCGGCATTCAAGCGCGCGCCGACCTTCCACTTTTTATCGGTGGCGATCCTCTTCTTTTTTTTGGTTTTTAATGCGACAGCAGCTGCATACCCCAATCGCTTCTATATATATATATATATATATGTATGTATTCTTACCCTTTTCCTCTTTTATTTTTTACCTCTTCTGTTTCCTCCTTCTCATTCTGTGTCTCGAGTACTGCACGTCGCTCGTCTTCAACGATATTGCCGTCCCGGTCTGGCCCACCACCGCTCGCGCGCGTCAAAACAACGTGTGGCCGGTTTTGTATGTCCCCCCGATAGCAGCTCGCCGTCACCCGCCTTATATGCTTTCTTCTCTTTACTCTCCTCGTCTGATGCCCAGGCTGGTGATGCCTTTTTTTACTTTATCTTCTCCCCTCTTACCCGCATCGTTTGCCTCATTTTGCACCTTCAAGATACAAGCAGCCGGAGAAATGCCGCGGGAGAACCTACCTATACTGAGGCTCCCGGAGGCAGGTGTCATGCATCCCCTTCCGAAACGAGATGCTGTACCTGTTGCGTACATCAGGATCGGGTACTCTTCCCTTCCGGAATCGCGATTGGAGGGCCCGCTCGCCCCAGTTATCCAATCTTGCACTCTTGACTAAAGAGCCTTTCTGTGTAGCTTTTGGATACTCCCACTTGCGAGTTGCTACACGAACTTCAAGCCGATCACGCAATGAAGCCGCTGAGCTTCTTATTAGAAGCATCTGCTTACGCTACTTCAATTTCTCAGAAGAGCGCTGTAATCCGTATCCTGTACTTCAATGTAAGAAAAGTAGAGGATGAAATGAAGTTTTTTTACTTCCATCTTGATCGTGTTTCAAAGCTCGCGCACGCACGTAGATAGAATGAGCATGTCTTGTACATATTGCCGTACTCCGCCCTTGATGCCTTATTTTTTCACCTGTGAACAATGATAATATTTTGTATCACTGAACTTGACCAGTTTCCTAATTGATCACATTATTGTATTCGATCGTTTCTGTCTTTAAGAAGTTTCCCAATAGTTCTTCATTCAGTGAAGATGAAGGAATTTTTAACGAGACTGAATTGCATGAGAGATCTTTGTGATAGAATTGGAGTCCCTGAGATGAGCACGTGGCACCCATAAACAGCGATTATCCGCATAGCGATCTACGTAATACATCGTGTGCTTAGACACGTAATGTGTTGTGATGGACTATGTTCGTCCAATCTTTATGACACACCAAATAGTAATGAATGACTCTGAAGAGTATTCAAGTCTACAATCGACGAGATGCGTTATGACATGAGTTGGTTCTTGAGATTTTCGTAACTTTGTTCCACTTTCCTTATCGGAGTCCATCCCTGACTCACTACTTGATCAGTTGCCGCAAGTGCAAGTAATGGGGACGTCAGTGCCCTACTCCAAACAGATCAAGAGTCTAGGTATGATCATTGATCGCTCACTTGACCGGAGCAAACAAATCAACCAGATGAACCAGCGTGTCCATGGATCTCTCTACTCCCTTAGAACCGCTGCCCGTAGTTTGGCTCACCCGCTGCGGCAGCAGCTCGTGAGTAGCTTGGTTTTGCCGTATCTGGATTATGTCTCAGCGTTGCTAAGTGGTTTGAATAAGGAGCAGAATCTGAAGTTCCATCTTCTGCATGATGCTTGCATTAGCATCTCGTGGCAGCAAATGTCACACCTTATCGTCTAACTCTTGGCTTGCTCTCCGCTGAGAGTCGAAGAGAATACCTTCTTGGGTCACTCACAATTGCGATCATAAAGTACAATCAGCCAAGGTTCTTAATATCCAAATTTTCTCTCGCTATTGAAAACCCTACTTTGCGCCAGTCTGAAAGGAAGAACAAAGCCTCACTCACGTATCGCCCCCCCCCCCCGAACAGAAGCTCTCAATCAACCTTTCACCATTCGTGCCTCGTATCTATTGAATAATCTCCCTTGAGTGAACTTTGAGATGAGCCTAAACAACTTGGATGAGATGCTTCTAAATTTCCTTCGGGATCGTGATCACGACAGTTGGTTTAAGCGCGCTACTCGCAAAGGACTAGTAGCTATCCCACCATGCCTACGCGATGCTCTTTCCCCACCATTGTAATGGACACGTTGGTCTTTCGTTTTGAGAGCTCTCCTCGCTATGAATTAAAAAACATGGCAGAATTAGACCGTCCCCGAGATCTTCACTGTACTTGAAACAATTTTTAAGTATATATTTTTTTTTTCGAGATCCCCTTGCAGCCTCCTGGGCCTAGCACGGGGAACCCCTTTACCACCTTGGTGTGAAGGGTTATGCCCGAATTTTTCCTCTACTTGTGGACTCCAGCTTCCCCGGAGTGACCTACGCCATGGTTTGCAGCCATGGGATGCCTCTCTCCAATGCTGGTAAGGCCGACATTCCCTGTCTCACGAAGTGAAGCCATCGGATCCGCTGTACCCTTAGCGTTCCCGGAGAGAGCCTCTTCATGGTTTGCAAGGCCATGATTTTGGTGAGACTCAAACTCCAATGCCGGTAAGGCCGACATTCCCCGCACCTCCCCGTGCACTTAGGAAGGCACGTCGGGTCGGCTTATTAACTCCCCTACGTTACCCACCCTCCCCCTGCTTATTCGCCCAAGGCCCGCTAGTCGAACCTCGTGAAATGAGAAAACCCAGGATTTCTCTGAAGGATAATCCCGGGGAAAACGCCATTCCAAAGCAGGCGGGGTGCGGTGGGTCCTTTTCCCTTCGAAAAAACCTCAGAAAAATTTTCGAGTGATTTCGCCGGGAATCGAACCCACGACCCCTCGAGCAGAGTTGATTCCGAAGCTAGCACGCTATCGACTGAGCCAACACTGCTCTTAATTTTGAAGTATATTATGATGAATGAATTTATCGTTAAGAACGATAAATTCATTCATTAAATGTATTTCATCAAATCGAGCGATAGAGTCGAATATCGATGAGATCTACCTTATCGGTATAATTTGCAAATTTTGAAGTATTTTTGCATATACTGCGTAGCACTCATTTTAGATATCTATTTAATTTTAGTATATTCTATATGTAACATGCTCCACGTATACTCGTTATTTGGACAAATAGGGTCTTGGCCCCCCGTCCTCAATAAAATCAATATCAATCAATCTATCAATCACCTGTCCTATCGAGGGATCGAAGGACCGAGATATATTCCTTGATACTTTTGAACTCTTCGTTCCACTTTTATGAAGCTAATCCAATCTCAAAAGTCCAATATGCCGTGTCAATCCATTCTTGAAAATTTACCAGTAGAGGTACCAACGAATTCCTTTTTGGGAAGCCAGGAAGAGTAAATCTTTGTTTACGCCGAGTAAATGAAGTGTAAAGATAGTGTCAAATTCACCCTAAAGAGATCGGCCACCTTTTTGAGAGACGTCGTGGGAGGGCAACAATTGACCGACAATCTTTGTTTGGGCAACAATAATCCTGATGCAGTTCAAGATGCCATCAAGGACTTACACAGAGGTAAACGCGAAAATGGTAAGGTGCGCATTGCTGCACGCTTGGGCTCGAGGCTAGGCAAGTCGCGCGCTCGTCAAATTCTCGGAATCCAGGGATTTCGTTTTCTGGAAAACAGGGACTGTGAATGCATCTTTAAGGACCAAATTATACCTCACAGAAGAGATTGAGACAGGGAAGTTGTCATTTTCTAAGGGGCCAGATAATCCTTACGGGGTCAGCCTCATTTCTTCATCCCTTGGATAGGCTGCAAAGGACAAATCTAGACTGACAACTACGAAAGTTCATGTAGAGTTCGATTTTACGAAAAAATATCAGACACACACCGACCACAATCTTTTCTCCGGAGAAAACCAACTTCGAGGTTATAGTTCGAGACAGAAGGAAGAATAATTAACCAGAAGAAAAAGGCAGATACTAGTGTGCAGTGTTGAGCAGGAGTCCTGTTGTTGTTCAAGACAACACTTAAGATTGGTACTCACAGAGTCCAAAAAAGTCGGGGCTAAGTACTGGAGCCGGGTAGAATTTAAGCTCCCTGGTTCCGAGGATCCTTCTGCCAGGAGGCTGGGACGGGAGAGTTCGTCTGTCTCCCATGTAGGACCGAAGAGAGCTTGATCCTTGCAATTGTTCGAAGCCAGGGAGTCTTCATTCTTCTAGAATTTAAAAATCCCCCTTGTAAGGAACCCTGCTACTTTATTAGTGCCCGAGAAGAAGAAATCTACATAGGCACCAACAAAAGTGTGGATAGTGGGACTCACTCATATGAGATTGGACACATACCGAGTGAAACTACCATCCAAAAGAGGCCAACCCGTAGGCTATACTCCCAGAAGGAATGAATCAACATTGTTCAGAGGAAAGGTGAAAGATTCTAATATACTGCGTATAAGAACGGGAGTCGTGGTGTGGTCAAAGCTGCTCAGGACTCAAACGCACAGAGACTAACAGGATATCAGGAGCGAACATCCGATGAACGCTCTTGTCTTGCCTCCCTCTTATTCAGACGGGAGAGATTTGAGATGCGGCCAACGCCTTTTTTATGTCATTTAAAATAACTGAGGTTGACTCCCAAAAGTGATGAGGGTCTATTGCTGAGCGCTAAGACTGAGGACGGGATCCGGGAATTCGTTGAGCTTCCTTAATCCAGAGATCCTTCTTGCTGAAAGACTGTAGCATGGTGATGTATAGGAGAAGCTGAAAGCTCTTCCGTCTTAGTAAATGACTCGACACGATTTGAGCAGGAGGCACTGATGCGTTTTGTCCCCCTACCTGCAACCTGATTCATCGTAACCGGATTCATCCGCAGGACTGGAGTTGCAGGTGGTGCCCTGGAAGCTTGGCGATGCAGTAATTCCTCCCTAGGCCGGGAAGGGGCAAATCTTCATGGACATCAGAAACAATGTGGGCGTAGTTGAATTTACCCGAAGAAACTCGAGCAAGTGCCAACTAAAACCCCTTCCCGGGGGGCACCAACCCGAATGTTATAGTCGCAGTAGAAGGACGAGGGAAATGAAGAATAGACTAAAGATCAAAGATACAAAGGGGCTTGCAAAGAAGCGGGATCCTGAAGCAACCCAAGATGCCACTCAAGACTCATGCGCTCAGAGACGAACGGTATGGTGAAAGCACACTCTACGGGTGCTGAAGCTAAAGACTGGGACTGGGGAGTTGTCGCGTGCCCCGGGATACTAACAATAAGATCCCCCTTGCCAAAAGAGTGGGTTCGGTGAGTGCGTCTGTCTCCCAGGATCAACTAAGGATCCTCCTTGCGGTGAAGTGGAGCCGGGGAGTTGTTACTCTCCCAAGATTCGAAGATCCTCCTTGCGGGAATGATAAAGTGCATGCACCCCCCCCCCCCTGGCCTGAGTCAACGCCCGTTACACAGTGGGCCGAAACCGCTCTTTTTCGCATCGGCTCGTTTTAACTCAATTTTTGAGAAATCAAGATGATACGAGCGGCATTTCCCTTTTTCAAACTTCCGGATGTGCTAGGCTGACTTTCACATAGGAATATGAACCGGACCTGCATAGGTCCAGAACACCAAAAGGAAAATTGTATTTTTCTCGATATCGACTAAACTTCGCGATGAAGGTGGAGAGGAAGAGGGAAGGGAGGCTGCTGATTTTCATCAATAAAATGTACGCAAATGTGGTAAATGTAGTCATCCGAAGTTATTTTCTCAAAGTCTTTTTTGACCGACACGTGAAATTTAATTCACATCCAGAAAAATACTATTCTGCTTTCGGTGCTCTGGGCCCATGGACCCCCACCCCGGATGCTCCCGTAAAGAAATCAGCCTAGCACTTCCGAATCCGAAAGTTTGAATGAGAGTAACGGAGATACTGGTTGAATCATCTCGATATCTTGAAAATTCAGTGGAAAAGATCTGAGTCAGGAAGAAAGTTTCGATCTACTTAATGCGCGCTGGAGCGTATAAAGACCGCACATCTCCAGTCGGTTACCACGGCAGTCAAAATTCCCAGCTTTAAGTGAGTCTAGGGACTCGTGTCTGGATTGGCCTATGAGATGATCTGACGCGGAGCCTCGACTACTTGTTCAGGGATTTGAGGGACTCTCTGAGCTCCAAGAAAGCGTAGATCAGTTCAAGCCCCCCGTTGAAAGACGAGTTCGGCCGTGTGCTCAATATTTAACGGGGTGGTCGCGAACTCGAAATTCCTTTAGGAATATGCTTTTGGTACGATCAATGAGGATGAAGGTCTCTCTTTCTTCAGTAGAAATCAAAGAACCGCTAGATATCCTGATTCTGATTCTCAGAAAGCGCGACCTTGCACCGTAGATCGAGTCTTGAGGTAGATAGAAACGTTCGTCCTGATTGGTAGAGGCACATTTTTTAAGGAATTCCGAGTCATTTGCGACCGCCCCTATCTCAATTGATGAAGAACCCATTGCGTGAAGTGTAACTCCGCTTTGCGCGAGACTCTGACACTACCTTAAATTCGCCCATTCGCTTCAAATGTTCTTTTGAGTGAATGTGCGGGTATGAAGCGATATTTGTATTGAGTTTTCGACGGCAAAGAATGCAAATAAAGTTACTTTCATTATGTGGAATAGCCGATTCTACTTGAACTTCGGGGTCTTGTCGAATGGGCTTCAAATATTGTATTATCACCTACTGGGTCGCATTTTCATGTATATTAAGTCGACTTGCCAGTAGAATACTTATGAAATCTTTGGAACCGGGTTCTTCCATTTTGTGCTTTAATTTTCTTCAATCTAGAATTAAGTTCTGGGAAGCAGTAGATCAATTGTAAAATACTCATTTTTTTCTTATCAAGAGAATTCGTTAGTATGACGGTTATTCCTATAATGGAGTCAATGTTCTTTCGAACACTGCATTCAGCCTCTTCAGGGATCATAATAATGCATTGGGAATTCCATTGATCGGTGGATTCAACTATTTGATTGTGATGTCTTTAGGAGTTTATGGCCAGTGCAAGATCGTGTTCAAAGATTTTCCGCATATTCATTGAGCCAAATGGTCATATATAATCGAAAGAGATCAACTGACGGCTTTGACACATTTTCTACACAGATTTGATTTAGTGTGTGGATTCATAATGAAAAATTGACGAAATTCATGCATGAGATTCACATTCAAATTGTTCAGGATTGAATTGATGGAGAAAATGTCAAAGCAAGCGAGCGAAGGATCAGTACGAAAAAACCTGAATGCTAGCGCAAATAGTTGAGTATGCGGATGGACAACGAAAGCGAGTGTCACTGCCAGTCGGTTTTTTTCTCTGGTACATCATCATTTATCTCAACGGCACATGCAGCAGCTTGCATCCACTCCGTCTGTGGCGATAGAAAAAAAGTTGAGAAAGTTGGAGTATTGATCGTTCACGCAGTGGCTGTCAGTCGATTAATCACGGTGACAATGTACGCACTCTTGTGGTAATAATGCTTTCCACATCATGTCTGATTTCTTCATCGTCATATTATCACAGTGTATTGGACAGTTTCTCTACAAAATTATACTTCAATAACGACTATCCTATTTTCAAACGCATGCACTGAACTGACTCTTATGATAGATTTGAAATCTTTCGTTTCTACCATTTGGTTTCTACGAAAATTTAGGGTATCCAGAATAAAGAGAAACCCATCATTTTGTACTATCAGGGCACCGCATTTTTTTCGATATTCTCGCTATATGTACTTTTTACGTAAACTAAACGTGTCATGGCAATGTCGTTTTGAATTTGATGACAGTTGGTGCATGAAACGTGATTGAATTACATCACTAGAATGTGTTTCACCTCGTAGTAAAGTCATGCTATAACGTTGGAGTTTATAGTCTATAAAGTAACATGTGCATCATAAAATGTTATGTAGGAGTGGTAGATAAACAGGAATTGCTTTTGACTTGAACGAGCACTGTGCTACCGTAATCATGAAATCCTTCCTTCTCATACACTTGGTCTATCTTTTTGGTGCACATAACCTCAAGACTTTGGATTACCTTGAAAATATGAGTCGAAAAATTATAACTCAGAGTCAGATTCAGTGTCAGAACTGGAACAGGACAAGCTTCATCTCCGCAATCCTTTTGAAATCTCTCAGAAATAGGTTCATAATTTAGAAAGATTTAGTAGACCACCGCGTCTCTTTCTCTTTGATTGCTTTTATATTCAAAATTCCACTCGCGGAGGTCCGGATTATATTGAGAATCAGGTATCCTCTTTTCAATTTCTTTTTTGCCCGTTAATTTGAAAAAAAGTTGATCACTTCGGGGACAGTAGGTAATGGGTACTGTGATTTGCCAAAAATTATGGGGTAGCAGAAAATGAGCTGAAAGGCCATTTTAACGAGGCAAAAGGGATGGCACGCCTGTATGCACGCAAAGACTGCGACACGAAATTCCGAGAAGTCTTTTCGATTTATTCCCTTTTTTCAAGTCCTTACATGGGTATACGCGCTCTTGCGGCTGATTTTAAGCGCATTCAAATGGAATTAGCGTCACACAGTAGAAGAAACGAGGTACTTTCCTGATGATACTTGATGCGGCCCAACAAGGACAGAGCACAGAGATCGCATAATACGATCCCCGAAGTGACTGCAGGATTAGTTTCCTCCTGCTCTGAAAAAATGATATCGTGCTACCGGATTTAATTCACGAGCATTTTTGAGTGTCCTGCTTGGAATTCTGACTCAAGTCTTATTTGAGAGGTAAGAGGTGGAAATTCCCAAGTGGCAACATGTCATTCCATTGTTGTGTGTATTTTCTTGCAAACCGTCGTATAATCACAAAACTTACGGAAAATTTTCGAAAGAATCACGATGTCAATGAATTTTATGAGGAAGAGTACCATAACACTGACTTCCTGTTTTTTTTTCTTGCTTAAATTCAAGCCATAGTCAAGAAAAGTGTGAGATTCGAAAATATGTACAGTGTCTCACTATGCACATGCAAAAACGTGGAATCCTGCCAAGTAATTGTATTCGTATTGATTTGAATCTAATAGCAGAAAAGAATGATCGACCTCAATATTTGAATCCTGAACAAATTTGTATCAAACTTGGTTTCAAAGCCGATCCCCAATCCAAAGTCTAGGGCTTGTATCTCCTTCGATGTGAAGGTTGAGTTCCTTTTTCTCGGAAAAGTTCTTCACTTGCTTCGTCTCAATTATCCCACTTTTGCCTGTGAAGGAAGTCGAAACAAAACAACAATAGAATTTTTATTCTATCTCAGTATGGTTTCTGTTTTATTCAGGATTCATGGTTAGAAGTATCTTGGCTTGATAAAAAAAAATCGAGTTGACTATTGCGAATGATGACCATCATGTGTGGTGTCAGATTTTATCGACATACATTCAACTAACTTGTACACTAATATCGAACTTTTTTTAATGAGCCACTTATATTTAGCTGAGAATCTGTTTCTCTCGATGGAGAGAATGTTTGCTCTGATAAGAATTAAACTGATCAGCATTGATCGGTGAAGTAGAAGTCTATAATCAAATGATAAGATACGCTTACTGAGCACCCTGGAGTACGGAATAATGTAAAGGTTCTCAATGACTCAGATCAGATCAATGTCAAAATCAGCCCTTCACGTAACTTGGGCCTCAGTCAACCTTGTACATGTTGATATTGGAACCGTTGAGACATATTTTTCAACTATTTTTTCTGAGACAATCAGCATCTCGATGTGCGTTAGGAGCTAAACTTTTGTTCATATAGTTATAAGAATTATTTCCATAAGATCCTTTGAAATAACAGGTGCCACATGCAAACCCTAAAAAAGCTCAGAAAAAAATCATACAAGTTATCTTCAACATATTTTTCTGGTGTATACTTTTTACGCAGTCATTAGCTTCTTGATCCGAGGTCATTCTAAAAAGATGATCATACGCAAAATGGCAGGTTCGTGTCATGGCTCTTTCCCTTTTTCGGCCTTCGTAAGCGTAAAGCTATGCAGTGGGGACCCGAGCAGGCAAAATTATCAAATAATGGTATCAAATTTTCAATGAACTGAACCATGTTCCCAGCTAGTCAAAATACGTGGGAGAACATAGTTCAGTTCACTAAAAACCTGACTCGAATCGACCGATGATCTCACATGCATACCAGATGTATGTTAAAAGCCTAAGAACGACTCATTATACTTTCGGTTCAGTTTTTTGAGTCTACTGAAAAATCTTCGAGATTGGGCACGAAACTGACCACACATTCGGTTTCTACGTCAAAAAATACTTGGAAAACACATGTTTACATCTCTAGAACACTCCGACTTAAAATCCGCGTTTTTCAGGGCCATTGAAGAGGCCCCGAGTTCACGGATTTGGTACCTTGGATATTTTCATTTTTTAGACCAGCTAGATCTCGAGTTTCAATGCATCAAATTGACTTTTGCAAGGGGTCATTTTAAAGGAAATTACGTCAGCTTTCTACTTAAAATAGTCCCGAAAGACACTTTTCCAATACCGAAAAGAATTGAATTTTAAACAATGGCTTATAAGTTGATGGGATCGCGTAGGTAAACTCTAAAACCAATTTTTCCTGAAAGAACGCAAAATTTTACATCGATTATGTGATTTTCAAAAGAAAAAAAAATGGCTCTTGAGAAATTAATTATTTAGTGAAAAACACCTTTTTAGCTCTGGGAGGCCCATTACTCGCCAAAATTTTTTTTTCGATAGCGTTTCCGATAGGTTTTTCGATGACCTTTCAGATGCCGCAACCCGCGAGTCGATAGCTATCGAAGAACTCGAGATTTTTGCATTTTACTGAATAAAAAAGCACCATTTTTGACACGATGGATCTCGGCTTTTTTCACGGATATGCGTGCACCGGAAGGATAAAATTTTTTTTTGGATCCCATAGGTGGTCAAAAGTTCCTATTTTGGGCCATATAGAAACGAATAAAAAAGGTTAGAAAAAAATCTGAGAGGTGACCCCTTTCCGTAGGTCGCTTTCGCGTGGAACCCATCATAGATATACTGATAATGCTGATGTTTTTGCTTGTAGCCCTGAAAAGAAGGCCCATTTGACGGAGTTACTCTGGATTCTTCATATTCTATGTGGTGAAAGACTGTGGAAAAAGTTTGGTGAGATTTGGTGGCCCGCAATTCGTGGGTCCCTCTTATTAGTCAATTTTAGAGAAAAAAATTTTCAACCACATCCATTTTTTGGTTGGCACCTCTCCGTCTGATCGCCAAACCCATCGGATATTTCATTCAAAATCATAAAATGTACCTCCGAAAGAATTTATAGACCGATTTATCATGTCCTGTGATACTATATCAGTGGTTCTGCCGAAAGTGTGATTTTCCGTGTTCCAAAGTTCCCCCAAATTTTTGAGGGTTTGAATGTGCACTGTAGCAATTTCCTGGGGTATATTCTATTGGTGCGTAAGTATGATAATGGTTTTGGAGACGATTCTAACGTTCCCGTTTTTGTAGTACTTGATAAAGGTTCAAAATGTCGATTCCGTCCCCTGTAGACAGCCCACCGCTTCGATTTTTGAATTCTTCACGACGCACATGCAGAGTCAAAAACCCCTATATGCAGTTATGCATTCCAATTTGCAATATTTCAAATAACATAATCCACCTCTTTGCGAATCCAAATTAAACCTCAAGCACGGACATCCGACATTTTGAAGACGGGTTTGCACCCAAAACTGCTCGCATAGCACTAATTAGGTCGCAAAAGTCCCCGACCATCTATTCAGCCTCTCAAACCAATGAAGTTGATTTCTAGAGACCCGCAAATACACCTAATCCATGTGCAACAGTAACCGAAAACTCGAATCTGTAGCCGGGCGCACCGCATGAACTCGTTTTCAGAGTGGCGTACAAAATTTTCGGTCAATTCCGTCCCCATGTTGTGCTCCTCCCCAACGCGCTATAACGACTTGTGAAACACATTTTCTTGAAGTATTTGGTCGCATCAGATCAAATCTATGCGGAAAAGAGTCTACGATTAGTTGTCGAGCCGTGGGAATAATTTTAGAGTCGAAATGTCAATTTTGTCTCCTTCGTCCGACTTCATTTTTGAGAAACGTAGCTCTAGATACTTTCTTTTTATGCCCAAACGAGTGAAAATCAACTGCTACGAGATACCGGAACTCATCCAGGGCTAAAATAACTTTTTGACCCAAATCACTCCTCATGACGATTTTGGCTCAAAAAAATTCCACTTTCGGCGGAATCACCCATATACGTTTTATTGGGTCGAAAATTTTCGACCCGAAGATCTTCTCGGGAAGATACCTCAAAACTCTGAGAGAATCCATTTTTTCGTTGCATCACATTTTCACCAAATGAGTGGAGAGTGGGCACACTTACCTCATTGAGCTATAGAGCATTGTAGTAAGAAAATGTGACTGGGTTGCGCGTAAAGCTCATAAACTGTTCTGTACTCTATACATTCTGTGTTGCGAATAACTGACTGTAAATTATTTTTCAAAGAGCAAATCTTTTCTTCCCTTTAAGCTTTCAATATAGGCCACGCGACCGGTAGTTGTGGATTTTGCTTAGAATAAACTCTGGTCCTAATAAACGAAAATGTTGTAAACAATCGTTATACCAGCATAACGAAAAAATTGTAAGTGAACAACTTGTCGGATCAGCGTATAAATTTCACAAATCCAACTTTATGATAGAGTAAAATCATTTCGCACAGTAAGTCGCCTCGTAAATTTGGATTTTACTAAGAAACTCGAATGTCTTGGCCAATATATTGAATTGCAAAATTGCGAAAATTCAATAATCCGTATTTTAGCGAAACGCACTCAAACAGATGATTCCATCGTAAGGATATGATTTACGATCGTTGTAAATGGCCAGGTACTATAATACCTATATACATATCAGTATCTCTCGACCACATCTCAAAGCAGGCGTCTGGGCCAGTGATAGTGTCCTCACGGGGTGGATGGCGCGGCGGCGATACAGTTCTCGCGCCGCAGATAAAGCCGCACCATCGTATAATGTGATCGTGTGCACGCACATAAGCGATACGCATGGCATAATCCACCGCAGATCATTCTGCAAGTGCATTACATACATATATACATATATAATGCACTTTGCCTCTCTCTGATGTGGATATATATGTATATTTATATGAACACGTGAGGAGACGTAATTCGACCTTGCGTGTGGCAAATATATACGCATCAGCCTCCGTGATGACGATTGAGTCTGGCCGCGATTACCCAACTTATATATAAGTACTATCCGTAGTACGTCATGTTATACACGTATATGTATGTGTATGCATCAATGCAATGCAATGTGCATCGAAGGTATGCGCTCGAGTGCAGCGAATTGCGGGCGATAGTCAAAGGCTTGGTTGGTGTCGAGGTGCAGGCTCTGGTGGTGATCCGATCAGGCCCCGCAGCCATAACATGCCAAGCATATATTGTATTTTATATACATATACAACGACGTCTGGTCTGGTCTGGTCTGGTCTCTCTTGATGCATATTGGACTTTGCATTGCATTGCATGCATGACCGAGACGGACGCGCCGGGGAAAGGTCGCGGAGCAACGACCCGCCGATCGCCGCCGCCGCCGCCGACACTGCCTGCCACCGTCTCCGTCTCCGTCTCCTGCAATCTATACAGATTTTTTTTTTTTTTTTAACGTGTGAAAGGTGTTATTCACACTTCTACATATGCGCGTGCATATTCTTTGCGAATAATTCAGAAAAACATCGAGGTTTGAGAGAGAATTTGCGAATCAAATTTACGCGCCCTCTTTGATGGGGTCATCGGCAAAGACTGCGTTCATGCATGGCGTGGTGGACGTTGACTCGTATTGGGTTTCGAGTCTTCGTCGGTATTCATCGGGACTGTCGATGTCCGGATTTTTCCATTATAGTTCATATCAAGTGTTGATGATGTTTACAAGGGATCAAGAGGGAGGGAGGAGGGGGTTAGCTATTTTGTCGTTCTCATTCTGACTGCCAGACGAATTGGGTGCGAATTGGGTGGTGCAACATTGAAGTTAGGATCATTGTAGGCAGTCACTGAATTTTGAGTTTCTGTTACATTGTGGTGAGTGAAATCTGGATTTTAGATCCTATCATTTCCGTCGCGGTACTTTACTGCGCCTAGATCTTGAAAAATCAACTTATTGGATTGAGAGTCCTTGCTTTTTGCTCGATTTATTCTTTTTACTCGAATTTATATCATTGTATTTGAGTACGCTGGAAATTATTGAACGACTTTTCACCGAATTTGGGCGACTCCGTCGTTGGTAATTTCAACGAGATGGTGGATTAGCGAAGCCCATGAGGTGAATAAGTGATGGATCCTGAGGGTTCCGATTAGGTAAAAAAAACAAGTTTCATCACAGTTTCCGGAAAACAAATAGATATGAACATCTGTGGTGTCGCTGAAAGCCTTTTCGGATCGCTTTTCAGAAAAAAAATACAGGTTGAATGAGCATTCGGCGGGGATCTTATCCAAATGGGTGACCGCCAGTCTGCGTTCACCAAACCTTACTAGCATCTGCCCAGTTTTCAAATACCTACGATTACGGTCATGATGGACGGTGACCCACTCAAATACGAATCCTGACGAACCCAACCTGACAATACTTAAACCTGGAGTTTCGGCCGAAAAAGCTCTCAGTGGCCTCACTCATGTTCATTTTTACTTGTTTACGATAAATTGTAATCAAACTTGTTCTTATTTTGATCCAATAATGTCGGACCTATACCTTTTTTCAAGTATACTGCAACATACTCTTCTCATATTTCTTAGTCTTCCAAGAATCATCACAGTACTCTTATATTGGGTGTATTAGGGTGACACTTATTTCCCGACCCCCTGAATCCTTCGCGCACGTGCGAATATTTCAATTTCAAGATAAAACTAGATCGATAAAAATTTTTTCAGATTTTCAAACGTAGCCTATATAGTGCCCATTTTGACATACATTTTTGATTTTATTGCAGTTTCGAGACGTTTTTCGACAAAATTCGTCAGCTTTACTTGGCAAGCACTTGCAATACAAGTAGAACGAAGCAAACCGATCTGAATAACAATGCTTGGGATAGTCTTAGGAAACTTTCAACGCACGGAGCTATTAGTTTTAGTTGAATTCAAGGGTCAGAACGGGGCCAGAACGGCAGAAATACAGTCCTAAAATCACTTTTTATCGCAGTTTTCGAGTTCCCCTGCGCATGCGTGATTTTCTATGGTTTTGATAATATTTAGAATCGATAGCCCGTGCGATTTTCTTCAAAATGACCACTTCCAAAAGTCAATTCGATGCAACGGGACCGGATTAGTGAATCATTTTGGATGAGGTGAAGTCCAAGATGGAGATCAGTGCAAATTGGTTGAGATCGCCTGCGATGCTTTTGATTTTGTCCAGCGTGTTCCTCGGGTGTCCCTGCGTCGAATCGACTTCGCCAAGGGGTCATTTTAGAGGAAATTGTCTGAGCTATCGAAGTGAGTAGGCTACGAAGTGGTAAGTTGATGGTGACTTATGGGACATTGAACATTTGATAGTTTTCAATCAAATAAAAAAGTGTTTTCAACTGTTTAGCGTAATTATATTGTTACCTATCATCCACTTAACACGCCGCAATCTACTAATTTCGATAGCTCCAGGAGATAATTTCCTCTAAAATGACCTCTTGGCAAAGTCGATTCGACGCAGGGAAACCAGAGAAACACGCTGGACAAAATCGAAAGCATCGCAGGCGATCTCGACCAATTTGCACGGATTTCCATCTTGGACTTCACCCCATCCAAAATGATTCACTACTCCGGTCCCATTGCATCGAATTGACTTCTAGCAGTGGTCATTTTGGAGGAAATTGCACGGGCTATCGATTAAAAATATTATCAAAACCATAGAAAATCACGCATGCGCAGGGCAACTCGAAAACTCCGATAAAAAGTGATTTTAGGACTGTATTTCTGCCGTTCTGGCCCCGTTCTGACCTTTGAATTCAACTAAAACTAACCCCTCCGTGCGTTGAAAGTTTCCTAAGACCATCCCAATCAATGTTATTCAACTCGGTTTGCTTCATTCTACTTATATTGCAAGTGCTTGCCAAGTAAAGCTGACGAATTTTGTCGAAAAACGTCTCAAAACTGCAAAAAAATCGAAAATGTATGTCAAAATGGGCACTATATAGGCTACCTCTAAAAATCTGAAAAAAATTTTACTGATCTAGTTTTATCTTGAAATTGAAATATCCACACGTACGCGAAGGATCCAGGGGGGTCGGGAAGTAAGCGTCACCCTAGTGTGTATATATAAACATACCGGACCTCTTTTTTTTTACTTCCTGTGACCCCGGCCAAGTTCATTTTCATGCAATAATTTTTTCCTACCATCACTAATTCCGGCGAAGAGTGTGGATAAAATTTGTGTCAGGAAAATCCGTCGTTTTAAACCTAGAACCCTATGATTTCAGAGTTTTTATCGCGACCTGTCAAAACATGGAAATATCGATCGAAGGATTCCGATTCATCTATTTCGTGCTTGAAAATAAGAATTGGAAATTCAGTTGGTCACAGAACACTAACCGATACTTCAAACGCACCTGCAGATAGCTGGCGTCGCGGAGAGCTCTAGATTGAAGTTCTTCATTTCATCGACTCATTTCTGTTGAAAAGCATAAGTTCATCCCTCTGGCCCAAAATTGATGTCTGTAAGGGCGATATGAGGCTCTCGAGATGGAAAAAATTTTCTATTCACGTCTTCGCACGGCTTTTTGGCGCGGGGGACTGGTTTTCTTCGCTCCGACCGGGAATCCAACGGTCCTATAGAGTCCGAAATAGTAGTGCATAAATGGGGCAAAAATGTACTAAAAGTGTCATGTAATCAGTTGAAAATCGGCAAAGTCTAAAATAATACTTTTTCAAACGCTCTTTGCACAAGAAACGACCTTTCTCACACTTTTATTCGGAACTGGGATTCTGAAACTATCTCCAAATGATAGCTCTCATAACTTCGTTCAGGATGCCCCTTTTTCGTTATCAATGTGATGTATTTAGATTGGATTGATACCCACTAAAATGAGAAAAATCAAGAATAAAATCGGAGTCTCACAATGCACTCTCTAATGGCTGTAAGAATTATCTATGTGCAATTTTTCGATGTTTGAGTATCTACAAACTGGCAAAAAATAGAATTTCTCACTCGTCCATGGGGTTCCACGCTTCCAAGCAATTATTTTGGTCATCGCCAGGTCGAAAACAAACCGATCGTCCGGAAGCTATGTGAGCTATGATCTCATAATTTCAGAGCAAAATGTAGTATTACCCAACACTCTGAAACGGAAAGACACCTATAGGTGGGAGGAAAATGACCAGAGCAAACCTAGCAGCCGTGACATGGAATTACTCTGAAAAAGTCCCTGGAAAAACGATATTTTCGAACTTAGAAAACACCAGGAAATTTACGAGACACCCTTCAAACACTTGGAATCATCATTGCGGATCATAAAGTTGGCGTTTTCGTTCCCTTAGGTAGAAATTTAATATTTGCACCTTGTTCGCGCAGCTAATCACAACAAGACCTTGTAGCACTCGCCTCGCTGTGCCCAAAGTCGATCTCCCAAACCGAATTTTCCTACACGCGCCGAGGTACAAAATACACTGGATCTAATCTAGCTTGCCTTGAGCGTTCTCAGTTCGAAAAAATACCACAATGCCAAGCGATTATGATGAATCTGATAGCATGTAACTAATCACACAATCTTTTCTTTTCAAATTGCAGAAGACGCAGACTGCGGGAACATTGAGTGCAGGCCGGGACAACTTTGCCTGTCGGAGCCACGAACTGAACGACCCCGCTGCGTCACTTGCTTGTACAAATGTCCTCGTAGCAAAGAGTTGGTACGCGAGCGCAATCGGCATCGAAATCGTGACTACTACGACCCCAGTCCAGTTGCACTCTGTGCTACCAATAACATCACCTATCCTAGTTGGTGCCACATTATGAAAGATGCTTGTCTCACCGGAATTGTCCTCGAGACAAGGCATGCCGGTCCATGCGATGCACATGACTTGCCACCATACCGTGAGTACTCCCTGAAAACATATTTTTGTGTGTTCTATGATTTGTAACAAATATTTAGTACCGATCACAATTCTAGTCAATCAAATTCGGTAGGCATTAGGATTAAATTGTTGGTCGGTACATTGAAAATATTGCGACGCAGTAGATACAGACGAGATTGGTCAGACATATTTGATGTCCGAGATGCGGTCGGATTACTTGGACTAAATCGACATCGTTTTTTTTTTAATTCGATCGAGCCCTGCACATTTCTCCTTTAGTACGCTTACAAAAATTGAAATTATAGATGACATATATGCTCTCTCAGCACGAATCAGTCAGATTGTCATTGATTCCATCAGTATTAAAAACGTCACTGATTGAATCAGTAATTCTTTTTTTGCTCCAAAGGCCAGCTGATCATCAAATTCTCGAAAGTCATTACTACTGATTGAGTTAACTGACCGGATCAGTCCATATACACTGATTCATCAGTTATAATTGATCCTAAATCGATTAACTGATTATCAGTCCATATAGACTGATCCGGTCAGTTAGATCCTAGAGTACTGATTCGGCATAACTTCTTTTTTCTAGCATAAATACCCCGAGAATTTTACTGATGAATCAGTGACATTCGCGAAATAGTTGTCAATCATTAAAGTTTGAATCAGTAATTACCATATTATCATGGCGATAACTTACCCGGAACGTGTTGACCTTTCATCTCGACGAGCGAGCTCCGAATTACTCCGTTCAAATTTTCCTCCATATTATAATACACTTGGGAATGAATTTCCAGACCGATCCGTTCACTTTTTTTATTTTTATTTTCGAGGCTAGAGGGTCGAAATATCAGTTCCGTGCATTGTTACATTTGAGTCATTCTTCTTAACATCTCCAACTTTTGGGTCGCAGGTCACGGATTCTTTTGTAACTTTGGGTACATGTTATACATTATGAAAGAAGGTGGAAAACACATCAGTTTTTAGGCCCCGAAAGTGATCCGTGCAAGTTTAGCGGCCTATTTTCGTTTTCAAAATCCGCAAAAAATACGTGCATTTTTTGATTGATTTTTCACGCCCATAGGACCTAATTAGAAAAATATTACAAACACACATTTCGACGTAAGAAAGCGGAACTTTTCGAAAAAAATACTCGCAGAATCGGAAAAGGGTAATTTAACCTTCAAAAGAGTCGTTTTTTGAAAAAAAGTAATTTTTAGGGCCTCGGGGCCCCCTTTAGCTCAAATCTAACATTTTCATCGGATTACTCGTCAAATTTCACGTCGAAAACCGTTTCGAACAAATTGAGATCTACTTGGGATGAGTTGCTCTGAATGAAGTTCTAAGAGAAATCGTCGAAAAGTGTCTTCACTCGTACTCACGCATGGTTATCATCTTCATACAGTGAGTTGCGGTCGAGGATCACGATTCGGCTGAACATGTTTTCTGACATATTTTTGTCAAAGAAGATAAGTAAAGTTCGCGTGACACTTGTCAATCAGTAAAGTTTGAATCAGTAAACCATATGTGAATCAGTAAAAATGCACAGTTTTACTGATGAATCAGTCTATATAGACTGACACATTTCGGTTAAAATTGATCCCACTTAACTGACCCGATCAGTGTATATGGACTGATTGTCAGTTAGATCTGACTGATTCATGCTGAGAGAGTGCTGATGCCCTGTTTAACCTATCATGAGTCATGGCTTATATTTATTTTGCCTCAGAAGTAAGGCTCGTTCTCGGAGCATAGCTCATAACTCGAGGGTAAGATGACATGCGACTTTCGTAAGACCTGCATTGTCTAATCACTGAAACTACACTGTAAGTATTGAATAGAATTTTCAATTCTGCGAATACAGGGATGAGTATGAGACCCATAAGATTGATACATGGTGGACCCTGCAGAGGGACATTGTTGTGTCAAAAACAAGTTTCTTCGAGTTATTTTGATAAACAGATACAAGTTTTGTAGGGGGGGGGGGGGGGGGATTGGAGACGTTGGGATTAATCGGGAATCCATCACCATCGGGAAAAGTCGGGGAAACATTGGAAATTTTGGATGAATGTTCGGAAGGGCCGAGCATTCTGATTCCTCACCTCCCTCAAATCAGGCCGTGATAAGAGAACTGATAACAACTGAGGAACGAAGTTTTGGGTTCGGAATAAGGCTATGAGCATGGTTTTCTCGTGTTTTTTTCGACGCAGGAGCGAATCCGGAGTAAGATCTTCCCCTACACGTCAGGATTTTCTTCAATTGCAAAAGGTAATATTCCAAAAAAACTTTAATTTTAGCGTTTTCTGCTAATTTTACGAATTGGTGACTCTGGTGGCGCATCGTTGTAGTGTGCTCAGAAGGTCTCATACAGCTAAGATTCTCTACGCATTTTGGCCTGCTGAAAACGATAGCAATGGTCCTAAAGGGCTGGGTTGCAATCAAGACGTGTTTTGAGTTGCGATCAGCCAAGTTTGGCTGATTTCGCAAATAATCTCAAGATGCTCACAAAATTGACCAGAATCGTCCTTGTTAAGCTGACAAGGAAACATTTTCTTAATTCTTGAGAGAATCAATCTCTTGCGATTCAAACAATTCTGAAATCTGGTAGCAAAACAGGCTGTGGATTCGTTTCCTACGTCAACATGTACACAGAGAGAATTCGTGTTTTGATGAATTGTTCATACCATTCGGACCCCCAAATTTTCTTGACCATTGTAGATCTTTCCCAACTAGGTACTTATATGAAACGCTTCACAGAATGGTTAATTCCTTTAGTTTCCATCCATGGGTTTTAATTTTGGCATGTATTAGAAAGATGCATCTAAAATGAAGATTTTTAGACTTTTTCTAGACCATTCAACCCGATCGAAAGGCATTGTTCCGACTTTTTATACGTAATAAATTTTTCGGGAGTTCTCAAAAAAATCAGGGAAATGAGACGAGAATAATTTGTCGGAAATCTTTCAAAGCCCTTTTTGTAGGCGCCCTGAAATGGAAATAAACATAAAGAGTGACCCCTAGAGCCTTTTCGATCAAAAATCCAGGTTAAACAACGTTTTGGATGAGGTGATTGTACCCGGATGGGAGACCCCCCCCCCCCCCCCCCCCGTATACATTTTAACCTGGATTCATGACCGAAAAGGCTCGCGGGCCGCCCGCACCCTCGATGTTCATTTCTATTTATTCATGGAAAGAATATAGTCCGGGAGCTGGATAGGCTCCCGTATGCACTGAGAGCTGCCACCCTAAAACAAACGGTTTCTGAAGTATTTTTTCGCGTAGAATCCGAATTCGTTGGAATTTTTCCGATAAGTGGTGGAGATCACTCTCAAAAATGCAATTTTAACCTAAAAGCGGTTTTTCCGCGCGAACAAGGAGAAAACATTTCACCGAACAACTTGGATGACCTCAGAAACATAAAAGTATGAGTACCCAACCGTCTAGACGTTATTTTTCAATACTCTGCATCCTATATACAGGGTGTCAAAAGCCCAACGGGGTCGGTCTGTGTATTTGAGGGGCCCGAAATGGATGTACACGAGCTGAATAGTTTAGTGCGGTATATTTATGTACCAAGATCATCGGTGCAGCTTATTTCTATTCCATATCACAATCCAGAAAAACACACGGAGAGTCTATTTCTCGGTTAATTTAAGGCACAGGTGAATGATTTTGACGCATATCCTCAGAATATTTTTATTGTGGCGCGAAAGAGCTCAACTTTAGCCCTGCAGGAAGAGATTCCGTATTTCTATTCTACGGCAATGACATTGATCTTCCAAATCCCACATTGCTCTGACCTGAGAAATACATCTCTCACATATGGTTTTAACCTGATCATAACGACATCGAACCAACTCTGGTGAAAACGTCTAAGCTCGACTCGTAGCAGATGTATCATTTATGGTACGTTGTGAAAATTGACTAATAGAAGATGGAGCCCATTGGTGATTGGCATATGAGTCCAGTGCATGATTGACACATCTAGACCGTGGAAATACGAATTCTTACCTCAGATGGCAAATTAGACAAACTGATGTTTATTTCGACAGTCATCTATCTTCTCACAAAAACAATATGTATGACAGGGAATCTTGGAACTCACGCATATACGAATATTTCTCGAACATTATTCACATGTACAGTTGGGCACAAATTCATCGATGGTTGGTAATAGAATTAGAACTTTTTGAGGCATTAAAAGATTATTCTCCTCTTCTGAACCAAACAACGAAGGATCCAACTTTTTGGATATATTTTTTCAGGATCAAAACAAATTAGAAGATATCAATTTCATTGTCAGATACTCATCTGCGTTAGTGATAGTTACTAGGACTCTTTCGTGATTGGTTGGATGGGCATCTCAGCACCTCGAAAATCTGAATATTGGTTTTCCAGGGGCTCATAACTGACAATGACGTACTCCCAGGATAACAGTTTGACTCAGGGAAAAAGTTTGATCCTTAAAATATCACTCAGCTTACCCAGGCTATGAAAAACGTGATTTTTGAGGAAAATTCAGCTTTTGAGGGCGATTTAATGACGCACAGGGTATTGCCGACATCTTCGGGTTCCCAGTAAGAGGAAATTAATTGAAATGAAGTCGTTTTGTACATGCAGCCTCTAGTGCGCGAAAGAGTCAAGCCAGCGCAAGGACTAAATATACCCTCCTTGTGTTTTTCTGATGGATTCATTGCAATATGGGGTAGAAAAAAGTTGCACTGGTGATCTGGGTACATAAGTATACCGTACTAAAACTATTGAGCTCGTATACATCCATTTCGGGCCCTTCAAATATACAAAACGACCCCGTTGGGCTTTCCTGTATATAGGATGCAGAGTATTGAAAAATAACGTTCAGACATTTGTGTACTCATACTTTTATATTTTTGAGGTCATCCAAGTAGTTTGGTAAAATGTTCCCCTCGTCCGCGCGAAAAAACCCGTTTTTAGGTTAAAATTGCAATTTTGAGGGTGATCTCCACCACTTATCGGAAAAATTCCAACGGATTCGAATTCTACGCAAAAAAATACTTCAGTAACCGTTTGTTTTAGGGTGGCAGCTCTCAGTGCATACGGGAGCCTATCCAGCTCCCGGACTAATACGAAAAAACTCGTTTTTTTGACTTAATAATGTCCCTTTGAGACCCACCGCCTATGAATCTTTTGGGTCCCGCATATAATCAACCCCCTAATCGCAGAAGTGAATTTTTTCATTATATGAGTTGTGTGCGCAACCAGCGATTGCCGCGAAAAGACAACCACTTGGTTGATTTTCGGTGTCAACCCATGGTTGTTGGTTGCTATTTCACCCGCAAATGTTTGCAGTGATTTGGCTTATACTCGAGATATGGCTTATAATAACAAAAAGACGGTAATCTCGTTTAACTTCCTCAGAATAGTGATTGAGTAATCAATGCAAAAATATCTGATTCGGATATTCATTTTCTACTCATGAAGAATAGCGAGTGTTTAATTGGTAACTGTATGATTCCAGATCATGACGATAACGAAAACGATGAGAATGTTTGGGCCGATCCTGGTAAGAAAGAATCGAGTTTGAAAAAGGAACTTTTCAAAATCAAGAAGGGTCAGAACGAGCAAGGCAAGTACAATAAAACAGTGAAGGGAACGAGTACACCTTCGGCATTGGCAAGTTAGAATTATAAAGTTCTTGATGCGCCGTTGAAACGCTACGCATTGAAGTCAAGTATGGGATAGCGATGGTGTAAAACTGATATTCAAATCGCATCGGATATAGGCGAGCAATTTTTGCCGTGAAACAGTATTTATTTTATCTTTTATATTATGCCTTTTACGTGAAAAAGCCTTCGATTAATTGCAATGGCACTCGAATTATTTGTTGTTAGAGAATTTTCAAATCGAAAAGAAAATGATATATTTGATGTTATGTATATATTAGAGCATTGTGAAAGTGTTGGTGTTTTTTTTTTGAAATTTAATTTAATTTAAAGATCATTGAGTGCGTATGTACTGAGCTATCTTGATCCGTCTCGATTATTTGTAGAGAGAGACAGATAGAGAATGTTCGCAAAAGCTTATATAGGTAGAACGCGATAGAGGTACAATATACAGAGGTAAATATGCATCTACAACGGAGTAGAAAGTCCTAGCTCACATAGAGTGTAGTCGTTGTACTTAATTTATTCTAGGTTGTATATCTCCATACTTATATACATAATATTACAACGCAGAAGTGTATAAGATATATGTATATCTGCGGGAATGTATTGTAGTTGATGAATCACTCGATTAAGATCGAAGCGGAATTAGTCTGTGGTCTGTTAGTGGTTTCGACCACTAATGGGTTAATTGCTCGTTTGAGAGCCTATCTTGGTATATACCGCGCTCGATCTCAAAATGTGCCAAATTAAGTTTGCTGATGAAATTCAATGATAGGACATGAAATGACACCTTGTCTAGCTCATCGCAATTTAAATCTTGTTCTATTTATTTTTTACAAGATATATTTCTCGTATGTCACTGGTTCTGATGAAATTGGTATTTACATGTTTCAATGTGGGTAGAGGGAAACTCGACTTGTGAATTTCACCCAAATTTAATGAAATTTTGTCGTGACATAATATAATCTCCTTTCACTTGTCATCTCAACTAGACTAAAAAGAGTTATCAAAAATATTTTATTCTTGAAACGCGATGTTCAAGAGTCACATATATGCAATCTCTGTAAAAGTAAAATTTCTAAAAGAAAGTAACAATCAACGATATCGGTAGAAGTATGAATTATACTTATTATGAACTATTTTCATTATTCTATTATCACTCACTTCCATGTATTCTGGAAATATTCCATGCTACTGTGGTGAATAATTTACCCCATTGTCCCATCAATCAAATATCGTTATTCTATTCACATTCAATTTTTTTTTATGCAGCCTTAAAATTTTCTCATCATAGTAAAATCGATTCGCTTAACTCCAAGAGTATAGAGAATATTCTGAGAAGAAAATCAGTTTATGAGTGTGTATCGATCCATGGAAAAAAAATCGACCATTAGCGTTCTTTCGTATTTTTCTGAGATTTGCTTTTTGAGCTGTGAACAGTTGTCCTATGCCTCCAAAATATCTTGAGAATGTCAAAACTCTTTTTCAATAGCCTGTGGTTAGACATAATTTTCAAAGTCACGATGAGATTCCAACTTGGCCGCGGTTAAAAAGAGAAGACAATGAAACGAAAATCTGAAGAAAGAATTGTTCATCTTGAGTCAATTTTTCGACTAATTAGTGTAATCATGAATCATGAATCTTTGCATGAGGAACTGACTGATTGTACTAGTATTTTTAATTTATGGCGAGAGAACAGCTGAGTTATAGTTTGTGAAAAAAATGTATATTGTAACAGTGTGATTGAATAAACAGTGACCGTATTACTATATTATTATCGAGAGAGATTTTATTTTCAACCGAAAAAAAGGTGAGTCTTATTGTGTTTGAAGAGCAAAAGTCTTTTTTTATCTCTAGTAATCCTCATCAATCCTATGAATGTCAAGTATGAAGAAAAACCTTATCTTCAGAGTAATTTTGCAAAAATTTGGTCCAAAGAATTGAAACAAACAAAATATATCAGGAATGCTGCAATGCCTCTGACTTTTGATGTAGATGGGTCGAAGTCTATTAAAACATATTTTAAGCCGCAAATTGATGTCGTGAAATGAACCTTATACACGCAATCAATCATGCAGCAGCCAATATACCTGAAATTTACTTACGTTACGATGGCTTATCATGTATCTTTCAATGATGTAAATACATATGGAATAAAAAGTTGATGTAAGGAAAATACGCATTCTCATAATTTCGTCTAAAATTGTTTCAGTGATTCATATTTTTTTTTTTTTCGTACGAAAAAAGGTGAATGTTCAGGTCACCAATCTCTACCTCCCGTATCATTTCCCAGAACATGAAGAATCCAGAGTATCTCTATCAAATGCGCCAGCTATCCGGCAATGAAGCCAAAAACTTGAGTAATGCCAATATATAATGAGCCAATATTTCGAAAATTCATACCAGTAGTTCCGTCGAAATTCTGTAATACCGTATCACTGTATGCGACCTCGTTTGAACCCTTGAAACGGCTGAGAAAAAAATCAAATAATTTATTTTCAATGTTTTTCTTAGTCGTTTTTTGAGCAATCATTAGTTTTTCAATCTAGGGTCACCCTCAAAATTCATCATTGAAAGAAAAATTAAAATTGTAGGGTCCATGTCGTATGATATTTCCTTTTTTTGGTCATTATGAGGCCAAAATTCCACGGTAGAGCTCATTCGGCTTCTGGACATGAAAATATATCGAATATTATGATATTAAGCAACAGAGTTCTCAGTTAGAAGAACCAAGAGATCACTCCGGTGTAAATTTTGAGTCGCAATTTTTTCATTCATTTTTCTCGTTATTCCGATCCCCTGCTTGATGAAATCCAATGTGCCTTGTCCCACGCCATGCGATATCAACTTTTCTCCAAACCTCATCTAATCATCAGACGCCAACCTTTTATTCCCGAATGTATAAAATAGTATATTTCGCACCGAGTTCATGAGGTTGTAGCTCGCTTTTGAGCGATCGGTTTTCGACCCGAGCCGGAGGCGAGGGTTGAAATGATCGCTCGGAAGCGGGGAACCTCGTGTGCGAGGCGCGAAAGTTATTTTTCGCAATTTTGTAGGCACTCAAACATCGGAAAATTGCGAAAAAATTGTTTTTGACACACTGCACAAGAAAGTAACTTTTCCGCACTGATTTTCCACTTTCTCTCACAGTTTGTCAAAAAATAGTATTCGATATACACGGGTGTAAAACTTATTTTTTGACACACTGTGCGAGAAAGTAACTTTTCCGCACTGATTTCCCACTTTCTCTCACAGTTTGTCAAAAAATAGTATTCGATACACGGGTGTAAAACTTATTTTTCGTATCCTCGTGTTGATTCCGACCTTCGCCTACGGCTCAGGCCGGTAACCCAACACTAAGACGCGTGAAAAAGTTTTTCCACCCTTGTATCGAAATGTACTAATTTTGTTCGGGGTGTACTTTCTCGTGGACTTCTATCTTTGCCAAAGTTGTCCGTTAGGTTCTGCACCATACTGTCACGACACGACCCCCTCCCCCCTCCCCTTTCAGCACGATTGTCCACAAAAATCGAAACACAAGTCATCATCAAAATTTATTTCAACTTTTAGAAGGTTGCTAGGAAACGTTTGAAGAAATTGTACAAAGTATTGGGGGATCTATCCGAAAATTGAGTTCCCTTCGCCTTTTATTGATTCAAAAAACATTTGGATTGGAAAAAAAATGTCAACAGCCAAGAAAAATTCCGTGCCATACAAGACTTAACCGAGAGACTATTGGTTCTTTCCAAAGTATCCTTGTCCAAATCCAAATTCCAAAGACTCAACCAGGAGCTTCCTTCTGATGTAGCCGTTTGGCTGTGGGATACATTTGAGCGGCAAATGTCAGAGATTCGTCTCGAAGTATAGGTGCGCGAGATTCATCATACTATACAAATTCAAAAAAAAGTCAAAAAGTCCACCCTGGACCCTTCAAAACGGAGATTTGAGATTTCAATGAAAGTCCAATTGGACGAAGGCTTTGAGACCCCCATGAAGAGAAATTCGGAAGAAAACAAGTCCTTTCAAGCCAGGCTTCCTTCAATGTCACGAATAATTCAACATTCCACAGATTTGTGAGGTAATCTCTGATGTTTCTCCACAAGTATGTAATTATTCAACAATATCTAATTCTACCCCATATCGCCCTCCCCTCGAAGAAGAAAAACACTTTCCATTGTTCTCCCAATGTAATCCATATGGAGGCGTATTTTCCTTCTTCAGAGGCGACAATGTAATGTTTCCTCCATGATGCTTACAAGCACAGTCCTTCTTTCTCATTCAAAACCTCTATAAGCCATACATGATACATGTATCATCATCTTTTGAAACTTCCCGCTCGTTTCACCCAGTAGCAGACGACGCGGCCTAATGTCAAAATAAGCATAACCTCGATATCGAGGAAATGACAGTGGTTGTTAATTTGTTATTATCATATTATTGGTATAGGAGTTAAAAAGTTGTGATGTGATCCTGCTCTGTGTTAGGAAATGTTAAATATTTGTAAAAATGGTCAATATATAGAATTGGTTCTAGAATTTTGAGGCCACTGATCCATGATGAATAGTCATTTAATATTTTGGGTGTTTGCTTTAGGCATCACTTCCATTCTCTCGTTGCAGGTAAGATATAAAACCCTTATTAGCGTATAATTTAATACAAGTTTGTCAAGTCTTTGAAACAAGCTCTTTGCACACCTTTGAGCACTTAATCAGATTGAGAAAATGATTTTGTTTTCAGCTACCAGACTCTTTCTCAAAGAAAGGTCACTCTAATAATTGGGCAGTATTGGTTGACACCTCACGATTTTGGTTCAATTATCGTCATGTGGCTAACGTTTTATCGATTTATCGAAGTGTCAAGCGACTTGGAATACCTGATTCTCAGATCATATTAATGATAGCCGATGATATGGCTTGTAATCCAAGAAATCCTCGCCCTGCAACAGTCTTCAATAATATCAAACAACACATAAATGTTTATGGTGATGATGTGGAAGTTGACTATAGAGGATATGAAGTCACAGTAGAAAATTTTGTCAGATTATTGACAGGCAGACTTCAACCCGAGACTCCCAGGTCAAAAAAACTACTCACTGATGAAGGCTCCAATATCCTCATTTATCTCACTGGACATGGTGGTAATGGATTCCTCAAATTTCAAGATTCAGAGGAAATAACAAGTCAGGAGTTGAGTGATGCCTTAGAGCAGATGTGGCAAAAGAGGAGATACCATGAAATTCTTTTCATTGTTGATACATGCCAAGCCAGCTCTATGTATGAAAAGTTCTATTCGCCTAACATCTTGGCTGTAGCTTCGAGTCTTGTAGGAGAAGATTCTTTATCTGTGAGTACTTCATCAAGATTAGGATTGGGTACCTGCCAATTCTTGAGTCTTACGTTTATACTACTTTTTTCAAGCAAATGGGCTGTTTCGTGACTGTATTAATGAATTCATGTAGTTACAGTGACTGAAAATTGGCAGGGAACCCCATCAAACAGTATGCTGTATTTTGCTGGGATTTTCATTCTGACCATTCCTTATGAATATTTTTCATCAACAGCACCACGTTGATCCTGCCATAGGAGTGTATATAATTGACCGATACACATACTATGCATTAGAATTTCTTGAAACCGTTGAACCATCAAGTACCAAAACCCTCAGTGAATTTGTGAGTACTTGAGAACCAAACTTCTTTGATTGATCTGTTACTCACTTTTTATCACATGAAGCAATTTTCATCATCATGGATATAAATTTACAGTTGAAAGTCTGCCCAAAGCATTACTGCTTATCTACCGTGGGTGTTAGAGAAGATTTATTCAAACGAGATCCAACAAGTGTTCCTGTCACCGACTTCTTTGGATCCTTGAGGCCGATCGAGTTGACTACCAGAGTACCAAGTATTTCAAATCTAGTCAAAAGTAATAGAACCTTTCCTGAAGAAAGTGTGAGCAAATACAAATATGTTCCCCAATTTCCTTCTATTTCTCAGTATAGCTAGTAATTACAATTAATCATGGGCAGACTGATTTTATATATTACCTGCTTCATCCCTATACGCCAGCGCAATAGCTGACTGTGATATGATGAGAACGTTTTTCAATAAATATTTTTTAAGAGCGTTCAATGCTTATACCGTTTTATATCTAGCGGTCAAAATACCACAGTATTTTTAGTTTTTGCTCCTTTTCATGATATAAACTGGGGTTGGGTTCCTTAATTAGTTTTCCAGAAGGGAGGATAGTAGTAATTGCGAAAAAATTCGAGTGTAAATAACGGCGATAGTCCCCGTCAATTGATGGATGTGTGAATGGACAGTCGTTCTAAACAGTAAGATTCTGGATTGCTGCCACCGTTAGAGTTTGTTCAGTTTTCAAAAGAGATAGAATCCTCATATAGGGTAGCTCCTTAAATTTTTGAATCAATTCGAGTTCTCAGAAATCTGAAATCGACAACTACTGCGGTTCAGAGTCGTTCACTGTTTTGATCAGCTTTTCAAGTGAAATGGGTATCCTAATTTTTCGTTTCTAAGCGCAGGGAACCCAGAATCTTGGATTTGGAATAGTAGATGAGATGATGATCTCTGCGCACTTGGGTCGAAAAATTCGACAATGTGATACAAAAAAAATTTCATGGTTCGTATAGCATGGTGTAATCAATGGAGAGGATGGAAATTATTCAATGAAAAGTATCTCTAAGCTTACTCATTCATCATTAGCTCACCAGATCAATAGTTACCCTGAATAAATCAATTAATGATATTAAATTCGTGAATCGGCATTGGAGGACTAGTTTTTTGTTTCTCTATTGTTGACCTCAGATTTGAGTTCATTTTAAAAAAAAAATGTCGATCGGGTTTTGATCGTTGAGATGTCAGGCAAAGAAAAAATGCATTCGACTGACATCGTGAAAAAAATGCTTGGACCCAGGATCGAACTGGGAACCTTCTTCTAAATAATGGCGCTAATGTATATGAGAGACATCGAGACAAAAATCTGCCGGACCCTGGATAGCTCTATGGTAGAGCATCTTCCCGGAAAGAAGAAGGTTCCCAGTTCGATCCTGGGTACAGGCATTTTTTTCACGATATAAGTCATTTGCATGTTTTCTTTGATTAACATCTCGACGATCAAAATCCGATCAGTAGCTTCTCATTACAAATGGCCTTAACTCCGAGGTCAACAATAGAGAAATAAAAAACTAGTCCTCCAATGCCGATTTACGAATTTAATATCATTGATGCACATGAGAGGACGATTCATGTTCGAAAACTGCAATTTGAATAAATTGAATAATTCTTGGATAGGCGGAACTCAGGATACCCTTCTAAAGTGGACTAAATTAAAACTATATCGCGCAATGATTCTCCGAGGCGCTTTTGAAAAGTGATCCAACACGGTTTCTGTGTTCTTGCAATCAGAAAATCAATTTTTCTCACATAAAATTGGAAAGTACGAGGGAACTCGTCAAACACTGCCACTCGTCCCATACGTGTGTCTCATTTTGTTAGAAACGTTTACATCAGAATCTTCTTACAAAATGGGGACACTCGGTTCTTCAGCTCTGTCAGAAGTCCTCATATGGATTATTAGGTGATTTACACTAGAATATTTGTGCGTGCTTATTGGGAAATCTTGACGCTTTCATCTTATAGAGCACTGAATACTGTCCTCTGGGCAAAAAATCGCATTTCATGTCATTTTGCCAGCCCCTAATTCCGATTTCGCACCGCATACTGTATGATCTAAATAATTATGTTGACTTGAAACTAAAATTCTTCAAGTCATCAATCACACTAAGATTAGTATATGATCAACTTAGTGTTTATTATGTAACACCAGAACAGTATATTGAGTATTTACATTCACTATTTATTACACTTAATAATTGAAAAATCAGTCTGCTAATCTCAAAAAAAGTATTCACAGTGTAATAGTAACTTAGAATCACGTCGTATCTTCGATATTAAGTAGAACTGTAAAACTGAATAGGAACTCCATCAAATTATAAAGATCGAAAAGATTTCTTTACAATTCATGAAGGCAGTTTCACTGAAACTTAGATAGTTTGCATCCTGGGCCTGTTGGAACGTTTGAGCGCTCCAAAGCCAAACAGCAACGTTTCATTAAACTTCATTTTCGAATCTTTCGCTAAATACATTTTGGTGGAACTGCCTATATATACAGCTATGTTTATAATAGTAGACATTCATAGTGCTTGTCGAAATGACCTCGAGCAAGATTATTTCTTCTCTAGTTCCTTGCTCAAACGTTTCATGTATCCTGACATATCTGAATAATCTGTCAATGTTTTGTGAACGAGTTCATACAAAATTTTTGGCCATTCCTCGTCTAATATTTGCAGTTTTTGAATAGCATCAACAGTAGAATCAATTGATCGCGAAAGATGAATTTTTCCTTTGTGTCTCCAAATTAGGTCATCCTGAAAAGAAAATATTACATAAAAAATAGCAAAAACCAAATGAAAATATCGTTTATGAGTTTTCTAGAGCACCATGAAATATTAGGCAGTTCTTTTTGTATGCTTGATTCTCCATCATTTCATTTTTCGCATTTGAAATTCTCCACAACAGATAACAAAATCAGCTAAGAGTGAATATTTCCTAGAGATTCATTGAATGCAAAATCCAGAAACATTACTTCTGATTTTAGTACAGTGTACCATTCCTTACGAAAGATTATGGTACATTCGAATCTGGTTTCATACCTGAGTGACGTTACCTCGGCGCCATTGTAGAGCCTCTTTAGCCACTACATTCCTCAGAGCTGGATCGCAATTGAATAAAAATTGTTTGGCAGTCAATTCGTGTCCACTCTGTTTTTGAACCCGGTCTAGATGAAGCCTATGGATCAAAGGTTGCAGCAGCGATTCCGGAAGAGACCACATTACCATGTCAGCCAAACCGGCGTATTCTCGGTTCGCTGCGTCCACATCCTCGTCTGTAATCTGTTCAATTTTGCTTTTAAATTTCAAAGGTATTAATCATCACTCGCCATAAATGTTGACTTTGAACTTCAAAATCCAATAAAAAAAAAATCGGATTTCATGATTGTCTTTGAATTGAGTGTCGGGGATGGTGATTGGATTATTATAAAAGATTACCAAATTTTTGCAAAGGGACACTGGTATGGTATGCGATTTGATATAAACTATGTATTTCGACTTCACCTGTATCTCGTTGATAGTTTGTAATCCCCAGTGTGCCAATCTAAACGTTGCGTAGACCTTCCAATTTTTCGATATGATAGGGTTTCCCTCAGCTTCAATTTGTATGCTATTGAGTCCTTGAGCCTCGGCAAGAGCATTGAGCTGACCTAAGTGACTAATATTTGTTTCCCTGAAGGAATAGTGCTCAGCGTTGGGAAATCTTTGCTTGAGCTTCCCCAAGATCGTTGCTATGCCGTTAAATTGTACGTAATTGAATTTGACCGTGGTGATTTTATCTGCTTTTGTCGTATCCCATTGCTTGTCTATGCAACGTAAAGCTCCCTGTCCGTATACGTTTAGACATCTTCCAACGATTTCTACCAAATAATCACCACCTGGAAAAGGTGTCGTAAAATCAATTGGTTTTACCCGCTGTCTCAACTGTACGGGGTTTGGCAGTTTGATAGTAGATATCTCGAAATAAAAAAGTTGAATTTTGTAAAGAAGAACCCCCGTAACAAGAGCTGCTATTCTAAAAAACTACTTTAAAATTCAATTTTTTTGCGGTAAAGTTACCTTGCTCTCTGTCTCGTGGAGGAGCCGGTTGTGGGGGTGGAGTTACTATCGGTGTCACTTTATGCCTCGCTCTAGCAGTCGCTGCTCGATTACTTCTGTAATGCACCACTTTTCTAATTTGCGCACTTCCGGCTCTTGTCTTGTCCATACTCGATATCGACGAGCTACTCGAGTCACCAAGTGTCGATCTATTGCTATCCAAACTGTTTCCCTTAAAACTCGAGTCGAGTTTTGATCTCGTAGTAATTGACTTGAGCTTCAATTCCAATTGACTCTCCTGAGCTTTCAAGCTCTGAATTGTTGCGATTGATTGATTTTCAAACTTTTCCTGATTTGCTAAATTTGTTGTATTCTGCATTGAGCCGTATCGTTTACTGGCTACAAAAGTATTAGCGTTATCGTCGACTTCAAAATCGCTCGACAAGCTTCGCAATGTCGACTTGATCAAGTGACTTCGAAGACCATTTTTCAAGCTCAGGTGACTCTCGGCTGACTCTTGATCACTTTCAGACGATTCCGAGACGTCCTGTTCGCTCGAGCTAATTTTTACCGATGCCGTACTCGAACCGATTTGGCAGTTAGTCAAATTATCAATAATTGGTGCCAAAATTGGCGGCAATTTGAATTCCAAAGCGTCTTCTTCGCGTAAAGGATTGACAATTTTAATGAGGCTATCACTCGAGTTGCTCTTACTCTTGCAAAATTTCTTCGGCCCCTCTCCGCAAGTTTCGTTTATGCAAGTCAGACTACCGAAGGTCTTCGATTTGGATCTACTCATAAGATTCTGCTTCGTCACTTCAATATCGTTAGACTTCGTAGTTGCCAAGCTACGATTGAGCACCACTGTCGTAAGTTCATTCTTTACATTGGAAAGGGTTTTGTTGGTCGTGGTAGAGTTTGTAAACTGTTTCCTTTGAGATCTGAGAAACTCCCAATTCATCTTGGCATTTGATATTACCTCTTCTCTTCGTGCATTTACGCAAACTTCGGCGTTGAGATCTAAAAAGGCCGAATTGGATTGCTCTTTGAGTGCTCGCCAAGCTAAAGCAGTCCTCCTGATCTGTTCGTTTACCTGCATCGTTGATAGAATTTGCAAATTCGGGAGGAATGATACTAAAAATGACACACACTCTCCGGCATGAGTTACTGGATTTCCATCAATACTGATCTCTTTTATCTGTACGGCTTTTGATACGCTGCCCATATCTTCGATCCTTTGAATATCGTTGTTACTGAGATATAGCTTTTGTAGCTGAGGCGTACAATCGAGACCGAGAATCTTTTTTATTTTGTTTCGCCTCAGATTTAGCTCTTTCAAAGATGTAAGACCCAAAAAGTCGTTGGGGCCGATTGTCTTTATGTTGTTGCCAGCGAGGTTGAGCACCTTTAGCACACTTGACTCTTCTAGACCCGATACTTGCATGATTTGATTACCGTGCAAGTCCAAAACTTCTAGTTTTGTGAGACTCTTCAAACCTTCGATTTTCTTAATTTTATTTTTACCTGAAAAAATGAATGATGAGTAGACTTTAATTCAAGTTTCTGAGTCTGTTGTTGAGCAACATCAATGAATTTAGAGAATTCGTGTGTTGAGTAATGAATTGTAAACTAAAACTAATTTCATGCCTGGTTAGTTTCGAAATCAAATTTAATGTATAGGGGAACTGACACATGAAGTTCGTGTCGAATTTTCAGCAATATTGCAAGCTTTTTTCTAACAACTTGGATAATTACTGGCATGAACTGAGACTTGACTAAACCATTCCAGTAAATTCCCATTTTTTTGACAGAGAGAATCATGAATCATTCTTGGAGGTCAATAAGTTTTTCAAAACTAATTATCATCGGTGCATTTCTTGTCATATTGTTGCCAGCAAGCAAATTGGAATAAGTCAATAACTGACGCGACTAGCTAAACCTAAATTTGATACATTAATATGATTCTATTTAACAAAATCACGTTTGCATAAGAAATTCGATTACTCACCCATAAGCAAAACTCGGAGATTTTCCAGCGGGTCGAGACAGCAGAATTTTTCTATTTGATTGTCATACAAATCTAAAAAGACTAATTTGGATAGTTGAGTAAGATGGCTATGTTCCATTTTCGATATCAAATTGTGCTGCAGTGACATTAAACGTAGCCTTGGTTCATCGATTATCCAGGGGAAACTAGTGAGGCCCCTCCTGTCCAAACATATTCTATCTGGATTTTTCTCACGCTCCGAAGGGCTTCGGCTGGCGACCACGAATTTGCCCTCTTCCGCTTGTTGCAAAGTAACCACATTACAGCCTCCAACTTGATCATTTTCAAGTTGGTAGGAAGAGCTTGATGATGTCCTAGAAAGAATTAAACAGCAAATTATATCTCTCTACGTTGTCTCCAAAATTTGAACATGGCAATTGACTTATAATTCATCGAGATGTAAGAAACCGAAAGGAAAAATCCAACCGCGAAAAGCAAAGGTATAAAAGTATCATAGATTTTTATCACATCATTCTGGGATCTTTATCAACAAATCCACTCGCAGGCATCTAGAAATGCGTGAAAATTGTTTCTCTAAATGTTGTTCATGGCATTTTTACCAATTAATTCATTCTCTATGGATTTTGATGACGCACGCTCTCTAAAACCCTCACAATCGATTACCATCAGTTTTTATTAGATCCCGTCAACATATCGCATGAAATCATGCGTCCATAAGGCGAGAGCTATAATTTTCACAAAAAAAAAGGAGAAATACAAAATACCGGGGGCTATCATATATTTTTCATATTTACCTGAATTTGTTAAGAGAATGTTTGGGTAACTTCGATGGCAAAAATGTTTCAGGTAATACTGGTAAGGCAGGTGCGATAGTCAAAAATTGATTCTCGTTGCACTTCTCTTTGGTTTTACTTTTGGCAGACTTTTCTCTGGCACACGTTGAAAAAACTTTCAACTGGAACAATTGTTTGGGTTAATCAATCGTAAAATGATTACAAAAAAATCTCCGTATGGCAATAATCAAAAGCACTATTATAATTCATACACGTCATACATAAATGATGATAAAAATGTTTGTACCTTGGTACTTGGATTAGAACTGCTAATGGGCATTACATAATCTAAAATTCCAATTATTTCGATCATGAATACAGAGTATCGTATGACTCGTGTCTGATATCAGTAAGCTGCACATCCATCCCAATAATTGAAAAGTAACAATTCATAGTTGAAGCGTGACTTGAAACCGAGAAATAGTTACTTGTCTGCATCCTGCAAATCCTTGCACGCTACTATAGTCAGCACAGAACAGACTCTGTATACTTACTGTTATAAACCCTATTGCAGTAAGTATAGCAAGGGTGAGCTACACGTGAATTGTAATAACAATATTTGGTCGATTCGACGCGCTGTTCGCCCATCGCAACGAAAGCGTGGACGATGTCAACTGCGTTTGCTTCGCGACAATTTTCTTTACTTTTGTATGTAGTCAAATATTGGGGACATATTACTGAAAGTAGACATGAGGCCTTCTTTAAGAAACTTAGCATGTCGCGCCTCAAGGTAAAAGCGTAATCAGCCAGTGGGTCGATGATAAAAGCTCCACTGCATGGAATTATATCAAATAGTGTCACGGGGATGGACAGGGTCTACAACTTTTAAAAAAAAGTACTGATTGTTTCTAATGATAAATTATTGAAGGAAAAATAATTTCCCCTCCCTCATCAATTTAAATGATAATTCTATACATCTGGATAGCGGAGGAAATCAGTTTTCTGAATTGTTAGAAGCCTTTGTGCTTGAATTGGTACAAATTTAAAATAAATTCTTCAAGGTTGATCGATATTCAAATTATTTATAGTGGAAGGATGACAAATTATATTTGCTCCTATTTCAAGAACAGCATTATTGATTTATCTTGAAATAGTCTACAGTAAAACCTGTCTCTATTGGCACCTCCCGATTACGGGCGCTTTCCCGTGAAATCGAATTTTATTCCATAAGCTCAACCGATATCCTTTCTCTATAATTCGGGAGCACCTTTAAAATTCGGGCACCTGCCTAATATGGGCGGATTCCGATATCTCAAACATATGATGTCACATGTTAAAACAAACATTTGATGAGTGGGTTGTGGTTTGATCACGAGTAAAATGAATACTTTTTTCGCAAAAAGGATATCCTCATGAGACTCGCGGCTTCTCAGAGAGAGATGTTCTTGTTCTCGAATTGAGAAAATTCTATAACAAGAGATTTGGAATTTCTCAAATTTGCACACACTCTCAACTAGAAAAGTGGGTTCTCGTTTCGAGAAATTCTTTTTGTAGTGAGGAACCTGTGAATTTAGGGCAACCACTCCAGTTGTCAAAATGAGCCAGTTGAGCATGTCGAAAACTTATGTCAAGCTCAGAACGAGTTTGAAAGAGACGTTTCCATATTGAGAAAAATAAGTATCGTTAATCTTTCGGCTTCGGCATCAGCTGATATATAGGGGAGAGTGGGTCAAAATTGGACGGGGGCAAAATTGTATAAGTGAGATAGATAGGTCGGAGGCGAGTGTAGGCTTTCGTTGCGTAAATTTTCTTTTAATACCATCACAGACAATGGTTTTTATCGCGGCTAGACCTCCCAAAACGATACTGGGAGTCTAGGTGCTTTTCGAGGGCCTCACGCGGTTTATTTTCCAAATGCAAAAATTCACGCTACCTCTGCTAAAGTGGACGAGCTTAATCGCCGTTTGGGGGTAAAAAACTTCATAACAAAACGAAAATTTTGAGCCGTCGTGGGCCAAAATCAGTTCACTTGGGCCCAAATGATCACAATTCTGAGAAAAAACGCCTGGGGGCATTTTTGGACGAATTGGTGGGGGCGAATTTGGACAATGCTGAATCCCATCTAAAATCAGTCGACCGATCGTCTGTCCGTGTTTTTCAAGGATAATTGTGCGTATCGAGGCGCGTATGCGGTTGAGCAAATTTTTCGAAGCACGGGAGGTTGAGGGTGAGTTAGGTGATTGGAAATGGGTGAGAAAATGAAGTTACGATGTCTAATGGCTGTCTCAGGAGTCAGTTTAGAGGTCAGAAGTCGCTTTCTGCGTGTTCAAAAATTAGTGCTAGATTTTCGCATTTTCACTGTCATATTCGCTGATATCCGGTTGATTGTCGCACTCTATCGTTTGGATCGTTGACTTGTGGCAAGTATATGGGTATCTCCAATATGAAGAAAAAAGAAACGAAGTCGGCTCTTAGAAGCCGGGAGTCGATTACTGATTGCTGAAGACGATAGTACATCAATAGAAGCGCCTATTTCAATAATGTTCCAAAATGACTTAAACATGGCCCGCTTTGTTGAGGCTATGGGAGGATGTAAAGGTCACGGGTGGGGTTCCCTCTCGATTTTGGGTTGTTACCACGTGTTTTGGTGAGCGAATTCGACTCTAATCGGTAAGGAGTATTGCCGTTTACCTCAATTTTGAGAGGCTGTCCAAATTTGTCCCCAAAACTTGTCAAAAGTGCCCCCAAGCGTGGGGCAAATTTGAACGGAATTTTTTTTTTTTTCAACTTCAAGAAAAAGTATGAACGCTGAGACCTAGGGGTCTGGAATTTTTTTACAATCTATTCAATAGTTGAACTTCAAAGTCCCATAACGCGCCTAGCCGCAAGTATCGTCAGATAGCTTTACTGCAAAATCCGTCCAATTTTGCCCCACTTTCCCCTATATATAGATTTTCAGTTTGACGAATTAAGAAGATTTTTACTAATTTACATATTTGAATATTTAACGAAAAAGTTCTGAGTTTGCAGACCCATGATCTGAGTATGTTCTGAACCTCGAATTCCCGAATCACCATACCGAATTTTGAAATTCCGAATTTGAATAATTATGAATCTTGACATTCCACATCTTGAGAGTCCCGAATTCTCATCGATGACCATTTTACTTATTCCAAAATTGCATGGGTCAAGATAAGTTCTTTCAAAATTTGTACTTTCTATAATTTTGCATCTGATTCTATAATTTGAGCACCTGTCTATTATGAGCGGGTCGGACTGGAACCGGAGGTGCCCGAATTAGACAGGTTTTACTGTACGTCTCGCACCGAGTTTATAAGGTTACTGCTAGCTTCCGAGCAATTAAATTTCGGCTCGAGTCGCAGGCGAGGGTTGAAATAATGGTCGACGGGAAGCGAGAGAGCCGCGAAAACTTCTTCGAGAAATTTTTTAGACGCCCAAAAATCACAAACTCACATCGAGAATGCCGTAATCATAAAAACATTTCGACTCTGGCCAAAAATGTTGCGATCCTGTCCGTTCAAAAAATGTGTTCAGAGATCAACTCTCTTTCTACATTTTGTATATTTGGAAAATTTACCCTAATGATTTTCGTTAGTGTAAATTTATATCTTGAAGCCAAAGAATGTTCGAGACGTAGATCGTACAGTTGTCTTATGATATAAGTACTTTTTCATAAATTTTCGATGAAAACAATTGACATGTGTAAGTGCGGCTCAGCCTTCCATCACTGAACTGACGGCCATAAAACTCGAAAATAAATTTACACGAAACTCACCATGTATTTTTTTGAA
This sequence comes from Eretmocerus hayati, assembly GCA_029851415.1. Lineage (NCBI taxonomy): Eukaryota > Metazoa > Arthropoda > Insecta > Hymenoptera > Aphelinidae > Eretmocerus > Eretmocerus hayati. The sequence continues at coordinate 35,935,601 of CM056743.1, forward strand.
AATCTTAGTGGATTGAGATCAAAGATCTTACCTAGGATTATTTCACTAACGATACCGGTTGGAAACCCGACCTCATTGACTATCGAACTAATTTTGAAATTCAATCAACAATCTTGAGCACGGTTAGCTGTGATACCCATGTGTTTTCCAAAAGGGTCCACGGGGTATTTTTTAGCTCGTGCAAGAAAATGTTCATGGAAATCAACGGCATAAGCTTTTGAAGATTTCGACAGAAAGGCCCTTATTATAAAGATACTGTGAAATACTGACAAATAAAGCTCTTCAATAGTAACTGAAACAAACTTCCAAGTGGAAGGCTGAAAAAATCAGAAATGGGGATCTACTGGTGTTGCTTTGAGTACTGACTGTTGATTGAAATTCACAATTTCAGTGGTCTCATGGGGTGTATTAGGACATTAGAGAGCTGTTTGGCTGACAGAAATGGATGCTGCAATACAATATATAAAATTCCCTCCATGTATCTTATGCTATATTTTTATTTGCACTCTTTATACGCAAAGTAATCTTGAAAAAATGTGTTAACTTACATAGAATCTCATTGTATGTATATTGTATAACAATTAGAACTTTTTCAATTTACTGAGTTTATTGTTTCTCCTCATGCCTTCTTTTCGTAGTTTCCTCCAATATGCTTTTGTATTTGGGTCCAAATCTTCTAGTTTTGGTGGTGGTCCAACATTAATTTTCCATAACCAATCAGGATATTCAGACTTCGGTTTCAGTAGAACATCTTCTCCTCCTTCTTTCAAAATGTTAGTTCCACAACAGTATTTCAGTAATCTTTCCACATCCTCCTCGACAGGCAAAATCTTTTTTTGTGGAGATGGCCCTTTGCCTTTGACCCCTTTCTTTGTTTTGCCGAGCATACCTAAAAATAATGAGCGTGTGACATAAGTCATGTTGGATCGTGATTTCCCATCTAAATTTGGGTTTTATTGAGAAGTATTTATTCAGAAAATCTTGAACGATTTACAGGTTCCTAACCTCTAATATGAACAACTATCAAGAACTTTCATTACCTGGTATAGCATATTGACGAACTGAGGTTGAAAATATAGTTGGTAGTATCTTTTTGCAAGGCTGGAAAACACTCAACATTTTCTCTGGGTTTCAAATTCTTTCGAATAACAAAATTATGGTCCGTGGATGAAGTGGACAACGATCTTCGACTTATTCAACGTTTCACTCCAAGAAATGAACACTGAGTGGTCCGTCACTTGTATCACGACACGGATGATCGAATTAATTCACTGATTACTCAATATTATTACAGGGACAGTGATAAAATCCAATTTCTCCAAAAAAGTTGTTGGTTTAGCCCGTAGCCGGATCCGGATAAGTAACTCGTGCGTCCGTGCGAAGTGCTGTCTGCTAGGAAATAATTAGATAGGGGGAAATATATATGTATGTATATGTATGCAAATAATTGCTGTCTGCTAAGCACCTATCCGTACCTGGCGAAAATGAAATATGAAATCATCGTTCGTTGGTCGTCGTAACTGGTCGTAACGTATTCTCAAAATCACGAGAGATCGCCTAATAACTGATTGTATCAGTGAATGATCTTTCAATAGATACCTATTTCATGTTATCGAGGTCACTTGCACATAAGATAACCCGGCTCGATTCCTACCGTGAATGCAGACTGCTTGCGGAGCTGGGCGTCCTGTCCTGCAAACCTATCAATAACCTACGAAAATGATCTGAGTCTAAAGTGTTCTTTCACAGTATTTCTGATGTGATTTATTTGTGTAGATGATATCCAAATATTTGTTCTCGTAGAACTGTTAATCAACTGAAATCTGGTAAGTTTTTCTGTGGCGCTCTAATAGCTTTTGCGTGTTGATCTCATTCTTAACTTGTCAATCGAGCAATTGAATCAGAGAACAGTATTTCAGGTAAAAAGAGTTTTTGAGACATTTTCTACAAATCTCCTCATTGATTCTGATTCAGGGTACAGGATTTTCTCAATACTGGAAAATGTTCAACATTGACCATTGATGGACACCCTCAACAGGCCAGTTGTAGATCAACAAAACTCACCACCTAAACAGTTGATGGGTACTCATTATCAATCAAGTCTAAAGCTATGGATGACGAGTTAGAAGATAAAATATTATACCAGGTAATCAACTCAAACATACTTTGAATGATGATCATACACTACTCATTATCGAGCACTGTTACTAAAAGCATCTCCAGATAGTAATCTACGAAACAGTCATACATCTGGTATCAACAAATGTGACTCCACACATACTTTTGGAATGATAACATGTTAATTAATTTGAGTATCCTTGTAACATCTTGCATCAAAGTTGTATTACTCTTACCTGATTGTAATATTGGACTTTAGTGTAGAATATGATGAAATGATACTAAGCTATTCTGTACCTTTTCTATACTAATTTGATAGTGTGTAATGACTTCATTCTTGACAGTTTGAGTCTTTTTATTATCAAATTCATCAATCACCATTTTGGAAGATGCAATAAACAGTATTTTTGCTTTTTTCCTAATACAAGCCCAGATTATTCAAACTTGAGATATATTTGGAAGACAACGGTGAGAAAAACCACCAAATTATGCAATAAGAGCTAGTTTCTAATTCCTTTCTCAGGGCCTGACTAAGCAATCATAACTTGCCCAAGCCGGTTCTTTCTCAAAAGTAATCAGAATGATGGAAAAGTCAAGAATAGCCATAAGATTACGAGTGCTACTAGTGAACAAATATTCTACACGAAAGGTCTTTGAAAAAACACGAGTTGAGTTATTATTTCTCTCATCAATTACATGATCTAGTTTTTATGTGAAATTGAATCACCAGTGATTAATCCATTACTTTCAAGATCTACGTTTTATTTTCAAAGTCATTGTACTTTCAGACCTACCTGTCCCACATGAAATTGGTGTCGAAATTTGCAGTGGGTATTCCTACTGTGGGAATATGCCCACCATTAGGTTATGCCTGGCGAATTGCAAGAACATATGTACTTAAGCCTGAAGTATTAATCCTGGGAGCTCTGATTCTTGTAATATTTGTGTACATACAAACACTCGATTTGTGGAGTAGATCATTCTTGGAAAAAATCCAACACTCCTTGGGACGAACAACTTCACAGGTACCGTTAGAACACTAATGATGTTCAATATTGTCCATCAAACTCAATGAATCCGATTGAGTATCGTACTATAATAGTTTTTCTTTTAATCAATCGTAATTCTGCATCCCTCCCACACTATAATATACCTATCAAAAATAAAGAGCATGGTTTTTTATCAACTCAAAAGCTCGAATTCAGACTCGAAAAATAAGACTCCTCAACAGAAAAATCAATCAACATCGGCAATGGTTCAGTTATCTGATGTTGATACTTTGAATTTTTGTCTAAAAATTGAACGCCACAATTTTACATTGAATTGCCGTAATTGTACGCGCAGACCCTGATTCGTTTTAGTTTTACTCTATTCGTGCGGTGAGGAAGAGTGAAATTTGTCATCAGTAAGCTCGCGTGTCCTGAAACAGAATTAGGATGCCTCGGGGTAAACAGTCAAAAATAAAAACCTACGCTCGATAAATTAAATCGAGAATGTTCTATTGCCTTAACCAGGAAAATTAATCTTGTTTTACTCATTCTGGTTGAATTAATAATTTGAATGATATATTCATTCATTCAGTTCCTTAAGGAACTCCTAACATTTCAATACCATTTATAGTTATTGAAATTATTTTTAGCCAGAGTAGTATTTTCAAGCACGGCCGGGCAAAGTTTTGATTAAATTTGAAAAATATAGACGCCTTGGACGAGCAGATGAAGACCTTACTACTCGTATCAAAACCTGAATTCAATATTTTTTTGTAAAGGTATCCAGGTTCAATTTTTTCGCTGACGATTCGTCGAAAGGAAAGAACAGATGGGAATTTAAACAAGACTATGTGGCTGCTTACGCGATTCAAGGTCGCAGACCACACATGGAAGACCGATTCGTTGTGAATACTAACATAGAAAATACAGGTGTTTCATTATTCGCTGTTTTCGATGGTCATGGTGGAGAGGTACGTCACGATAAAAAAGATTTGTACCTGTAATGTCAATTTGATATTAATCATTTTTTATGTCATAGTTCGCAGCTAATTATGCGCGAGATAAACTTATTCCTAGTATTAGCGCCCAAATCGTTGCCTTGAAAAATATCTTATCCGGTAAATCTGAGATTTTACCCGTTACTGATCAGGATCAGGCTACGGTGGATAAAGAGAATGATAATTCTGATGCAAACCTAGTGAAGAGAAAAAAATCGATCGTTAAAAGCGTTAGTACAGCAAATACAGACGACTGCGTTGATCGAAATAAGGGCGTCACAGATCCCGAATTGATCAATAAATTAGACAGCCTCACAAAATCCATAACTAGAGAAGTAAGATACAAATCTCATTTTTAGCTTGTTATGACAATCACATAACATGTTGCTCAAACATTATTCTTTTTCCTGCACAGGTAAGGCCATGCAAGACTTCAGAGAAGGAAAAAACTCCTCCAAAAATGAATTTGATGGATTATTTAGATGGGAACAAGATCAATTATGGACGATTGTTGACCGATCAAGTGTTGGCGATTGACAAGTTGCTCGTGGAAACAGCCAAAAAGAACTTGGATGTTGCAGGTAATACTCGTGTTTCAAGTTATTACACGTGAAACTTTGAAGTTAATCTCCGCCCCTGCAAATTTATGTACCATTATAAACTCAACCATAGAAATCAAACACATATACTCGAGCTCTAATGAAATACAAAAACCATATTTATGTCGATATGGAGTCGAAACTCGTTCAATTTTTACGAGTTATATCACACATTAAACTCATTTCAAGTGCCTTCGAATGATGGTATCATTTTGAAGATCTAACAGCTCCAAAATACAGCTAAAAATGTGATGAAGTTGCAGAGTCCCTCAGTAATTCAAAATCGGTGTAAAAAGAAATTCCTAGAGATTGATGACCCGATCGGAAACCACGACCAAATAGTGAGACTCACAACAAATCTAACGTGGTAACTTAGGGTTCTGAATCTGAATTTTCATCGATAATGAGCTAACATGCCATAATTTCAATGTCTCATTTTTAATTCGATCAATTGTTTGTGACAATAATTGTACAATCCACCACTCTTCGGCCAAAATTTCAGATTTTAAGCTAATGAAACGTACAGAGTTCGTTTTACGGAACGCACTTACACGTCCCGATGGAGTTTCATTCGCAATTATTATCTCCAGAGTCAATTTGTTTTCCAGGAACAACAGCTCTACTAGCCATAATAGAGGACAATAAACTAATCGTTGCCAATGTGGGAGACTCGAGAGGAGTCATGTGCGATTCTAAGGGCAATGCAATTCCATTGTCTTTCGATCATAAACCTCAACAGGTGAACAAACTTATCTATATTCAATTGGAAATTTTTTTTCAAAACTGTGGAAACAATGAATACCGACTGCCTCGACGCCTCCTAATTCAACTCTTACTTGTAAAATTACAAAATTTGATTATCAAGCTTGTGATTGGAATTTTTGCAGTCAAGCTTTATCGTATTTCGAGATCGAAACTCTAGAGAAAAAATCAATCAGTTGTCTAGTCTCTTTCTCTGATGCAACGACTCACTCATACTAAATCTTACTTTTCAGCAAAGAGAGCGAAACAGAATAATCAAAGCTGGAGGGTCTGTCTCTTTCAATGGAGTGTGGCGAGTAGCCGGTATACTAGCCACATCAAGAGCCTTAGGTGATTATCCCCTCAAAGATAAAAAATTTGTGATAGCGGAACCGGACATCTTGACTTTTGATCTTGATGACCATAATCCGATTTTCCTCTTACTTGCTTCTGATGGTTTGTGGGACACTTTTTCAAATGAAGAAGCTGTATCTTTCATCAAAGAGCGTGTTGATGAACCTCATTTTGGGGCTAAAAGTATAACTTTACAAAGCTATTTTAGGTACGTGCATTAATTGTCATTTTTTAGGATTCTTTTCGTCAGATCGAAAGTTGCAATTAATTATTCATCTTTCAGAGGTTCTCTAGATAATGTTACCGTTGTTGTTGTCAACTTGAAGAATCGGCGTTGATCGTCGTGATTGAGTGTTATAATGGAAAATAATATGTGTAACATAATGCACCTTTTGAGCGCATAATTCAAGGAACACGATTCTGGCATCCTAGAGACTCTCTAGTCAAACCGTTTCTAGTACCTGGTACCGAATCAATACAACTTGACCAATTTTTGCATTCTGTAAAACGATACATTTTCACGAATTAAAAGTTTTCTCTTACCCAACCACTTGTTTTCTTCGAATATTCTCCGTGGTTTGCGTAGTTTTTTTTTCAGTCGATGGTAATAATTTCACGATGCAGTGCAAAAACGTTTCAAAATCATCGTGAACAAAACCTGAAAATCCAACAATGCAAAAGCACATACATCTCGTGTCACACTTGAGATCCGCTATTGAGTCCTTGAGTCCAACAGTCGATATCTGTCTACTGATTCTCATATGATATTGTGCTTTGTGATACTGAGGCGGGCGTATTTTTTCAATCTCAAAATAAAAAACTGTCTATCAGGAGATACCGAGCAGAAGCTTCTCATGTATTTAGTAGTACACTTTTGGATAATTATCTTCTTTTCTCAATGTATCACGCCAAAAAATGAAACCGCCAGTGTCAGTCGAATGTATGTAATACTATCGGACATGCAAAACAAATGCGCAAAATTTAGGCTAGTTATTCCTCATCATATCAATTATTACATCAGAAGATGAGTTATGAGGAGGGGGGGGTGCACGAGTCTCAAACTATATCTTGAAACTCGGCATCATTCGAAAGTCCCGAACTGACTTTTTAGTTTTGTAATGTCTTTGTGGTGCTCACAGGATAGTGATCGATTTTGCAAAACTCTCGCATTTGATGAGTCATCAGTTATTATAAAATTGTCCCAAAAAGGCATCTACCTTTTATTATAGAGTATAGTGTTCCCCAACTACCCCACTAAAAAGCATCTGAACATCTGGGTAGCCGAGTCGCGCGATCCATCACGCCATTCAAGATTTATATTATAGAGTAGGTGATCCATATCTTCTATACGCGCATGGAAAATTTCTGGAAAGTTAAGAAAATACTTCACCTCAAGTAATTATCACATTTTATTCGTGATCACGCTATCATCTTCGTCTCGGTGATCATAATACAGTTACTTCTATTATCATACAAAACTTCAATTACAAGACGAGCGCGGTTTTATATATATATATACGTCATTTCATATTTTTTTAAGATGAATATAGGAAAAACCTCTTCAATTTTAATAATATTTACAATTCATTATGGGCGATAGAAATCCAAACTAATTAATAACATGAAGTATATTGCGAAATAAAGAGTAAAATTGCGTGGATGCATGGTGCTAGACTTCGGACATTCTTAGTCTTGGTTCCATTTTTTGCCCGTTCAGTGCTGAGTTTGACTAATTATAATTATCTATACTTTAATAATTTCGCCGAACACAAATAGCATGAAAATATTTTATGAATTTGGAGCGTTATAAAGCTAAAGACAATGCCAATTTAATTACAATGGAAGAATTTTGAGCCAAGCTTCACTAACGAAATATCTCAGGATCATTTGATAACGAGGTGATGCATTCAAAATATTTCTTAGGTGCGATTCACGATGAAAAATTTGTTGCATTCGGCAGGTTGGTAATCGACTCATTCACACCTAGTTTGACTGAGTCATCTCGGCGTCCCAGCATATTTCTGGTTTTTTTACGACACAGGTTGACATACAATTCATTGTAGGAACAGGTCATCAGTAGCGAATCCAGAATCCTCATCACAGTCATTTGAAAAACACATACAAATAACAGATAGTGCCAATTGATAAAGAAACTTCAGTTGCTGTCATAGCAATACTCATGATCAACCAAGCAGTTCGAATCCATCATCGGAAGTTGGTCCCAAAACTGAAAGAATCAAACGATGAAATGAGAATTACGAGCCAATAAGATCCATTAAATTTCCAATATGGATGAAAAGCTGTCTCGTGATCTTACATGTGGATGCTGCAGCTCCGATGGGTTCTGCAGCCGCATCTTCAGCTGGAGACCAATTTGCTGGTTTTTCTGAGCACAATTCGAATAATGGTTGTTTTTCGTTTGTAACAAGTTCATCTTGCATCAGCTTGCATAAAGATCGAAATTCTTTTTCGTTAGCACAGAAGAAACACTGAAGTCAGAGAATAAAAATATTAAATTGCTGAATTTACTCTAATGTAATTGTGAGGAATATCACTTACAAGTGCGACAGATGGGTCCATTTCCGTTATGGATGTTCGACTAGCAATTTTACAGTGATAAGTTGCATCTACCTCTGATTCATTGTTATCAGACTTTGAATCAACACTTCCTGACCGTTGAGTTGTGTGGGGATCCAAGTAGATGAATTCATCTCCTAAAATGAAAGAAACTGATATATGATTTCATCTAAAGCTAGCAGTCATAAGCTGTTATCTGAGTGGCATTTGGCGAAAAACTGCCATTACAAGCCGGTCGAAAAACATGTCTCTCACGCGTTGATTTGAAGATTAATAACTACTCTTTCTTTTTCAGAAATAACAATCTTGCAGAATAAATTTAGTACGGCTTTTCTTTCCCGGATAGCTAATGATACAGAAGTATGAGTTCTCATTTACAAGCATTTTGAAACCCAAAATGTTGACATCTTCCTGCATAGAATAGAATCACTCTCTTTGCGCGAGAATCGTATGCATGGCCGTCAAAAAATACACTATATAAAATCGTATTGTTCGTATCTTCGCCTTTCGTGGTTTCAATTAATTCAATCATTCTCTAGAACAGATTATGCAGAATGACTGGTTAACAGGTAAAAATATTTTTCTACTCGGAACACATGTTAACTCATTACTCTTCTAGGCCGTTTCAATCGAGGTTTCAGTGGTGCGTCTGTTAGATTTTCAAGCTCATCGAGTGCATACACGAAATTTGACAAATGCCACTTACCAACATATCCGATAAAATATAGAGCATGACTTGGTTTCCCTCCGATCAATCCCAGAGATTGAGGGAATTGAAATGACGTCTGCAACAAATGATATTTTTTGTTCGAGTCAAGACTGATAGTTCCAATAAATTGGTTCGCGTATATTGGCTCGAAGTTTCAACGAGGTATAGAGTCGAAATTGAATTGTTTAGAAAATAATACCTTGAGCCCACTTATATAAATAGGGTTGATTTCATTCAGCCCCAACCGAAGAGGGATCAGTAATAATAAGGGTTTCCATTGACTTGGTGCTTTTAAAGGTTTTTCTCCATCCACCTCTGCTGTTGTAGCTCCTTCTACACGACACTGCCGCACTGAAAACCAAAGTTCGACCATCATTTGTATTCTAAAATTATTTAGTGAAAATTGAATGCATTGAGTACTCACCGACATCGTTGACGACCAAGGCATTGTCAAGAGCTACATGTATTGTGATAGAACTCCATTCATCATATACAACCAACTTTCTGCAAATAATAAATTCAAGAGTTTTATCTCTCAAGAGTTCCCTCATCAACATATGATCTCAAAGTGGGAGATGAAAAAGATGATCGATCACGTGAAGAATTTTCGATATAGGTACTAGAAGTTTACATTGCTAGAAACTTGCGAGGAAAGCCGTTGATCGGAGGAATAGAATTAAATCATTAAAATTTCATAAATAAGCAACGCATTATGTTACGCATTGGAGCGATAGTTTATCGATGTAGAACAAGTCAATTGGAAAGTTGACATTGACTACAAAACTGTCATGCCAAATTTGCGGACTCAAGGGAATTCTATTCACATAAATCGCACATATCCAATTTTTCTCGGACGATAATAATATACGGTCCACGCACGGATTTAAAAGGAAGGGATCGTAGTGAGAAAGGTCACGAAGAGTTTATTGTGTCTGTCATAGTAATGAGTTCGTCCTTCCTGGCTTTGATTCTATTCAGTAATTCTTGATTACGAAATTCTTCAATCACGGAGACGAAAATGATCAGTTACCCTTAAACAAGGCCCATCATTTACTTTCTGAGTTCAAAAACTCCTTCTTCTCTGAGAATGGAGAATATGGATGGATTTCACTTCTGGATAAAATCTGGATGTAATGGTATAGTCTTCATAACGATTGAGAATCTTTTGAATTCAACTCACTTGAGAACTTGAGCTACAGTGTTTGGACCAAACCACTGACCAACATCTTTCCCTTCTGATGCCCCCATCAAAGCTATTTGATGGATAGAGTATGGAGCTGCTCTCCTATCTTCAAATCGTCTCAGAATATTCAGGTATGTGCTGCTTTTTGTGTCTGGAGTCCATCTCCAGTCTCTACCTGCAATAGCAAAATTAATTTTCAATGCCATGGAGTGCACATTTTCAAGAATTTAGAGATTCTCTTGTAGTTACCTAAGTGTAATGAAATTAAAGCTTGGCCCAATACCATCTGCCCGCATCTCAACATGCACCCCCAGCCTTTGTCTGAGGTGAAAGTTGATCCAAAACCCCCAATTGGAACAAATCCTTTCCGATAAGTGAACCACAGCCTTGATCTAATATCTCTTCTGATAGCATCAATATCTGGGAAATGAGAAAGAAATCTATGCTTCACAGAGTCATTGATCCTGTATGCATATTAAGTACACCCTAGTTGACTCAAATCAAAAATCCTTGGAGACCAGGAGATAATCACAAATGGAATCCACACCGAGTCTCTAAATCACATTTAACAACATGTAGTTCTCTTTCTTGGCAGACGAATTCATACAATAAACTAAAATGTTTGTGATGAAATGGGTTGTGCAAACGAGCTGCATCTACAACCTATCAAGAGACAACTGTGAAATTGATCATTCATACCTCGTTTAGCATGGTACTTTTTCCCTAATATCCACACAAAATTTTCTGTTTGGGGTATGTCATCCAGTTCATCTGATGAATTTTGTGTGAATAGACTATCCATGATGGCGATTCTTGTGTATAATAATTCAGGTAAGCTTACTAAGGTTTCATGTGGGATGGATGAGCCAGCACTCTGGAAGTGATAAAAAATCTCAGTAAACTCACAATACCCAAGATTAAATGACATTGATATTAGGAGTAGATAATAAATCTCCCAAAAACTGGAATATTATTCCGCGGATCTCAGATGGAATAATGATATCACTGATTGAAAAAATACATTTTTTTCAAAAATAGCTGAGTAAAAGAGGTTACACGATTAGCACAAATCCAAAAACTATCGAGCTGAACAAGCTATGTAACATATACAGCTACAGTCACTTTTGATATCACTAATGAAATGGAACTGAATTATCCTGATGACAAGGTGAAGATAGATGAACAATGCTTTGGAAAGGGTATTTGAAGCTTCGAGTATTAAATACTACAAAGATTAGGTAAGACAGCGTGATACGTATGGAATATTACCTTGAACAAATTCGAAAACATTTGATCTAATGATGTTAAAAGTCAAAGTTAGGAATTTAAACAGTATCCTTTCTGATGCAGCATTCCACAATCACTCAGATTCTGCTGAAGCTCTCAGCGGCCAATCGTCATTCTTGATCAAAGTATACTTCCAATATCCTGCTTCTTATCCATGCGAGCCAAATCCATGCGAACCTACGAAATATTGAGCATTCACTCAACAATACACAAAATTGATCAGCTGAGAGATTTTCCTGTGCATATTCCCCCACAACTGACAGAATATTTGTCTGAAAAACTCATATTCCTGGATGTCACAGCCTGTGACTCACAGGAGCACAGATTGGTGATAAAATGTCTTCAACAATAAAATTAGAGGTGAATCAGCAAAACTCTTCACTTCCTGAATAGTTTACGTATATACATTCGGAAACAGTTTTCCGTCAGAATAATCACAAATTTGTTTTACAGAGCACTTTTTCTTACAATGTTATTCATGGATGAAGTAATTCGAAGCTCTTGCTAGTTATGGCAGCAGATCATGTTGCGCACTCGAAGCTCGAAGATCGAGAGATGCTCCCGATAAGTAACACGGAATCACTCGTTTTGAGCTCAATAAATAAATATTGTCAAACTGTGTTTGTGATCGCTGAGTATTTCATTGTGACTCGATCATTATGAGACGGCCATCAGACACATCACGTACAACTCCGAAAGCCCACTAATCGCCAATAGGGAAGGGGTTGGGCTTTTTTATACGCGACGTGTGACGTGTAGAAAATGTATAGAGACACGGTGCTGCGTAAGATACAAAACAAATTATCTAAATTTCATGGATGATCTTCCTCAGATTTTCTCACATTGGAATAAAATTTCATTTGTGAATTGATTTTGGGTGTGGGTGCATTCTCATTGACATTTGAGTGGAATTGGCATTTTCAAGAAATGTATGTACATACAGATATGTTACGCGTCAGTTTTTGTACATACAATATTTTTCGACACCATTCTGTTCTGCTCCGCGACTCCGAACTTGTGTTTTGATTGTTTTGATTCAATTTGTTCGATCATCATGTGTGATCATGTGCAGAAAACACGGCTATAAGGATAATGTAACTTGGCAATAGGATCGAAGTGTCACGGAGTAAGTTCTTATATTATTCGTGAGTTAAGTAACACGAAAACAAGTCAAAGCAATGCACTTTTTGTGCCCTTGCTCGAGTCATGTGATGGTCTGTATTCATTGAGTTATGTTCATACAAGCTACATACTCTTATTGTTGTTGGTTGTTGGATGGGTTTTGTTAGACTTTGCTAAATTACTATGTTTTATTCCCATCAAAAGTTTTGCATATCCAATAACAAGCAGTGTGGTATCTTATTACTGCTGTAAGACATGTTTGAAATCCAACAAATCATCCCTAAACTAAGATTAGAAAACTATATGAAGATGGATCAAAGTTGCTGAACTTTCAATCATATGAAATGCACCTAATGACTTTAAGAAATGTAACTCTTATGCAACCTATCAGTTGAAGTTAGACCTGACTGTTATTAGAATCTTTCGAGTACTTGATTCTCATCAACCAAATTTTTGAACAAAAAATCTATAAAATCTATTTGTATGACAATGCAAGAGCTCACATGCCAACTAGAACAGTATCATCACTTAGACCTCCAGTTTATTAAATATCTATTCTTCCATATAGCCAATTGGATTCATGTTTCACATGACATAGTCATAGTATTGAGCTAATTGTTATGTTTTTTTCAGATCACAGCTTGAAAATGGTCAGACAATGAATTTTGATAAAAATGCTGATACTTCATGAGCAAAATGCATGTTGCAAGAAGATTATTTTTCATTGTGTGCAAATTATTATCCAGAGTAAAATTAAGACATTTGTGCATTGGACTTGGTACAGTATTGATCCTTGATTATTTTGGAGCCTTCACTCATTTCTTTGAAGTGCCTTATACTGATAATTTTAACTATCCCTATGAGGGAGATATCCATGAATTTATATCAGCCTTACGCCACAATGAAAAACCAGAAGTACCACCCATCAATCAATATGAATACTCCTTTATCCATGACATCAAAGACAAATGCATTGATCCTGAATCTGAAAATTTGAGAGTCGTGATATTAGTAAAATCAGCTATTGAAAATTCTAAAAGAAGAACAGCCATTCGTAACTCATGGGGTTTTGAAAAGAGGTTTTCTGATGTTCCCATGAGAACTATCTTTCTTCTGGGTGTTCATCCTGATGACGAGGAATCTACAGTGGCTATTGAATTTGAGTCAAAAAAGTATCAAGATATAGTTCAAGCAAACTTTATTGATGCTTACTATAACAATACAATCAAAACGATGATTGGATTCAAGTGGGTCATGAAGTACTGCTCCAATTCTAAATTTTTTATGTTTGTTGATGATGACATGTATGTATCAGTGAAGAATATTCTAAGATTTCTGAGAAATCCAGCTTTCTATCCAGAGTACTTGACAGATGCTGTTAAATTGAGTAAGGAACATACTTTTATCTGAAAATAACAACACATATCCAAATTTTAAGTGACTAATTTTTTACAGGAGATGTAGAGCACCTCAAGAATAGATTTAAACGATCCATTCCTGAGGAGAAAACAACAATCAACAACAGTGACTCAGTAAATCACCTTAGTGAAAGTACTCATCCTGTGCGTGTATTGGACCAAAGAGGAGATGTAAAAAATGCCTCAGATTATATCTCTGAAAGTCTTCCTGCTAAGAATTTTAAAAGTCTCACCGATTATAAATCGAGGAAGAAGCGTCAAGTTTTCGACTTCGAATTACCGGATCACGTCCGATTATTCTCAGGTTACGTGTTTGTTTCTGCTCCTCACAGACACAAAAGTTCAAAATGGTATGTTTCTTTAAAAGAATACCCTTATCATTTGTGGCCTCCTTATGTAACAGCCGGATCTTACATCTTGTCAAAAGAGGCTCTCATAGACATGTATTATGCCAGCATGTATACAAAACACTTCCGATTCGATGATATTTTTTTGGGCATTGTTGCCAAAAAGGCTGGTATAGAACCGTTCCACTGTGAAGAATTCCATTTTTATAAGAAAGACTATACTAGATATAATTACAAGTACGTGATAAGTTCCCACGGATACGACAACCCAGAAGAACTTTTACATGTGTGGAATGAGCAAAAATCTTTGGGCAATGCATAGATGTATTCGTTACTATTCGTTACTTGAAAGAATTCTTGCAATATCGACCCAAGACTGACAGGAATTACGGTAATGCCTTGAATTCTTGAATACAAAACGGAGACTTATCCTAGTAGTCAGTATTTAAACGGCAATACAATCGCTCGGACTCATTTTTTTCAAGTCCAAGGGAACTTTAGGATCAAAAATGTGATCTCAGATTATACGCTCCGCGTGTTTGATGCGCCTTACGCCGTATACTTCTCATAATACTTTTTAATATTTTAGAATAACTTTGCCTTGTGGTTCTCTTTTGTGATGAAATCGCAAAGTTGTTAACCATGTGAATAAACCCTTTAAACGATATTCCCAATTGTTTTTATTTATCCGATATTATGAAGAGTTTTTCAATTCGATCGGAGATTCGTTATTTTTCGGGAGCTCTAAGAAATATTGAAACTTGGGATACACTGGCGCAGTAAAAAGACTAAAAAGTGTAAAAATAAAAGCCCCATGTTTCCAGGTCGCACTAAATACGATAATTTCATTTCTAATTTTTCTCGTCAGTATTATAAATCATTTCTGCTGTTTCTAAGTCGTCGAGATTCATTTCCGTTTCTTCTTCAGTTGCTTTTGCCCAAGTTTGTACTTCACCAGAAGCAAAGATTCCATAACCAATTGCACCAATCAAGTAAACTGCACTTGCTATGAAAAATACTGTTGCCCATTCATTAGACGTCTGAAAAATCAAAATATTGAAGTGAACATTGAACATTTTAATGACGATTGACCCCAGAAAAATACGCAGTCACTGAGATTGATCATATCTATGTCGACTCTCACCTTGTTTTGGATGATATATCCAGTAATGACAGGGCTAATAATCCCGGGCAACGTTGCAAAAGTATTAGATATTCCCATTACGATGCTTGCATGTTTTGGAGCAATGTCCAAGGGGTTTGGGGCAAAACCCGACCAAGCAAAACCACCTAAACCAACAGCTACTGTGATACACGTGATGGCACCAACAGGGGTCAAAATATAAGCGGTACAGGCCATAAAAATAGTTTGACTTAGGAAAGCACCACAGTTGAAGAGCTTTCGAACTTGCGTTGTGGTGAGAATTTTCTTCGAACGCAGATGATCGGCCAAGTGGCCGGATATTTGTAACGTTATTGCCATTACTGCATATGGTAAAGCCATAAAGATGCCAGCTTTGTCCAATTTAAAGTTCAAAGCATCTAATTTCAAATTATAAAGTTATTCATCAATCAATTGAGACAGCTCTGTAATACAAGGGGTAGAATTGATATCATACCATTCATAAAAGTTGGCAACTGAGTTAACATTGTGTAAAACCCCCAGTTCTCAGAAAAATGAGCCAACACAATCGCCCATACAGCTGGAGATAAGAACATTGCCTTCCATGGGTGAGGAATCTTCTGTAAAATTATAATGAGCTCGAGATAAATCATTCAAGAAATCAGCTAGATGCATCATCCGCTCGGTAAATCCGCTAGAGTTTCACGGAATCGCGAATAAACTTGATGCGTGATTCGTCTTGAATTATCATTCCTTTTTCGATTGACATGTCCGTTTGACAGTACTATGTGTGAAAATGAATTCAAGCAAATGCGGACTATTTTCCGCAAAGATTTTGAAAAATGCCAATAAACACTATGTCAATGTGTGCTTCATAAAGTAATACATATCACGAAACACTGTTCGGTATGAAGGCCGAAAAAACTTCAGATATCCCAAAAAGTGATTTGAAAAATACGGTGAAATGGAACGGCTTCGTATGTTGCAGCTTGCAATGAAAGGTTACGCCGACGGTTGTAGAATTTGCTGCACTAAAAAACGTGCTCCGCGAGCAGCTTTGATGTTCATCTGTTTTTAAAAAGGTGCCTACTCGTGCGATAGCTGAGTGTTCCATTTTGATTTTCTGAACAATGAAATAGATCATTCAGAGTCATACAGTTCAACATGCTTAACTATAAATGATTAGGGTTGTTGACTTCTCATCCTGAGTAATCGTGGACTCAAGCTGTGACAGTGAAATAGGAAAGAATAAAGGCAGAGATATATGGGTTTGATATTTTGCATCTTGATAACTTAGCAATGGAGAAATTTGAATCTCAAAGTGAGATGACAACAAGATACACCTTAGAAAATTATTGTAGTCAATATTTGTGGAGTCTCGCGCGAGCTTGGCACACAGAAAAGCTCATTTTTGGCAAAGTTATTCATGCAGTAATTGGATTTCTGATCGTATCAATCCTTATCTGATCGTATCAAAGCACATCGCTCAGACATGGGTTCAGACCCATCATCAATTTCAAAACGATAATATTGTTCGTGTTCATACAACCTAATGAGTCTCAACTCGGAAGAAAATCTACATTGATAAGTACATATCTGTATACGGACCTGATCCTCTGATGACGGTCCAAGGGTTCTCCTCAGATATCGGAGCTCTGACTTACTAATGAAAGGATCGTCTTCCGGTCGATCCGATACGAAGATAATCCAGCAAACGTACCACAAAAGTCCCAGAACTCCAAAGACGTAAAATACACTAGGCCAACCAAACTGCTCAATCATGAAACCGCAAATGAACATTGCAAAAACCGTTCCTACAAAGCTGCCAGAAAATGCAAAAGTCGCTAACTTTGAGCGTTCAAGAGGAGGCGCCCAGTTAGCCCACATCGCGTGGATACTTGGATATGTTACACCCTGAAACAAAAATCTTGGTTCACCTCCTTATGTCAACTTCTCTATGAGCATTCTCAACAAGACGACACATCACAATATTTCCACATCGATTTTGAAAAAAAAATCATCTATTACTTGGCATTTGCAACGATCTTTCCAATAGAAAAGGATTCTTACCTCGCAGATTCCTTCGATGACACGGGCAAGGATTAATAAATAGACGCTCCATCTTGTTATCGGTGGGCTTATGATCGTAAAAAACGACGTGACGGCAATCCCAAAGCCGAAAACTCTCTTTCCACCAATTCGAGATGCTAGCCAACCACCCAATAGTTGAGTGCACATGTATCCGTAAAAAAAGGAACTCAATATAAGACCCTGTACTTTATAGTCCCAATCGAACTCACTACCCTGTGTAAGGATAGACTTTTACTATCACTTGGTAATTAGTTATATTTTTTATTGTGCAAGGTAAACATGGATCTCTGTATGACTGTATAATGATAAGAGGGTGTCTACCAAAAAATTTCCAAGGTAATTCTTGGTTTTCTTGGTATATTCTAGTTATTTTTCTAGGGCATTTTAAGAAAGTCAAGGTGATAGTAGCAAGAGAAGGAAGAACATGTTTCAGGGAACTTTTCATTGACGATGAATGAACAAAAATGACAATACAATACTTTTGAATGACACAAAAAAATCACCAAGTATACGGTGCGTGGCAGCCTCATGTTCGCAATCTCTTCGCTATCTTTTACGCTCATACTGTTCGATCACAAAAATTCAAATGAATCATTTTCTGGCATATGCAAGACTATTTTCACTGGATTTCGTACTCATCGCAAATTTTTATGATGGCTCAACTTTCTATCATAAAAATTTTCTACGAAGATTTCCTGTTCTCCAGGATTGATAGATACTCCGAACAGATTCATTTCTTTTCATCTGTTTTTTGTATTGCTGATACTGACGATAATCAGTAATCAGAGGGACGTAACTATACAGCTAAATATTACTCACATAATGAACGCTCCCGTCGCTGTGTATTATTGTGGTATTCGATGTCATCTGAACTATTGCGATGCTCAAATTTACCCGCAGTATGTAAGAAACAAAAAAGCCAAAAAATGCCAAAACCGCCACCACATATCTTCTCGTTTGCCAAATACTTGGCGCTTCGTCGTAATTCTCTTCATACTCCATGTTGAAACCATTCTTATTCATTCCTGAGGTTGCGTGTTAAAGACTGAAGCTGAAAGTACCAAGTATGCAATCGAAAATTTCTAAATCGCTGAGTTTCTATAGTTTTCCCTTTGTTGTGAACCGTTTTCAAAATGACTCTATACCAAAGGACTATTGAATTTTAGGATGCAGACTTCGATGCATTTTGAAAAGTTAAAGAATACTTACGGTCAGTATGATAAAGGCGTTTTTCTTCGGGCTTTGGGTACTCGTTTGGGCACCTGCATCGCTCAAAATCTTACTGTTGAATGAAAGTTATTGGCATTGAGATCTGTATTCTAAATATACGTAAGACAGCGAGGAAAAAAGATAACAAAAACTTGAATAAGTGGAGCCAGTTATAAAATTGTATTGTCCATTAGACTATTTCCATTCTTCTGAATAACAGTTAGTCTGCATCGAGTATCGCTATTGTGAATCATGTACAGGCACTAAAAAAAGGAATTTTCAGAGAATGGACATCATGATTATGCAAACATTTCATTCAGAGTACACAAAAAATGAGAGTGATTCATCTTACGACCACGGTAATTTGATGTCCCTGTGTGAGGTAAGTATTTACTTTTGCTATAACTTTCATGTTGGACTTGGTATCTCTCAGTATACAACAAGTGCTCATTTTGAAAATCTAGAAGTCAACAACATATTTTGATCCATCAATCAATCCCCACGGTGCATTGGACCTCATTATATCCAATAAATAGCTGACAAGAGAGTTAGAATTGTATAAAAATTGCTCTTTAGAATTGTTACAACATACCTGCCCGCCCGTCGCAAATGTGTTTGGTTGGTATTATACTATCATGTTTAAAAATCGATCCGCATTCGACCAAAGTTTCTGCGTTTTTTGGAATTGATATAATAGTTCGGGCGCTGAGGGGGGGGGGGGGGTCTCTGAATAAAGATCCTTGTTCCAGAAGGTTTGAAAGTGTATTCTTATTAATTGTGATCCGAGGCGCTGAATCGACTGCACGAGTTCGCCATCCCGAAAACCCCGGCGTTCCTTTTGTTATTAACAATTTTTAGTGCAAAGTTATGGTTTTTTGCAAAAGACTCGGAAAATGCACACTTTTATGGAAAGTTCGTTCAGACCAAAGTTGTAGAGCGCAAAATTCCCTACAACAATTCTTCCCGCCAAGCCTGGGGCGGGAGATGTGCGAAAACCGTTTCGCCGCGTTCAACATGGAGTTGTGAATGGGGCGGCCGACGAGCGCTACTAATCTTGCTCCCAATTTGACAGTTGTCAATTTAGGGCTAGGCGACCAAGTGCATCGAGGGGGTGAAATTATTTTCAGAATGACACAAGTCGTATCTCGCTAAGAACAAAGCCTTTCGAGCATGGCTCGAAAGAAAGGAGAAATAAAACATAATCGAAACGGTATTCTCATCACAGCAGAAGTACCGGCACGCGGCGCTTAAAATCTGCTCTTTTCTTCTTTTTCTCGCTTCCACACTAGAGAAGCTTCGTTCTTATCGAGATACGACCTGTGTCGTTCTGAAGGGAAATCCATCTTCTTCAAGATGCACTTAGTCGCCCGGCCCTAAATTGACAACTGTCAAATTGGCAGCGAGTTTAGTATAGCGCTGCATCGGCTGACGGTTTTCGCGCATTTCCCGCTCCAGTAGGCTCAGGTTTTCCGGGAAATTGATGTAAACCTTGGATGTAGGAAATTTTGCGTTCTACAACTTTGGCTTGTACAAATTTTCCGTAATAATGTACATTTTCCAAGTTTTTTGCAAAAAAACCATAATTTTACACTATAAAAGAACGCCGGATTTTTCGGGCTGGTGACCTCGTGCATCCGATTTAGCGCCTCAAAATATACATGCACGATGTACAAAATATACCCCTGTAAACCATCTGGAATACAAATTTTTTACTCAGACCCTCCCCCATCCCCCATAGCGTCGCGCCCGGACTATAAGCTCTAAGATGCCGAAAGCTCTGTTGAACGTGATGGAAAAAATACCGAATCAAGTTCGCGCTCTTTTTCTCATATTAGTTGAGTTTGTCATTTTGTTTGGTCCTCAGTCACCACCTCATACTGTTTTTTAACAGGAGGATCATAATCATGAGTTCTCAAATATCTCTGGGATTTTTCGAGATATCGCGACGATTCGAAGTAACGGCGATTTGAACAGGATCAAATATCTCAAAAAATCATTGAATAGTTGTAAAACTCGAAAATAGTTCCTAGAGTATTATTGATGAATCATGTCGGCGCGAGAGTTATAGGTCTCAAAGGGCTACAAATAATTTTGGGAAAAAATGAAAATCATAAAATGTTCTTTTCCCATTTTCAAAGTATTTGATATTTTGAGCATCAAAAAGTGATTGCGAGTCCCGGAACTCAACCTTGAATTCTATAGGATCAAACATGTTCCTTGAAAGTATTTTTAGACTTGTAAAACTTCTCGTATTTCTTGGAATACGTATGCTGTTTTTAAAAATTTTCTACTTCATTCATTCGGCTTGATAGGCAGATACTTTTGAAAAATTGTCATCTCATTTTCCCATGTATGTATTCATCAAAACCGACCTATTCTTAAACAATTATCGTTCGTATATAATTAACCAAGATACATCGCGTGTTTGCGAGCAAACGGTGCTTTTTCCTTGAAATCGCACATCTTCCTCTTCTTGACACTGATATGGATTGAAGCACATCGTCACCAGGGACACTTGCAATTGCTTGTGTTAGTATAAGACCACCTGTAAGTATTCGTTATAACGGTGCATGAGAGCGTTCTTTACTTTGGAACAGAAGTTGATATAACGTCAAGTTTTATAGCGCCTGTTGCACGACACACGCCATGCGAAGCGAGCAGTAGACTTGACCTCTACCGGGGAGGTTATCCTCTAAATACACAAGAAGCGCGGGATAATATTGTATATACTTGGTTGTCCTCGTCTCACATCGGCTGCCAAGAAATAAGCCGGCCTCTTATAATACAGCAAACCATCAATTTGCATACTTGATCTGAATTTTGGAATCGACTTTATTAACCGGCGCCTCATCGCCGCGATTCGATCATCAGTCAGTTTGTGGAAACTCGCCCGACAGTCACGTCTTCATTCACTCGTGAGTTAAAGTAAGTTTTTTTTTTCTTCAATGAAAGATTGTGAGAACATAGTGATATAGTCAAGATGTTGTGCAGGGTGCTTATCAAGTCGGAGCGAAATTTTACTTGAATACGTGCCAAGTTCATTGCCACGCTGTTTCGTAAATTTTTCAGATACAATATGGGGTTTCTGAAGACGATTGCTAAGACCGTTATCTACGTCGGAGTTCTTCTTGTGGCAATCACATTTATTCCAGGCATTCCCCCCGATATCAAGTTTTCGGAATACAGGTACGAATTGTGTGTTCTTGAAAACCTAGGCACTCTATGTTGTGGTTTTGCTGATGAGCCGATATGTGAATGATTTGCAAGATTCACTTATGTACACACTCACGCTTTTGATGGTTCGATTTAAATTTCTCATAAGTATATTTGTAGAAGAAACTGATGACTCAAGCCTGTGTGAAAATTACATTCAATGATCGAATTGGTGATTTACAATACTTATGAAGAACTTACGAAATTGCTATATTAGGAAATTGCCGTTGATGTATTGATCACCATATGAACAACATTCTTACACCGGTACTTTTAGAATCGTCCGAAAAGTTTTTTTTAGGTTACGCGGTTCATCAATACCCACAGTGTTCTCAAGCCACGTATTCAAAGGATTATTTGAAAGACTCCTTGAAGACACTTTGAAGTGCAAATGGTTTTTGAGAAACTTTAACAGAGACTTGATTCAATGATTTTTCATGACAAAATCAAATTTCGGAAATAAAATTGAAGTGTGACAAAAATTGATATCAATGACAAATATAATCAAATTCTGGAGAAGCTCTCCTGGTAAAAGGATCGATGGTAATTATGCTTCGAAAACAAGTTTGATGTCGAAACTACTTAACATGGTATGAATAAATATGAGCGTGTGTGCGCACCTCAATTGATTCACGGAATCGAACAGAACATTTGTGGCGATGTTCTATAATATCGAATATTTTCACAGATTCACGCCACACAAGTGTGGAATCCACCATATAGAGGGAATCCACACTGTGGATGTATACCATCATAAATTCTATCACGGATCAATTGAGATTTTCAATTTTTTTTAAAATCAAAACATCGATTTTCGAAGAAGAAAAAGCAATCGAAATTTCATGATAAAGCTCATTATTTCTCCATAATTTTTCTGAACCTTATAAGCTTACAGATGAAAGCTTGAAATTTACTTTTTGTTGGTCTCAAAGAAAAAATTGCGATTGTTCGTATTCGATTAATCGTAGGCGTTCAATTTCGACGAATCATTTTCAATTGTAAGCTTGACACTAGTTCATTTCATTTTTTATTTTTATAGCATCGTGCAGCCTAAATCACTCAAAAATAATTTGGCTACTAATGGGAGATTGAACAATGCTGAAATACTGTTTGAAGGAAAAGTTGTGGGAGCTGAATCATTTGCATCCTATAATGGTGAACTTTATACCGGAGCGCATGGAGGTTACGTTCTCCGAATTGCTGGAGATAAATTGGTACCAGTTGTCAAATTTGGAAAAGAGTGTGGTAAATTGAAAATTTTTTTCACCATGTTATGTATGGGACTCACATGATCATAGTGGAGTTAGAGGTGTATATTGGTGTATCGTTCCATCTTGAATCAGGTTTTTAAAAAATCCTTGTCCTTAAATTTCGATTCATTAATAATAATTCTCATTTGGTCAGTAATTAGATCGGCGATTGCATAGAGAACTTTCTAAAATATTTTGCGAGATCATTTCTAACGAATGAAAACACTTGAGCGTCATTTTACATGAGCAAATTATTGTCAAAAGATCTACTCCAATCTCTCGAAGATGATTGTAGAAAAATTGAATCACACATCACCTCATAGCTATTGATTAAACCACAGAATATTTGTTCGTGCTTTTCTTTCGATGTATGTACTACTTAATTAATATCATTATGAGATGTTAGGCGGGAAATTTTGACGCAGTGCGAATTTGATGCATACATATATCCTTTATCTCTCACAAAATTTTTTTCGAACCGTAGATGTATGAGATAGTGTTCTTCGCCAAAGGTTTACAAAGTACCGACGTACTTTTGGGCCTTCTTCGCACTATGGATCCTAATAGAGAAATAGTATTCGACCTCAGCTGGTGATAGATGATTTTGGTACGCGGGACTTATAGCCTTTGCTTCGCTCTACTTTGTACTGACTTTTAATGCTGAGATCTTCGTCACGCATCCACCAACGAATGTTATTATGATATTCGCCTTTGGTTTCAGATGGACTTTGGGAAGAGGCTAAATGTGGTAGGCCCTTGGGATTGAAATTCGACAAAAAAGGAACTCTGTACGTATGTGATGCGTATTACGGGATTTTCAAAGTTGACGTCAAATCAGGAAAGTACGAAAGAATTGTGAACAGTAAAGAACCAATCGAAGGAAAAGTTCCAATGATCACCAACTCATTGGATATTGCTAGCAATGGTGATATTTATTGGACAGATTCTAGCACTGATTTCACCCTGCAGGATGGGGTGTACACAATGCTAGCAAATCCTTCAGGACGGTAAGTTAGAGGATAATATTGTACGATTTACACTCATTTGCGGTTGTCGAGATGTAAATTTCACTGCTTGTTTGGCGTTTGAATATTCCGAGGATTATTCTTCTCTGTCGTGAATGATACAATTCTGCATTGAAAGCAAACATTCAGTCCAATCTTTGGGATCATTGAATTCCCGAACGGAGCGAGGATAATCAGCTCCCAGTTTGCGATCTCCTTAAACATGATTTTCATGACGAAACGCAGACTTTGGAACTGATTGAAAACATGGAATTTCAAGTCAAGGGATAACAAATTTTTTTAACACGAAATGGAATGAACTCTCAAATTTTCCCATTTCTGTACTATCAATTCGGCGTGACAAACATCTCATCTGTATGATTATGTTAGAATTCTTTGCCTCGGTTTTTCCGTAAAGCCAGAAGCAAATCATAGAAATTATCAAGTGAATGTCATTTTTTGATAGTTCAGATACAATGACTTGGGTGGCGGGTACTACTTACGAGAAGGGGGTCAGGCCTTCGGATCACGGATTCGCCTGAAACTTTGAGAATAGTCTTCTTTTGGCACAGAGAGAAGATGTCAAAAACCGCGCTTGCCAACGCTCAAGCGTTTCTGAGCTACAGCATACGACCCATGCATTACAGTATACCCATATTCATCAAAAATGGTATATATAGATATAATGTAATGCGAGTGTTTTAGCCTGTAGCGCAAAAACGCTTCAGCGTTGGAAAGCGCGGTTTTGGATATCTTCTTTCTGTGCCGAAAGAAGACTATTCCCAAAGTTTCAGGCGAACCCGTGATCCGAAGGCCTGACCCCCTCCTTGTTAGTACGTACTCGCGGTGTGGCATTCTATTTCAACTACTGAGTGTAAAAGTTATTAAATATGATTTTATTTTTTGTAGGCTCATAAAGTACAACGCTGACACGAAGAAGAATCAAGTGCTGGTGCGTGATCTAGCTTTTGCAAATGGCGTTCATCTGAGTGACAATGAAGACTTTGTAATCGTAATGGAAACCTTAGCCTCCCGCATTGTCAAATACAATATTAAGGGACCCAAAGCCGGAAAACGTGAAATATTTGTCGAGGGTTTACCAGGCATGCCCGATAATGTACATTCAGATAATAATGGAGGGTTCTTGGTTTCTCTCGTCATACCCATCGACTCTGAAAATCCGGAGTTGTCTCAAATTTTAATCCCACACCCTTACATTAGAAGATTGGCTACGCGACTCTTGTATCTATTGGAAGCACCTTTCAAATGTTTACAGACTTATTATCCGAACTATTACGCTGATAGAATCGTTCACTTCATTGGAAGTTTCCAAGCCATGGAATTCATGTTCAAGAAGATTGTCACTGTATTGCGAATTGACCAAAACGGTCAAATTGTTAGCGCAGCGTACAATACTGATGAAAAGATTTCTGGTATAAGCTCAGCATTTGTACATAACAGAAACCTGTGGTTGGGTTCTCCATGGTTGAATTACATAGCTAGAGTGCCATTGAACCAAGCATTTCCCGATTTGAAGGAAAAAATAAAGACCCAGAATACAGAACAAGTTGAAAAACCGAAAGAAAAAAGCAGTCCAACCACAACCAAACAGCCAGAGCCAACCACCACAACTCAGAAACCTGTATCTGAGACAAAACCATCTAAAAAGTCTGATTCTAAGGCATCTGCTGAAAAGTCGAAACCTAGTCACAATAACGTGAAGCGCTCAACTAAGAATTAAGATCTATAAAATCATCAATGATGAAATAAGTTCCACAGATTTTCGACCAATAGAGGATTTGTGCAAACATTCTCTCGTTTTCCTGTGATACAAAGAACATTAGATCTTATGTAGCCAAAATTTATCCCTCTATACTTGAAAAAAAGGCCACCAAAATCATTCTTTGGTCTAGAAATGTTGAGATGAATATCCTTGAAGAGATTTGAAGTAAAGAAGCAAATAAAAACTACCTATTCCATTAACTTTCATGGAAGCAGTAGGTAGGGAATCGTTTGTCAGACACTCGGTTAGCATTTTGATCCATCCTATTAATGGATCGCATGATTTCATTTTGTACTGTAGATGTATAATGTTAAGAATTTCTAATGTTTGTAAATACAGGGAATAAATATTTTTCTTATGAGGTGATAACAACTTGAGCTTGATTTTTTGTGTAAATAAATAGTTGTGACAATCAAAAAATTTCTAGTAGTGATCACTGTAGAGATCGCATTGCTAAGGATGTCTTTGTTATGATGGTACCATGACTTCAAGGAGCATGATCATCACACGGAGTTACGAGGTGATATCAAAGAAATTTATTTGAAAATATATATTCTATATTTTGTGCATTCATCAAGAGTGAATTCATTTCACTGTTAACAGAGACATTAAAAGATATAGAATAAAATATAAGACACATCATATAAAATACGCCTCATTCAAGTAAGTTTTCCGAGTTTATTTCTCAGATCTCGGAAGTTGCAAATAAGACTACGATGTATAAAAAGGAATTTATCAGTTTCAGAGCTACTCACAGAAGGGGAATTTATAAATCTCCACCAATGTTCAAGAACTCAAAACTTTGGGAACTTTTCGTCGATTTTTGTACGGTGGTCCTTAACGGTTTACATTGGTACTTCTTGACCAATTTGTCCTTCATCGATGCCTCCACTTTAGAAAGTCATGAGACTAGTCATCACTCAGATGTTGTCTTTTGGCGTTGCCTTCTCTGCCTTCTCGGTGTGAATTGGATTGCCTCTTGAAACCTCGCCTACGACCTATTGAGTGAATGAATCATATATTATTGCGCGAATGCGAAAGAGGGCAGGAAAAAAAGTTTATATCAAAGTTCAGTTGTAAGAGTTCAACTCAGCGAGATCCTTGCGATCCCTCGGTATTAGCATGGCAAGTCATCATTAGATATCAAAATGGATAATGCGCGCGTGGATGATCAGAAGATATTCAAAATATGTAGTGCGGAAGTTTCAAAGTATTCTCAGGGCATTTTGCACAGGCACAAGAATTTCGTAAGAAAATGAAGCCTCAATATGTATAGACTAGTCTCCAACATTGGAAATTACCTTTAGATTCTCTGTTCTGTTTGTGAGATGCCATGTTTTCTAAAACTTTTTTGAAGTACGCTTCTTCTTCATCACCTTCGATTAGTCTACACTTGAGCTCACACTCCTCAACTGTAATCTAAGAATAGCATCAGTTAGTATGAGCTTAATGGAATATAAAATTCATTTCTTATAACATTCAAAATAGGTTGTTAAAAAAAATACTAACTGAACTAGAGTCCAATTTTTTCAAAATTTCTACAGCCGAATTTTCTCCTTGCAAACGAATCCATCCTTCTTTATCTCCCTTATTATAATCAATGTATACAACTTCTGCATCCAACTTGACCAACTCCTCCTTAATCTTCTCCCTAGGGATTTCTTTCTCTACATTTGAGAAATGAATGACACAACCTTTAGGAATTTTTGGTTTTTCTTGATTACCCTTTTGATTTTTGGACTGCTTGGTCTGAAAGAAATTTGAGATGAAATCCAATGCAAATACAGTGAGTTCATACTTTCAACTCTCTTTCAACTTACACAATAGGAATAAATGCAAGATTTATGATTCACATATATTAGTTTGAGAAAAATTACTTAAGCAAACACAAGTCTTGTGCTGTCCGAGAAGATGATCATGGATACAATTAAAGACGATTACTTAGAACATTTGGATTGAATTTGCACCCACAACTTAGATCTTCAACATTTATTTGAACTTGCAGGGGTGATCATTTTATGGGGAGTAATGTCTTACTATTATTTTGTGGGTTATGGTTTCCAAATAATTCTGTGATTGCTTAGATTGGATTGGTCAGGGGTGGATGTATAATCAAAATTTTACAAAGTGCAAGAAACATTGAAATATTGCAACCAAAAAGTTAATCATGGCATTCGTGAAGAACGAAATTTTATACAGATCTCAAAATCACGAAGAATAACGACATTTACATGAAGTCAATAGGTAATAAGGATGGAGACTGACCTGTTCGCTTTTAAGAATATCTTTCATCTTCTTCTGTCTCCTCTCATCCCTTTCTTTCTCTTTGAAAATAGCATAGTCTGCCCTGAAAATATAAATGTAAAGCTTGTACAAAAGTTAGACGAATACACTTCATTGAATCATTTTAAGGGGCAAGAGAAATTACAGGCTTTGGACAGGAATTCAAAAGTGTATGACAGGTTGAGAAACCATGTCCAAGAAAATGGAATTACATCTCTGTATCGACAATCAACCATTAAGATGTTCATTGTGGAATCTACCAGTGGACCAACAACTTCTTGAGTTAGGGATGCTAAATCAAAAATGTCACAAGTAACGTTTGTTCAAGTGATCATTCTTTAACCATATTCAAACCAGAATTCCATGTAGAAATTTAAACATTATATTGAGCAATCAAGTCAACTTTAGCGAATTTCATGGATGCAGAAGAAAATGATGTAACTTTCGCTGCAGTGTGAAGCAGAATCAGACAGATATGTTTTGGAAAGAGCTGCGAAGGCTTGATACTCACGCCCACATCTTGGTAAGTTCAGTGCCATTATATTTTATAGATTCTTGTTCAAGGAATGCTTTGGCATCATCAACAGTCTTGAATTGAACAAATATGGAGCCTTTAAAAAAATATTCTGTACCCTTCTTGTATTTGCGCATCTAAAAATGAGTATGGGAAGTTATGAAATGGCGATCATTGAGGTAAATTCAACTACTTATTTGGTACTCACAATGATGTTCTCTACATCTTGTGGTTCAAAGTGACTTTTCAGTCCCTCCATGGTACTATCCAGTGGGAAACCTTTCAAGTAGATAGTTTTGGCTTCTTGAGCTTTTCTGTACTCTTCATTGTACTCAGGCAAAGGCTTGTCTGGTTTTCGTCTGATTTTTTTATCATCCTCAGATATTTCTATCAATTCGCTGTCTCGTAATGCTTTGATAATTGTAGGGATGTTCTTACTCAAAGCTGCCAAGAGTTTGAAGTTCAACATAACAGACATTGGTATCCATCCTTCATCGAGTTTTGTTTGTTCAATGAGAAATTTGTCTCTTTGCATGTTTACATCACCGAAGTAGAACTGCAATAAGACACATTGATGTCATCACCCTTCGTAATTGTGAGAGCAAAAATGAACATTTGAACACCTGAAACTCTAAACATACCTCCACTTGTTTCTGAATCTTTTTCAACAATTCTGCTGAAGCCTCTTCTGTGGCTGCAGCATCAGATTGATCATTTTCGGGAGTTTCAGATTCGACCACGTTTTTAGTTGTCTTAGCCGGCTTTTCGGGCGACTTAACCTCATCCTGCACGCCGTTTTCTGGCTTAGCTGAGCCATTTTCTGGCTGAGGTTCACTCACGACTTCAGGCATTTCGAAAATCAAATTTTAGTTAAATATGAGTTGAAAACACTTTTGTGGTAATCACTTTTTGCAAAAAGAAAATGACCGAGTTGCGATTAGCAGCACGTGAACAAATGCTTGCTCCGCAACTGACATTGGAGCAAATTCGGGCAAATTGGAGCAAAGTACCTAGTTCAACGGGTTGCATCAGTCAAGGGGTTTGGCTTATTCTGGAGGCGGGGGTGAGGAGACGGGAAATGACGTCATTGAACTGTCGCTCGATCTTGAAGACTTGTTCCACTTTTACTTTCCCTTTTATCAAGATGAACAAAATTTTCTTCCACAAATCACACAATCAGAGAAAAATCTTGGCGAAAACTATTCGGAGGAAACAGTAGAAGAAAAAAATTCTTATCCAGGCTGCATAAAGGTTATCTACAATGAAACGCTAATGCGTATAATGCATCCGACTATTGCAGACAAACCTGATTATGGGCGCAGTCAGACATGTTGATTATTATTCCTGATCGCTTTGATTGTAAACTTGGCTTTAGGCTCAGCTTGCTCGTTACATTTCAACATTCCATTCTTTTCCGGTTCGCCGTGTAGGGTGACTGTGTCGTATTAGGTTTAGCTTCCATCAAATCTTCTTCCATCTTCCACAATGAGGATCTACAAAGATATTTTCACAGGTAAAATTATTGGTGAAGATTCGCATCTTACGCTCCGTACAATATTTTCCAATACTATGGTGCAATACCCATAAATATGTCAACATTTTTACGTGGGAATGTCTGCATTCTGACGGTTCTGGTCATTCCCTCCCGCCCCTCCTCCTCTCCTTATTCTCGTCTTCTGCAACGGAGCAATGTCTAGAATTCTCTCGATTCAACTCATTAGTTAAGATGCTTCCATTCATTATAGTAGCAGTGTTTGATAACTAACTCTTTCCTCTATTCATTGACTCAGTCTATCTGGAGCTAATTTGAGTATTCTGAGACATATCCGTTCATCTTATTCTGAAATGAAACATACCCTTTTTAGGCGATGAGATGTTCTCTGACACCTACAAGATGAAACTTGTTGATGATGTGATCTACGAGGTCTATGGCAAGGTAGTATATTCTTCTTCATTTGCAAAGTTTTGTGTAGATAATCGATAGGCATTACTTCATAATCAATTCATTACAGCTTGTCCAGCGTAAGGAGGGTGATGTCAAACTTGATGGTTTTAATCCATCAGCCGAAGAAGCAGATGAAGGCACTGATGAGAATGTTGTATCTGGCGTAGATGTGGTTTTGAATCACAGGTTGCAAGAGACTTTTGCCTTTGGAGACAAGAAATCATACACTCTCTATCTCAAAGATTTCATGAAAAAGTATGTAATTTTACTTTGTAAATCATGATGACTCTTTTTGCCAAACTATTTCAAATAATGAATCAATTTCCCAGACTTGTGGCCAAACTAGAAGAAAAAGCTCCGGATCAAGTAGAGGTTTTCAAGACCAACATGAACAAAGTCATGAAAGACATATTGGGTCGGTTTAAGGAACTCCAATTCTTCACTGGAGAGTCTATGGATATTGATGGGCTTGTTGCATTAATGGAATACCGTGATATTGATGGTCAGTCTGTGCCAGTACTCATGTTCTTCAAACATGGGCTAGAAGAAGAGAAATTTTAGAAACATTTTAGCAAATGCCAACTTTTTTTATCTCTGTGAGTATGTGAAATATGTTATCTACAACGATTTAATTACATCTTGTTGCCCATTTTTCAATCAGTTAATTCTTTCAATGGATTTTACTTTGTTTTTTAATAATAGCAAAGCTTTTTTCTACATGTGAACTAATATTTATCATTCTATCGTATTTTCAACACAAATACAACTGAAATTCATTCTAAACAGATTTCAGTACATGAAAAATTAATCACATCAGCTTGTGGATGTGCAGTTGCTGATAATAGTATCTTGAGAATCATGTAGCTTTTTTCTCTATTACTTCCAACAGGTGAATGAAACAAGACTGCTAGTTGAAATCAAGAAATATTGGAATTGGATCATTGTTTGGATACAGATGAATCCTAGATGAAATGCAATAATTCTTTTGAAAAATATCTGCATTTTTGGAATTATTGATGCTCATGTAAATAGATATAGTCAATCACGGAGACAGACCGATCAATCTGCAATAAGTGATGTGAATGTTGGTCTGATAATTGCCTTCAAGTGAATGACACGGAAGATGGAATAAGAAGATGATGGAGCTATAACTACCAGTCTCTTGATGGACTCTTGGATGAATGTGAAAATCCCCATCTAGCAACGTAATATACATATTCATGTGAAATAAAGAATAATTTTTCTAAAGCCAACTGATTCTGATTGATTGTTTGTTATTAATCCTGTGTTGTTATGAGGTGAGTGATCTCACAGATCAAATTGTAAGATATACTATGCTCTACTTGTCTTTGATCCAACTGATGTTGGCTCACTATCTGTGTATTGTCAAAACGGTGAAATTTTTTTTAATTGAATGAAAACACGATTTGGTCTAACAATTTTGTTGTATTATTTCATCACCAATCACAATATTTTCAATTATCATCGTTCAATTTCTTGGCAAGGCCGGAGATGTAGATTATTTGTGCTAACAGATTCAATTCATCCACTAATAATGCCATCAAAGTGAATTTTATGCATTAAATATTCGCTAAAAGTTAAAGCTTACAGTTCATTCATTAGTGTAATGACGTTGATCACAGGGAAGGAGGAAAAATAACTTATCTATCCTAAAAAAAGTGCAACAGTGGATTTGAATGAAAGCTGTCGAACTCGGTTCGAATGAAACCGATTAATTAAATTAATGTATACGGAACAAAATGTAGCGACAGCAGTGAATACTCAACGATTTATGAAAGCGTTATGTACTGTTTGCACATACGATGAAAATACCCGCGCACGGCCACTCCACTTGTTTTCAAAGCAAAGGATAGTTACTAGAGTTGATTACACGTGATTACGGTGTGCCCTCGAAAGACATTATCTACAGTATCTTGGCAGTTTTTGGAGTCCATACCGTTCAATCACTACGAAAATCATGTTTTTTCCTGATTCAAATGTTAGCGAGCAAGATCTCAGAATTAATTCATGTCTAGAAACTATTTTATGATGAGCCTCAACTTTTTTGTCCACTCTTATAATTTGTTTCATATTTTCGGATTCAAAATAGAGGATTCATTGTTACAATCTTTTTTTTACAGCATATGCATTCAAAGGTTTGCATATAATTGAAATTTGCATCAATTTTGACTCCCTGTTCAGAATGATTATGAAATTCAACTAAAATTTGAAAGCATCAAGTTATAGCCAAAATATTTACAATATCCTAGTAAGAATCAACAACGAAATCCGAATTAGGAATTTCGATTCCAGTCCATTTCAAAACGATCACATTAATGTTACTGAGACTTTTTTTCATCTAATTATAAATAAGTTGAATTACGTTCTGTAAGTTAAATTAAATATTGCAAAGCTACTAACTACAATAATAACGAAAAGAGCGTATAGCAAGACGCTCTTCATAGTGCGGACGTAGTTTTTTCCGGAATCTCGTTGATTATGATCATGTCATATATTATGCAATTTGAAAATTGAATAAAACAAGATTTTTGCCGAAGGCAAAATATGCAAGTCTTTGAATGATTTATACTAAATTTTAAAATACTGTCGGTACGAATATCCAGACATTGAAATGCATACACAGTTTAGAATGGATTGCCAATCTACCAGGATTGCATCCGATTAAAATGTTTCTTCAGCTCTCATCCTATAAGCTGCAAAGACCAATTTATCGAACATTTTAATAACGATCGTATTCTCGAAACGAGGAACGAGAAGCTGAACAATTTCGATAGATTTAGTAGCGCGAGTTCAACGGCAGCATCGATAGATTTGCAATAAGATAATAAGCGTAAATCATTCTGACGGTCTATGCAGCAATGCGTGCATATCATCATCAGCGAACAAGAAAAAAAATGCTCTGTATATAGAGCGCGACTAGGTGTCAATTGGAGCTTCTAGCATATTTGCAAGCGATGCCTCAAGTGGCAGATCACCAAGAAGCCGAAAGAAGAACAGATGCTCAGTACATTTGAGCCCGATCGACCTGAGAGCTGGCAGTCTGAGAAGCAGCTTAGCAAATCTGCCAGGTTCATCCGGGTGCTGTTGTCTCGTATACTCGTCGAGAGCCGTGTAGATTTTTTCTCGAAGCATGTCGACCTCCTGGGGCGCTTTGAGTCCCCTTACTTCTGGGTTGAAAAGTATGATAGCTCTGAGACAGGCTAATTCGGTTTTGTCGACTCGCATACCCTTCATCTTGTGCACCAATTCGGCGAGCACGCGTTCAAATATTGCGCCGACACCCGCCTGTTGGGCCGAATTCTTGTGTAAGGTAAGACCAGTGGCTAAAACAATCCCATCTTCGACATCGATCGAACGGTGTGAGAAGGCAGCGATGAGCAGCTCGTTCCAACCGGCTCGAAGCAAGAGCGATTGGTCCTCTAAAGGGAGAGCAGCAAATTGAGGAAGCCTTTTGGCCCACTCAACCATGTGTCGCATTTGTTTGCTACTGTGATTGCCAAATTGATCGTAAGAAGCTTGATTCTCTACCAAGTACTCAAAACGCTTTTCAGCCTCGAGAATTTGATCAATAGGCATATCCGCAAGAACGGTACTACTCGTGCAGCTGCTGTCGACTGAACCTGCAGTCCCTGCTGCAGCTTGACCTTCGCCCTGTTGCTGTGGATTGTTGGGATCACGTTCGCGTTCTTTAGTTCGCTGACGTTCTTCTTGAACGGCTTCCCGTTTCATGCCCATCGTCAGGCATTTTTGGTAACGGCAGTACTGGCATCGATTGCGCTGACGTTTGTCAATTAGGCAGTGTTTTTCCTCCCGGCAGGCGTACGTCAGGTCTTTGCGAACAGTTCGTTTGAAGAAACCCTTACAGCCCTCACAGCTGAAGTGAAAAGAAAGATCGAATTATAAAGTTGTACCACGGATGAGCTAGGTTTATAAAAATTTGTTGATTGATGTAAAGATACCTGTAGACACCATAATGCTTCCCACTCGCTCGATCGCCGCAAATCGAGCATAGATGTTTGCTTCCTGAAAGTGGATGATTTGGTGGATAAGGTGAACCCGCGCTGTTTTTATTCTGACCACCTGGCGATGTTGTATTCATGTTGCTGGATCCATTTCCTCTATTCAATGACCTAGACAGAATGTATATGATCTATTGTCAAAAATGCTGGAGTAGGTAGTGATTGAATTTTGTACTAAGCAATGCGCTTTTAAAAATGAACCGGCTTCGTGCCGTGATGGAACGTTAAAATTTTAATTAGTACTAATAAGCAATGCCTGCTTAATTGAAATATTCACTCTAATTGCAATCTGTCACAACAATTGATTCACCAAGAAGATGAATAATGATTTCCCAAAAGAAGAGGTCGGTCTTATACAACATTATTAGCCAAAACACGACGGTCCAGTTCCGAACCACTATATATAAAATTACGACAAACCGGCCTCTCACTGAACGTACTGCTTAATATATCATTTTGGTAGCAACATATTTCTTCATTGAAAATGTAAAAGGGAAAATTCTCTAAAGCATCAATCCGCCATGATCAATAATCAAGTTCAAGTAACTTCATGAAGGAAATTTGAGATATCCATAATTACTGTACCCAGGACTGTTAGGATCTGATGGACTGAAGTTTCCAGGATTTATCAGGTTTGCAGTGTCCGGTTTCATTTCAAGAGGGCTCTGAGGACCCAATGATGACATGGACAAGTTGCTACCATCATGGTTCAGACCTAGAAAATGATAGCATAATTTTATATGCATTTCTAACCCAAAGGATTTCAAAGTTTGAATTTTGATTAGATTCAATTTTTGATTGGAAAACAACAGTTTCTGAGAAAATTACTAGAAACTCTGGCATTTTCTATGGGTTTTATTCCTCATTGCAATATTTTTTATTCATAAGAAATTGAGTCGCGAGAGAGCTCTGGATTACAAACACCTAGAATTCGTATAGACATTTCTGAAGTTGCAAAATTGTTGCGGAATGTGGAAAAAGTACCCTTTTCTTAAATTATTGAGATAGTATTGAAGGATCAAGTAGTCTAGGTAAAACAGTATTATTCCACTTCATAAAAAACAATAGTCAATGCGCTGCAAGTGAAGGTAATGAGGATAATCCAGTATCCATCACTCAAGTTAGTCTTTACAGAAAAAAGAAACAGGCCAAATTAAGAGAAAGAAGTAAGACCCTTTACAAAGTATTTCACTTCATTAATTTTGAACATTAATGGAGATTTCAGAGCTCTAGTGATCATGAATCAGAGGTTCAAAGCTAATGCCTATGGTGACATCCATAGTACTTGGAATATTTTATCCTGAAAGTCAAAGGCTCAAAGCCATTAGATACTTTAAAACAATATAGAGAAAGATTGTTACCTCTATCAGTGGAATCCATGATGTTGTTGCTATAGATCACAGATCTAATACTCAAGGATTTTACAATCCAGATCTTCAGGAGATTCTAATTTTCATTTCTTATTTACACAAGTGACTGCTTCAGATTCAGAACTCAGGAGACCACCGTTGAAGGTAATTTGGATCAGTGATTACACTTCTATCTGAATCTTTTGGAATCTTGCATCACTTCAACAACGTGTTATCACAACTATAACATTTATTCACATGACTGCGATCCAGCGCAGCTTAGCAATATCATTCTCTCAGCTTCTGCTCCAAGAATGTATCATCTGATACTCAAGTTTGTCTGACATTACCTCAAGAAGATAGGCTCTTGGCAGTCTGGTTGTCAAAATCATACTTGAGGGTTCTTGGAGATACTTTCAGCAAGCCTAAAAATCAAAATCGCTTGCTTCAGAATTGATTACCGTTTCAAAACGACCAGAGTACACGAGTTCTGAAGGAGTTATAACACTAATTGTAACTATCCCCACAATCCCGAAAAAATCACTTTAAAAACTTCATTGAAATGATGGGATGATCCATGACTGAAATCGGACATTCTTGATCTGCACTGATCTGCACTGCAGAAATGCAGAATGCTGCATCCTCTGCCCAATTGTGCAGGGTGTGCTCAGTGCTGTTTGTTGGTGGAGTGTTTATATATGGTCGTCTGTTTACAAGTGTGGGCGAGTCGTGATTACACGACGCGTCGAAAATCTAAATAAGTACCTTACGCGATGTAAGATTGTAAGATACTCGAAAAGCGCGGTGGCTTTGAACGAGACAGTGACCTATAGCTTTCGCTTACGAGTCGCTTTTTTCATTCGGATTTCTATAATGAATAAAAAAAGCATACTTCTTTTAATCGTCTCATCACTAATCCTTAATACTACATAATATAAGCGTGATACCAAAAAATGCCTATCGATAATGAATCAAAGATTCATTTTCTTCTCGAGAAATCGGGGATTGAATGTCTGTCACTCAATATTTGGAAAAGTGTATTATTCGAGGACGTGACTCTAATTTCGACATTCAAATATAAACTAAAAGCCATACAAATGCAATAAAAATCAAATAATAATAAAACACCAAAGTGAGTCTAGTCTGATTTTCTCATAGAACTACTTCATTGAGTTTATTGGGAGCATGTGCTGCCATAATTACAGTGTTAAGATTTCCCATCAACTTATTCTACTTCTGTCTGTTTTCTATAATGGATTCATACTTTCCTATAAAGCTAGATGGATTATATTATACAACCTTAACGTGGTCAAAATTATTCTAATTAGGTGATAACAATCAATGTATGTACAGTATCACAATAGATCTAGGCTATAAAATCTTGTGAACAATAAAAGGCACCTAATCATGCACAACCTTTGCCAGTCAAAGCTCATCACGTGGATTGAAGAGGTTTGCTGGGATGATACCCAGTCCACTGTCTATAAGTAGTATTCATAGAATACTCAACTAAGTTATCTATAGGATGTATTATAAATGGTATGGATGCTAGACCTATTATTGTTGCTACCCACGGACTACGAAATGATGATTTAAACGACTTTTCTTGTAAGTAGCGTATTGAGGCACACAATCTATTAATTGTGAACCCTGGAATGATGACTGATGCAAAACCTTGCCATAATAGAGTATCAGCGGTTGAGAGAGCCAAGTTCTTACTCTTGTTCACTGAGGAATCTGCCTGTAAAAGATCGTATGTCTCAATAGATATTTTGTTCAATAGAATAAGCTACTTGATTTTGTAAAAGAAGTCTTACTTGATAAACTTGCACCCCTTTATGAGCTGTATCTGCTAAAACATATCCACAAGCAACAACATAACTAGAATGAACTATAGATTTGGACACAATACTTCTGAATGCTTCTCCAACTTCATTGGCATAACCTGTAGTTGAAATCATAATTTGATTGGTATGGTAAGTACATATCAACTCTCCAAGGATAGATTCATTTACACATTCAAGAATAAGATCAATTTTGTGTCCATTTCAATCATTACCTAAGTATCGTACAGGCGTATCTCGAAAAATATCCACTTGAGGCTGTTCATCTTTTTCAGTCATCTTAATTTGAACTTGTTCAGCTTTGTATTTTACTCAAATCCTAGTTGATCAATACAAATCTTTCCGCGAGAACAACAATGAAATATAGGTCAAGTGAAGCAAAAGGCACGTAGCAGCAAGTGGTATTTACACGACGTAAACACGACGAGACGAGCAAACGCGCACGCGCGATTATGTTAGCGCAGCAAAATTATATGAATTGAAACAATTTCAATAATGTTCTCTACAAGAGAATGAACAAGAATGATGATGTATTCAATAACGGACAAGAGTTATGGTTTAATTAGTGACTTGTAATATTCTCACGACTTCCTCAAAATTGAGCAGAAAATGTATGAGGATCACTGATAGAGAAATCTCAGTTATTAGGAACATAAAATCCTCAAGATTTCATGGACAATTTGTACACAATGATTCTACCAAAGAAATCAGTACTGTTCTCAAATACAATTTTAAAGATTTTTGCTCTTGTTGTTGAGGCAAGCTCAAAATTTTGAGGAGAATTAATGTCTTCTGGGTAAAAATATTCAATGAATTTAAGATCACTGACATCTGTTCCAGCTGATAGAGAGCACTTAGAGCCTGCAAAACCCCCTTGAAATTGTATTTCTAGAGACGAAACAGTTACATCTTCTGAAAAGGACAGCAATATCCACTGCGGGGTACCCTAGAATTATTTAGAGATGTTGAATTTAAATCTGAGTATGGGTGTCATTGGGATCACTAGCAAATATGTAAGTATTACGGAATCTGAACTCCAACAAGACTCGGTATCATTGTCGAACATGAACTGTTTGCCATAGCCTTTGGTGTTTTTATTCAACACAGAACTGACACTGAAAATCATAATCATGCATAGAATGTAGAGATGAAGATTTTGATATTTTTGAAAGTTTTGATCAAGTGCCTATGGAATAAGACGAAGACTTGTCCTTAATTACTGTTCATTAAGGTTATACATGCATTTTGTAATATAAGATTCGTTCATGATAAATTGCATAAATAATTTGTTCTCTTACCGGCACTCAAACTTGCATTGTCCTAACAAACATGACATTCTTCGATACAATTATCAACTCCGCTAGATATCTCCTGATCCACAGAATCGTCAAATAACAATCAGGAAAGTAAAAACGAGTTTGACCAAGCAGAAGCACGTGGACGCTTTTTCTCTACAGAGCGCGAATGAAAACACAACAAACCCAACCTTATCCGAGTCCGCGGCCGGTATCGACATTCGATGCACGTGAATGAAAAAAAAAAACAGATTCAACAACCGTTTTTAGAGCAGCTAGCCAGCATTGTGCAGTACGCTTACAAACATTTTATCCATTTTACAATACTGTCCGGGATTAGTCCTTTAATAAGACCGGTTTACAATGGATTATGAAGATTTGAAGAAATATCAACAAGAGCTCCTAGATCAGGTGTACCTACAGGTATTGATGCGTAGTTTGAATTATTATCCATTAAGAAGTTACTTATGGAACTGTTTCGTTGTATTGGCCACTTATAATACAAATCAATCACAAGATCCCAAAAAATATTGTCTGAAAAACATGGAAAGGAGTAATTTTATATAAGTATTATCATGTGAAATCATGACTTGCAAAGATGCTCAATCTCTGACCACGTAGACTGAAAATGAGTGGATATGGATATCAACATAGCTATGACAGATGTCATTTGGATATTATTTGATTGTGCACATTCTTAAACTCATAACTTCAACGCAGATTTTATTCAACTACAAGTTGTGCTTGAGAAGTGTTAATCTCTTTGAATAATGCATCGGTTGAAAGGAAACAGATACATCAGGCTCTTGCAGTTAACAATAAGTACATTCCTCTCTCATAAGGAATATGAGATCCTGGTCTTTACAGGGCTAGCGAGTTGGGAGTGATTAATTTACATCACACAGTCCTGTGACGTTTCCAGAAGAAATCATTGACTCTATCGAAAATCACATGCTAAGACCATAGCAGAAGTTGCGACATCGAACATTCACTTAGTGAGATTTGATCACACAATGTTTGTTGATTGCTTTGACATCCTTTGAATCTAAAGCTGGTTGCACTAAGGGTAATGAGTCACATATTTGACACAAGGGATTGTGATTCCTGTAAATCCTTTCCCCATGATTCATTTTGTAATACTAACTTTTTGGGATCCCTACAGAACTGCTATTATCTGCATAGAAGTATTACTCATCGACAACCTTTGTCATTATTTTATTTTTTTTTTGAGTCTCTTCCATGATCAAGAATTTTAGAATCATGTCAAGAGCATAAAAGTACAAGGAAACTCTTTCACTTGAATTTGTCTATATTCAACATTTTTCCAATTGACATTATGTAAGTTTGAGTATTAATAAAATTTACCAATAATGTTATTTGAGCCACACTTCTACGGTGCCATCAAACAGGGCTACTTTGGATATCAGCTCGATCTGGCATACTACTTCAAATTACTTGAAGCATTTCATGAGACACATCAAATTGAACTTGACAATGCATAAGGTGTGCCAACTTTGTGATTTAGGCTTACGCACTGCAAATCCTAACAAGCAAAGATCATGGTATCCGGGTCTCTATCAATATTCATTCAATATCAGACAGTATTTGTCTCTTTTCAATACCATCTTATCATTCAAATGATACAATTCTTCGTACCAACAGGTTGATGTACCAAGATCTGAAATGTTTTCAGATCTAATTTACAATTGACAATTATAAAAATCCACTGCTGTTTTCTTCAGAAAAATACCTGTTTCTTAGCGATCGTATTATTTACGGAGATTTGATTTCATTGAAATAAATTTATACAGGATTGAAGAGTGATTGCTATTTTTTCGGGAAACGTTTTTGAATCTCAGCTATACATTTTTGATTTCCATGTAATACGTCATGCTTTGATCGATCGCGATCAAAAAAATATGAGCTCATTTTCTTACGAAAATGAAAACTCAGAATAGTGGAAGTGGTATAAGCTTTGGGCAGAAAACGCGCTGGTCTTGAACTACCTTTATGTTCGGTCGACATAGAGCACGCTTAATTCCTGTGCGATGTCTTTCTGCGCACGCGAAGGAAAAATTTTCAAAGAATCAGAATCGCATTTTGAAGCGTTTTTGAAAAAAGTCAATAATAGTACATTATTGCCACGTTTGACAGCGGCATTTAGAATGATGATGAAAAAAGGTGTGGAGCAACTTCTATGGAATATTTAGTAAAAATACCAAAACGGTCCTCATATCCCACAACGCATTCTGTTGGAAATATTCGAGAATTTTTCTAAAAAATCCATTTTCTAATTCATTTTAGCTTGATAACTTCAGTAGAGCTCATTTTATCAAAGAATGTGTGAGGTAACTTTTTATACATTTCAAAAAAACGCACAAGTAAGTCCTGTAACTTTTTCTCATAAAATGCTTCCCATTTGCGTTATTAGAATGAATTTATTGTCTAGATCCATATTCCCTCCACTAGTGTAGAAATAATGCAAAAAGAGAAGACCTAAAAAAAGTTGCTCCATACATTTTTCGTTAAGATGTGTTTTGAAGCTGAAATAAATTTTTTGCAACTGTGTGCGCGAAGTTGTAAAAAAATGAGACTTCTCTTCATTATTTACAGTGCGAGAAGTAATGCGTGAATGACTTCTCGCACAGTTTTACATTTTCGCACTGGTGAAGTGTGCGTGAATGTAACTTCTCGCTCTAATGCATTTTCATTCACGCACAGTTCTAAAATATGATGTCACGTCATCCCTCTGAATTCGGCCTTTCTTGAAAACTTCGTTACCAAGATAATCTTGCTCGGACAGTGGTGCATTTAATTACAACTTCGCGCACAGTTGCAAAAAATAGTATACGCAACACGTGCGAGAAGTTTCCGCACTCGTTTAGCAACTTGTGCGGAAATTGACCTTCAATATACTATTGAAGTGTATCTTCGAAGAAAAGCCTCAAATATCTCCAGGGTGCGTTGTACAAGAAGAACTTTGAGGATTTTTTTTGTGGATTTTCTATAAATCTACGAGAGGTTGCTCCTCTTTCGATTTATATGCGACAGAAATACGTCGAAATAGTACACTTCGCACCGAGCTTATGAGGTTGTAGCTCGCTTCTGAGCGATTGGTTTTCGAAAAGTTGAAATGATCGCTCGGAAGCGGAAAACCTTGTGAACGAGTCGCGAATACTATTTTTTGCAATTTTGTAAGCACCCTAATATCGGAAATTACAAAAAATCACGCTTCAAAAACTTTCTTTCAACTAGCCTAGAATTCAATTTTTATCCTCGTCAGAAATTCGTGCTCTAGTGTCCCTTAGAAACACATCGCACAAGAATGTTGGGTGCTCCATGTCGGACAAATATAAGCATAGTTCAAGACACCTACGTACCATTACCGATGTACCATTTTTGTAAGCATATTGGGTATTCCGATTCGTTGAATGCATCTAAATTTTCCTGTATATATATTATAATATCTTGGTTTACAAATTGTACAGTTATGTTTATTATGTGCAATCACCGAAAGTAAATCGAGAAGTGAAGTTTCGGAACGCGTTTCAAACAAATTTTGTTTCATCTTGAATGTATTCATTTTTTTCTTCCTTCCATCTCTGCGCCAGTCTTGAGATAAAATATTGAAAAATCTAAAAAAAAGTGATGAATCCCTTCGTGATACCGACACTAAATGAGTGTGGAGCCTTGATAAGAAGGTAGTCGTGTGACATTTGTTCAAATTACGATTGCCACCTGACCGCTGAAATTGAATGTCTCGAAAGAATGATAAATTCATTCATCTATATTCAACGTATCGAGTTTATTCGAAGATGGTGGTCTACTCTTACCGTAAAAGTCTCGTATTGGAGCTACTACTTTGTCATGGGAGTGATGCACTCTACTTTTACGTATAGAGTCTACCGAAAACTTCGATGCGATTATTAGTTACTGAGTAATGAAGTGTTCAATACTATTAGCTCGCAAACTTATGAAACCTTAATCTTCTCCACATAAATAGTTTTGTCTCAAGTCCATGAAAGTCCGAAGTTTGTGAACTGTCGGTTTAGATCAAAGTTCTGATAATGGGTTGTCAAATAGGGCTCACGCGTGATCGACTCGTCCTTCTTTTCATTTCGAAATGAAATTTCACTTATTTTGATACAAAAATACTGGTAGGTTTCATGACAAACCATCTCGCATGACTTTTAGAAAGACTTTTGGGCAATAAACGATCTGAAAATAATACAAGTAATTTTGAACTGTTAACTTGGAGTATTGTCGGTAATGATATCGAAAACACTCGTGAATTTCTCTGCTGGATTTTCTACGGAGGGGTCTATGCAATAATTCAAATGCTAAATTATCATAATTTCTTGCTTTCGGACTCATGCTCACTGGAACAGAACATGATGGAGAACAATCTTTTAGGGAATTCTACTTTCTTGAGAAATAATTTTGACGGTTGACATATCGTTTTACCAAAGTAGACTGATGCGTGAGAATTTAATGAGTCTTATCTCTCCTGCAAGGTGGAATCATAAACCTTCGAAATAATTTAGTTAGCTTTTTCAAAGGAAAAAAAATATTGAAATTTATTCTTTGCGCGAATATCATCACAAACGGCAGGATGGAAATACGTATAGTGCACCAAAGAAAAACGCCATGAACTAAGATCAGTTCGATGTACTGATTTTCTCCTTTTCTGTCAAAGAAAACAGGAAATTAGTGTTTGTATAGAATTTTCACATCCCTCCTTGTTACAATAATTCGAGTTTGTACATTGTAAGCAATACTATATATTTAAAGCA
The DNA here is from genome assembly GCA_029851415.1 of Eretmocerus hayati. Taxonomy (NCBI): domain Eukaryota; kingdom Metazoa; phylum Arthropoda; class Insecta; order Hymenoptera; family Aphelinidae; genus Eretmocerus; species Eretmocerus hayati. The sequence goes on from CM056743.1 coordinate 35,979,779, forward strand.
ATATCGCGGCAGTTATCCGTTATCCTGAAAAATCGCACGAAAATAAGGCTCCTGTTCTACTTAAATGCAATGTGATATTCAGTGCTTCTGCTCATGAGCCACTTCATTCGGCTCTTGATATCCTGAATATACCACCTGCACGCATAGTTAAAAAATGTGACTTCGCATTACTATGTGGGAATGGGGAGTTTTTATGAAATCACTGGGTTAGAATAGTAGTATATTACACAACAAGTGCGTGAATGTTAGTTCTCGCGCGAGTTGGCAACGTGTGCGGAAACTTCTCGCACGTGTTGCGTATACTATTTTTTGCAACTGTGCGCGAAGTTGTAATTAAATGCACCACTGTCCGAGCAAGATCATCTTAAGAACAAAGTTTTCAAGAAAGGCCAAATTCAGAGGGATGACGTGACATCATATTTTGGAACTGTGCATGAATGAAAATGCATTAGAGCGAGAAGTTACATTCACGCACACTTCACCAGTGCGTAAATGTAAAACTGTGCGAGAAGTCATTCACGCATTACTTCTCGCACTGTAAATAATGAAGAGAAGTCTCATTTTTTTACAACTTCGCGCACACAGTTGCGAAAATAGTATATTACGCAACAAGTGCGAGAAGGTCAATTTCCGCACAAGTTGCTAAACGAGTGCGAGAAGTTAATATTCACGCACACTTTGGAACTTCTCGCACAGCCAGAAGAACACATTTACGCACCCGCGTAGAAATCGAGAATATTGGCGACATGTCGCCGACCTATCGCTAATTCGTATTGGCGATAGCTTTGCGATAGGTCGGCGATAGCTTGGCGATATGTCGGCGATATGATTTTGCGACAGCTCGCGGACATATCGCCAAACCTGTATTTGCGACATGTCGCAAATTGAACCATGATTTTTTTCCAAAAATTCTACTTCTGAAGGAAATTAACAGAAATTTTACTGATTTTCCATTCCCTATTCGAAATCCAAGGCAATTTTGATTGGTATCATTTGGGGTTTATTCAGTTTGAGATCGGAACGAACAACATTATAAATTTTGCATTTACACTCAATTCGGAACATCTCCCGACATAAAAATACATTCTGCACAAGTGTCTGACCGTATCGTGGAATTAATTTGGTGGCATTATTTACAGAGTATGAAAATATTGGGAGAATTATGGAAATCATATCAAGACACGTGAGTTTGAAAGAAAATCGGCCGTAATTGATGTTGAGCCTTGCGTTGAGCAGCCCTAGAAGTCTGGCGCGTAACTCTTTTTGAATACAGTTGATGTTGCAAAATTGTACAGCAATCACTCGAACAGCATCGCTCAGAGGGATCAAAAAGTACCACGGCCAACGCCGAGACTCATCATATCAGGTATCAGGAATCTGCAAAAATGAATTTCAGAAAGAATCAATGCACAATCAAATCGAGATGTCCTGTTTCCAATTAATTTTGATCATTTTTTCAATTAATGAGTGAGACTACTAAAGCAAAATAGTGCATTTCGAGTAGAGTGTGCGCGGGAGGACGCACTCTTGCAAATTTGAAATCGCGCTTGATTGATGTAGAAGCCACAAATTGATGAAAATTAGCTAGGCTACTTGAATACTTATCTGATGCGCTCGACGACTCATCATTGGTCTTGAATTTTCTGAAGTGGCAAAGACAGGTCTCGAACGGTTTTCTTCAACCATGGCAGAACCATGCCTCCTCTCCAGCTGATGCGATGTGAGTGTTTACCTGTGGCGTAGATTATGATATGAATGACTGCTCCGTCTGGTCAAAAATCGTGATATTTCTTTGCTCAATAACTCTTTCTCTCGAGTGGGATTGAAAGCCAAATACACAAAGAGAAAAACCAGACCAGGTAGAAATAACATTGGTTGAGGTTAGTCGGACAAACTGAGCACTGAGGCTAATTTTTACAAGTTTCGAAGTAAATGTGGGCAATTGTAATGTACTCACTTGCTTGTAATTTTTATCTGGATTCGGCGCGAGAGTTTTGTTAGAGTAATTCTATTTCCCAAATAATATTCCAATCCGTACATTGCAGGTTGGTCGATTCGTCTCTCTGGATCAATATATTATGATAGCGGTTTGTTGATGCTAACCACCAGCACAATTCAGTCAGTGCAGTTGGGATGGTGGTCGAGGAAAACAAATCGATCGACCTGCAATGTCCGGGTTTTAAAATATTACTAGAGAAATACAACTACCCCCACGAAACTCTCGCGATGAATCAAGATAAAAATTACAAGCAAGTGAGTAAATTACAATTGCCCACATTTACTTCGAAACTTGTAAAAATTAGTCTCAGTGCTCAGTTTGTCCGACTAACCTCAACCAATGTTATTTCTACCTGGTCTGGTTTTTCTCTTTGTGTATTTGGCTTTCAATCCCACTCGAGAGAAAGAGTTATTGAGCAAAGAAATATCACGATTTTTGACCAGACGGAGCAGTCATTCATATCATAATCTACGCCACAGGTAAACACTCACATCGCATCAGCTGGAGAGGAGGCATGGTTCTGCCATGGTTGAAGAAAACCGTTCGAGACCTGTCTTTGCCACTTCAGAAAATTCAAGACCAATGATGAGTCGTCGAGCGCATCAGATAAGTATTCAAGTAGCCTAGCTAATTTTCATCAATTTGTGGCTTCTACATCAATCAAGCGCGATTTCAAATTTGCAAGAGTGCGTCCTCCCGCGCACACTCTACTCGAAATGCACTATTTTGCTTTAGTAGTCTCACTCATTAATTGAAAAAATGATCAAAATTAATTGGAAACAGGACATCTCGATTTGATTGTGCATTGATTCTTTCTGAAATTCATTTTTGCAGATTCCTGATACCTGATGTGATGAGTCTCGGCGTTGGCCTTGGTACTTTTTGATCCCTCTGAGCGATGCTGTTCGAGTGATTGCTGTACAATTTTGCAACATCAACTGTATTCAAAAAGAGTTACGCGCCAGACTTCTAGGGCTGCTCAACGCAAGGCTCAACATCAATTACGGCCGATTTTCTTTCAAACTCACGTGTCTTGATATGATTTCCATAATTCTCCCAATATTTTCATACTCTGTAAATAATGCCACCAAATTAATTCCACGATACGGTCAGACACTTGTGCAGAATGTATTTTTATATCGGGAGATGTTCCGAATTGAGTGTAAATGCGAAATTTATTATGTTATTCGTTCCGATTTCAAACTGAATAAACCCCAAATAATACCAATCAAAATTGCCTTGGATTTTGAATAGGGAATGGAAAATGAGTAAAATTTCTGTTAATTTCCTTCAGAAGTAGAATTTTTGGAAAAAAATCATGGTTCAATTTGCGACATGTCGCAAATACAGGTTTGGCGATATGTCCGCGAGCTGTCGCAAAATCATATCGCTGACATATCGCCAAGCTATCGCCGACCTATCGCAAAGCTATCGCCAATAAGAATCAGCGATAGGTCGGCGACATGTCGCCAATATTTTCGATTTCTACGCGGGCACGCTCGCGAAGCGAGCGTGCGTAAATATGTACTTTTGGGTGTGCGAGAAGTTTCGAAGTGTGCGTGAATGTTACTTCTCGCGCGAGTTGGCAACGTGTGCGGAAACTTCTCGCACGTGTTGCGTATACTATTTTTTGCAACTGTGCGCGAAGTTGTAATTAAATGCACCACTGTCCGAGCAAGATTATCTTGGAAACGAAGTTTTCAAGAAAGGCCAAATTCAGAGGGATGACGTGACATCATATTTTGGAACTGTGCGTGAATGAAAATGCATCAGAGCGAGAAGTTACATTCACGCACACTTCACCAGTGCGTAAATGTAAAACTGTGCGAGAAGTCATTCACGCATTACTTCTCGCACTGTAAATAATGAAGAGAAGTCTCGTTTTTTTACAACTTCGCGCACACAGTTGCAAAAAAAATTTATATTGCTTGCCTTTACAAAAAATGTGTTTAGTTGCTACATTTTTGTACCATGGTTTTTCATTTTTTCGTGGGCGAATCTGCAAGAGACGTAGAGCTATCGTCATTATTCTTTCGAGAGATAGTTTTACTGTCGAGTTTCTCAGGTAAGACTAAAATTCACAACATGCTCATGAATCCATGAATTTTGTATGAGTTCACTAGTTTATTGGGTTGATAAAACTTCTCGAGTCCCGTTCTTAATAATGAAAATTTTCATGTCATCTCCACGATATCTTGTGAGCATTTTAGATCCTCTCATAGTGTTGCCACGAAATAGAGTGGAAAACATTGAAGAGCTTTTCCAAGTTGCAACATTACTATACGATCAAGTATCCACGAAAAATTGGCATCGGAAAGCACAATACTCGCACGATTGAAATATTGTGAGAGATTTCCTCCCCCGCTCAACGCGATCATCATTCACTTGCACGTGCACCAATTTATATAAATAGTATAATTACGCTGCCATATTCTGGCTCTCTTCCTTTGACTATCGGCTTTGTATCTATGTAATAATAATAACAAATCTGGCCACCAATACCCATTCGTCCGTAAAGTTTGCATTGTTCACATGGCTACGTGGAATCCAAGTCCTAGTCCAAAATGAATCTACAACCAATCAAACAATCAATCGATCGATAATTCATTATGAGCATCACGAATGAAAAAAAAATCAATCAGCTTCTCTTGTACCATATGTATATATTTACGTTAGTAGTCTGCGCAACTTCTGCTCAATTTGAATAAAATGATACTTCATCCTCATCCATTCATGTATACGTAATAAATTAATTCGAGATAACCACGCTTGAATTGCATTTGCTTTTATCGTTGTTCATCCGAGTGTTGAAATTGAACAAATGGAATCTATTCCTGCTGTTATCAACGAATGTGCCAATCAAACGAATTAATCTTCTTCCTGTGTTCTCACTTTTTTTCGCTTTCGGATTGTTTGATTTGTATTTATCATTTAACCCGCAGCAAATTCATCAAAATGAACAGAGAACCCAAACGTGGATGCAATACAAAGATCGCCACAAAAAAAATATTGACGCCCTGAAAACTCTCTCAGCTGAGTTTTCAATTGGCTGTGTCGTCCCTTTGGGCAAACGAGCTTTTATGAAAGGTAAACTGACCCACACAAGTGAAATTCTCGCTTGTATTGGCGATGGATATTTTGGAAATTATAGCACGCAACAGGCAATCGCATTGTGCAATCGAAGAATAAAACGTGAGATCCAGTAACTCTTTTACATTCTGAAAATTTTTATGCTATTTTAATTTTCTTTATTGTGACATCTGAACAGGTTCAGAAGAAATGCTCAAAGAATTGGAACAAGAAAGAAATCTTCTTGAAATGCGTTACATTTTACCCGCGAACTGTGGCGCATTTGAAACTGGAGAGGATTGCAAAGACCTATGTGAATATTGGGACGATAAAAAGTTAACTGACTGGAGAGGTAAGTTCTTTTGATTATGAATTTAATTCAAATGGATAGATGACAAGATTCGCACTCTACTTTACGGACGTAGTACTTGAACATTATTGCAAATTTTATCCACTAAGTCTTGAAGTTAGCACTTTATCAGGCTTCTTCAAAGTATTGATAAAAGTTTCCGTCGATAACCATTATATCTTTCTCATTGATTACATCCAAGATGAACAAATACTTTGTTTATAGTTGCTTTGACCTGGAGAACATTTCTTGTGGGTGTTAATAACGATGACATCGTCATGAAACGATTTGATTTTCTTGAGTATGTACATTGAAGTGCGCAGGCCTTACAGCTTTGTCAACTATATATGCAGAAACCTGGCAGTTGACTTTCACGCGGTTTATAATCGTGAGCTATCTCGCAATATCGATATAATGAACGATACCCTGATCCTATGATGAGGATTAGGTGATAAGTAGATTCATTATTCTCATCGATATGATATCCATTTTGTGGAGAACTGAACTTCATACATTTTTCTTGACTTTTCGCGAGATTTTTCTGTAGTATTGTACACGCGGTTACATTTTGAAATCTGTTCCTTCTATTCCAAACAGGATCATTTGCGTAATTTTTGAACTGAGTAATTTCTTTTATCACATTTATTTTTTTCGATACAGTCGATCAAAGGAGGTTGCCCACTTTGTATGAAAAAATGGCCCAAGGGGGTGACTTGGAATTTTTTCTGCATCATGTAGGGCAGGCTTCTAGCAGTGATGATGGCACTTTTCGGGAGTTGATAATACTGCTAAGGACTTTTGGAAATCAAAGGAATGCTTAGGATGTAGTTTTTTTCGGAGAACGATCCTAGACAACGGCAATATGTCGAAAGTAAACGAGAGCATTATATGAATATGACGATTAAAGGCCCAATCAATTCGTTCAAATGAGTGGCTTCTTTTTTAAGTTGGCGTTTATCAGCGCAGCAAGAAGGATGAATGTGGTGCATGTTTGAATCACGTAGAAAACTAACTCTACGTTTCTACAGCTTTATATCCTTGTAACTAAAAGTAGCACGATAAGATCGGGATATTTTCTGAGTCATTTGGGAGAATTATCCGGCTATGGTATATTAACCAACTCGAGGATCAGCGCGAGTTTTGGGCTGAGCAGAATGCAGGCTCCTCACATTTTCCGCTATCCTGCTTCTTTACCCCTATTTCCAATGTCCTCCGATATTTCCCTCTATCCTCTGAATTCTTCCACTATTCCCCCCTATTTTTCGGGATAGCAGGAATCCCAAAGAATTTTAACTCGTTCATCTTGCGGATGCTGATACTCTGATACGTTTGCCATTTAGATAATCAGCGTCATGATCTATTCCGAACTTCGATTTCTATTTCAATGGAAAATGAAGATTCTGATTGAACCCATCCCAAAAAATGCATGAATTTCATTTATGGAAATTCCGCTATCCTACCCCTATTTCTTCATCCAAGCTTCCACTATTCCGCTATTTTCCACAAAATAGGGGGTAAGAAGCCTGAGAATGGTTGAAAAACTATTTTTAAGTAGAAACATATGGATATAGTCAGACGGGTACACCCAGATATAGTAAGAATGATTTTGGACGTTTGCACGATTCGATTACGAGGGAAGCGAGCTCATTTTGAAGCTCGCAAACAGTGTCGGTTGTGAGGTTTTGGAGAACATCAGCGCTGGATCTCCAGGATCATCATTCAGTCGGGAAAAGTCATCAGTTGGAAAATCAGCCATATCGGCATTGTGTCTCCATTCCTTGCATCAAGCAAATGCATGATCGGATTTCTTGGTTTCAGTTCGTAGATATCATCATCTTGCATTCGGCGGATGTAAGGGATACCGATAGGGCTGATTTTTCAAATGATGACTTTTCCCAAATGAATGATGATCCTGGAAATCCAGCGCTGATGTTCTTCAAAACCACACACCCAACACTGTTTGCTAGTTTTGAATTGAGCTTGCCTTCTTCGTAATCGAATCGTGCAAACTTCCAGAATCGTTTTTACTATATCTGGGTATACCCGTCTGACTATAGCCGCTTATTACTACTGAATGCCACATTCTTGGATCCTCGTCAGCTCCATCGTTAGACCCAATCTTGGCGCTGATATCATGAATCGCCCTCACTGTGCGCCCCGTGGATATCTACAAACTGACATTGAGAATCAGGAGATCGGATCGTGCATTCATCGGATGCAAGGGATAAATCTTTAATATTGATAGGAGTATTTTTTCAAGCGATGTTCTTCAAAACCTCACACCCAGCACTGTTTTCAAGCATCGAAATGAGTTCACTCCTTATTTGTAATCGGATCGTGTAAACGTCTAGACTTATTTTTACTTATCTAGGTGTACCCGTCTGACTATATCCGTTTGTTTCTACTTAGAAATCTCTTCAACCACCCTGCTCACCTCATAACTAAAGCTGATCCCCGAATATATACCGTAGTCCGATGATTCTCCAAAATGACTCAGAAAAAAATCCCGATCTTATTGTGCTAATAGTCTTAGTTCCAAAGATATAAAGCTGTAGAATGATAGAGTTAATTTCTTCCAAAAGTGATTCAAACATGCACCACATTCGTCATCTTGCTGCACTGATAAAAAGCAACTCAAAGAAGAAGCCACTCATTTGAACGAATTGATTGGGCCTTTAATCGTCATATTCATATAATGCTCTCGTTTACTTTCGACATATTGCCGTTGTCTAGGATCGTTCTCCGAAAAAAACAACACCCTAAGCATTCCTTTGATTCCCAAAAATCCTTAGCAGTATTATCATCTCCCAAAAAGCGCCCTCATCACTGCTAGAAGCCTGCCCTACATGATGCAGAAAAAATTCCAAGTCACCCTCTTGTGCCGTTTTTCCACTTCAAGTGAGCATCCTCTACTCACCGATAGTTGTTCTTGCTCATCAAGTTTTTCTCAGTCTGAGAAATGGAAAGTTTCTGAAATTTCACGATTAAATCATGAATTTTTGTCAAATTCTGCGATTCATAGTAAGCCGTCCAATGATTCGAATGGAAAAATAAATATTAATACCAGGCGAGGTCGAGAAATATCAATCCCCGGGCTTAGATTGAATCAAACTATATTTTCTACTACTTTGCAACACTTTGCTAATTCATTTTGTGGACACCATTTTCTCTCATTGACCGAAAAATATCTGGATCGTGAGATGATTTACGACGCCTATCCGTATACTTATCCTGCACCTTCTCGATTCAACTCATTTCTGTAGCATAAGATGGGACTTGAAGGGTCTTCGTGATAGTGAAATAAATTCATGCTCGGGTGCAGATTGCTTTATTTCGCACAGCCACCAAATAAACTCCGAATGACCGCTATTTTTGCAAATCGCTTTTCTGTTCTTATGGCATGAGTTTGTTAGCTCGTTTTATGCTTTATGTCATTCTCAGACTGCGTGTTTGTAAAATATGAGACCTTTATTATACCCGCTAAAGATTTCAGTTGCGAAACAGAATCGTCGATCAGCATTTTCCTGGCTTGGCTGGAAAAAATGAGTGCTTACGTGATACAAATATTTTCGACTCAAGTTATTAAAATTCACTCTGTGGTTGAATTCAGTTAGTTATCTATCCTATCTAGTCGACAATTTTTTTTGAGCTTTTGAACTAGACTAAGGCTACGATATACTTGTGGAATACTTCTCATAAATAGTTAATGTGTATTTCACTCGGTCATTCAGCCTCTGGAAAATGGCTCTGGAAAATTCTGGAATCTTAGGGTAATGACTGACAACCCGCTACGACGAGAGAATTTCACGACACGACAACACTCGACACGATCCGAAACTCATTCCAGTGAACCTCATTGTCGATGGATTCAATTTATTTTCATAACCCATGACTGCTGCTATCAAATCCATCGATGGTTGGGTTCACAAGAATGAATTCAGTGTCGTGTCGTGAGATTCGCGTCGCAGCGGGTTGTCTGTCATCACTCTTAGTGAATTCCATCTTGAGCCAGAAATGGACAGCCTGAATATTCAATAATTTGCATGAGCTCAATTTAATTAGTCATTATGATACAACCCAAACTTTATGAATTACCTTGATATAAATTGAGCTTTCTAACTCACTGAATCTTTAAAATTGAGAATTCTCACAAAGAGAGAATTCTAATTGCTTTGAGTCGCAGAGTATAGTAGTCCAACTTTAGAGAGAACAGAGACCTCGAGAAACTAGGCTTAACTAGAACCAAGTTTCCGATAGAGTGCCCCAAGCGACATGTCATTACACGAAGTGTAGAATCTCCATATCAAACGACAAATGTGACAGGTGTACCAACGTTTGGAACATGTAGCTTTTAGTACTTTTGGAAGAAAAATTATGGCTTACCTTTTATACTTGTTTATCTAATCTATTCCGTAGAAAAGTTAGTAGAGTTCAAAACTTATAGTTAACCGTGTTATTCCTCGAGGTAGACTGTAACACATAGTTTTGAAGAACCCGTTAAGTTTGCTACAAGGTAATGGTTACAATCGAAGTGGATGCCAGCTTGATATTTTTCTGGCGCGATCGATGCATTTGCCTCGTCATATGAGAGGCTGAGCTTGAATCACAGGATGAGGCATAACTATGATGGTGCCAATTATTATGGGGTGAGACTTGAACTCAAGCTGATTAACAGAGCCAAATAGTTTCTTGTTGAAGAAGATTTATAAAGACTTCAGTTAGATCTAGTCGTCCCGCACACTCTTTTCCGAGTGATCAAGTTGAACGCTTCTTCATCACATGCTTATAGACACCGTTTTTTTTTCAGAAATACGGGTGATACTTCGGGAGTTTTTAATGGTCTAATCAATTTCCTTTATAGAATAGAGGATGGAGTTCATTTACTTATATCTCCGTCCATTCCGGCAACACAAACTCTTGCGATTTTGTTATTAGCTCTTCTGAATATTTGCGCACTTCTATCTCCGTCGACATTTGTTAGTCTGCATCTTTTTTGGGGTACATTCTCTGCGTTATAGATGTTGCATTTTATTGTTATTCGTGTAAAAACTCGACAGAAAGTGTCCAGATTTGCCTCGAAATGTCAAAATATTAACGTCCTTGCTTAGCTTATCACAAAGCCTACCAGAATAGTTTTCAATTCAATCACCATTGTAGATTGACGAGAAGGCGATTTTTCGGCAACGCGTGGGACGGCGCGGCGTCCTAACTTCTTTATAAAGTTAGTCTAGGAACCGAGTTCATAAACTTGAAAAAGAGCGCTTTAGAGATAAGTATTAGAAGAATAGGTGATAAAATGTGCTAAACGGCGTCAAAGTTCGCTCGTTCAAATTGTCTTGTTGGATCTTCTAGTAAACTTAGAAAATTGTATCAGAAAAATCGTTAATTACTTTTAAAAAAAGCATGACCCATCATGTGTTTCTCTAAATCTTCTCGTTCCTCATGAGAAAATTGTGCGGCAAAGTAAGATTTGGCACATTCCTGCGCTGAAAAAATTTGTTAACCCAGGCAAAACTGAAAAATCCATCTGGATTCTTAGGGCAGTTGTAGACAAAAGATGTCCCATATATTGGATACTCAAAATGCGTCACCTAGAATTTTACATGATATCGTAAAAACGAATAATTATCACCTCAGTTAAGTTCGAATTCTGTTGCAGCGGAGCACAGGAAAAGAGAACGAGAGTACCGGCAAAAGCAGTTGAAAGAAGAGCGACAGTCAGATCGAAAAAATCAATCGGATTCGGATCTGTTTGATAGGCTTGATCAATTAGAAATTGAAGAGGAACTATCTCAAGAGTTTAATCGGTAAATATATGCCTCCTATACTCAACATGTCCCCAAATGCCGATCTCAGGAATGGGCACTCGTTGATCTCCCCGCAAATTTTTTTACATTTGCTACCCAGCTAGCATTTACCGGACATCGGACGTTCTGAGGACGTCATTTTTATGTGCGGCGTCAGAACGTTTTTGAGACATTCAAAAAGTTGACCAAAGGACGACTTTTGGACGTCCACTCTTTCATGTTTCAAGAGGGATGTCCAAATGATGTTCTCCGTCGGACATAAATTTCATAACCTCAAAATGGATGTCCGGAACACCACCAAAAAGATGTACCACATGAGACGTCCAAATAAAAACCTCTGAAACACGTCCTCCCGTCGTTACTGCAGCTGACATTCATAGAATGTCTCACAGACGACAAGAGTATGTCGTCTTTTAGACGTCTTTTGAACGTACGGTTTTAGTCATTGGTTCGATGTCTTATCAAAGACGTAATACTGACGTTCTTTGGACATTGCATTACTGACGTTTCAAAAGCGTCTCATCCTCAAGTCTGTAGGATGTTTTTTCTACGTCTTTCAGTGGACATTTTGAAATTATTTTGTCCCGCAAATATCATATGGAATAATATATGATATGAATATTTACATCTTTCTAATACTTCTTGTCGCAAACACTTGAATGAAACATTGATCTCGTTTCGAAGACGCGTGTTTTGCTTCCACATGAATATTTTTCCAGAATAATTCTGCGATGGAATATAGAATATAAATTACGATCCCAATAGTCCTGATCTTTTGTGATTATTATAATTCCTGATCATTTACTGATGGCCATTTGATTGAAACATTAATCTTGAATAATTTTCAAATTGACGAGAGTGATATACACGTAATTTACGATAAATCAATATAACACAAAATGCTAAATTGCGAAATCCGCCCTTATTGATACCAGTCTGTTGGTTTACAACAACCGTTTAACACACGAAAAATTTACAATAAATGTTAATGGGAGAAATCGGTATTCTAATTTTTTGCTCACACGAATTTTGATTTTTGAAAGACAGCCTCTTTTTATGACTGTCGTTATAATCCATCAATTTACTTTTGAATTTTGGAATGCAAAGTCCGTGCAATAATGCACGCTCATCCTGGTCCATTATTTATTGCATAGCCAAATCACAGCTCATTTTTCTCAAATGATCATACTTATTCATATTTTCAACAAATATAAGACCGAACTACAGTTAGAACTTATATCTCTCCATGATCGAGGGTCAGGTAGGCATATCAAACCACCCCGCGTAGCACGTGCTTCTGGTCGAGTGGACAAGATCGCAGTCTCATAACCCGAAGGTACCAGGTTCAAATCCCAGCGTCGGCAGTCTCTACATTGTAAAATTTTTTCAGCATTACCTTATCAAATACGTCTTGAAAATATAAATATGAATATCAACTCAATAGAAAAGACCCAAAAAAAGCAGTTCACCGTGTAATTGGAATTAGAAAGGAAATTTTTTGCTATTTTTCATGTATTTTATAGTCCGAGTTCCGGATGTCCTAATGACGTCCGTCGGATGACCTCAGGATGTCCCTTTGGACGTTATTTGGACGTCCTCTTGAACGTCCCGAGGACGTGTAAAAACGCATAAAAATTGGAAGTAGGCTGTCCTAAGAATGTCTTCAGGACGTAAAATCGGACGTTCAGCAGGACGTCCGATGTCCAGTGGCTGACGTCCTTTAGACGTTTTTTGTACATCGACATGCTAGCTGGGTATGTTAGAATATGAGATAATAAGTCATTTGAACCTACTCGCAATGATTTCTACGTATCCCAGAAAGTAAGTTTTTCATTCTTCATTTTTGCATAGTTAAGAAATTGCCGAGGAAATCGCATCCAGTAAAACCAGTGCCAAGAATTTTTGATCTAACCAATTTTGGCGTACTACAACGCATTCATTTCTTTTTTAAGACCTTCAGAATCCGGTTGTCAGAGTTGCAAAATTCCGATCTGGAGCTATTTTATGTGCAAAACACGGAGATTTGTTAAACAAAGAGGTCAACATCGGAGTGTGTCCAACTTGCCCTCATGTGGTTATCTCGAAAAGAAGGTGTGTAGTAAGAGTTTTTATAGTCGTCCAGCTAAATGTGCTAGATTGTAGCTGGGTGACTATAGAAAATCATATGCACCTCAGGCCATAATCGCGGCTTCCCATGACTCGTGCTCAAAACGTGTTGATGATGCAAAAATAAGCCGAAGCTAGTCATTGGGGCCAATGAAAAAGTTCAAAATGTGGTTGCGCGGCGATAATAGTACATTTCGATACGAGGGTGTAAGAATAAGTTTTACACTCGTGTATCGAACTGTGTTTTTCGACAATTTGTGAGAAAAAGTAGAAAAACACATTTCGATACACGGGTGTAAATAGATATTATGTACCATGTCACGAAGAACGCGTTTCATTCACAAAACGAGTGCTGGCCTTGGGCAGGTTTGTGAAGAAGAGCTTTTTTTGCACGAGGCACATTAGGGTTTCTCTCGGACAAAACAGCATTTTTTCTTTCGTCCTCACGCGCGATTCTTCTGTCAGTCGAGGAAAAGTAAACCCACATGATACAGAACTCAACTGATATTTTGACTCTTATTTGATTGTGATGTTTTAGAGTCGCACTGGATCGAATAACTAACGATTGAGCCAAAATAATCACCAAAAAATATATCGAAAATAACTTGTATGATTTTTTCCTCAAGCGTTAGAAGGGTTCATCCAAAGTAGCATACTTTACATCAAAGTTCCCATAGAAATATTTATGGCCGCGGAGAATTCTCCTTGTATGTCCTGATTCCATGAGAAAATCTTCAAATTATGGATTAAATTTTTCTACAGTTAACATTCCATCAAGGGTTTACGATTCCAATCTGAATTATGAAAGAATGTCTCCTCTCAAATACTGAATGGGTGTACTTTGATTGATTTACTTGTCGCCCGGACTCAGTCGAAATGGAAATATTTGAGTTATGTTTTGAGAGAATTTTTAGTCAAGTTCAGTTTCGAGTGCTGAACAGAAAAAATTTTGATTATTACAGGCTGATGGATACTAAAAATACTACTTATAAAATTTCTATCGTCTACAAGTTTAATAAAGTTCAAATGTCAATCAAAACTACTCGATGAGAAGTTTCTTCATTCGATTCGAATAACCTTTTCTATTATTTTCCCTTGTTCTTAGAATGAGTGAACGAGAAAATGAAGAGGAAGAAGATAACAGTGACGAATCTCAAGATGAGGACGAGACTGACGACGAAGACGAAGATGACGATGAAGATGAAGATGAAGATGAAGCTCAAAATGAAGTTAGTGATGAAAATGAGCACGAGGCCCAGGCTAGCGATATGGATAAGACTAAGAAAAAAGATGTCCCGAGTCAAGACATCGGTCAAAACTTGAACCGTGACAACAAATTCGAAATATTGAGTAAAGCTAATAATGACCAAGGGGTTTCAAAGTCAGATGGAGGAATAGATGAAAAATTGGGTGAACCTTACAACGAAATTGAAAAAACTTCAGTTTCGAACAGTGATAAAAAATTCTCCGGGGAGACAGACTTGCCGGAGAAAAGTGATAAAACCGTGCATTGGGATATAGTGGATGATACGGAAGATCAAGATATAATTTCAATAGACTTTTTGCATTCTGAAATAGAAGCAGAGGTACCTGAAGGTGTAAATAATGATGTGAATAGCCCGCGAGATATTTATAGGATATTTTGCAAGCCCAAATCTATTCTCAAGAGATCAGCGAATGACTTGCCTGTTGTTAGCAACGTGTCTCTGATTGACAGTATCCAAGAAGAAGAAGATGATGCAGAATCTGAAATTGGAGGATCTACTTATAGCGTGGTGAGTGATCAACCGTATATCTGTATGTACATTGAACTCGGAGGGATGATGAATGAGTACGAGTGTGGAACATCCGCGAAAACATCGAATTCCTTATTTCATTCGCGCTTATTGTATTTTTGTGAACATCTTTAGTCTGAGTTCGATGGAAACTTGGATATGTTTTCGATGGCAGAAATACCGTCGGATAACTTGAACTCATGTATAGCTTTGAATTTTTAGCTTACTGAATTTTCATGAATAGAATGCGCCTCTAAAAAGAAATGCGAGTAAAATTGAGAGGCGTTGACAAAATTGGGCGTACTTGAGTCATGGCACGTACTGACAAAGCTACAATATGGTACAAAGGGCGGGTTTCTACCGTGCCTTTTGTCCATAATCGACTGCCCTTAACAAAAGTTTCGCGTAGGTCCTTCAGCTCCGGATTCTGCGTAGTCATTATTGTACGTAATCAAAACTATTCAAAATGCTTACGTACAGAGTTATCAGCTCTGTACAAAATAATTAATGGGAACCTGACTTCGCATACACCCTTGAACTTGCTGGATTGAAGCTGTCACATTATTTCAAGTAACGAAAAGTTAGTTTTCAGAAACCTCATTTTTCAATACTACATGAAAAGGATGATTACGAGATTCGCCTCAGCTGTTCTTCTAGTCAGCAAAAACCACACTATTAGTCATTAGTCCTAGATTTTGCATCTTCACAAGATTGTCGCTGCGTTTTTTCAAGCGGATCTCGTGAGTCTCAACTCGTATTTGCAAATGTGGCGAAATTTGCAACGAATACATGCGTTGTTTGTAACAACTTTTGAGCTTGACAGCTAGCTTGACCACGTCAAAGTTGCGAAATTTTTTCCTATTCCCTGCTTAAATCTGACATGGATGGGGTATGTATTGGCTGGATTAGATTTATTTTAGCTCATTTCGAAGGTTTTGTAATAATCTACAAAGTGGGATAAAATGCGTTGAAAAATGTTGAGATGCGCTAGAGTTATCGCCTGAACAGTGAAGGATAAATGAGCGAGATATGCATGCACCAGTTTCCCGTGCACATTTTTTTCGATATCTACATACAGATACACAACTTTTGTAATCCCCAGCGTGTCAAATTTCCCAAATTTTGATTTTTTGGACACCCTACCGCACGGTGCGCTTTTAGGACAAGAAAGTTCAACAAAATTGCCAAGAGAATCGGAAAAAGCCATCTTTTTCCTGCGGACTTCTCGAACAAGACCCCTATTTCAGACAAATCGTATCAGATTGTCCTGGAAAGTAATACAAAGATTGATTTTTCGACATGCTGTGCGGAAAAGTTGACGGGGCTTGGAATTCCGCGTGATGGGAACCTCGTCAATGAGACTGATCAAGTTCACTCCCGCGTCCCGCTGGCTGGAGACGAGCTGTAGAAGGTTGAGCAGCCTTGTTTTGTGAAGTTGAGGCCTCGGCTTGTAACGCTCCGAGCAGCGCCAAGCGTTTAGCCTGTTGAAGTCCGTAAACGTTCCGGCGGTGCTCCTCTCCCGAGCGCGGAGCGTACACTTTGGACTGTCTGCGATTTTGAATTGAGTGATCCATTCGTCGCGTTCCAAAAGTGAAGTTACTCCGAAAAAAGAACTTAGAAATTCACTTGAGAATTGTATATGATCGGAGTAAAAAATGCGTGGTCCGATATCAACCGCAGGTGATTGGGTATTCGAAGGAATCAAGTGGATTCAAAGTTCAATTTGCGACTCGATACGCGACTGCAAGTTCGACACCGCACACACTTTTCACAGAGTCTAGGTGACTTCCCGATCGCGGTTGGGGCGCGTCGAGATGATGGCGTCGGGTCGTGCCGGAGCAACGGAGCAACGCGACGAGTGGTGGGACTCGTGCGAGGCTCGGCGACGAAGCGCGTCGAAGTGATCGCGACGGTGGACGTGGTCCAACTGATGATTGTCGGCTCCGAGGGCCGGTCTTATATACCCGATTTTTGGTATAGATGTTGTATGGACGACGTATTTCATTCTTGTGAATGAAATACGGGAACGCGTTTTCTATGTTAGCGTATTGGTCATTGTTATGTGGGCGAAGCGTTACATTCTTGTTAATGAAGTGTGGGAACGCGTTTTCATTCTATGTTCGAATAGTGGTCGAGATTTCTGAGTTCCGCCGAGAAAAAGTGTGATTTTACGACCTCGGACGAAACGTTGTTCGTGTATTACATTGTGCAGAATGAAGTATGCGAAGTGCATTACAATGATTGTTCGTGCGTTTTCTGAAGAGTGATTTATGACTTGAGGTGAAATGCTGTTCGTGTGTTACATTTAATGCCATGAAACACGGGATGTGCATTTCATTGCACATCCTTGTGAATTCCTAGAAAAGCGTGGTTTTTTATGGCCGAGGCTGTAATGGTAACTGTATGTTACAATGCGTATAATGAAATATGGGTAAAGCATTTCATCTGACTGTTGGCGTTAAGAAGATGAGTCTGTCATTTATGGTCGTCCGTGTAATTGATTTTGTAACTCTGGAACCGTATTACATTGTGCTGAATGTAATACGTGGCGTCGATTACATTTAGTTTTCTGCGAAAAGAATAATGAGTTTAACAAAATGGAAAAGTACGGGGGCGAATGCGCATGTCAAAGTGTCTTTTCCGCACTGATTTTCTACTTTCTCGCACAGTTTGTCGAAAAGCATAGTTCGATACTCGGATGTAAAACCTATTTTTTGCATCCTCGTGTTGAAAACCCATCACTCGGACGCGAAAATAGTATATCATATTATGTTTTTTGATCTTCTGTGAGCAAATGAAAAGCAAATAACAGTGTGCAAATGACTCATTTGCGCACAGACGACCAAAGAAAGTTTTTGCATTCATGTGCGTAAAGTTAATGCGTTACGACCATTTTTCCGGTGCGAAGAGCAAAACTTTACGCACATCGAATTGCAAAAAACATCGTGGGAAACGACTTAGATACTTTACGCTCTGTCCAAAATTAACACACTCGAGTAACACTTTATGCACTGTTGTTACCCTCGTGTGTAAAAATTTCCGACAGTGCGTAAAGAATCGAAGTCGTTTCGTAATATACTATTAGTCCAGTCTCCGGGTACCCTTTCGTATGTCCGTCACCATCACTGCCTATCTTAGGCTACACACGGGAGAAAGTGCCCACCTAAGTCTTATTCGAATCTATGAATGAATTGATTGAAACAAGAGTGAGGTGGGCACTTCTCGATGAATAGTTTTTGTGTAAGATCAGTTGGAAGTTGCATTTTACGGACACACGAAAGGGTTGCCAGAGACCGGACTATATTTTCCACCCTTGTGTCGAAATGTACTATTTTGGCATAGTGCAGTGACCTAACAGTCATTTTTCCTGCCGGCTTGGTTAGGAAAATTGGCGTTTAGTCGCCCTGACACCAAAAAAATAGTTTATGCACCTCGTTCGTCGGGCCGTCTTAGGGCACGGAGAATATTTTCCCGTGTCCCAAAACGGTCAGACCTCGCATTGGTATGTAATGTACTGTTTCCACACTGATTTTCCACTTCCTCGCTCAGTTTGTCGAAAAACACAAATCGATACATGAGTATAAAACCTATTTTTCGTATCCCCGTGTTGTTTCCGACCTTCGCCCACGGCTCAGGCCGAAAACTCATCACTCGGACGTAAAGAAGTAGATTTCGCACCGAGTTTATGAGGTTGTAGCTCGCTTTTGAGTGATTGTTTTTCGGCCTGAGCCGCAGGCGAAGGTCGAAATAATCAAGCGAGGCACCTCATAAACGAGTTGCGAATACTAATTTTTACAATTTTGTAAGCACCCAAACATCGGAAAATTATAAAAACTTCTTTTCGACTGATGTTTCACTTTCTCGCAGTTTGTCGAAAAAGACACTTCGATACACGGGTGTGTAACCGTTTTTTCGACCCTTGTATGGAAATGTATTATTTCCGGTGTTTGAGCGTGAAAAAGCGCATTCTTATTGCATTTTGCGACTGCGTTGAACAATAACTATTTTGTTCGAGATATCGCGATGTCAACATTGAGCGCGAGGACAACAACAGTTTCCTGATGTTCCAACAGTCTCCCGAAAACGAAAATACGGGTTATAAAAGTGAGTATAGATGTAACCCTTACCATCCGTGTTGAGGGAACTATCGGAAAGAATGGCCTATCGGAATTAACGATGTTGTATATCCACCCCTTGCATCACAACAGACATAACATAATATAGAAATCAACCATCGAATCAGCTTATGACAAATTTTTTGGAAACATGAACTTTCCGGAATTTTTCGATGCAGAGGGGTGAGCAATTGGAAGGTAAGACCCAGTGAACTATTGTTGATAATACGGATTGTGGCAACGTGTGAGGAAGAGTGAGAACACGCCGACTGCTCCGATGTAATAGTTGATGTATCAAAAAGATGGAAAAATGTCTGACAAGTGGCCCAGATGGGTTGCGTTTTCCCGGTTTTCTCGCTAGTTTCACTTGAAGAGGTTACATGGAAGAAAATTTTGGGCTTTGGTGGATCAAAAAATGTCATTTCATCTCTGCGCTACAACTCTGCAGAAAGTGAAAAATTTGACTTTTTCGAAACTTGATGAATTTTTTCCAACAAAACTATGCGTTTATATAAAAAAAGAGTCAAGAGACCTATTTGACGTAAAATCACTCGAAAAACCTAAAAAAAATTTTCCCGTAAATTGATCCATTTTCTCAATTGTTTATGGGAAACTGTTGATAACTTTTTTTTGCATCATTCTGCAACATTCCACCATCGAAATTCGGATTCAGCGGACAAATCACCTATAACTAGCCGGGGTCGTCTGCAAGCCAACGAATACTCCGCATGACATGATCGAATCTTGATGAATTTTTTCCAAGAAAACTATGAATTTTCATGAAAAATGTCGAGTGACCTTTTCGACGTAGAATCTCCCAAATAACCTAAAATGATATATTTCCGTACTGGGCGTAGTAGCCCATGTTGGGCACTAGGACATGTCCTCCAGTGTCCAAAATGGGCTTGCAAGCAAAGTGCGAATATTGATATCAATGCTATCAAATCATCTTTATGGTTTTATGCATTACGAGAACCCTAAAATCCTATTTCAACATGACATTTTTAGGTGAGAGTAAAATTTTCCCTGTCAATTTATCAAATTTTTCATTTGTTTATAAAAAATTGTTGAAAACTTCTTTTTGCACCATTTTGCAACATTCTACCATCGAAATTCGAATTCAGCGGACATTAGTACATCGAAATCACCTTTCCCCGTCCGGGAACACCTAAAAGCCTACGGAAACCCCTTCAGCCGCCAGACTATTTGGATTAGAGTTGAACGAATGACTTCAGTTGCTCGTTCTGAGAGTGTCTCCATCGCTTGTCAGCATCAAGGTTAGCTTCCATCGAATTTTTTGTGATCATCTGCTACATCTCACTTAAGTAAGGTGTACCGAACATTTTGGGTCAATGATATCAGAATATCAGACTGAACGAAGACATTCACACGCCCCCGGATTGCCTGTATGAGACAGGCGAGGGTGCTCCGAACACTTCGAGAAAACCTTTCATCGTCTTTCAATCATTGCTAATTACTCGATTCTTAGGATAATCGTTCATAGATCCTGGGGCCTTATTCTAAAACGTTTTTCCCGCAGAGGGGTGGAGGAGAATCTAGCGATTCCCATTTCCGCGTCATTTACATCAAGTAAACAGACTATCTTGTTACTCTCATTGCTACGTGAATATCATTCAACCACACATGGTGGCTCGTCCTTACAAACCCCCACAAACTTTTTATGATCATACAATTCAAAGGTGAGTGCAGGAATCACCTCAACATGAAATTAAGGCATTTTTAGATTACAAACAAAGTGATAGGTTAGTGAGCGGGAATGGTGATCATTGATCTTTTCCTCCCGCGCTCGAGGGAAAGAATTATTAGAATAAGGTCCCTGGGCATCGTTTCTTGAAATTCCACAATCATCTTTCCTGGGAAAGAGTGCGGCAACCTCTGCTGGCTAATTTCATGAGCTCCTCAAGGATTTAGAGGGAATTATACGAGTTGTCAGCGTTAACCAAAATCTTCAGTTCTTATCTCACATCAGAAACATTCTAGAGTCAAGCAGCCACTAGGGTCGTGGTCTATAATTCAAATTATGAAAGGATATCTAATTCCATTCACATTCAGATATGGGTTTATGATATTTTCCATTGGGCTCCACACAAGCGAGAAAGTCAATCAAGACACTTGAAGAACGACTTTTCACGAAAGCTATAAGCACAGAAGTAGTGCGTCACCTGTACGGATGATTCTGGGGGTTGAAGATAGAATATACATCCATAGTTACAAAAAACCCGTGACCAGCGAACCAAAAGCTGGTGATATGAAATCGAATCATCCCAACGTAAATAATTGCGTATAAGGTAAGTGTACCCAACTTGCCCCCATTTGCCGATCACAGGAATCGGCACCCGTTGGCCTTCCGGCGATTTTTTTTACGTTTGTTATGTTGAAATACGAAGAGGGAAGTAGTTTGCATCGACCCTGAATCATTTCTGAGTTTTCCAGAAAATATACAGTGATTTTTCTATTCTCCGTGTTTGTTTGTTTAAGGAAGCACCAAGGAATTTGCGTTGAATGAAACCAGTGCCAAACTTTCTTAATGCAACCAATCTCAACGTACTTCAGCGCATCGATTTTTTGCCTCAAGACCTTCAAAATCCATTTTCCGAAATTGCAAAATTCGGATCTTGAGCTATTTGATGTGTAAAACACGGAGATGATTTTTAAGACAAGGATACCAACATCGGAGTGTACCCAACATCGCCTATAGGTATATCTCAAAAGTACTAGCAGTGCAAATTTTTTCACCACTCGGTAGTGTTTATCACGTCAAAGTAGGTCAGAAATTGTGTTTCGAACCTGCGAGAAAGTCCAAATGCGCGTGCATGGCGATAAAAACACTTTATCGCCGACTACCATAATTTATTTTGGAAAAATTGAGACAGTTCAGCTCAAATTTATTGAAATTAGACGTATAGTTTAGTTCATTTTGGAGGTTTTGAAACAAGCTTCAACATGAGATAAAGTACATTGAAAATCGTTGAGGTATCAGACCACAGTTGTTGAAGAAATGGCTTAAATCTTCTTTTGGAAAAATTGATACAGCTCGGCTCCAGCGAGTCAAATACAAATGTACTCCAGCTCATTTTGAAGGTATTGAAATAAGCTTTGATATGATCTGAAGTACGTTCAAAATTGTTGCGGTGGACCAAAGTTATTGAGAAAATGGCTAATTGGGGTCAAGTTGGGTACACTGACCTTAGTACTGAGGGAACGCCTCGATCAAGGGACATCTTTATTGGCTGTAAGTGGCTCGGTCTACCGCGCTCAATTTTGCGATATCTCGAACAAAATTGTTGATGTTCAACCCAGTCGCAAAGTGCAATAAGAATGCTATGCGAGGAACGCGGCCGTTGAGAAATCCGATGTCCTGATTTGAAAAGATGCATTTTCACGCTCAAAAACTATCAATAATCAATTTTTTATAACTTTCCTGGAAAATCTCATAGAATGATTTTAGTCACTCATGTTAATTTTTCAAATATCAGAAAGTTTACTCGACCGTTTTTTATGAGCCAACAGAGAATTCAAATCTAATGATTCGATACTCTTTCAAGTCTCCCGTGAGGTGCTGACATTTTTTGTGTCTCTAAAACACCACACGGGACCAGAGATATGGATGGAAGATTCAAATGACTGTTAAACTGTATATAATTTGGGGATAAAAATGAAGTGTGAATTAACATGAGCGATTGAAATCATTCTATAAAACCTCGACGACTTGGACCGATATAGTCGTTGCGAATCAGTTATTCTGATTCCTGTCTTAACATCTAGATGGAGTCGAGTATACTCGACTCCATCTAGATGTTAAGACAGGAATTCAATTATTTTGAAAGCGAGGAGGAATTATAATTCCTCCTCGCTTTCAAAATAACCACTTTTTCCCTTAAAATAGCAGTCAGATCTTACATTCACAGATTTCGTACATTTCAAATCTTTGATATACCCTTTGTGTCTACATCAAGTCCCTCCAAAGTTGTAGTGATCAGGCCTATGGAGGGACTGGGCCGAAACACTTCATTTATATCCCCAAATTACATACAGTTTAACAGTCATTTGAACCTTCCATTTATATCTCTGGTCCCGTGTGGTGTTTTAGAGACACAAAAAATGTCAGCACCTCACGTGAGACTTGAAAGAGTATCGAGTCATTAGATTTGAGTTCTCTGTTGGCTCATGAAAAACGGTCGAGTAAATTTCCTGAAATTCCTGGAAAATCTGTTACGATTTGTCTGAAAAAGGGGTCTTATTCGAGAAGTCTGCACGAGAAAGATGGCTTTTTTCGATTCTCTTGGTAATCATGTTGAACTTTGTCATCCTCATAGTACACCGTGACCCATTGTGCAAAGATTATCGGTAACTCGCATAAAGTCAATTTTTCACGATTATGTCATAATTGAGCTCCCAATTGTAAGATTGCCCGGTGCCTCGTCTCACTTCCAAGTTTGAAGTGAACTTGGAAATCAGCTAAGCTAGATCTGAATACATTAAGATGGGCCAAAAATGCGCAAAACAAAAAGAGCGCCGGCAAACTAGGCATACTCACTTTGTTCTTGGAGATCGGGACTGTTTTACGTAATCTGTGGGTGATGTTCCTTTTTTTACACCCAGACAAATCATGCTCATATCAGATATATTTATATCCATAGACAATTCGGCTTTGTTCAGCGTGGTTGTATAATAGAAACATGCCTTGTACAGTTTTCGTTTCTGACTTCGATGAATTTCTCATACAACGAGAGACGTGAATTGACGTTCCTTTCATACGTTTGACTGAATATTACCTTCAAATTTTTCTTATCAGTGTCAATGAGAAGAGCGAGTATTCTTCTCCATTTTTGTTTTCGGTCTTTGGTGTCTTAAACAACTTTTTTCATTGCAGGTTGTTCATGATGTACAAGAAAGAAAATTAGATGACCAAGGACCAAGTACTAGCGATACAAGCAAAAGAAAACGCCCAATGAGTAGATTTAAACTTGAACGAGCCAATTTAAACAAATGACCGGAGAGTTTCACACATTGTGGATGGTCGTTGAAGTATTAATTTGTAGAATCAAGTTTCTTACGACTTCTGAGGTTCCAATTTACTGGGGCGTCAATTTCTACTATGTAAATTGCATCTAAGATTCTTCGTGTAATCTGTGCAAAAAAGTTTTTGGGGATCTTGTCGTGCCCTCGATATTTTTTGATAAGAAAGAGTAAAACTAATACTTTTCTTTGTGGAAAAGTCTGTTGTATGAACTTCATAAGTTACTCTCGGATGTACACGTTAGTCGTTATATGATTATAGGCCTATGATGAAATTATAGAATTTCTTGAATAAATTTATTTCTACAATTATTAGAATATTGTTCCTCATGAGAAACCTCGAATGCCGTATGTATCCTGATTAGCGTACTCAACATGCTTACTCTTCGAGTAAATGGAGAATAGAGGGCCAAGTATAGAGTGTCTATTATCAGTAGTACCATGTGTCACTTAGCAAAATTCTCTCAGCAGTATCGATTTTCACTCCTACGCATGAATGGATAGAGAATGCTACATCTTACTGTCACACCCGCAAAGGATCTCAGATACCCTTTATATTAGGTACTGGATGAATATGAGTAAGATGAGAACCTTCTGCGCATGGTTGGTAAATGTACTTTTTACGAATTTCATCTGTGAGAAACGGGATCCTTTTCTTTCAACTACACTCTCTTAACAATGTAGTCCTGAAGTTTAGATGCAATTTTATTAGCAATCTTGAGTAAAATCATTCGAGATTCTTTTCAATTTTTTGTCATCTATTTTTTCAAGAGCCCCAAAACAATTTTGAAGATCAATCTCGACCAGAGTATGTATAGAGGAACATACTCAGATATATATACAGTTAGTAGAGATCTAATGGTTTTGGGATGGGAGTAGATTCCATTTCATGCTGAGGCTCTCAAATACTAAAAAAGCCTCGATTGGATCAATAAATATCGCTGATTGAAGTGGAAGCTTTTGAAGAATATGAAAAAGAGGAGGTTACGGATAAAAGTTCTTGAATTAACCAAAAACTTCCACCGGTAGCCTCTCCAAGCATACTGATTAAATTTTGATTCATTTGTCAGCCAGGATGTACAGAAATCTATCTTCCAGTATTGGAGTAGTCAATTTTTGCGACCACGAAGAGAATCCGATTTTTTCAACACTAGCACTTTACCTCCATCAACTTGGATGAAAATTAAAAATAGAAGATATGAATCGAGAAGTGGGAGCAAAGCACATATACTTCGTCCACGAACGTCTAACTCTTCTAGAATTTAATAAAGAATGAGACATAGTTCAACGCAAGTATGTCTCTTTTACCAAACGACCGCCTGAAAGTTCGTGAAATTATTAAAATCTTCTAAAGCGAGAGATATTCGCATCCACTGTATCCATGATATAATATATTCATTTTTCGTAAGGCAAAGTTGAATGTTTACTGGATCATGACAAAAACTTTTTATTTAAAATTGGATGACATAATATGGATTTTGAATCATTATACTCGAATTTCAAATTTGTTGAAAGCAACATGTACACTAGCAATCTAAACTGGGGCTCTCAATCTTTGCAACAAATGTAACTTCATAATTACATATGAGTTAGTTCCGCGGAAATTTTGATATCCTAGGATCGAAAATGTGCCAACCCCATATCTCACTTCCGAGGGGTTCAACATGTATTTTTCGACTTTTCGAAACATATGAAGCATAAATTCAACTCGCACACGAATATAAATATTTCCGCTCATCGGTGCCATGAGGATAAGGGTGATGACAGATAAAGCGCTACGCCACGATTTTGCGCCACGCCACGACGCGCTATCGCACGCCACGACCCAAAAATTCATTTCAGCGAATCCAACCATCGATGGATCTGTCTCATTCTCATGATCCACGATTGATACTGTAACAATAAATCTAATCCATCGATGGTCGGGTTTGCTGGAATGAGTTTTTGGGTCGCGGCGTGCGATAGCGCGT
Source organism: Eretmocerus hayati (assembly GCA_029851415.1). NCBI lineage: Eukaryota > Metazoa > Arthropoda > Insecta > Hymenoptera > Aphelinidae > Eretmocerus > Eretmocerus hayati. The sequence continues at coordinate 36,006,009 of CM056743.1, forward strand.
CGTGGCGTGGCGCAAAATCGTAGCGTAGCGCTTTATCTGTCATCACCCTAACAAGGAAGACGCGGTAGCGTCACACGGATCTGACATTTTGAAGCAACACCCGGACCTGACATTTTGCCACTGACATTGATCTCACGGTCAAATGCTCGGCCAAACGCTTTGAGCTAGAGCTTCGAGGTTTTGGAATTCTGATTTGACCCACTCAACATAAGACGGTTAAATTGTTGCTTCGACTCATCAAAACAAAACGATGAGTACTTACGGCCGCGACAGTTCGACTCTTGTCTTCTGCTGTGAGTTTGCGGTTTGCGGGGAGAGCGGGCGCGCGCGTGGCCTGTAGGTTATGTTATGGGTTTGAAGCATTTTCAAGAAGTATAGTCTTTTACGAAGGTGCTCCTCATGAGTGAGTCTAAACTCATCTAGAGATCTCACCCTTTTACAATTTTTTCTCCTTGTCTCTATCATCTCAAGGGTAGAAAGTAAACACAGCAGCGAAATCCAGCTCAGTAATATTATCCAGTAGTACGACAGTAGTACGCTCAGTAGTACTGTAGTAGACTACGGTCGTCGGTCGTACTACTGCAGTAGGGTACTGCAGTAGTACGACAGTAGAGTAGCAGTAGGGTACTGCAGTAGTACGACAGTAGAGTACATCCAGTAGTTTGACTATCCAGTACTGCTACGCTGTTTTTTCCACCAGGGATGTGTTGATGGAAAAAGGTAGTTACGTAAATAGAGCCGATGGATTACTTTCTCCCAGGTGCGTACACTGTGTCTGATACTCTTGTATCGAAATTCAATGCTTTCCGACATGAAGCAGTCTGAGCAGACTGCGGACTTGGGCGAGAATGCGCCGTCTCCGCCCCGGGATATCGGAGCGGAAACCATACATTTTCGACTCCAATATGCCGTAAACAAGTACGCCCTTATATCGAAGTATACTACTGTTCTGTAATCAGAGCGTAAAGACGAATAAAATCAATAAATAATAGTACATTATTACCCTGGGCGCGTACGCCCAGTTCGGGCGCTAGGACATAAACTTATCAGTAGTGCGTAAAACACACTATTACACTCAGTGCGTGTATTTGTATTTATTTGCTCTCCACGCCCTCGTAGTCGTGTGATCCTATACTCTGCAAAATCCGAAGGGATCCTATTTTACACACGTCATAATCGCGGAATGTATCGCATGCAACGAGATTGAAAGTACTTTGGTACTTATGAAATAGTGCGTCAAATTAGTTCTCGAATTCATCAAAGCTCTGGGTAAAAAATTTTTCCATCGATGAACAAAGTTTTGGGTGTAGAATTACCAATAGTATGGGAAGTAAAGCCAAACAAGGAATTTTGGAAGTTTACAATATGACTCATCTACCCTCTCAGTACGGGAAGTAAAGCCTTACATACAAGTGGTTCTGGAAGTTTACAATATATGACTCATTCCTCCTCTCAGTATGGAAAGTGCAGCCTTGCATGTAGTTGTGGAAGTTTACAATATGATTCGTTCTCCCTCTTTGAATCTGTTAACATACCGAGAGAACTCAATTTAAAGGTCACATTAAATCAACTCAATATTCAAAGGTCCACGCGGGACTACAGAGTTCCTAGTCTGCTTCTTTCAAAGTATTTGTTGGTCGATATTATTGTACGTAGAATCATCTGATACTTGCACTGAGCGGCACAAAATACTGTATCTCACTCACAAGAGAGCATCAGGTCTGCGGAAGACGGATTATCTTGATGGAACTCTGATAATCAGCTTGTTTCGGTGAAAAATGGAGGCATCTCCAAGGGTTAAGTCCAATGGGCCTCCTATACCAAGATACAGCTATGGAGGTGAATATTTTCCATATATCTATATATATGCCATTTTAACATGGGCCTATATAGACAGTGCTAATCTTCATGTCTGTATCTCGGGAAGGGAGCCAATTGGATCGAATCCTTGGTGATACCTTAATTTCTTGCCGAAACAAGATGATTGCCAGAGTTTAATCAAGATCCGTGTTCCGCAGACCTGATGCTCTCCTTGTTAGTTAAATCTTGAATTTTATCGTCTGGATGAAAACTTCTACTGAGTCTCGAGTAATAATGGTAGAATTTTCAGTTCGATCGCAGAATTTACATTTACCGAGTACATTTTCATTTCGGATGTATGTACACTCGCCGGACAAAATATCTGTACAAGCCATTTAGTGATTTCTACTTTTTGGGTTGGCACGGCCTATCTCATTCCGTGCTAAAGGAACGCGGAAAATGGAACGAATGCATGGCGATACCAACCCAAAAAGTGAAAATCACTAAATGGCTTGTACAGATATTTTGTCCGGCGAGTGTACGTGGGGAATTCTGGAGCTAAGGGGACTATACCGTCACGAGGAGGGTCGAGGAGGAATTTGAAGAACTTTTTTCCTGTTTGTTCTATGGTGAAAAAGTGTGAACGAATTTTCTTCGGACTTTTCCAAAACCCTTCGTGGACCGTAGGGCATATGAAAGGCCTGTTTCTAGCCTTTTTTAAGTATGTTTCCGAAAAATCATAATCCCGACCAGACTCAACTTTTTTGACGTACTTGGGCTCATTTCCTTTGTCAAGACTAACTTTCAACCGATCTTTGACTAACTGGGTGGTAACCACCCATGTGATTTTTCTAAAATTTCATATAGCTCGCTATCGTAATGATAAATCAACTATAGATAGCGCCGTCTAAAACCCATCTCATATCTCATCTCTCGCCCGTCAAACTTGCACAGCCTGTAATATCAAAGTTTATTCATAGTTTGATCTCAAAGAAGATCTTGGGTGTTTACAACCCATGTCTGTCAACGGTGTGCACTATTTGATATCGAATTAGTATACGTGTTGTGGGAACTCAAGAGTCGCTGTATTCTGTAAGAGACACAATTTGTTCCTTCAATCGCGAGTCACAACTTCCTGAATATGTTTCCGTGGTATAATGGCTTATAATTTGAGGAATTGACAAGTGAGCGGAGTCCTTTTTGATAGTGGAAGTGAATGAGAAGAATCGGGTGATCGCAGTTTTGAAGAATCCGACGATATGGCAGATATGGAAGAGAGTCAAGATGAGGAGTTCGTGAATTACGAGGAAAAAACTAACGAGAGTGATCGAGAGAATAAAGAAAGCAATCAGTCACAGTATGGTTTGGCCCAAGCCCGTCTCAATAGTTCTCGAGGTCGAGGTAGGCCATCGAGAAAGCGATAGTGTAAGCAGTGGTCAACGGTTTTTGAAATTCTTGCTCTGTATTGATTTTACAATTTGAATTCAGATGAAATTGATCTAGCTATGAACTACGGTATACACGCCGAGTTCCAGAACCCTCAATTGTCTCGAAAAACTGACCCAGATATTGTTATTTTCATAGTGCAAAATCATTACTGTTTTCTGACATCTCCTTGCACGACTATCTATTCACTCACATAATATAGCATCAGATGAGTAAAAATCCAGATTATTGGCTCAAAAAATCCAAAATCGATGCGACTATGACTTTTTTTCCAAGAAAAATTTTTGCTCCGAAAACCAAATCTCTTTTTATTTTTCAATATTTTTTTCAATGGTTGAATAGACGAGTACGTATATGGGCAAATCTCAGAACTCGGGCGATTTCCAGCTGTAGATTTGAGAAAATTTTGAAATAGCTGCACAATGTTTACAAAATTCCTTTCGGATGTCTTAGTACCTAAAAGATGATGGAATATTCGTGTGATTCACTTTGGAGCATCGCGCCTCGTATTCTGAACGAAAACTGTGAGTCCCTGTGTATAAGCATAGGCAAGGCACCTTCGAGTTGCCCAAATTCGCATATTTATTCTTGGACATATGATATCTTAAGTGTAAAAAAACAAGTATTGAGATAGGTTGGGTAGTCTAGAGTAACCCTATGTGATCCTAGTAGCATTAGACATAGATATTCCACGTACTAAAAATCGCATTCTTGTAGTAATTGATTTTCATAAGCCTCGCATTACTCGCAGCTTCATTTAACGACCGGTGCGGCTCTCAGGCACATGTTTCAAAGTGTAAAGGGTGGATCACACGTGGTCCCAGACCCTTCGAAGCTAGTACCTCCATGTGCTACGCGTAAAACGCTTTTTTGGACCAAATCACGCAGGACAACATTTTTTTGTTCAGTCTCGCATTTCACTTGGGTGTGGAGCACACCTCTGTGACTGAGCTAGATTTGTGGGTTTTGGCTCAAAGAGGAAGATGCCACTACGAATGAGACCAAATTTTGATCGCACCAACCACCACATCATTTGCAGTGGCGACATTTGAAAAATTGCAAAATCATCGGACACTCACACACGAAGTCACCACTCTTACACAGTGATAACCTTTATCTCAGGCTCACAGAGTATGGTTCTTGGATACCTAATCAATCATTCCCCAGATTTATAGGGTGATTGGTCAATCGCACCAACAGCTGTGAGCTAAGCCGTGCGCGAAATTCTGAGCGGGACATGCCAAATTTGTAATCCACGCGAATGGTACATGCTTCTGCGTTCGATTCGAGCAAACTACGAACTCGAGTAGTGTTGAATATCATCAATCACGAGGAGATCTTTGATCACTTTCAACGTAGAGCACGGAATAATTCAAGGGACGATTGTCAGAACATTTTCCGAGTCAAAACATCGAAATCGCCCAAATTCTGAGATTTGCCCATAGCAATCCGACCATTATCTATTCATAGGTGTTTGAAAAAGTACTGGGAACTTTTTGAGCCTGCCATGATGTATAGATTATGTTTTACGCTTATCTAAAGTTTAAACATTGGTGTAAACTACCCAGTGAGCAGAGATGATTGGAAATTGAAGTGTGTCAAGGAAGAGTTAAGAAAAAAATTGTCCGAGGGCAAAAGTTGAGCTTAGCTAGCGGATTCTCGGAGCTGTTTGCTGAGATCAGACGTAATATTTCTGGACCTCCATGTAAGTGACGCAGTCCTGTTAGAAAAGTGATAATCGACGTTCACTGGTGGTCATTCTCAAGGTCTTGTCAAAACCTGCAATTTGACCACGTATGAAAATCAGCTATTGTTTACTTGTACCAAAAAAGTTTTGGGGGGTCAATTTTGATGACGAAGTCATCTTCTCGCGCATTGAGTTTTGCTGCGGCCGCACTAAACGATCCACGTAACATGCATGATTGAGTATATCTATATCGTGCACGCTTATCTCGTCAGCGCGCCGAACTTGTAAACAAACGCGGATGGATTTCTCGAATAATGAATCTAAAGATTCTTAACCAAGTTACAATGAATCCGAGGCATGAAATTCTGCATATTAAAATTCGATGACGTCCCTTCATTGAATTTCATGCTTTGGGGTTATTTTAATATGAGTAGTTCAGTGAAAATTCCAAATCAACGCGAGTCATCTTTCACGAACCCTTACAAAGCTTTAGAATCATTGTAATGGTCAATTAAGATTCAATCGTTTCATCATACTATCGTTGTCAGTATTTTTTCGTGCTGATGAGTTTTTCGATCAAAGATTACCCAAAAAACTATCATCCAGAAATGGGTGGAAATTTCAGTTCCATGCCCTGTGGTTGAACCTTTTTTCGTATTAAGTGAGTGTGGAGCGTCACGGTGAAGCTCGTTTGGGATTTGGGCGGGTGAATTTATCGAAAACAATGTTATTGAACTTCAAATCCCTAAGTTACAAGTAGCAAAATTCCATTATTCATGTGCACGCTGAGTTCGTACATTTCGTGGCGTAATTTTGCCAAAAATCTTACCCGCCTAGTTTTCCTCGATAAAAGTGAATTTGTCTCATTTCACGCCAATTTGTTCGGGGTTAATCATGTGGCGTAACTCATTCATACTCCAAAGTATCGAACAAAAATGGATTTTCACACTTCGCTGGGTACTTTTTGCGAAAATCTTTTTTTGCTGAATTCCTGTGTCAGTTCCTTGCCTTACTAGTGCGACCCACTACAAATGTCTTAGCGTGCAGTTTGCAAAGTACCTGATGGACAAATCAAAAACCCCAAAACCGCAAGACTGTAGCTTGAATTGTTAGCCTGTGAGATCAATTTTAGTGTCTAATGTCGAATTCCGTGCCCTCCTTGACATGTGTGGTTTCGTTCCCTGGTATCATGGTATCCGTGTTATTCTCGTGGCACCAATAAATGGGGAAATTTATATATGTGTTATAAAATGTCCTACATGTTCCAAGAAGTCAAAATATGTATCTTATAGAACCTTTGGGAGCAAAATGTGGGGTTGGCTTATTTGCGACCCTCAAATATCAAAGTTAGTTCTTCGAAATTTCCTAATTTGACACTAGAAGTGTTTTTCATTGAAACAGATGTAATTAATTGTGAAATTAGAGTATTTTTTTATCAGCATGTAAGAGACAACAATCGCGGTGTACGTATAATAACGATAAAACGTCCCTCATTTATTCCACCTCGGTCTGCAGAGCTCAGTCATCCAACTCCAAAATGAACGGAAAGATACATTATGTAGCACCAAAACTTCATGACTTCGTCATCAATCGCGCGTTCTACGGACGCACCTCATTTTTTTCAAACGCATCCTAAAATGCCGTTTTTTGCAATTCCCTCAAAAACGTCATCATTGACCAAGGCCGCATGTGCTTCCGTCTGAAATTATTCCCACCGAAATATATGAATGTACTCCCCAAAATACTCCCAAGTATGTGGAAAAACTTCCAGAGCCAAGCCTCAAGTCAGGGGTGAGTTTCATCAAACGACTTGAAAATGAACATTTGCTCGTCTAAACGCACGCAGGCGTCAGTGTGATTTCACCCATTAATTGTAGCTCGTATAAATGATATGAATGGCTAGCATAGGGGTACAAGTTTGTCTTTCCGTCTTAACTTCACCGTCTAAACACGATTTTACGGCGATGCGGTCACCGTGCACCCTGACCATGGACCTTGAAAACCCTCCTTTTATAAAAAGTTTGATGATACAAAGTGTGAGACGAGTTGTCGGATACTTGTTATTGTCCAACTTGTATTCCTCAATCCGTCGCTTAGCCCAAATCATAAGAGAATCAGAGAAAAGTGGGAATAACTCGGCCGCGGGAACCTCCTAACCTATAACATACGCACATTTTCATTCCCAACTTTCTCCGATTCTATTGCAATTTGGGCTTAACAAAGAGTGGACAAATTTAAGTCAGATGATAACAAATATTTGTGCGCTCGTCGTTTAGCCCAAATCGCAACAGAATCGGAGAAGGTTGGGAATGATTTTCAGCTTGCATGGTGACCGCATCGCCTTAAGGCCCGTTTTGCTCTAGGACGTCATAAAATCATCTATGGTGACCAAACACGTTATTAGAGTCTTGGTCCCTCTGAGATAGATGGGTGGACTTTTAGAGCTGAACTAACCTTGAAGTCGTGTTTAAATGGTTAATTCAAGTCGGAAATACTTATTTATATTCCTGTTCCAGTCCATTTATATGAGCTAGAATGAGTGAAATCACACTAACGCCCGCGTGCGTTTAGATAGGCGAAATGATGCTCATTTTCATGCAAATTTTCATGATGGAACTCCCAGCTTGCCCCTGACCTGAGGTGTGGCTTTGGAAGTTCTCCCACATATTTGGGAGTACTTTGGGAGTACCTTCATATATTTTGGTGAGAATGAGTTCAGATGCAAGCATATGCGGCATTGACCAATGATGACATTTTTTAGGAAATTGCAATGAACGGAATTTTGAAAAAAAAAGAGAAGAAATGACCTTCTCCAAATTTTCCTGGTACAAGGAGACACCTCAGAGAACGTATTGGAGAAGTTTGGTGGAAAAATATTATGGGTGTTTTCAGTATTCTGGTTCTGAAGTCTCGATTTTTCCAAAAAATTCTCATTTTCCGACTGCTGTAGCTCACATAGGAGATGTGATTACCGAAATTTACCGGTGATCAAAGTGTAGGTTTAACCAAGACCTTAAAAGTGATAATTAATAAAAGTCGATTATCACTTTTCTAGTAAAATCTGTATCACTTAGAAAGAGGCCTAAGAATGGCTCAAATCTGCTCTCAGGGGCCGTATTCTAAATTTTGCGGTAAAATTTTCCGGCATTGGTGGCGCTCTGTCGGTAACCTGTAAAATTTGCCGTATTTGCGTTGCCGACGGCGTTTGAGGTGATAAACACGGCAAACCGCGACGGCAAACTACAGCAAATGCGGCAAATTTTCTCAAATCCTACAGGTTACCGACGGAGCGCCACCGATGCCGGATAATTTTGCGGTAAAATTTGCCGGAAAAATTTACCGCAAAATTCAGAATACGGGCCCAGCAAACAGCTCCAACAAGTCCCACAGCTCAACTGCCGTCTTTGTACAAATATTTTTCCATAAGTACTAGTCTTCACAAAAAAAGTGGCACCCATGTCCGTTGAGAAAAGTTGAGTCTGTTCGAGACCATGATTTTTCGAAAATAGGCTCAAGGGGTCAAAACAGACTTTTCAAAAGCCCTAGGGCCCACGTAGGGTTTTGAAAAGATCTAACGAAAATTCTTTTACATTTTCTGAATATGGTACAAACAGGAAAAGAAACCTTCAGATTATTCTCCGACCGGGACCCCCTGGTGACGCTTTTGTCCAGCTTGCTCCAAAAATCCCCATGTACATCATATATACTAATATTAGGCTTTCATCTGTAAAACGTATCCAAACAGTGGGAGGCTTTCCTGCATCAAATGGTCGAAATGCAGTCACTATGTGGTTAGACCTCCGAGAAGACCACCTGAATAATTTATTGAGCTAAATTGAACTACTCAAACATTAATATCTGACCAATACTGTTGGTTCAGCATTTAATCGAATGTTTACCTCTGCAATAGTCATTCTATTTGATCATTAATAATTAAATTCATCAATAGGATCACAACCAGATTTGCTTATTCTAGAACGAGTTACGCTCCATTTACAGGTCTATCTACAAATTTGTAGATAGATCAATAGAGCCTCAAGCTGAAAACCCCTACACCTATCTGAAGAGATATTCCTCCGTTCGATCAGCATCATCGTTCGATACTGGATCCCATATATACCTATCCGAGTGAGCCCGTGGGGCTTCTCCAGATTAACGATAATCTCCATATCACTTTGCTCCGATGGTCTCAAGATACCCTTCTATGCTCAAGTCATGCATCGTACCTGGTATATAACAGATTCAAACGGGTTTCAAACAACATTCTCCCGCTCAATTCATCCGCATCGCGATCAAAGTCACGCTCGCCTCAAAAAAGCTCCGATCAAAAAATTTCCGCATCTCAACCACTACCACTCTCAAAGCTTTCTATAAAAGAAATCCACCATCAACCCAACATATATTTCTATCACACAAATCTTTGCAAATCATCCAATACTCAAAGGCGCATCATGTAAATCGCAAAAAACATCTCGTCGATCGCTTATCCGCAAGTAGGTACGGTCTGCAATCCGATCTTGCAGGACTATAATAATAAAAAGAAAGCTTGAAGTGCATCTGCCGCGCTTCCGTCTGGGCCTCCTCTCTACTCGAGCTTGCGAAATCTAGGTACCTCTATATATATTCTCTGTCACAGCATCACAGTGTACAACGTTGTCGCAGCATCAGGAGTATAGTGCCTGAGGGTAATATATAGAAGGAAAATTTAGAGGAAGGAGGGTTGCCTACACATGCGCATTACAGAGCTTTCGATTTGCGCGCGCTTCCTCTGGTGAGCTTGCAGGATACTTTTCAGGAGGAGTGTCAGCAGTCCTGGGCAGCCCAGCATGGCTCGCTGGCGGCTGCCGCTGATGCTGCCGCCTTTAATCCTTCCACTACTATTGATAATGCTATTGATGTTCAATACAGTCTCATCTACTAGACAAAATAGTTTTTACGGGTCCAAATTGATATCCAACAACAATAATAATAACAACGGTGGTAGACATCGTCAGCAGCAGCGGCCACTATTTGTTGAAAGAAAGCTCAGACTCGTATCACCAACATCATTACCATCATCATCATCATTCTCATCAGATTCTGTAAGCTCAGTAAGCCCTCTACCTCAGATTCGACACTCGCGCAGTAGAATGAGGAGGGCAAGTAGTAGCCCGGAACCACCGACAACATCATCGAATTGGAATCCGATGAAAAATTCTGATTTAATTGATTATCCAGAATTAGATTATCCAGATATGACTGATGCTTATGACGACGATGCTGAATATGATCCGGCATATAATTCTAGTGCAGTTTCAGATGAGGTTGATAATTTAACAAGATTTTTAAGAATTATTGAAAATCAACATCTATTAGGTGAAAATTGTACAGCTGGTACACATTTAAATCTTGGTGAGGGCGTGGTTGATCAGTATGCACAAGAAAGATTTCGATTAGAAGCTAATTTAGCTGTTAATCGAGCTAATATGTTAACAAGATTGTGGAAATATGCACCAGAGGTGATGTCTCAATCTGAATATTTGTTACATGCAAGTGTTTTGTCTATGGTTGAATTTGATGAGGATATTTTTGCTGCTGGTAATTGTTATGATAAAATGCAATACCGGCAACGATGGTTATATTGCCCATTTGCACATAGACTTGAAGGTGAAGATGGTGTACTTGTTAAGGATCTTGCTGTGGAATACAAGTATTTAAGTAATAGCAGTGAATGGTTTTGGAAAGCTAGAAAAAATGCCGAAAGACGTATCGCTACTTCTCAGGAGTACAGCCGAGGTGAGCTTTATTGTTTATACACAATTGAAATATCTGTATATTTTTCTTTATATATATATGCGGTTTGACGCATGCTGGATCGCTCTTTGTTTGACGCTCTTGGAGTGGATAGAGCTTTTGATTCGAGATGAGCGTAGGTTATATTCGATTTTCGCGCGCCCCATGGTGATAGAATTTTACCTATTGTTTCGTTATATGGAAAGTGAAATGAGAGGGATGTGCGATAGATTAATCTCTATATCGAGTTGAGTGCACTCGTGCAACTGACGATTATTTTAGATAAGCTGCTTCTGACAGAGAGTAGGTATAGGCCAAATAGGCCTTCATTGGGTTTAAATATGAGCAGTTCCACGCGAAACAGACCTGCGAAAAAGGGTCATGTCTCAGATTGTTTTTTTGGCCTTTTTTATTCAATTCCATGGTACAAAATATGAAATTTTCACCACTCATGGGACCCCATGAAAATTTTCTAGGTACCTGGAGCACATTTTGATTTATCCTTTTCAATCATCTACAGTAATGAAATTTGGGTTTTTTTTCCAATATTATTCATATTCCTCAAGTCTTATGAGAGATACGGGGATGCAATTTGCAGCATTTGAAAGATCTTGAAAAAAGCTATCGATATCAATTTTGTGAAATTGATTTTGAGGTTATGGGCGGCTTCAGTGTGCAAGAGAATGAAAAATACAAAAATATCGATTTCACAAAAAGCCATCTTCTTTATTCCTTGAAAATTCGACATTTGAAGTAAGATGTTGTATTTTCTCAATTTTAAGTAATTCTGAAAAATTTTTTGCGCCCCAAGGCCTGTTTTTGCTGTTTTATGCAAATCTATTTTCTTGGCGATTGAAAATCATCTGTTTTCTGCGCATGCGCAGGAATTTGGGTTCCCGAAACCAACTTCATTTGAAAGCCAAGAAAAACTCCGTCAAAATAACCACTCTGCGGAGTCGATTTATCAACTGGGACCGGGTTTGCAACGTATGGAATATGAACCTTCAACTTGGGTGCAGAGCAATAGGCATACGCCACCCTGCGTAGATTTCCCGTGGCACTCCCTCCGGTACCTCCGACATACCTCCTGAGATCCAGTGGTATTCTGGACGTTGTAGTTTTGGTTCAAATGCATGGAATTGACTTCACCAAAAGGTCATTTTCAAGGAGATTTTCTTGGATCCCTGATGAAATTGGTTTCGGGAATCCAAATTCCTGCGCATGCGCAGAAAACTGACGATTTCAATCGCCTGAAGAATAAATTTGCAGGAAATAGCAAAAACAGGCCTTGTATAGAGCGCGAAAAGAATGTTAGGAACCTCTTGTCTATGAAAGAACATAATATTTTACATCAAATGTCAAATTTTCAAGGAATAAAAGAAATGTTTTATTGAGAAATTGACATTTTTGTATTCTTCATCCTTCTGTCCTCTAAAACCGCCATTGATCTCAAAATTAATTTCACAAGACTGATTTTGATAGTTTTCCTCAAGACCTTTCAAATGCCGCAAACCGCATCCCCGTATCTCTGATGCGATTCGAGAAATATGAATTTCATTGAAAAAAATATCCAACTTTTTCGTTGGAGATAATTTATAGGGATAAATTGAAATGTGTCCCAGATACCTGGAAAATTTTGATTGGGTTCCATGGGTGACGAAAATTTCATATTTTGTACCATAGAATCGGATGGGGAAACCGAGAAAACAATCTGAGACATGACCCTTTTTCGTAGGTCTGTTTCGCGTGGAATTAATCATATCTGGCACGAGGTAGATATCCTATATAACCGGAGTTCCACGGATATACATATATGAATGTTATAGATTACAAATTATTCGATCGGTCGACTTGCGAATCAAAGTCCAGTCCAATTTTGATAAGTGGGACTTGAAGAGGGTAACATTTTTCTCTTAGATAGAAAATTTTCCCAGATGTAGTGGGTCAATACCCATCCAAGTCTTAATGCTGCACAGGTTTTCTGTGTATTACACAAATTGACGGGTCTACATTTACGCCAATAATTTATTAATCGCATCCAATGTTTATACATATACAGGATTCGAAGCAGAAAATGATCAACGACTGGTTCTCGAGTTGGGATGAGGCGTGCATGTCATAACATCGTGTCCCTGTTACGGAATTTCCCTCAAATTTGGTTCCAGATATAGGGTGCCGACCGCTTGCAACCTGTCGCACACTTAGAGCCGGTTTTTCCCCCACTTATGAGAGTTTTCCTAAGGGACCTAGATTTTTTCTCCACTAAGGGGGATTCCCCAGTTAAGCAAGTTTCACTTACTCAAGTTTGACCGTATATCAACTAATTGACTGACTTTGTTATTAGAATTAATCAAATTATTCCAACTCGATTTGTGCACCTTCGCGCCTTGCTATTTGGCGAGGTGAGCGATCAAAGAATTTTATTGATAGAATTTCAAAAATGGAAGATGGAAATGTAAGATGACGCTTTATTGGAAAATCACAAGAACTTTTATTTTTATTGACATATTACGTTAGAAAAAAAGAAAATAATATTTTTTCCAATAAAACTATGAATCTAAAATAGTTGGAAAAATAAAACAAAATACTCCAATGAAATTCGTGACCTACAGTCGACAGATCTTGAAAGCATAAAGAGGGCTGTACAAAGAGCTTTATGGTCGAAGAAAAGAACTTTTTATGAAGAAATTCGGCGAAAAATCTGTTACTGTCAAATGAAAGCTTTTTCTTTTGAGAAAGCAAGATTGATTCTTCTAAGCTTGATGTTGGCGCGTTTTGCCTTTCCTCGCGAGTTTCCTCGACAGATCTGTCTTTTCTTGGGGACTGAAGGGATCTGTCAGATTAGTCCTCGTCTATAAGTGGCTTGGTGATCAAGAATTTTATAGTTTTTATATGTGAATCAGGGCCAAAAGTATCTACTTACGAGAAAACTGGTACTATTTTTATATACGAATCCTCATCACAACAACGAGCGGATTCGGAAATCGATGAATCCAATATAAAGTCTCGAGTGGGTGAATAGTAGTTTGGTATACGCTTTTATTTGTCAAAATTCATGTGTAACTGCATTGGGTTACACACAGGTTTCGGTTGACCGCATTTGATCTAAAATTGTAGAGAGGTAATATTCATTCCTCTCGTTACATACCATTTTTGTATTATGACTCATTACGAAAAGCTTAAATTCGTACTGAGAGACTGAGAGAAGGGAAACCACGAAAATGCACGAGTTTGAAATTTGTATGAAGAGTAATAAACAGGGTAAAAGTTGAGCTCTCAGAGGTAAACAATGAGCTTGCAGAACAGAATGAAAAGCTCAGCGAATCCTACCAAATTCAAAGATGCTTTGCGTCCAATTAGTGGTTCTCATTATATTTTATCGTCTAAGGGAGCACGGTCGATTACTTTCACCGTTTTTGAAATATTGAACCATGGTGTATGGTGCTGCATTCAAGATTTTATTGAAAAGTTCCTCGTGATCATTATTCACTCTAACCCCGTCACTTATTTCGTGCGCTGCAGTGAACAGGCTAAAAACTGATATTTGTGATAATTTTAGCGGGATTCATTGTGAAAATCCGAAATAAATCTTTAAAAAACTCTATGAAAATGTCAGAGAAAGATACCCACAATAAGTGTGGGGACATTAAAAGGATTTTGATTATGTGATTACGCGATTTTTTGTCTTTCGCTATTGATTATTGACTTATTTTGTGGCAGAAAATTCTTCTCAGACCGGAATTCAAGTTCTCTTTAGTGAGAGGATTGAAAAAAAAAGACTTGGGTTGTTGTTAAAAATCAAAGTAATGACAATAACTTCAGAGGATTGAGTTGAAAAGTTGTTAGTAAGTAGAAGGAAAATTGATCTTGTAGATCACGAGGTTTCCGAGAGACAAGACGAGCTACTCCCTGCACATGTTCGAGAAAAGCGGGAAAGTTTCCAAGCGCTCTCCGGGGAAAATCTCATTTGTTACACGCTGCGGTTGTTCAAATCTTGGATCTTGTAAGTCCTTTTGGATCGAGTGGTTACTCGCTTCTTCGTCAAGTCTTTGAGTTGAACTTTGTTCACAGAGAAACTCTCAGAATTAAATTGCACGATTTTCAACATCTTAGTCCAATAGTACAAGTGATTACATTTACGAGTTTCAAGTTGACCAAACGGCTTCGACTCTTGATGTTGATTATTTGGTTTCGCAATGTGTAACATACATACAAAAATGGATGAGAACCAAGAAATTCTTGTAATGACCATCAACTTTCAATAGAAATTCCTGCGTACTCTCTAAGGACCTTGTTACGCTAGTCAAAGGACAAACTTTTACATATTCTGTGCGAATTTGTTGTACAAACAAAGTCACTTCCTTCAATTATGCTGCCCAATAGATTCTATCATTGCCTCTAGTTTGGAATATTTTTGAATAATGCAATTTTTGCATATGGATGGAAGAATATTGCGAATAACTGTGAACTAACGAGAGAGTGGCTAAAGACACTAAAAATCTTTCCAAGTCATCATTTCAATTGAATGTATTCAACTACTCAAGGTATACCATCTATGATGATTTGTGAAAATTGTTCAACGCTGAATTAGAGCTCTGTCCAGAAGTGGTCATTACATCCGGATCACGAATTTGGCTGAAACTCTGGGAATACTCTTCTTTTAGCACAAAAAGTCGATATCGAAAGTTATAGAGCCTAACGCTCAAGTATTTTGGAGCTACAACTTGAGACATTAGCATTGTCGATATAGGCCCATATTTGAAATTGAAATTATGCTATAGGTTATATACCTGCAATGCTAATGTCTACGGCTGTAGCTTGAAAATGCTTGAGCGTTAGGGTCTATAATTTTGGGTTTCATCTTTTGGCATTGAAATATGACTGTTTCCAAACTTTCAGCCAAATCTGGGATCCAGATCTGATGACTCATCCTCGTGAGCTACTCGAGAATGACCCTGATCGAGTCAAACTGAAGTTTCACGCTGAAGTCTAAAATACACTCATCAGACAAGAGAAAGCTTAACATTTTATAAGACCCTGGTGATAATTACCTGATGGTTTTCACAGCGAACGCTGTATCTGAAGGGAATGGAATGATTATAAAACAATCACTATTCAAAAAGGATTTTCATTTGTAGCACTGTTAAATGACAAACGCGATTATATGAAAAAATTTTGCGCAATGAAAATTTCATTGTAATATATTACATAGGAAATTTCGGAAGATAACGTCTTTTTGATACAGATAATTTTTAATACATTTCGAAACAAGGGTGTAAGAACTCTGGTCCAAGACAGAGTCGAGGGTCGGGATTGCCACAAGGATGCAAAAACTAAGTTTTACCTCCGTGTATCAAACAATAATTTTTGATAAACTGTGGGTAAGAGTCGGTAAACTCTGCGCAAATTACACTCTTACGCACGGCGCATAAAACATTCATCTCGGTATTTATTTTTAATAATTATTTTTAAAAAATGAATGGGCATGGATTTTAAAAAACTGAGAAGATTTCATTGAACCTTTCGAAGATGAAAGTGATTTATTCTATCTTGGAGATCCACGAATTTACTTTGACTTGCGGGTCCATGTAGAATAGCATCGTGAAGATGAAGGAAAATTCTCTCCACCAGGGGGTTTGATTCCGAGTTAACTTTTGTAAATAGACTCGTGATAAAAGATAACCACCAATCCAAATACATCTGAATTTTTCATGGAAAACTGAATATATTTGAAGATTAAAATATCTCCAACTTCATGGTAGACTTTAAGATGAATTTTTTTATTCCTGAATCTCATCAAAGAGATTCGAGTTCCACGTTTTAAAAGCCCAAGTGGAGAATCTTTGAAGATGTTTGAGATGAAGTTTGAAATCTACTGAGCTGACAGACTGCTTTTTCTCGTACTCTAATGTAACTTCAATCCATGAAAATGAGAAAATTTTCTCTATCAAGACATTCCGACGACTGTCGGAGTGAATTTGGTATATTCGGGACACCATCTCTCCTGTGACACGTTTCAAATATTTTTCTTGCGATATTTTGCAAATAAAAATTACAGAGTTTCAAGTCTGTAAATTGGGTGAGACTCATGGTGTGAAAGCTAGTCAATACCTCACAAAAATTGGATAGATATTTTCCAAAGCGTTACATCATGAGAACATCAAAAAACTTTTTTAAAAAATTCCTGTGGAAAATCGGGTGGTAAAAGTCTACTCAGTATGTTGAGTTTGAAAGTCTTCCAACCCAGCTCTTCGGAAATTACTTCAAATTTTTACTGACAGAACTTTTGATCTGTCGAAGTAAACCCATCAGCCAACCAATTCGATTTCAAAAGAAAAATTTGTGCGAAATTCAGTATATTTCAGTATGACCCGTATCAAATCCTTCTTGGCACATGAAACTCAAATCTGGTACATATATGGATCCATATTCGTATCTTCACATCCTCCACAATTTGTCATTCAAGAGTATACTGTAAAAAGAAGGTTCTGTCGTCGTTGGAATATTGAAATTTAGATTAATGTTTCACGAGCGTTTCAATTTAATCGTCGAGTCTCGCGCGCGCTTACTATAAGTTATTACGCTTCTTTGAATTGCTGCCAGAAAAAAAGTGAATCAGCGTTGTCGACACCCAAACAGCATAAGTAATAATCGAGCTCCACAAATTGCATTCGTGCAAGTGCATTCATCGCAATCATGTATATGCACACACACACACACACACACACACAAATGCTTTGATACTATACTATGAAAGCATACTACATTCCCATTCAAGCTTTGCGTGAGAACAAACTAATGTTGAAGCATACAACGACGTGGTTTGTATGTATGTACAATCCGTACGAGATGTGATGCATACATACCGTTTGTTTGGCGTGAAAATGTCAAGTGCGCAGCGTGATGGGCGAGCACGAGGGTTGAATTGCCACTTGTTATGGCCCTTCTTCTAATCATTTCGCGATATTAATGTGTGCACTCGTGTTTTGAAACATCAATCTCAATATTCATTCATGCAGATTGGTATGAGAGTGTTTTCGTGTTCAACTATGGAAACTAGTATGTCGAGTTGTTACTTTGTAATATATCTAGAGAGGCAGGCTGTAATTTTCTTTGACATTACTTGCGTGCATGGAATTAACTATATTTAAAGGAAAAAAGTTACGATTATGGAATTATTTAGTTTGAAGTTTTCTACAAACATATTATGTTGGCAGAAGTCAACTCAATTTTCAGCCGAAAATCACAATAATGATGGATAAAATGAAAGAAAGAAGAAGTACCGGTGTGCGTTAGGGTTGACCAAAAATTCAAAATTTTTGAAAATTCGACTTGCTCGGGGTTGCAAAAGTTGTATTTTCACCAGTAGATATGGAAAATATCTTGCTGGGCGCTGAAGAATGACATCTGCAGTTCCTGGCGGCAAGGGCCATCAAGGTGTTTTTTAAATAACATTCGTTTGGATAAGAAACTGCGTAATTTGACCAGTCTTCTCCACTGTTGAACCGATAACTCTCGCGCGTCTCGACATTTTTCAACGTATTTCAGCTCATCTTGAAGCTTATTTCAATACCTTTAAGATTCAGCTAAAGCTGAAAATTCCCGTCTTACGTCGATATTTGGTATATTGAGTCTCAATATATCAAATATCGACGTAAGACGTGAATCACAGTTTCTGTGTTTCTACGTTTTAAATCATAATCTAAAAATGTGATAATCGTTCTAAAAAACAAAAAGTTTTAGCCTGAAGAGGTTTGCAAAATATGCAGACGAAATATTGCAATATATTTATATGTGCAAGAATGCTGTGTTTCATCATCCTCACAGACCTTAGTCCTCCACGATCGATTTCAAGATTTACAACTCAACAATTAAGAAGAATTCATCGTTGAAAATAGCTCAAAATATGCAGCTTTGACGTTGTGATACTTGCTGAGTGGTTGAACCTCGCGAACTCATTTTTTGCAAATTCCACCACATTTGCAAATAGTGAGGGGAGAATTTGCGGGATCCGCTTTAAGAAATTCCAGCGATAATCTTGTGAAGATCGAAAATCCAGGACTAATGGACCATAGAGAAGTTTTTGCTGACTGAGAGAAACATCTGATGTGAATTGTCTTCTTTACTAAGGCTTGTGAGTTTGAGTACACACGGAATATGCGAAGAATACAGTCAATGTACAGATACTACGGGTGTACGAGATTTGATCGCTCAGCGAGCTTTGAAACGTCAAAGTTGTATATTTTTCGATATTCTCAATGACGATTTTTTCCTGCCTAAATCTGGCATAGGTCACTTCTACTAGTCTATCTAAGCTGGACTTGCTTCAGCTCATTCTAAAGGTATTAAAATAAGCTTTAAAATGAGCTGAAATACGTTGAAAAATATCGAGACCCGCGAGAGTTATCGGTTCAACAGTGGAGGAGAGTGGGCAAAATACGTAGTTTCTTATAAAACAAATGTTATTCGAAAAACACCTTGATGGCTCTTGCTGCAACTGAAAATGTCATTCCTCAGCACTCTGCAACATTTTTGCTATATCTACTGTCGAAAACGTAAGTTTTGCAATCCCAGGCATGTCGAGTTTCCGAAATTTTAAATATTTGTCTCACCCTAGTGTGCATGTTTAGCACATTCTAACGGTAGCTGAAGTTATAACTTTGACCGCTCAAACATTTTTAATATTCGATGGAATTTTTTGCCAAGTAACATTTTGAGATTATTTGAACAACTACTTGGACTTTGATGGAGATTAACGCTTCCGTGAAAAACTCCGTTTGCATATGAGTCATTTCGGAGCATTCCGGCCAGAGGCGTCACGAGGGGGTCTGGGAAATATCCCAAAAAAAATTTTTCCATCAATACTATGTTTAAAAGGTACAAAAAATTTTTTTGGAATTTCTCCGAAACCCTCCGTGGGCCCTAGGGCCCACAGAAGGTCTATTTTAGGTCCTTTTTTGGCCTATTCCTGGAAAATCATAGCTCCGGCTGGACTCAATCTTTTTTCACGTAATTGAGCCCATTGACTTTGTTAAGACTAGCACTGTTGAAAAAAAAAAATAGTCCGGAATCAATCATGCAGCCTAGTAACTTCTAGGAGCTATTTGCTGAGAGCAGATTTTAGCGATTTTTGGGCCTGCTTCAAAGCGATCTAGGTCCTACTAGACATGTAATAATCGACTTCTGCAGGTGGTCATTTTGAAGGTCTTGAAAAAACCTACAATTTGACTACCTGCAGAAGTCGATTATCGTACTTTTTACAGGAGCTATAGCCGATACAAGTTGAGCAGTTTTGTAAAAACGCCTAACTTTGAGCTCAATTTACAAAAATCGTCCTTTTTTTAGACCCCAAACCTGTGCGAATATGTTCTTTACGACAAGCACTAACAATATCAAGAAGAATCTCGGTGGAGAAATCATCTCCTGATTATTGGCGTACGTTCAAAAATGCAGTTTTTTGACTTTTTGCTTGATATTCCGACATAGGCATGGCTCGCATATGCTTCCATCTGAGTTGTTGTGCACCAATCTGGGTGGAATTACTCCCCAAAGTACCCCCAAATATGTGTAAGAACTTCCGGAGGCGAGCCTCAAGCCAGAAGCGAGCTGGAGGTTCAATCCATCAGGTCCTAATTGGGCATTATTTCGTCTAATTTCGGGCAGACAAGCGAGGGCTCGATTTCCCGTGTTTCTGCTCACAAACGAGACGAGTGGTTAGAATGGGGATTCAAACATGTTTCTCCGAATGAAAATGACCATCTAAACACGATCCCGGGGTCAATTCAGCCCTTAGTCATCGTCATTTTGCAGTAGTGGCGCAAAACCTGTTATTACGGAGTTTGACGCCGTTTGAGTATTGGATGATATCCTAGGCTTGAATTGACCCCGGGATTGTGTTTAGATGGTCATTTTAAGTCGGAGAAACATGTTTGAATCCCCATTCTAACCACTCGTCTCGTTTGTGAGCAGAAACACGGGGAATCGAGCCCTCGCTCGCCTGCCCGAAATTAGACGAAATAATGCCCAATTAGGACCTGATGGATTGAACCTCCAGCTCGCTTCTGGCTTGAGGCTCGCCTCCGGAAGTTCTTACACATATTTGGGGGTACTTTGGGGAGTAATTCCACCCAGATTGGTGCACAACAACTCAGATGGAAGCATATGCGAGCCATGCCTATGTCGGAACATCAAGCAAAAAGTCAAAAAACTGCATTTTTGAACGTACGCCAATAATCAGGAGATGATTTCTCCACCGAGATTCTTCTTGATATTGTTAGTGCTTGTCGTAAAGAACATATTCGCACAGGTATGGGGTCTAAAAAAAGGACGATTTTTGTAAATTGAGCTCAAAGTTAGGCGTTTTTACAAAACTGCTCAACTTGTATCGGCTATAGCTCCTGTAAAAAGTACGATAATCGACTTCTGCAGGTAGTCAAATTGTAGGTTTTTTCAAGACCTTCAAAATGACCACCTGCAGAAGTCGATTATCACATGTCTATAGTAGGAGCTAGATCGCTTTGAAGCAGGCCCAAAAATCGCTAAAATCTGCTCTCAGCAAATAGCTCCTAGAAGTTACTAGGCTGCATGATTGATTAAGGACTATTTTTTTCTCAAAAGTGCTAGTCTTAACAAAGAAAATGCGCCCAAGTACGTGAAAAAAGATTGAGTCTAGCAGGAGCTATGATTTTCCAGGAATAGGACAAAAAAGGGCCTAAAATAGACCTTCTGTGGGCCCTAGGGCCCATGGAGGGTTTCGGAAAAATCCCAAAAAAAATTTTTTGTACCTTTAAACATAGTATTGATGGAAAAAAAAATTTTGGGATTTTTCCCAGACTCCCCTAGTGACGCCTCTGGCCGAAATACTCCGAAATGACTCTTATACCTTTATAGTGATAAAACTCATTTACATGAGATTTTGGAAATTCTACGGATAATTTCATAACATGGAATCTCTTTGATCACATATGCATGGTCCACGAAGTCGGATAAAACTTGAAATATTAATTCCATTTCAGAGCTACCCATTTGATGAACAGGATTTTTATTATCAAAAAAAGAAATGAATGAATAAACCGGACTCGGAAATCCTACCTTGAAGAATAAATCAAAGCACAGTCATAGAAGAATCGTAAATGAGAGAAAAATATGTCAAATATGTAGGAGAATTGATTCGCTAGATTATGATACCGTGTATAAGAGTAGTTTCATTGAAACTTTGAAATAATGTGCGTCTAATTGCACAATCCCTTAAAACACTTGAAAAAATCGTATTAGTCATTTTCAACGTCTGTACCGCTTTCTTTGGCGCAATTGTTGGTTTTTTTATTCGGGGTTGCCCAAAAACATCATCATTAAAAAAGGGGTCCAGTACCGGGTCACGGGGCTTTTTCTTCTTTCTTCTTTCGGACCTTACCAGTATGATGAGTATGTATATACTGTATGAAGCCCTGCCGGGACCCGTCCAAGATTCAGGCAGGCAAATGAATCAAATATCATGATGTTGAACATCAAATTTCACTGCTATTAAAGTCAAAAGACATTCTTCTTGTGTGTACTCTGAAGACATACATTTTGAAGCCCAATTTTTCCAAAAATCTTACTCACTGTTTGTGAGGGGACTTTAATCCCCTCCATGGAAATCCATCTCATTTCAGGATTTTTGACGCCAGTTTTTTCTCAGATTTTTTTCAAGCGCAATTGTTCCAACCTCAAAATCGAGAAAATTGATTTTCATATTTTATGAGTACTTTTTTGCGAAAATCTGCTTCTGCTCAATTTTTTTGTTGATTCCGTGTGATTCTAGTGCGATGCTCAAATCCGAGAGACTAGACACTACACAGGCCCTACTCTATTTTTTCTAATCCTTTTTTTTTTATTTTAGTATTCTGATCGTCAAACCAACTTCCAAAACCTCTAAACTATAAAACTGTAGCTTAATATGTGGCCATGAGATCATAATTTTGGTGTAAAATGTCAATCTAGGTTTCGTGTCATGCTACCGTGTTTTCTGCCTTATTCTTACGGTACCGATGAATGAAAATATGTATATTCGTGTGCAAGTTGAATCGTATTCTGCATTCTTCAAAAATTGGAAAATATTTCTTAGAAGCTTCGAAAGTGGAATTTGGGGTTGACACGTTTTCGACCCAATACTATCGAAATTTCCATGGAACTACTCATATATTTCATCATTAATAAGTTTCCAGTAGCTCCGGCCCAACAATATTGTTGAATAGTTCAACTTTGTCTGTAAATGTAAAGAATTTACGATAAGAATAGGCCACGCTATTGTAATTTCGTGACGTACATACTAAATCGAATGATTACAGTTTATTCGGTAAAGTATTCAAATCATCAACTTTCGATACAAATTCACGGAAAATTCAGTAAAAAATAACACTTATACACGCTACTCAGGATCTCGAACTGAAGTTGGCTCTCAATTTTGGTGCGCGTTACATTTTGACAAATGCAATATTTCAGACGAGATGGGTTACCATGGTACCAGAAGTTTCTTGGGAATCTGCTGTAATACAAATACAGTCTGGAAACTGTTGTGTTATAAAGCATTGTGCGAAACCAGTCCTCTGTAAGTAACAGCGGAGTACGAATCTTTGAATTGAATTCAAATAACGAGACATTCTACATATTAACCTTTCCAGTTTAGAATTACGCGGGTGTTGTTGGAAGAGAAATTTGATTGTGAAAATGCCTATACTTTTCTTGACATCTTTTGTCCACAGCAAGTTTTACAGCAAGTGAAAAGAATCTCACTTATAATCAATCGATTTCGACGAGAGTAAGAGTGAATTGTTCATCCCCTGTCTAGTTATAATTTCATGTTTAAAATTCCAGTCGAATACTAATCTGATCGCACTTGTCAATTGATTCAATTCCTCTCATTTGAGCGATCTTGAAAGTTGTCATTCACGATGTATTTTTTATAACTTCTGCTCATGTCTATGATGATGCATTTAATATTGTCAGTTATATTTGGGCAGAAACATCGTCGACCTCGTCGTCGACTCATCAATTTTACCGAGATATTTGAATTCTAATACAGTGTGAGAATCGAATTAAACTTTACGTATATACCAGTTACACATACGTGCCTTGAGTTTTAAATCTTTGATATTGGACGTTGTTAGCACGACGTAAATTGAGATTAAAAATTCAATTCTTGCCGAAACGTCTAAATTTGGCAGATTGGATTCACATTTACATTGTTTGCATAACATTTATCACGACAGCCAGAATAGTCCAATTATTGATAAATGACTCCCGTATATAGCCGAGATGGAATGCCTGTCAAGTATCCTCATGGTATTAGAAAAGTATCTGCTATAAATCGGCTGATTTGAGGCAGACTGTTTGGAAATATCATGAGCTACAGTACAAATTTCCACTGATTTTGTCTCGGGGGTATGATGTCTTGTGGACGGTTCCATTGTAAGATGTACCCGATCGCATCAGGTAGGGGAAGATTTGAACACAACCCTTTGTCAGAGTGACTCGTAAACTGAGCTGTTTGATTCACCACAGACAGTCCCAGTCATAGACCTAACCTTCAAATACACGAACTTTCTAGTAACATAATAATCTTCTGTAGACTAATAAGAGACTCTGAATATTTGATTCTGAGACCCTAATACGTAAATATAAATCAGCATCATTGACGGTTGAAATCTCATTGGAGGATTGAGGCATTTTTTCGTGAGATTCGTACGCTCGAAGCTATTTTTCAATAGATAATTTTAATTTTTCAGTCAAAAAGTTATGTTGGTCATTTATTCTGTCGAAAACCCTGATTTATAACACAGGCCCACAAAAAGGTTTTTCGATCAGAAAAAGTGGGAGTAATTCTCACGTATTTTGAGCTACTGAACACGAATCCAAACTCAGAATAACACCTTATGACATTCGCAAATGTATATACAGTACCCTGCAGGAAAAATGGAATACGGATACCTTCACTAAACCAGCCATCACTCTGACGCGTTTGGGTCTATGGTAATTTTCCAAAAAGCACTTGGAAAATGAGAAAAAAATTTGTCAAATTATGTGTTCCAAAAAATGTTTTGATTGCAATGTCAGACCTTTAATTGACACTCAAAATTTGAAAAATTCTGATTTCAATCAATCACCCTCCATTTATATGCAAGTCATGCTAGCGTAAAAATTCTTGCAGGATGTTGTAGCTCTTCTCAAGACCTTCAAATTCCTTTTTCAAACGTTGCCTTACGATCATTTACACCTGAGTTACAAGCAATCTCGTAGAAAGAATTTTGTAACGATAACAAAAGTACGTAAAAGGTCATAATTAACGATTTTGACGTAAAATCATCAGGATCTTATGAAATAATCGTCAGGTTTATCCCAAAGATTGGTCAAAAGGGCTTCTGCCCACCTCAACTGAGGAAATCTCATATCTCCATACTTTCAATACCCTCAACCCGTCCAAAATTCTTTCGACGAGATCGCTTTAACTCGGGTGTGAATGATCGTAAGGCAACGTTTAAAGAGAAGATTCTGAAGGTCTTGAGAGGAGCTACAGAATCCCGCGAGAATTTTTGCGTTAACATGACTTGCGTATGACTGGAGGGCGATTGATTAAAATGAGAATTTTTTTAATTTTGAGTGTCAATTAAAGGCATGAAATTTCGATCGAAAAAAATGTTAAAACTTATAATTTGATAGATTTTTTTCTCGTCTTTCAAATGCTTTTTGAAAAATTGGCGTAGACCCAAACGCGTCGGAGTGACGGCTGTTTTAGTGAAGGTATCCGTGTTCCATTTTTCTGCAGGGTATTGTACATGAGTCAACACTCCGTAACCGCGGGGGATACGTTCCAAGAAAATTTCCCGCGAGTACGGTAATCCGCGAATACCAACTTATCTGCGGGGGATACGTTCCGGAAAAATTTACCGCGAGTACGGAAGTCTGCAAAAGAATTCTTGAGTTTGTGAAATCCAATCTTTACAATCAGAAGTTTGTTCTGGTTACAAACTATACAAACTTAGTGTATGAATCCAACAAATACAAACCTTACAAATAGGTGCTTGTTCTGCCAGTTCGTATTTGTTTTGGACCAAGAATCTATGACTTCCGTAATCCTCGGCTGTCTCTGAGTTATAGCTATATTTATGATGGTTCACCCAAATCTGGGAAATAAATCTGCAAATCGTTCTGGTCATTTGCTTATCCAAAGGATATGAAAAGTTGTATTCCTGATAATCTACAGTATATGGGTGAGCAGTCGAAAGATATTGATGGGGCTTTGAATCTGTTTGCAAAATACTTTTCTTCTTTTTACCGTCAAACCCCAATTGATGACAATGATGGAATGGATCTTATGTCTATTATGGGTCTCGATTCTATTCCTAATATCTGCTTAGATCAAGAGGACATAACAAGGGGGATTGCTGAGTTGAAAGACTCGCTGGGTATAGGACCTGATGGGGTGCATGTTAAATGGGTGAAAGCTTGTAGTGTGGCCCTAATTGAACCATTGACAATACTTTTCAAACGCTCTCTGAAGGATGGTATTTTTCCTAGAATTTGGAAGAAGTCTTGGATTTTTCCAATTCCTAAGGGTGGGGATAAACATCAAGTCTCCAATTA
Organism: Eretmocerus hayati; assembly: GCA_029851415.1. Classification (NCBI taxonomy): domain Eukaryota; kingdom Metazoa; phylum Arthropoda; class Insecta; order Hymenoptera; family Aphelinidae; genus Eretmocerus; species Eretmocerus hayati. Next base: position 36,032,335 of record CM056743.1, read on the forward strand.
TAGGCCAATATCAAAAGCTAGTGTACTGTCAAAGATATTAGATTCCATTGTAGAGAAAAAATTGTCTAAACTAGTACATCCTTACATAGTTGAAGAACAGCATGGGTTCATGCCTATGAAATCAACAGTAACAAATCTTCTAAGCTTTACTGAGTATACATCTCAAGCAATGAGTAGAAATAATCAAGTAGATGTTATATACACTGACATGGTGAGAGCCTTTGACTCAGTGAATCACAATAAGTTATTGGAAGCATTAGCAAATTTGGGTGTAAGTGGGTCGCTACTGGCTTGGATAAAATCATTCTTGACAGGCAGGATACAAAGTGTTCGAATTAGTGGTAAAGAATCCGAAAGCTTTAATGTCCACTCAGGTGTTCCACAAGGGTCTCATACGGGTACTCTTTTCTTCAATGTCCTCATAAATACTGTTTCTAGAGTTATAAAAAATTCAAAATTTTTATTCTTTGCCGATGATTTAAAAATGTTTAAAGAGATTACTTCAAGACTAGATTCTGATGAACTTCAAAAAGATCTTGATAATTTAGTTGAGTGGGGTGATGTCTTTGGGATGGAATTTAGTGAAAAGAAATGCAAGACTATGTCCTTTTGCTTAATGAAACATTTAACCTTTCATTGTAATTACTCGCTGAAAGATCATCAATTGGATAGGGTAGATGAGTTTAAAGATCTTGGAGTAACATTTGATAGTAAATTGAAATTTGATAAGCACGTAAGAAATGTCAAAAATAAAGCTATGAGAATGCTTGCATTTGTAAAAAGAAAATCAGCTAATTTTAGACATCCCGAAACTATAATTGATTTGTACATGACTTTAGTGAGATCCCAAATAACTTATGCCTCTCAGGTATGGCTGCCTGCAGAACAATATCTGATAAACGAACTGGAATCTATACAGCACAAATTCCTCAGATTTCTAGCATTTTTTAGCAGAACTCCACTACATCGTTTCGAACATGATTACAGTGAGATAGCGGGGAGATTCAGAATATGCAGCTTAGAATCTTTTTTCAGATATCAAGATATCCTCATGTTATATAAGATACTTCAGAACTATGTGAAAACTCCATATTTGTTGAGCCAAATTGATATAAAAGTTCCTGATATTAGAATAAGAGTTAACACTAAATTGTTTAAGTGTAAAAAAATGAGTTTATTTATTTCAAAAAGATCTCCGATTATCAGATTGCAATCAATATGTAATGACAATTATGAGTGGTTTGACTATACGTCACACACAAAGATCTCAGCAATGAAAATAATTGCCAGAGAAAATATTTTTATTTATCAATGATGTAATGAATCTATTTATATAGCTTAGGTAAATGATACCACCTTGCTAGTGTAAGTTATTCTGTAAATTGTAAGAGGTCATTAGACCGTATATCCAATAAAATAAAATAAAATAAAATAAAAAATAAAATAAATTTTGCGTTTCGGAGGCAAATTGAGACCCTTTATAGTCTATCTGGGGGCGGTTTCGTTTTTCCCATCAAATTTTATGTCAAGAGCGTATTTTTGAGAATTTTCGGATCCTGTAGGAAGTTAGAAAAAAAACCCCAGAAGAATGACCGTACCTCGAATATTTTGGAAGCTTTTTCAAATTGTATGAGTACCAACGATAAGAACCGCAAAAATGAAATGTTTAAAACATGATGGCCGAGAAAATCTTTATACGTAGTTTTTCCGCCAATTAAATTTACACGAGTTGAATGTCGTTGGGATCCAAATTGGAACTACTCGGATTCTGAAATGCCTTACGAAAACAGGACTTTTCTATTTGAATAACGCGGAGGTAGTTTTCTCATCCGTAATAAACATGCGGGGGACGAGGGTGCATTATACCTTCTGCTTTTCACGGAATTTCTCAACTCAGCTCAGATTATGCGAGAGCTTGTTCCAAAATTTCAAGAGTGAGATAAACTGCGTCTGGTTCCGCCAAACAAAATTTAAATGGGATCAAAAACAACGTTCGCATCACGTATAACAACAGGAAAATCCTATTTCCAGCAATATGCACATGCAAGACTTATACTTGGTTCAACTCTCATCTTCCATCTATTCATGCAAAACCTTATTTCAAAATCCATAGAATGGAGAAAGAGATGGCTTCTTCTGCCAATTTGAGATGAGATACAAGTAACAAAATTGTACCAACGTCAATACCTGCGTGGTCAAATGATTCTAGCCGACTTGGCGTAAGATGTGTTTTTCGAGAGAAGAACAATTTTCTCACTTGTATCTCATCCCAAATTGGCAAAATGAGACTTTTCAATTTTCATTCGATAGATTTTGAAGCAAAGTTTCGAATGAAGTGATGGAAGTTTGAATATTTGAGATGTATAAGAATTGCATGGAGCGAACATTCACTTTGTGTCATATTGCTTGAAAGAAGATTTACGTGTCATTCTTAAACAAACGTTGTTTTCACTCCTGCTCAGTTAAGCGGGATGAAACCTTTTGTCAACTCTTTCATAGATTTTGGAACTGTAAAAAACAAGCTGAAGCTTGGGCATGAGCTCAGCTGACTTAGAAAATTCCGAGAAACGTAGAAAATATTGTCAGATTAATGCGCCTCACATGTGTGTTTCGTCTGAAAAAGCGATCCATGTGTTATTCAAATTGGGAAATACTGTTGTTCTGTGCTTTTTGAAATTCAAGCAGCTTTGGTTAGAATTCGAAAGGTATTCTACTCGTGTGCAAGAGCAGAAAAAGGATATGTGCGTTAGTTTTGGTTGACATTCGTTGACATATGTATTCTTCAATCACCGTGGAAATCGTACAGAACGAGCATTTTGATCTGCTGCCATATTTGTGATTTTTCTTTGATCTCTCACCGTAACCGGTATAGTGCCAGGAATATCTTGATATTGAGAAATAACCTTGATTTATAATTCCAAAATGTGTGGACGATCTGCATTCTGAAGGGATTATTACTATTGTCATATAAAATATCGAAGAATCCAGTGTATTTCTAAGAAGGGTAGAGTTTTTTTTTGCAAAATAAGATGTCTTCTGATGGATTCAAACATTGGTCTTAGTCATTTAGAGGATTCCTGTACTTTCCGCAAATGAGTTGAAAGTCACCTCAATTTACGATTTCTTGGACAGCAAAATTGGCATTGAGCTTAATTTCAGTTGTGAAATGGGAAGAATTTCATTAACGTGTGACATGATCATTATCAGTATTCAATCAATCTTGCCTAAAAGCACACGGCGTTTTAAAGTTGGCCAATGATATGTTATTGGGGAACTTTTACGTAGTTAGAAGCGATTTCAATCTACATTATACCAGATCATCCGCCAAAATGGCTAGTAAAATAATGCCCCTCACAAGTGAGCCGAAGGAGCTTCATTTCGAAAACCTTTTGTTATCGACATTCATAATCAATCGGAAAAATTGCTTGGTAAATACTTGAATTTTCCCAATATTTGAATCATTCATCAGACAACACAAATTTTACGAAAGGAAGTCATAGTCCATACTTCGAGTATATTCCGATATGCTGAGGGATTTTCTATCCAACTTTTTCCTAAATTTATTCAAAAAAGTGAGCGAATGATTCTCTGTAAGATGCGCCGACAACGAGATATAATGCAGAAATATTGCAAAATTTCTGTGACTAGAACAAGGATCCTTCATAACTTGGAGTGAATGTAACATTCGAAAATGCATCACTGTAGATCTCGAAAAGCCCTACAAAACGTTAACCTACTCATTTTCCGACCTGATGAATAGTTCTAAGCTATGGAAAAGAATCGTGGCCGATTCCATATTAATTGTGTAAAAAAAGTCGATGTCACTCGTCATTTTGACAGAGAGGTCGATACTTTTTAGATAAAACGTAACCTCATTATTTTTGTAAAAATTCTCAAAAGTACTTATGGGTGGATTTAATTATCAGTTTTGTGATACTCATCGCACCTCGAAAGCAAGATGTATAAACATCTCCATCTATACCCTGTGATCTAAGCTACTGGAACTATTCAACTTCTCAGATCGCACACACCAACTTAGAGAGAGAGATAGAATTACTAAATTCTCGTATTCTTGAATGTGAAAAAGAGGCAACTCGAGAGATTGAAGGAGTTGGTTCAAGCTTTTTAAGCAGATTTGGCGCGCCAAAACCTCAGTCAAGCTCGGCGCTTATCAGCTCTCGAGCATTTCCTCTTTCTCGCCTGTAAATCCTCTCTTTATTCGCTCTTTTCCGAGAACACCCTAGTGATTCCTGCATTTCCGTAAACTCTCTGATACGATCCGGTGACCAAAAAGACACGTTGCTGCATGCGCAATTCTTATCTAAAATTTATTATCCTATTAAAAAATGTGCTGAGCGGACGTTTTCGTCACTTTTTGAAAAATTTCATTTCCTCTTCAAAATGATAATCTGCGCAGATAAAATCTAATATCGAATTTTCACAGCCCACGTAGTTGGCCAAACTAGCATTCCATTTACTCCATATATGCATTTTGATGTCCTGACCTCGACGATGAGCCTAATGATGATATCTAGTGTATTCTATTGAAATGAAGATGTCCCAATAGTTCCAGGAGCACCAAAAGTGGTCAAAATGTCCTTACCGTGGCATAGCATGTCCTAAACTGGAGTTGCCCGTTTCAATCGTGTAGTTTGCCGAGATATTCGTCCAATCTCGTTTCTGTACCACTCAAACATCAAAGTTGGGTTATGAAAAGGTGATATCATGTACAAATCGAGTATCAAGTCTCACTTCAAAATAGTCAAAACACAGCCGACATTCTGTCCTGGAATTTTGCAGATTTTTAGAATGCTCCTCGATAATTCGAGTCCGGGTCAGCGAATCGCTTCAAACGGCTCTATAACGGCGGTAATTGATTCCTAATACACCAAAAAACAAAATTCTACCACCAGCGGAATGACGCATTACGTGAACAGCTTCCCACGCGATGATTTATGGACAATTTTTCCATTGCAAAATAAGAATTGTCCTCACCGTGGTCACTGGCTCTCGAACACTATGCAGCGTCAAGGTCCAGAAATTTTTTTACAGTCTACTCTCACCGTAAAAATAGGCCATATATTCGGAAAAAACTATCCGTTTCGATTTATGCCTATGAGATCACTTTTCATGCCAAAATGTCCTTACCATGGCTGCCGTTACCGAGGCAAAAATATATCGAAAATTGCTCATGTCTTTTTCATAGATTGACTAACGTTTATGCCCGCCTGGGAATTGTTTTTGGATGTCAGATCGATTGGAAAACACCTATGAGCAGTCAGATTGCAGCTATATTTCAACTAGTCAATTTTTGGTCCAAATCCCGACCCCCGCCGTTTTTGCCCTCGAAATACCCAAGTTATCTCATAATCACCCATATATAATACTGTGAGTAATAAGTATGTAGCATATTTTTCGACCAAATTTCTTATGTTAAAGCTTATACGATGGGGAAACATTTATCAATTGCTAGATGGGATAGAATTTCCAAGATTGCATGAAAGCTCTGTTGAATGTGCGTCAATTAGTGTATTATATAGATATATTGCTGAACTGTTAGGCTCCCATATACAGTCCGATGGTCTGCAGCACGGTCTGCAGCGAGCATCAGAACGATTGATTCGCGACAGACGGCTGTCGAGTGCACGTTGAGAGCCTCTCTCAAGATTGTCCGCGTCGATCTGAGGCTATCCCGATTATCAAGCACGCTTGAACGAGAACCGCGTGAGAAGCCCTGGGGTTGTATTCAACGAAGCAACAGACGACGATGACGACGATGACGACTACGACGTCGGGTGCAGGTTGAGCTGAGTTTAAGCCTCGGAACGGGCACGACAAAGAAGCGATTCAAGGATGGACAGTTGCTAGGAGACATGGCCATACGTATCTTACACGGTTACTTTCACACAAATAACAACTTAATCTCTCACCAGTATTGCATTACTCTATTTGTATTCTTTAATACATTCACTGCGACGGTGAATACGTTCAGGTCTTGTATATGCAATGGGTACCACCGGTGGGGACCATTTAATGGGATTTAGATCATAGCCATACACAGAGTTGGATACGTGGGCCCTCCCGATGGGGCCTTGTGAAGGTGTTAAATCAAAGCCTAATTCTCTTATTTTTCTAGTCAACGCATTCCCAACCTCTTTTCGAATTCATGCTGCGGAGCCTACACTATAACCCGTTGTCCCCATGTGGGGTCACACTGACCCCAGACCATTTTCGCTTTATACATAATACTAGCAAAGCCAGCATCCGTCATCTAACATATCCACAGTGTTACAGAGGCTCGGCGCTGAGTAGGGCCAAACTGACCTCATTTGAGATGAAAGTTGTTCCGCAAAGGGTGGGAGCAATGGATCAAAGTTCCCGAACAGTTCCGAACAACCGAAGCCACGGAGAGGCACTTATGAAAATTCTATCACATTCGTGCCGGCTGAGTTTCGAACCCCAGCTTTCTACGTTGAAGGCAAGGGTCTTATCTACAAGGCCGCGATTGTTTCTGTGAAAGCATCATGCTACACGATTGAAACATCTTTACGCACATCTAGCGAGCAAAAGTATCTTGATGATCCTTACCTAGCTATAAAAAGAGCCATGAATATTTTTAAAAAACAATTCCTGATTTCTATTTACTCTAGATTTATCGTTTACATCTGATCCCGTGAAAAATTTCACTGAAGGACGTGTCGGAGATCTATCAATATTGCACATTTACCGACGTTGCCGAGTCCTTGAACTCTTCGATAAAATTTGGAGATAACAATTAACCTGTGAAAAATCGCCGTTCATTTACGCACATTCAATTGCATCGTTAGCTCGAACCCTTATTACTCTAATATTCTCGTTGTCACAGACAAAACTTGAGTTCCTTGCCACTTGCGTTTCACAAATTCTTATGGCTTAGCTCGCTTCCTAATTCTGCCATTAACCCTAAAAAGAATAAATGTATTGCAAACCCCATGAGATAGAAAAACTTGACGATTCCGATATCCGCATCCTCTTAACCCGCTCGCTTCAGACCTGACTTCCCGGGCTCGGAAAAATTTTCTGACACGCGAAATATCGTAAACTAGTCGAAAAATGGCAAAAAATGCCAAAATTACAAAAATAAAAAATTTCGGTTTTTCGCGTTTTTTTCAAAACAAAACCATATAGAGACTTTTTCTCGAAGCAATGCGCATTCCTAGGATTATCGCAGATTTTTCAGAATTTTTTCAGATTCTTACCATGCGCCAAATGAAAGTTATCACAAATATCGGTTTTCGGCCATGTCCATTATAGTGGACAAAATAATAAGTAAGGGCCGTTGAGTTACATCTTTCACGATGGATAATAAAGTGCGTGCGTATGACATGTGAAAGGCCAGCTGTGTTTCGTTTGTCCCCATCTCTAACGTGCTCCAATATTCTTCAATGCATTTCAATTCATTGCATAATCTACTTCAAGATTTGTGCAATGGATTAGCGACGTTGAAACGTTAATCAGAAAGACGACCCTTTTCGCTCCCAAGACACAGAATTTTCAGTTTTTTAAGACGCAATGAGCTCTTTTATTGGGAGTCAGGACTTCCGGTACCTCCAACTTTGGCATGGCTAAATAATGTCTCAATGAAACTGAACTCCAACGTTTCTCTTTGATGAAGGAAAAGTGAATCATTCTGGTTCTGCAGAAAAACAGATAATCTTGAAAAATTAGGATATCTCAGAAATTACAGAAAAGTCGCCTTTTTGCAATATTTGGAATTTCTTCATTCACCTGAACTCCTTGATGGAGATCAAAACTGATTACTCCCTGGACGTATAGATACTAAGAGGTAATAAATATTTTATAATTATAATCGTAACCTTCCTTTCATCGTGCCTCGCAAAACGGAGCTGTTGCAATGGTTGCAACTACTAGAGCGAGTCCCATTTTGGAATTCGTATGAATTGCCGCTAGTCTTTGTACGTACTCATATTTTATGACTGTTACAATTGCTCTACGCTAGTTATGATTGTTATAAATTTGAATATCTGAGATAGTTGGTTGGGTCGCTGGGTGTCAGCTAGGCCGATCATCGAAGTTAAGCATTGTCGGGCGCGGTTAGTACTTGGATGGGTGACTGCCCATCTCGGTCTAATCAACCTTGACTTGCTGACTTTTCTGATCGATTAGTTGCACCTCAGCAACGTGAGCGGGAGGCACGAAATGTCACAATTGCGGTGTTCATGCTCACGGAATGTGGCATGAGCACCGTAAGGGTAGCATGACAAATGTGCCGAACTATCCGGAGCAGGTTTTCTCCCTTCAGGAGTTTTCCCTCGCTCCACGGGCATGATTCCCGGGCAAATGCGGAGAGAATTGGGGTAGGGTGAGTGGCTGGATCTCAACTTAAACACGCCACGATAAAACACGAAATGCTAAATACATGAGATCCGCCCTGGTTGTAATAGTCCATTGGCCGGGTCTACATAGACGCGCTCACCCTGGGCGCGCGCGCTCTCTCCGCTCGCACTCTCCACCCAAACACCGGAGTAGGTACCGAAAATGGGATATGAAAATCTTTTGACGAGTGTGCCCTCTCAATCGGAGTATTAGTGCGGGTTTGTAAGATGAAAAATGGCGAGTTTATTGCGTAAATCGACCAAAAGATCGATTTGCGTCTAATAGAGATCGAAAAGTGAGAAACTTGAATGTCGATCAATGTGCCTAATATCGCCAGACCCCCAACTTCTCAGATTCCTAACTAGCGGCTTATTCAATAATATTCAACGTTATTGTGGGTTCGCATTGGGACTTTCTCCAGAAACTGTGAAATAAGCAAAGGTGTGCGGAATCCTGGTTAAGAAGAATCGAGCTATTCCATGTACACCTGAGATCAAATTTGTGTTACAAAAGTCGCTACAAAAGTCGTAAATTTGGAACATCTCAGGTGTTCTTTATCAGGATTCCATAAGCTTTAGCCCATTATTCAGCTTCTGGAATAAGTACCTGATCAAGATGATGCTGAGTATTGCTGAATTTGCAAGTTGGAAACCTGATGAAAAGTTGGGTGATGCTTATGCGAGACACAACCACGCCTCTTACTTTTCGATCTCTTTTCGATGCAAATTAATTTTTTGGTCGATTTACGCAATGAACTGGCCGTTTTTCATCTTACAAGCTCGCGCTGATACTCAAGTTATTGAGTGGGAACACTCGTCAAAAGATTTTCAAATCCCATTTTTGGTACCTACTCCGGTGTTTGGGTGGAGAGTGCAAGCGGAGAGAGCGCGCGCGCCCAGAGTGAGCGCGTCTATGTAGACTTGGCCATTGGCCGAAGACGACTGTTGAACACATATACTCGGACAAAAAAAAAGAAAATAATCGACAGATGAAATTCAGTTTTGAGTACAAAATACGAGAAAAGAATACTAATATGCAAAATAACGAAAAAGTAACTTTGATCGGTAGTTGTCAATCAATTTTCAATAGCAATTGAATAAAAAAATTCCGAATGCTAGAAGCTTGCATTACTGGGATGCTACTCTCACTCATGGCACTCGTCATGAGCAAGTCATCACCCTGATGACATAAATTGCTTATGTTGTCTCCGTTGAACTCATGATCTCGAGTCGATTTGATCGTTCATAGAAATCGATTTGAATTGCTCGGTATGTCATTCCAAGAATCATGCTTAAGATAGCTCACAATTCTAATCCTCGACAAGATTTTTCTTGGTATGATTAACCCGATTCCACAAAAAGTTTCAATTTAACGAGTACCGTAGACTTGCGAGCGCATATTGAATTTGAATCTCTCATTGCATATGTTGATTAATCACATCACTATTAGAGAAGTTTCGGCGGTCCAATTCTGATTTCCACCGTCACTGTCGAGTTTCCAACTAATACATCAGCGCTAATTCAGTTTGAGCGGCAACAAACGCGAAATCATTTGAAGTAGTAATAGACGAGTTTGGTCAGACAACGGGACTCGCCAACCACTATATGAAACTGCATGATCTCAAACATTCCAATGGACGGTGTATGAGTTACACTTACTATTTGATCGTATTGAAAGGTCAAGGATGGTGATTCAAACTTTATAATTATACCTTGCAATCACCCCGTCCTTTCGCCACACTACCACTAATCTACAAACTGATTGAGAAGTCAGTGCACATGGAATTTTTCTCAATCTTATTGTTGTAAGAGATTGCTGTAATGTTGAATTATTCAAAAAATAAGCCCATGAGTTCATAGGTTCATTTCTTGAATGATGTTGGAAATAATCAATGTGCAAGAGCTAATAGTGCCGAATTTTCAGTAATTTAGAACCCAAAGGACTCAAAATGGAGAGGCTTAAGCAGGCACGCATAATTCTACATGATCCTTCCTCAAAGGTTTTGTGATCGGATAAACTGTCACTCCCAGAAAGCTGCACGTTATTCTTCTACTTATCGGCGGCTTGAAACTTTTGAAGTCTATTTGATGAGCTTTAGACCTTAGAGATATGATCATGCACCAACCAGCAGTGTTTCACATCTATTCAGCAAAAATGCTTGTCTGACTATACCCGCATCTTACTACTGAAAAATATTCCTGGTAAATATTCTTAGTCTTACGAACAAAACTGGGATAGAGCTAGTGTTTGAGTCATGTCTAGTTCCTTTTTAAATCGGATTCCCAAGCATGTTATATTCTTGAATCCCACGAATGGCTCAAGAAAATCCTAGGAAAAAGCATGCAAGGATGCTGCAAAAGTTTTTTTCCAGAAAAATGCCGCGCCTTCTCTGTACTATGTGCATTTAAAGTGATGTGGTGAGCTAAATCAAACGAGTAGCTCCGAGTCTGACTATTGTTTCTCGTCAAATTCAGCCCAGAATACTTGAGTTTTTGTCCTTTTCCATTTGTCACTACAGACAATACACGAGGTAAAGGAAAAAGTATACAAGTTAGGAGCTCTGGAAAGGATGAACTTTTTGTAACCAGATTATAAGATGACATATTGTTCTAAGATGAATTCTCTAGGAGTATCATTTATGTATTATATGCTCAGATTTCTAGGTGTTTTTTTAGAAACCTTCGCCGACTTTTGAAGGAAAGTCAGCACTAAATCATGAAAACCATAAACTATACATCTGCATAAATTTAATAAGCTCCTTAAAATTGGAGAGTCGCCCAAGTCAATTCCTCTGATGGACTTTTCCCGTAAGAAATTTTCGTAATTTTCCACTTTTTTGCATCTGCAAAACTTTTCTAAATGCGTCTTAGGACGAATTTTGGTCTGGATGAGGATCCAAAATAAATCATAAGTCTTAACTCATGAGCTATTCTTTTGTAAGAAAAATGTGCATCAGTTTCAGAATATATACCCAAATAGGAATTTTCGAGCCTCGCTTCTTTTCTAAACTTTGCTGGGGAAAGTAATTGTTAGGTCTGGGCTACATCAAGGCTGCATTGATTTTATTGCTGTGGCGGAGTATCAAAAAATCACATTCGATAATCGTGAGGATTGTCCTCCGCTAACTCATGACAGTTTAAATTCTCTCTTTCGATTCAAGCTTGAAACTATCACTCGAAACGCATTTTGCTTTGAATAGCTTATGCAAAAAGGCTTCGTACGAGAGAAAAAAAAACAAATTTGACAATTCAAAAAGGTACGCAAGTTTTGTATATGTGAGGACAATTTTCGTGTAAATAGCTGACCAGAAAAAAATTAGCCGTTGTTGAGAGCTTGATTATTTCTGTAAATATAAGAAGAAATTTCCAATGAGTCATTACACTCACTCCTTTGCTGAGGTACATAATACATCAAAGTCTGAAGATGAATTGGATTTGTATTTGTTATTTGCCACACACCACTATGGAGTTGGAGACATTTATATTAGATTTACTTACTTGGTCAACTTTAATCACGTAATGAAAATGATAATCCATGTCATACAATGATTTATTACAGAAATGATACTCGGTGGACAATGCAAAGTCTATTTTTGACACTTTTCCCTTCAAGTAAACGCACCATGGCTTTTTAAAGTATTTTCAAAGATTTTTCAAATATCTCGACGCGTACTTCATCGTTGAACAAATAAAAATTGAGTTGGTACTTCCAATGAGACATGTGAGAAGAGATTGGAGCAGAAAAGAAGTGAACATTTCTGTAACTCTACAGAAAGTGTACTCACGGTCCGACAAAATGATTGATTTTAAAGTAAGGATATTTTTCCGAGATTCAGAAGTAATTTAATACTCTCTCTTTTTAGTTCCTATGATTTTTTTCTCCAACCACCCGTTACAAAGGGCTCCATAATACTTTGCAATAGGTCAAATAAATCTCCAAAATTTAATCTTAACTGCAATCCGAGAGAATACGAATGTCAAACGCCCAATTCACTAGATTTTATCCATGTACTTATTGAGTATCATTAATATTCCATCTTGTGAGCATTACAAGAAATCCATGGAATAAGCTGAGATTTACCCCAAGCAAGAGTCTGGAGCATCGCAATATCATCATGGGGATTGATTTTCACTTTTTCCGTGCAGAAGTTTGGCGATTTCTGCGCTTACATCCACACAACTGACGCTCATATTTCAGTAACAAAAAAGCATATCAGCACTTCTAATATACCGAGAAAACGAGTTCGACATCTTATAGAATAAAATGAATATATTTAGCCCATCAAAAATCTGTGCATAGAAATTGTTCCAAAAAGTTTCACGGGTCATTCTGAAGTAGGGCTGCCACAATACAAGACAATACAATAATTTGCCACATGTCGATATTGGTGCCATGAGAATGTGTCTATATCGATGTCGTTATTGGTTGTGAAAATTATTGAGGCCCATTTATTGTTATTGTATCGAGCTTGACCAATAATTATTGCGATATTTATCGATATCGTGCCTAAATTATAGTCTCAGGTGAGGATGGTACTAATTCACCCAAAGCCGTTGTCTTCTTCAACATCCTTGATAGACAAAATCGAGGATATTATTAGAAACCTCGATCGGAAAGTTGATCGAAATTTAATGGATGAGAAGCTTTTACTGTCATTTCAACAAGGAAGAGATAAGGTATTGAAGCACTACCGTGAATGCAATTGGATATACGCAGTGTCGCTCATCTTGGACCCTCGTTATAAGTTTGCTGGTTTTGACACCACTGAATGAGGTAAGGTGCTGAAATCTGAAGCAGTAAAAAAGTTCGAGGAGATCTATAGAGAAAAGTACTTTAATGTTTTCTCTGATCGAACTTGTGCGAAAAACAAACCATCAACAAATTGCCAAAATGATGGTACCTTCGAATCGCCTTTAATCTATGATGCTCCTGAAACGAGTGAAAATAAGTTTGGAAAACAGAAATAAGAAATTATTTGGAATGTCTTCGTGCTTCTATGAGCACTTCTATTTTGGAATGGTGGAAACAACATGCTTTTTCGTATCCAATACTGTCTCGGATGGCCCGAGACAGTTCCGGTCGAAAGATTATTTTCACAAGCTAGAGACGTCGCGCGTCGTCACACCGAATAGATCTTCCGTAGAGAGTGAGTCTATTAGAGCAATGTTATGTACCGATTCTTGGGCCAATAGCTCATTAAGAAAAGAAATCTGTGAATTTGGAATTCCACGATTGCTGTGATATTAGGAATTCATTTTTGTCAAAGTTCAAATGTGCGTATAATTATTTTTGTCTACATTTACTATCTGTTTCAATAAAGATTACTCATTATTGCCATTGTAATATCCAACGGAACTCATTTGTATACCATAGCTTCGCCGAAAAATAGCAGAACTGGCACCGATATCGATATTATCGCGCTATATCGCGATAAATTATCGATCAATAATTTGTATCGATGGAGTGATATTGTTATTGTCTTGTTCGGAAATCTGACATATTAATGTTGATATCGATAACGAATTTATTGATATCGCGATACAATAACGATAAATTATCGACTATTGCGGCAGCCCTATTCTATAGTGAAAGTTTAATGTAACCCAATCTTGTGGATAATGTGTACTTTTTGCAAAAATGATAACGATCAGGAAAGATTCGTTGCTTCCAATTTAGCAGGTGGACTTGGAGTAAAAACGGATGATAGAACAAAGATTATGATAAACTAGCGACCCTTCGCATTCGCAATACTTTGAGAAAGTATCATCGCAAAAGCAAACTGCTGACGTACAGGCATCAGTCTTATCGAGAATTGAGGGTAAAATTTGCAACGACACCCGGCTATTTGGGATGTATTGAATCATTCATAGTCACAATTTTGGTGGAAATTTAAGATACAAATCTGCACCCCCACCCCTCCAAAAGCAAAGCAACTTAAGAATAGCTAGGATTGAAATTTCCAAGTTCATCACAAAGTCAGTTTTACATGATTTTATTGTAGTCATGAAGTGAACCCTCGAAATGCTCTTAGAATTATTTTCCGCTGAAGTATTCCTGATACAGTTATTATTCATATCCCTAAAAAGTCATTTTTCGTGATAATTTGCTAACATGAATATTTTCCGAGGAAATATGAGCTATGATAAATTTAAACTTTTTGTCACGAGCTCCATTACCGATGATGTCCATGTCAAAAGTAACTAATTATAAAATTACAGGTCTGTATTCAATTTTTTTCTGTGATATCTACCAAGTTACTCATGGTTTGAAACTTCAACTCTGGCATGTAGAGTCCGAACATGCTCAAACTTTTCGCAGTACGTAAATAAAATTGTAGTTTCATGGAACGTGACGTTTCCATCAGTTCACATTAGTGAGAAGTATTGAATAAACTGTTCAACTATACATTCCAGAGACCAATCTGATTCCGAAAAGTCAATCAATTTTAAGCGAGAAAACTCACTCGAGTTCATTTCAACGAGCAACGCGTACTTTGAATAGTATAACTGCGAAACCCAAACTGTTACATATTTTATGATGTTGAGAGGCCGATATTATCGAAAAATACCAATTAAAGTTTATCAATCATTCTCGAATGTGCTTCAGAAATCACCGATGAAACATCAATTGAAAGTGTGCCAAATTACTATCAAACAAGTCTATAGGTATGCTCCACTTGAACGTCAAATAAGACACTAATTGACGCGATCCAATACGATAAAATTTCCAATTGCAGAATTTCAGACAGATTGTACGATATTTTTCTTACTCGGAAAATATCAATAACTCTTCCCCCATTTCTATCCATATAGGGCTCACTGCAACCTGTTATGAACGTTCTATGATTTTATTTGTTGAGTATCTCGAGGTTATGATGCTGAATTTTCGATTGATTGAAAGTTGCAGCATCAAAGAATGAGTATAAATGTATCTTAATGCGATTGCATGAATATGATTTTTGTCAAACAAGTATTATGTATCAATAATTTTACTCGAGGGTATTTCGGATTTTCATCGTCTGAACAATCACATAGATTTTGCGATAAATTATCATATTTGACCATATTTTGACATAATGTGCTAAAATAGAGCGACACGGGACCATATACTTTCTTCTAAAGCTACAATTCTCAGAACGTCAAAATGTCGTCGAAGAATGTAATATGGATTTATAGAGACAAAAAAAAAACGTAATTCGAATAGAGTAAATGGAAACCGGAGGGATATTATGAAAATTAACATAATCAGCTATTTGGCTTAAGGGTCTGCTTAACCCGTTGCCCGACCCTCTGTAGAGCCAATTTCACCCGGCATGGGGTCACTCTGACCCTACCCAGCGTGGTTTGGGGTCGAGGCGATCCTAGGTAAGGGCAACGGGTTACGTTTTTGTTACGGATTTGTTTCTACGTCAAACTGATAGTATTCTTTTAACAAATTTCCATCCTACCCATCTTTATGATACGTTGCTTGTAGGATACTTACAGACTTAAACCTTTTTAACGTACGTGATGAATTTGAGGCTGTTTCCATTGTAATATCATGAAACTTCACAAGTGACATTTATCTGATTCGAACTCTAGATAATTCTATACCTTTTTCATTCCAATAGAGCATCGCTATATTAAATTGACAAACATAGCTTATTCCCGTAAAATCAATATCAGATATACCAATCAATCGATATATCAATATTAAATGTGTATACAATTCTGAGTTGACCATCTGTCTCTAATTGACTGAGTGGACCATGGAAACGCCAATAAACTGACACATGGGATGAATCGTCGGCTTACTAACTTTCGAAGAGACCGTTTATTCTGTCAATTTTTAAATAATACTACTTCATAAGAAACTGACCGTTGTGTATCATCAATGCTAAATTGTGCCGATCCATCATTGTCATCTGTTCGAGTGATATTCATCCATTACCTGACGATACAAAGCCAACAATTGAAGGTTTAATCCCTTTTTCAGAAATTTTTTTTTTTTTTTGATCGACAAGATTTCGAAAGTTCAGTCCGCTATTTGGTCTGTATTTTTCCATGCCTCTCGGGTGCAATTTGTCCAGTCTCTCAAATCAAAAAGTCAGAGATGCATGTCGTATCAACCAGAAAATGATTGAAATTTGAAATCTGCAATGCATTTGGAGTACGAGTATATACTGTTGCAATATCAAGTGCTTGCACAAATCTAATAGTGTCATGGACAAATTTTAAATCCAGCCTTTACTCACATCTCAAAATTTCTTGAATCACGTTCAAATACCTCGAAGACGATGTACTTTGTTCGCAAGGCGTAATAGGTACCTCAATAATGTGGTTGGCTTTGGGAGAACAATGGATCCGTTGTGGGACAAATTACGAGTCTTTGTACTCGAGTTGTTGTCGTTCGTGAACAACGCTGCCAGGCTTCTTCAAGAGATTTATATAGTACGGGCATTGTTGCACTTATCAAACCCCTTAGGGTTTATCAAAAATTGTTGAATATCTTACGACAAAAAAAAACGAAATGTTAAGCTCTCTTGTAGCACAAATCGACCAATTTCTTACTCATGAATAACATAAATTTCCTACTGAGCAAAGCTTTCAGCATTTAGATCCATCATCTTTCTTTGAGAAGTTTGAACCGATAATACCACTCTGGGCTTTACAGAACCAACCTTCGCCACTGCGAGTTTGAAAGTCTTTCACGGTATGCTCCAAGACAAGCTCTTATGCTCCCGTAACTTAATTTCAACAAGTAAAGTTGTCAGCAGCCACGTGAGACCATTCACCAAGTGAGTCGTATCTCAAGACGAAAAATTTTGTTCAAAAGCACGCGAATATCTTTCATAGAATGAGACCATGTACCACTAACTTGGAGTGGCAATAAAATGTGCAATTCACAGTCCTTTTTAACTTTTTGTATGGATATTGCAGCATTCAATTTTTATCAATGTTACACATTTTGAGCAAAAACTGTTTTCCCAATCTACTTAAATTTTGATACTGATATGACCAAAATTCGAGTTGTATTATAGTAGTTACTGAATTTTTCTGTTTTGCAAGCTGATTATACGAACTTTTTGTTGTTTCCGGAAGGTTATGACCAGAGCCATGTTCCAAAAATTTCCATCACACAGAGAAAGACAGGCGGGCCCCACCGGTGGATCCCGTCACAGCAAAGGTTTTAAAGAGCATTTCCTGTCCTGACAGTAAAAAAAATTGATATCTCTATAAGAATGATTTGGATGTGAAAAGGACACTGCAAAATACGGTCCAAAATTAAATTTGTGAAAACTTTATCAACAAGCGGAAATGACTTAAAATCGAGTTATCATCAAATTAATGTGAACGAATCTATCCTTGATTCATTTACGCATCAGAGGGCTCTGGAAAAGCTATACACGACTGACTTGCAGAATTTGTGCATTAGTTTCCGTGAGAATATTGCAACGATAATATCATCAAAGCAATTCAACGAGTTGGATGTTATTTTACTTGCTGTGTGTCTCGTCTTCCACAGAGTGGTAGTCTTGTTGAAAATGTTATTTCCAGATGAGACTGCCAGATTCCCCTCTCGTTGAAAGGAAATATCTCATTAGAAACTTCATCGTACTCCTCAATCATAAATACAATGAGAGTCGACGTATTTTCCTCTTTGCGACAGACTATCCCATCAGAATCAAACTCTCTCTCTCTTCTCTCTCTCTCTCTCATTACAGAATTTCCAGAAAGGGAGAAAGAGATAGAGACACACGATGGAAGTTGAAATTCATTTACCCCAAGGATATTTCAGTGATGGCAGAAAAAAATTTTTCTTTAGCAAAGAAATATTCCATTTGCGTGTTTAATCATCCAGCTTTTTTATGTGAATATTAAACGTAGAGCGCAACGAGTACATAATTGTGAATTCAACGTCCAGAAGTGAGTATGCGGTTAATATTTCTGGCTATTTTCATTACGGTTTACGCAGTCAATAGCTCCGCAAACTTCCCCTCGCATTTTTGAAATAATGTTGAATGAAATTTCATGAACATTGGCTATGGTGTTCAAAAGTTTATATCCGAAATTAACACTGGATAAGAACAAGTCTTTAGATACTCGAGAAAGAATTTGCGCAAAAAGTAATTATACTCGGGTGCAGACGAGTACATAGAATATGAAAAGTAATCATGATATGCCAATACAACAGAAGAAATGAGTCCAGAGAGAATAATTTGGGAAATTGAAAATATTTTCAAAAATCAAAATAACAAGATTGACATGATTTCCCTGCTATATTGGAATCATAGGGCCTGTAAAAATCCAAATTTCATACCAGGATCGAACCAATAATTCCTGCTGGAAAGAAGATTGAGAGTATTTGATAGAGTCAAGATCATAATCGATTGTCCTCATCCCCCATTGAAATGACAAAAAATGTCTCTCCCTCCATTTTGATCCTAGGGATATGGGTATTTCACGCAAACTTTGCAAGGATTGATCCATGAGCAGCAATCTAATATTGCTTTGTAGGCGATGGGAGTTGAGATAGCGCCTTTCCCCAGTAATTTTGTCCAATGTAATCATAGCAGTATCAAAAAAGTTGTCACAAAATATTGAGGCAGGTCACTGTTTGGTAGGGCACAAGGGTTTCTGAGGAACTGACGTAATATGTACTAGCGTTTTTGCCTTACTCGCTACCGCTCGTTCGGCTTGTAAATGTTCTTGATAAGTCATAGGCACCAGAAATGCTTCTATAGTTCAATAAGAATAGTTGTGAAATAATGATTGCTGATCAATTCAAGGTGTCTAAAAAAAGTTTTGAAATAGTCCGCAAAATTGGTATTATATCAAATTATACTGGCTAATTGTGGAGATATAACTTCAAGTAAGCAACAATGAATATTGCGGAATTGCATAGTTTCTTCTCAATTAGCTGAGCTGGTATATCTTTGATGAATCGATTAGGCTGAAAAACTTCCGTTACATGGTGTGAATGTGAAGGGTTAATCAAAGCGATGTCAATTCAATTCATTGTGCAGTGTGCATAAGTTGACCGTTGATCTCCGGACTTGGTGCATATAAGAGCAACTACGAACTAGAACAAATTAGGCCAAACTAGACCGAACTAGACCAACCTGATTGGACCAAACCAAACCGAATTAGACCGACCTAGATTGTACTAGACCTAATTGGACCGAACTAGATCGTATTAGACCATACTAGACTGAACTAGACCGAATTAGACCGGAGTAGGCCGAACGAGACTTAATCACTCCAAACTAGACCGAGCTAGACTTAATTAGACCGAACTGAACTGATATAGATCGAATTGGCCCGATCTAGACCCTACTACACCGAGCTAGATCGAAAAGGACCAAATTAGACCGACCTAGATAAAAGTAGACCGAATTGGATGGAACTACACCGTCTTTGACAATACTAGACTGAAATAGACCGAATTAGACCTTCTCTCATTGTTCGAGCTTTTCAAAGTGGTAGAAGAGCAATGAGAGTTTACCACTGACACGCGGCTCAAGTGGCCGAATGTTCGATAGTTAGAACGTCTTTATATACGAAAGTTCATCTTCGTTAACCGTTTGCGAGAAAAGTGATTTTAACCCGCTATTTCTATTTGATTTCTCACCATTTTTACTTTTGGCAGGTCTTTGGCCTTCTGCCGGAGATATATATATAATTAATTATGACACTCGATCGATATGATCGGATATCGTATTTATCACTCGCGGGAATTTCAAATTATGGAAGTATATTTGATCGGTCTTTGCGAGTTAAAGTCAGCTGGTATTTCTGAAATTGATCGAGAGTGGAGAAAAATCGATTCTCGATTGATGCCAAAAATTTCAGCAGTACCAGCTGACTTTAACTCGCAAAGACCGATCAAATATACTTCTTTAATTCGAACTAGACCTAATTTAACAGAACTAGACCGAACGAGACCTAATTACCCCGAACCAGACCGAGCTAGACCGAGCTAGACTCACTTACCGAAGTCGACCGAATTAGACTAAACCTAACCTAATCAGAAAGGAATAGACCGCATGAGAATAGGTTAGACCGAATTTGACTCAATACGCCAATCTGGACCAAACCAGACCGGACTATACCATTTCAGCCCGGTACTTCCCACCCCATCCCTGTCCCCATTATCATCCCCAACCATCCATCCACTCATTAATTCACCCATTCATTCATCCATGCACCCCCTACCCACCACCCTTATACAACCACTTGTTATACCGGATTGAACAAATTAAATCTAGACTGCCTAGTATAACTTTGCAAGTTTTGACTTAATTTTGTTCTAAATATAAGTGTTGTGGTTTGGTGATTTTATTTAGTAATCTCTCTTTGACATTCATTAAAGTAAAATATTCTGATAGTAAACCTAACGGAATTGTTGCAAAGCGTTGCAAGCAATAACTGGGTGCTTACTTCTTGAAGTTACCAAATGAGAATTTCAAGTATGCCAACATCCTATTCTTTCGTCTCATTCCATCACCAGCGTTGCCAGAAATCAGTCAGTCCCCTGTATAAAACAGCTACACTTTACAAAAGCAATGAATGCGCACACATTGCATGTAATATCAATCAATAAAGAACGCACGAACCATCAGAAGCCAATAGGATCTGGCATTTAAAGATATTTGACTTTGAGAATACTTATATTGTAGAGCTCGAAACATGTCATCAATGAATGATCTATTTCCACTATGTTTTCTTAGCATGCACCCTTGTGGGCAATACCAAAGTCTGTAACTCTAAAGCCCTTGAGCATCCAACTGTAAACCTTCAGATATCATCTTTGGGGGTTGGATGAGACTGTTCACCAAAACCAGAGACCTACATCTCGTGCACCCCTGGTTAGCTCAAATCGATATAAGTTGCGCAAAAAATTTACGTTATTTTTGTGCCTCCACGCTACTTCTCTGTACCATTGCCATAATCCATAACCCATCACTCACCAACCTACCCATGACCCATACGACCACCCGACCACGGAACCAGCCACCCATCTACCCACTCATCCACCTACCCATGATATTTCAGTCCTTCCACATAGGCAACCAGATACGCGGGATCCGGACGAACAAAATTTAGACTGGCGCTTAATTATTGGAAAAAAAATTCGATGATACAATTACATTGGAATGCCTAACAGAGTATCCGAAATTACACACGACGTAACCAGTGAATGAATCGAACAACCTTTCACGTAACTCCGAATCGAACAATCTGCTGTAACCCTTCATAACTCCATTCCTCACGACTCAATTCCTCATAACACATTCCCACCAATTCACCAACCCGTGTCCCACACGGCCACTGTTCCACTTACCCCATGACCCATACGACCACTCGATCACAGACCCACTCATCGACCTATCACCCACGGATTCACCAACCTGCTCATGACCCATACGGTCACCCAATCACCGAATAAAACCCAACCGGGACAAACTAGAACAAACTACACCGGATGAGGCTTAGGTACACGTAATTAGACTTAATTCCAGCATTTCTATTCCCATGACCATGCCTCATTTCTGATAATTTATTCCTATCACAGACTTCGCAAAACTCGTTCCTCATAAATCAGGTTCCTCATGACCCGAGTTCCTCATGACCCGAGTTCCTCATAACTCGAGTTCCTCATAACTCGATTTCCTCATGACTCGAGTTCCTCATGACTCGAGTTGCTCATAACCTGAGTTCCTCATAACTCATGACTCGTTCTTCAGAGGTGTTATACCTCATTCTCCATAATTCGTGCCTCATACCTCATAGCAATCCATCCATCCATCCATCCATTGACTCACCCACCCACCACCCTCCCCAACCATCCACCCACCCATTACACTTCACCCCTTCCGAAAAGGCGACCCGATGTGCGGCATGTGGACGGACAAATTTTGCCTGGCTCCTTAATTGTTATAAAATAATATCCCTCGCTCGGGCTCTTGTCACGCATTCCGGGCCTGAAACTAATGGAAATAAGTTTGGGTTTATGCTGTACCTTAATGAGAAAATGTAAGCAGAATTTTTTCCTTCACAATCGCAGGTCAGTCGACAAACGATTACCTATCTGACGGACCAAAACAGTACTGCATATTAAGACACTTAGGTACGCGAACAAACATTGAGTAGAGTGATAAAGAACTTGCTTCTCGAAATGTAAGTCCATTACAGGAACCGTGTAAAATACCGCAATAATACTCGTATGTACACGGTGTCTGAGAAGTAAGATCTTGGAAATGGTTGGGAATCACGGGAAACCTTGGAATACGTGTCCCCTCATTTAGATGGTAATATTAGATGATGACCTTGGTTTTGAGCTTGGAGGTCATTTTCAAGGTTATTCGGAGGTTAATCGATTTTTGACTTCAGATTCTGATAGAGCGTGGAAAATTATAAAACTTTCGTCGGAAACGGTTTTTTATCCGACTTGACCTTGGCGAGTTACATGAAGGTCAATACCAGTCGACGGTAACCACCGTCGCTCGGAGAGGAAGCATTTCATCGAAAAATGTTTGTTATCAAAATCGTTCTTGATCGCGGCTGAAATGATTTCGTGACCTTAGTTTTAACCTTAAAGGTCATTCTCAAAGTCATCTGGAGCCAGTTCGATCTTTTTCAAATGGAAACAGAAACTTATGACCTCGGATTCTGATAGAGCGTAAAAAATTACGAAAATCTTGTCTGTAACACTCTTTGATCCAACTTGACCTTGGCGGGGTGAACGGAAGGCAATGTGACGGTCACATTGTGACCTCCTAAGGTCAAGTTGGATCAAAAAGTGTTACAGACAAGATTTTCATAATTTTTCAGACTCTTTCCGAATGCGAGGTCAAAAGTAGCTGTTTCTATTTGAAAAAAGTCAAGTCTACCTCCAATTGACCTTAAGAATGACCTCCAAAGCCAAAACTCAAGTCACTTATTCTCGCTGTGGTCCTAAAAATTCTATCCCAAACATTTTTCGATGAAATACTGACTCTCCGAGCTACGGTGGTTACCATCTACCCGTGTTGACCTCCATTCACCTCACCAAGGCCAAGTAGGACCAAAAAACGTTTGAGATCCAAACATAACTACTCGCGCTCTTCCAGAATCTGAGGACTAAAGTAGGTTTTTCATTTGAAAAATTGAGTTGACCTTCAAATAACCTGGAAAATGATCCCTAAGGTCACCACCTGATATCCCCTTCCAAATAAGGGGACACGTGTTCTGGGGTTCCCCCCGATTCCCATCAACCATTTTTTGAAAAAAACAGGGGGTACTTACTTTTTGGACATCCTGTAATAAGTATTATGGTGAAAACTTTCATATTTTGAATGCTAAGATCCAGAAGTTGAAAATCAATGTTCGACATGTCTGCGTGGCCTTCTTTAGTCGGTTTTGCATATTCAATGATGATCTTCGATAAAACTACGGAGGAAATTTTCTCAGAACCAGTGAGCAAGAATCATGATTTATATGCACTGTAGAACTGACATCATATGAATGGTTAATGATAATATTTATTGCACGAGAATACAAAAGAGGAAGTTATCTGCGTCTACGTGGTGGGCCCAGATGTGGCAATCCCACTCAAAAACATCTTCTAAACACCATTCTGCAGTCTCTTCTAGGCTCACGCACCCATATTTTTTTCGGACACGAAAATTACTGAGAAAATAATCTACTTCTGGATGTTTATTGCGTTTGGCATGAAATTATGTGACAGTGGAGTCCGAAGAAATGTGAAATTTGAATTTAGACGGTCATTTCGGGTTGGAAGAATATGCTTCAGACCACCGAACAGATAAAGACACTTTTCCGCACGAGATGCATATGACTTATTGCTGGAAATGGAGCAAATGCGCTCTTTCGGGCTGCTCTCGCGCAGCGAGGCTTTTGATACAGGAAACTGATGCATATTGAAATTGAACTGACATTTTGTTCTTAAAGCGAATTAGGGGATGTACATACTGTAGTGATTTCGAAGAAAATTCTTAGTCCTAGTAAAAAAAGTTCCATGACGGGAATGAAGAACATGGTTCTGAGGCTGAACTGACTTTTCGGGTCAGAAAACATTTGGAAAATAATTGGTTTAATAATATTGTATTTTGAAGGGAAAAAAGATTCCAATACAATACACGTAGAAAAATTCAAGTGGATTGGTTTGGAGCTTGCTCGTCAAAATGGATGGTCATACATACAATTTCCATTTCAACTCGCGCGATGAAAACTGCTATCAAAATTGGATAATTCTACCTGTGTACTACATGCTCGACAAATCAGTGTCCAGAGATGAGCAATTACAATCTCAGATTTACCAAATGATGCGAGATCATAATTATCTCGTTGAATTGTCATACACATCTGGAATTTTGCTAATTATCCTTTCAGGATATCACACATATACGCACAACGAGAGCAGCCACTCAGAACGAGAGACGGATGAGATATTAACTGTTCGTTACGAGGATGGTCGTTGGTCAAAACCCTACTATGACTGCGGTGGTGGCAACATATGGATGCTAACATATACAGTTCCATTCTTTGGCTATGTCAATAACACTTATTATTTCAAGTGAGTATATCTTCTTTATATATGCTTCGCCTTAAAATGTGTAACAAGTATAATACTACAAGCAAGAAGGATTTGGCAAGAAGCGCGCCTCTTGAAATTCTACTTACATATACGATGATGATGCTTGCTTGCATGCGCTTCGACGTTCGCGGAATTCAATTTGTCGCCATACTTGAGATGGAAATGGGTGCGCCTCTTCACTGTTATGAATCTCAAAAGGCCCAATTAGAGAAAAGAAGTGTACCTAATTTGCCCCCACTGTTTTTGTTTTGTTCACCATTTTGGCCCATATCAACATTTTCCAACGTATCTGAGTTCATTTTAAAGCTTGTTTCAAGACTTACAAGATGAGTTGCGAAGTAAGTCTAATCTAACTAACAAAGGGAGGACAAGGTGTCCGGATCACCAACCTTGTCCAAATTTTTTTCACGGTTTTGTACTAAGTATCTACAATATGAAGAATCCAGAGTAACTCTGTCAAATTGGCCTCCTGTCCAAAGATACAGCCACTGAGATTGAGTAATTAGGCTCATGTTAAAAAGTTGTATACATAGATATACTAGCAATGTTAATCTTTTTGGCTGTAGCTCTGAACGGAAAGCCCATTTGACGGAGTTACTCTAAATTCTCCATATTCTAAATGGTACCAAACTGTGAAAAAATTTTGGGGATGATTGGCGACCCGGATACCTGGCCCTCCCCTGGTAAGTGAAGTCGAGCCAAGTATCTTAGTTTGTGCAGAAATATATTTTTTGGGAATTCCCAAGAGAATATTTCTAATTTGAGCCCACCGTGTAAAAGAGGCCTATTTCTCCAAAATTTTATTATTCTTCGTAGAGTTCCAATTCTACGATATTCCAATATCTCGGCTTCCCGGAATCTAAGGGACACGATCTATAGCTAATTATGCAGCCCTTTCTAAGCTCTTTCCAATTTTTTGGAATACATCGACGGATTTCCACGAGCTGGAGATCAAATTCAGAAAAAATAGTTGGGGCATATTAGGCATACTGCACTTTTCTTAGTATTACGCTCGTATAATAGCTGAGAAATCGAGATTTTGAATTTCTGCAAAAGCCATTACAAAGTTAAAATAAAAACAAAGAAAAAGAGTTCAAAGTAAGTTGGAATGGTGGAGCCAATCTTTCTTAGCGTCAATTCTACTGACTGAAAACAAAAAAATTAAAAGTTGCGAATAGCTTTGCTGCTGCTCTATTTTAAGATCTTGAGTGGGGAAAAATGAGGCACACTTACTTTATCCATTATGGTCGTCTGATAGGTAATTACGTCAATAGTAAGCAGTGGTATGTAACCGCAGATATCGATAGGCGCACGTCCTCTTGGTCACTTTCCCGATTAAAAAATATTTACATATATACATCCTCATTAGTTCATTTATCGGTTTATGCTTCTACAGTAAGAAGTGTTGGCTTTTCTTATAAATTAGTGGCACTGCTTTCGATTTTGATGAGATAAATTGGCCATATTTCTAATTTTTAGCATCTGAATAATCGTATACAATCATATTAGGTTGAGATTTCGGATAATCGAATTCCGTATTGAATTTTTCGAGCGTGAAAACTCTATATACCCCCGATGAGTTCAAAGTGACGTCGTATGATTGCTCACGTTATTCGCCAACAAAACATTCACTCTTTTATTATTTGAAATCTTTCATTGAGGCGGATTAAGAGAATTACAGTTCCTCCTAGAATTGATTCCTCCATGTGAATTCGGTAAAATTCCATTCCCCTCTTCTTTCCTGGATTTCATTCTTTTTACGTGTACTTCGAAATATTTTGACAGAGACGAACTCAAACATTCACTGGAAGTGAAGTCGAATCCCATTTTTTCGATACTTTTCCCCGCGGTAACGGGATGAATGCATATATAAATAACTGCATAGATGAATATAGACAAATAACGATTAATAAACTTAGATAAACGTATATGGAGACATCCGTTCATTTCCAACTAACAATGCTTACTATTTATACGCGGTGTATTTGTGCAAACGATTTCCGGAATATGTATTTCGGAAATGCTCTGATATCATTCCCACCCTTGATATCCTAAAATCTGAGAATTCCTCGGAAATCAACTATATCGTATGATGAATTTCCTTTTGAAATCATGTAATCATAGAACGTTATCACAGAAAAATGAATTGTTAAAAATCTTTTTTTTTACTGATTCTTTCGTTTCTTCTGATTTACAGAGGCACTAGTGGCATTGACATAGATCTTCGAAGAGTGGACATTGATCAGTGTCCATTACCATTGGGATCTAAGCAGTTGAACATATTCGCTGCAAGCGATAAATGCAAAAACAGGACAACACAGGTTCAATTATTTTCTGAATACGATTGACTTCCACAACCTTTTTCTTCTGTCAGATATCTGAATTTTGAACTAAATTTTTTTTCTACTGACGTTCAAGCATTTTTGAGGAATGATTCAGCTTGAACAAGAAAGTTGTGATCTCGAAAAATATTGATTTTGATGAATACAAAAATCCGAGCACACCTATACGAAATTTTTGAGGAATGCAAGAATTATTTGTATTTTCAATCGAGACGCGCTTACATATGTTGCTTTTATTCGGTGTGTATTAAAGTACCTTGTTCATTACAAAGATATTAGTACCACATGGAGTACAATCTTTGCTGAATCATTCATTCAGTTCTCAAAATTAGAGTAAGGGCTTTTCACAAAGAAAATTTTCTAGAAGCTTTTCGCATGAAGAGACAGCAACAACTAAAAAATTCTTATTGAGAAGAAAATTAAAGTTTCTTTTTTTGACAAAGCTTAGCACTCAGGACTCGTTACTTGAAATTTCGTTAATAATTACCAACGCGTCTGGTTAGAAGTAGGTAGTACATCAGAATTTTCTACATCAAAGATATCTCGAAGAGCTACTTCAATTTGTATGAAGCTCTAGTGAAATTATTTTTTTTACAAGTACAGTTTGTAAGAATTGTATCTTCCTCTAGAATATGCCATGGCAGGGTCTGTATATTTACAAGTTCTTTTATCAAGGATTTTCAAACTATTTGTTGCAACCGATATTTTCAAAGTCGAGAATTTATTGAAATTCTCGATCATAATTTCGTAATCGGAAAAGAAAAAAATGTGCTCCAACAAAAATTGATAAATTCCTTTTTAGTGTGTAGCTATTCCTGGCTTGGGATTCCGAAGAGGTAGCTATCGATGCATTTGCAAACGAGGCTTCTACTATCCAAATATATACTCGCTCAAACGATATTACAATGGTACAGTTATAGAAGAAGAGTACGAGAAATTAATTATGGTAAGTGGAAACCCTTAATCTTACACATTTTTCCCGAGTTTACACTGTATCCATCATCGATATGAATTACATTCTGCGGAGTAATCTCTTTTGATGGACCCGCGTGGAAACGAATAAGTCGTTCCAACGACTTGTTGAAAAAGTCCAATATTCGTTTCATTATGTGAAATCATTCCGAATGACTCGATGCGATGACTCATTTGGTAAATTTTTTTTCACTGTAATTGCAATCTTCTACAGAAAATAGGTCAGTGACATCAAATAACTTTTTTGCAACTGTGTGCGCGAAGTTGTAAAAAAATGAGACTTCTCTTCATTATTTACAGTGCGAGAAGTAATGCGTGAATGACTTCTCG
Organism: Eretmocerus hayati; assembly: GCA_029851415.1. Classification (NCBI taxonomy): domain Eukaryota; kingdom Metazoa; phylum Arthropoda; class Insecta; order Hymenoptera; family Aphelinidae; genus Eretmocerus; species Eretmocerus hayati. The sequence goes on from CM056743.1 coordinate 36,060,933, forward strand.
CACAGTTTTACATTTACGCACTGATGAAGTGTGCGTAAATGTAACTTCTCGCTCTAATGCATTTTCATTCACGCACAGTTCCAAAATATGATGTCACGTCATTCCTCTGAATTTGTCTTTTCTTGAAAACTTCTTTCTCAAGATGATCTTGCTCGGACAGTGGTGCATTTAATTACAACTTCGCGCACAGTTGCAAAAAATAGTATACGCAACACGTGCGAGAAGTTTCCGCACACGTTGCCAACTCGCGCGAGAAGTAACATTTACGCACACTTCGAAACTTCTCGCACACCTAGAAGTACATATTTACGCACGCTCGCTTCGCGAGCATGCGTAAATGTGTTCTTCTGGGTGTGCGAGAAGTTTCGAAGTGTGCGTAAATGTTACTTCTCGCACTCGTTTGGCAACTTGTGCGGAAATTGACCTTCTCGCACTTGTTACGTAATATACTATTATTTTAAAATTTTCTTGACGAGTTGTTTCAATGAGTCACTTAGAATGACTCCACATAATGAAACGAACATTGGAATCGTTCAACGAGTCATTCATGAACGACTCATTTGTTTTCACGCGGGGACCAACCGATATATCTTGCAAAATGTGTGTAAATACATCAAATTCTATCCCCCACTTTCAATCGAATCTCTTGCGTTCATAAGCCTCGTGTAAATTGGATTCGCTACATCAAACCGACAAGTCTCAAAATAGAGAGCACCCTAAGAACTTAATTATTCAAAAAATTACTTCAAGTGCCGCGCATTCCAATCTGTAATTGCAAAATTATTGAGATACCCTCGAGTAAAAGAGTCATAGAATGAATTATTCTCAAACGGAGTGCTTGTAAAAACTTTTCTATCGAAAAGTCATTGGTAATCGAAAAAAAAGGTCAAACTTCTTCCTTCACTCAGCAAACACACCTGTCCATAACCAAGTGAGAATACACAAGGTTATACTTAAGATCCATTATCGAATTGTCGTTTCATGTGTCTATATATATAACATAGGGTCAAAGAAGTCGATACGCTTTAGCTGGAGCTTTTGAATGTCTACCCTGTGCCGAAGGTTGTGAATCCTGTGAAGATGGATCGCCCTGTGTTGTAACACTCAACTGGCTTCTGAGGACTATAATTCTTGTACTCGAGTGTTGCGTCATTGCATGTCTACCCACTGTAGTATTTTTTACCTGGAAGTATGGTAATGTTAAGGTAATATAACCCTTATACCTATAGCTGTTAAGACCTTTCTTGAGTGATTTGTGGTACTGTAGACACGATTTGTGCCGATTGAAACAGATAATATAGATAACCCACTCGATCTGAAATAATTAATCTTGATTTAACGAATTGAAATTGAGCCTCAGAGTTTCGATCAATGGACACGAATTTTTCAGATAAAAGTTCGCAGATATTCAATTGCAATTTTATTGAAACATTCGATTGAGTGTAATTAACTTTTGATAAGCGCGGTGGCATCATATAGTGTGGGAGACCAACTTTTTTTTGGCTCAAGAGTAAAACTTTGGAGCTATTGAACTTTTGATCTAAAAAAATTTTTGAACTTCCCCAGTGTGGGCTGAGCTTGTCCTGTTCTGCAGTCATCGTAAATTGAAAGACGTAGATAGATTCAATGAGGTCAATTAATCTCGACTTTTCACATAATTTACATCAATACTTTCGAACTCTGAATTTTATGAACTGCTTTAGCGTATAGGTAAAATCTCAAAGACAGGTACACTCACTGTTTTGATATCGTGACTGAATTCAGGGATAAATAAAAAAAAACGAACATTCAAATTTCCGGATGCCGCGAAATTGGATATTCTGTCAGGAATGTCTGAACAGATTTTCACAAAGTCGAGTAATGATGAATGCTAGAAGCATGACATATCACCATTTTTAACAAGTATTTAGGTCAGCACTGAATTTGTTATGTGGGAGAAAGACACCGGAAATTTATTTAAAATTTTATTGCTGACTGAAAGTCCGAATTTTGATCAACCCTCGGGTGTTTCACCAAATTCTCTTCAGTTTTGCTTTGTGTTAACATGACTCCTACCCTGTTTAAGCTTCTAAAAACTACTTTTTCCACTTAAAACTTTTCGAATTTGCTCTTTGTCACTTTTTGTTTTGTCTGGTTGAATATTATTTACAATGACCAGAAGGGCAAGAGTATACAAATACTTTCCGTATAGCATTTTGAGCACAAAATATGAATCACGTACCATGACACTTTTGGAATTGATGACCATTCATAGTTATTGAGTTTTGATATAAAAAAGCAATGTTGTCGGAAAAACGATTTCTCATTCAAATTTCCAAATTTAGGTCGTTCGAGCGGCTAGTCCAGTATTACTCCGTGTTATCGTCCTTGGAGCATTTTTTATATATTGCACAGTAAGTAACTGATCATAAAATGGATCTTCAATTTTCAATAATGATTTTTTCATTGCTGAGCATTGATGTGGAATTTTGATGTCAAAACAAGACTGAAATGGTATTTGAAATTTGTATTTAATTCGATAGTATTCAATAACATGACAATAGGTTTGAAAAACGAAATGCTGCTTTTGAAATATAAATTAAGTCACATGAATACTCTTTCGACCGGAATCACTGAGAATTATCCCCAATGATTGATTTTCAGTACATTTTCACTGATTCGCATTGAATCTTGCTGCGAATCAGTGAAAATTCACTGCTCACTAGTGGTCGGAAACGATTTTTACTGATTTTGTCGGAGAGAGTAAAATTACAATAAAATTTACTCATACAGTACGAGATATGTTTTCAATGATCGGATGCTGAAAAATCAATACTCTCAATTCATTCAGAACATTTTTTATTCAAGCAATAGAGATGATCCTTCATGACTATCTTTTTTCAGACAATAGTGATGTACCCCAGACCAAATATTGTTACTTGTACGGCACGAGTTTGGCTGAGAGAAATAGGTTTCTCGTTGACCTACGGTGCTCTAATGTTAAAAACGTGGAGGTAATTTTCATGACCTAAATAATATTATAAAGTTTGTCCAACAACTCAAATTAGAGTTTATTAATAAAGTTACGAGATGCTCAAAGTTGTCCGTATCACTCTTTCGAATTTTTATGGAAGCTCATCATGGGTGTCATTTGAATTTCCCAGTGAAAAAAATTTTCCCTTCTCTATAAGAACTCTAATTTGAGTATCGATTCCTTTTCGTATGCTACTTCTGAAAAAAATCAGATGGTGCTAGTATCTGATTCGTAATTTATATACAATTATGGTAATTTTTTTTTTAATTTTTAGGATATCGGTGATATTTCGTGTCCGTTCAGCTAAGGCTGTTAAGATAACGGATATGAATCTTCTTAAACGCTTAGGAATTATTGTTACGATATTCAGTGTGTTCCTAGGAATTCGTACGATAGTCGCACCACCGGTTGTCATAGTGGCTCGAACTGCAGATGATCTTAAGGCTTATCTGTGTCGAACCGATTGGTGGGACCACAGTTTCACAACGTGTAAGTTAGACATTTTTCATTGAATAATTTGAATTGATCGTGTAGTTTTAATCGCAACGAAAAATACTTGATCTGAAATTCGTGTATTTCTGTATTGAAAGGATGTCCTGTACACCTTCTTGACGTTGCCTGGTTTTTTTTTGCATTTTTTGATGATTTTCAGAGGTATTGTGAATCAGGGAGTAACGCCGACTCTTTGTTGTTTTTAGAATCGGCATTATACTGACTAGATTAACGATATCTGTAAAATTCGCGGATATATTTGAAAACTCGATAATTTTGGTATCCGACATTCTCTCGAGAGCGTTGTTAGACAAGAAAATGGTTTCTATCTCTTCTAAACTTACCAATTTTTCAATTTTACAGTAGAAGTAATGTTCCTGATTTGGGGGATCAGATTATGCATTGTTGTAAGAAAAGCTCCTTCAGAATTTAATGAGAGCCGTTTTATATCTATGGCAATTTATAATGAGTTCCTCTTGTCTGTCTTCCTGAATGTATCCATGTAAGTACAACTAAATTACTATCTCCATATCTGTAGTCACTAATATTAGAATTTTGTAATAATTATGATGCCAATATAAGCATTCAAATCTTGCATTTTAATCGCGTAAGGTTTTAAATTCTGTCTGACTCATTTCACCATGAACTTTTTCCGCAGATATCTGTACGTGTATTGCTCGTGATTCTAATGTTTGATGGTCCTTCGTTTTTTTTCGTTTCAATTTCCCTTTTCGCATAATTGCGAATGTCACAAATTCCCGTCCACTTGTAACAGATTGAAGGCCCATGCAAAGATTTTCTATTATCCAATCTCAGTTTGAGACGCGAATACATCACTTTTCGTCCATGAAATGACCAAGTGTTAGAGTTTTCGATGTCGCTCGGCAAACTTTTTCAAGATCATCAAATCTCAAAGTCTCTGCATTTTTCCGCAAAGAAATGTCAATTATTCTCCCAGTTCTCAAAGCGATCAAGTTTCCCGACTATCGTCTCGTGAAACTTTGTAGAAAAAAATGAAGTCCATCGTGAGAATGATGATTACCGAAATTTTGTCATAAACTTCTGGTGAAAAAGTTGAAATCATTTTTTCCTTCAGACTTTGCATTTTCATATTCTCCGAGATTTTCATTCTGACATTTGAAAAAATCACAAGGATTCGAATTGGATACTCAAATAGAACAGAGGAGGAGTAAATGGAAGACGAAAAATGACAAGTTTTATATTTCCGCCATTTCAGGTTCTTCTTACAATCTCCAGCCAACCCAGATCTACTGTACATCATATTTTTCTGTCATACTCAACTTACAGTCACACTTCTACTTGCCCTCATTTTTGGAAGCAAGGTGAGATTGTTATACAGAATATGTTTCTTTGAAACGTGATGTTACAATGCCGTAGTCCTACGTGCTTGTAGTGATTTTTTTACATCATACTATTCTATTTATCATGCAACTTGAAAGACACTGCAAATCTTTCCTTTTTGTAGTCTCGTCAGATTTTTTAAAATTAGCTCAACCAAGTTTAAGATAGTCGAAACAAAAAATGATCATAATAAAGGAATTCAAAATTAATGCCGATAGACACGTTGAATGTGCTAACTCGCAATGTCTATTATCAAATGTAAACAGTTATTACCAGATTTCATTCCACTTACGTTGTTCTTTTCCATTTTTTCTATCGAAGGCCTACGTGGTGTTCCGAGGTGGCGATAAAGATGATTCTAATGGTAAGCTTGCCGGCACAACGAGCAAGTTTCTGGGGAAAACTTCCCGAGCCCCAGCTACGAGCAATCAGACCAATTCCATTTCTTTGTATCAAGCAAATTTGACCGAGGATGCCGATAGTGTTACGGTAAGAGTCTCAATCATTCATCATAATTTGTTCCACAATTATGCAATCTAATTTATTGAAGTTGACGGATTTATAGTTGGATCCTATCAGGATTATCCATGTTTGAGAATCAGCGTCCAATTTTTGCGCGGTATAGGTAGTACATACAGTTCCCACGGAAAAAATGGAATACGATGAGTACCTGCCGCAAATCAGGGATAGTTTCGATGCACTTTGTCGTACGGGAGTTCTGGGGAGATTATCGTCATGAAGATCACCTAAAGAAATTATCGATTCATGTGCTTCAAACTTTCTGTACATGCTATTTGAGTAGCCGTAATCAAAGGTGAAAACGGAAGGGAACAGATCACAACAATTCTTACGAGATGTTGCATCTTCAATTTTTTATATTTAGAGTTCCCTCTACGACCTTCCCTATCTGCGAGTAATAAACTTGAAAATTAAACTTTCTATCATACACGCTGCTTATGATAATACATTGGCAGTGCGAAAATAGCATCGAAAGAATATCACGCCATACGATCTCGACTAAAATGATCTCATTTTTCTGAGAATGATATCAGATTTTGTTTTGCTAAGACCTGAAGAGGTTCTCTTCCAGTCAGTTCTACTTTTCGAGCAAAAGATGAAAAAGTGCCAATACGACACATTCGAGCCGAAATATGGTATCATTTTCAGAAAAATGAGATCATTTTACGTAGAGATCATGTGGCGTGATATTTTTTCGATGCATTTTCGCAATATAATAGGGCAAGAGGAAATGGAATAGTTGCCAGACTCGATATCTCCATGCATGAGCATTCTGTAAGTTCCTTATTCGGATAGGGAACTGGGAGGGTCGTCGAGGGAACTTCAAAAGGAGGAAATTGAAGATTTTGAAATACGACATACCGCATTTCGTATGAACTTTTGTGATCAGATCACTCCCGTCAAAGTTGCAAGTGATTGATTGAAGTAGAATTCTTTCAAATTTCCAACGTTGACTGCATATATGAGGAAATCCCAGAAACTTTTGACTTTTGGCCCCTAAAAGTAAAAATACTGAAAAGCGCTGTGTACATATCTGAAATTTTTTATACAACTTCTTTGAAGGCTCCAAAAACAAAACCTCTCATGTGGATCATCTGAAAAAATTCGCTCAACGACTTACAGAACAAAGTCTTGCGCCACATTTTGGGAATTTTTTACAAGTTTGGTCCGAAATTTTCATTGAATGCAGGGTGAGCGTCGGGGGTTGGCCGGCCGGGGATAGGATACTTGAATAAATGACAAAGATTCTCAACTTCTAGAGTTCATGATTAGGATCGCTCAATGGTAATGATGAAGGCTTGTGACCTATCAAAAGGTGACAAAAACACACCAAATATTGAAGAGTCTCGGTCCTACCAGATCTCATCATCCACTGGCATACAAGATGCGAATATTAAATACGATCATAGTCATTCTTAAACGAATCCGGAACGTCTTTGAACCTTTTGAAAGATTTTATGGAACGTTTCGTGACAATTTCATCCATGTAAAATCCTTAATAGCCCCCACTCGAACAGATGCGACTCTAAAACGCGCTAGAGGCTGAGTGTATAGCGAGATGCGTATGGTATCTTGATACTACTATCCGCTATTTTTCGGTAATCTGGAGTCCATCAATCAACCAAAAATCAACATCCGTTGATTACAGCGAGTGTACACCGCCGAGAACTGCATAAATATACCACGAGCGACACTAATTTTTTTCCGGTTGAACGCAATTCCTTGATTTCCCCGTTGATGTACACGGACCTGCAACAAGTCGATTTCTTCGTTTTTGCGCGAGTAACAAAATGAGTTTATCGAGGAGACCCTCTACAATACGAGAAGAAAAGTATGAGCCTAAGAACAGGAGTAATGATTTTTCATCGAAATGGAAGGATAGACCGTCCAATTGCGTGTCACGGCTGAGTATACATCGATGTAAATCTCCGTGGAAGGAAAAAATGATAACTTTAAATCATTAGAAATATGTATGGGAAGTTGCAGAACCTGCTGTAGTATGCTAAAACCACGAGAGCTTAACAAATTTTGAGAGTTGGTCCGAGTGACGCGTCGATTAATCGATTTTCGGGTGTTTTCTCGCACATTATCTTCTGTATAGTATCTATCTACATCCAACAATCGATCCCAATTTTGATGTCCAATTTCAGGACATCCAAAGAAGAAAATTTGACTGGTTAGGCCTCGTTACACGTCTCACAGCCCAAATGATGGTGGAGTGACAGCAAAAGTCAAACGTTTCTTAAATTTTTACAAGGAATTTCCCCTTATATACTCGTGTTCCATTATTTTTCGTGGGTCCTCTATATTATCAAATTCCGGAGCTATGATTTTAATTCACGTCCATTGTCTGTACAGTATTGCGACCATTGAGAAAAAAACATATAACCCATCGATAGGCTTAAAAACAGTTGAGCTTCCAGATTGTTGATCTAACGATGCAATCAAAATACTTAGTTTGCAATTCATTTTGAATATGTATGATGTATACGTACTCTCAATGAAGCGTCTCATTTTTGTTCAAAATAAAAAAATGAGCGATGAGATATCTGCCTATATATGGTTAATCTTTTGGTTCTTTTCTTTATTGCAGGAAGAATTCAAAAGATTATATACTCAATTGGATATACTTAAGGATAGATGTGCGCGTCTAGGTATCAAGTTGATGTATGAAAAGATTATGTCCATGCAAGAAGCAGCAAAAGGACTGGAATCAAAACTTTCCGCAACAAGTGCTGTATCTTGGTCAGGTCAAGATCATGAGCTGACAAACAATGCTTCGATACTAGCCAGGTAATATCTCATGTCAATCATATCTAGGTATAATAATAATCTTTACATCAAAATTCATTCAACTGTTCATCAGCCTGAAGAACTTACAAATATATTTCACAAGTCACAACTCTAATAACCACCAATTACTGCAATTAATATTAAAATTAGGGCAGCCACATTTCATTCTATTGGTTATCAGTAACAATCGTTTTAATTAGATCAAAACTTACTCATACGAATCGAAGAATATCTTACGAGGAATTCAAATTATAATTTTCGAACTTGAGTCGTCCTCTTCTGTGAATCAATGATAAATCGGCATTGGACGGCCAATTTTTTATTTCTCTATTGTTGGCCTCGGATTTGAGGCCATTTTTAAATAGAAATTATCGATCGGGGTTTGATTCTTGAGATATTATTCAAAGAAAAAAGTAGGACTTCACTGATGATATCGTGAAAAAAGTAGAGCATCTTGCCGGAAAGAAGAAGGTTCCTAGTTCGATCCTGCGTCCAGGCATTATTTTCACGATGTCAGTCAAATGCATTTTTTCTTTGATCAATATCTCGACGATCAAACCTCGATCGATAATTTCTCATTAAAATAGTCTCAAATCCAAGGTCAACAATAGAGAAATAAAAAATTAGTCCTCCAAATGCCGATTTACGAATTTAATACCATTGATCTTACGAGGAACGTCTTGAAAGAATTGCTCTCACGCAGTACATATGCCATTTTTAGATTATTCTTCCATTCAGAAATGTATAGAAGAGTCACGTATATTGAAACGCTTTTCTGAGTCCACGAGTCACGAATATGCAGTTCGATTCATGGTTGTAACTCATGTGAATTAAGTCAATCTCATACTTATCTTATTGAGAACTTTTGAGAATTTTTAAAACTTTCCAATTTCAATTCGGATGTGAAATAGTAGTTTTGAAAAGTTTTTTTTATAGATGTTATCAATTTGAATCCTTACAGGAGGAAACCAGAGGTATCAAAGTGCATCGTTTACGCACACACTGAGAAACTGCACGATTTGGTTGAAGGTAAGAGCAAAGTTGATGATGCGGATGAAACGAAAAAACGCGAAGACCGTCTGGAAGATAAACAGCCCAGTGAAGATGAAGTAAAAAGAAAAGATTCTTCGAGTAATAATTCTGCTAGTGCCAAGGATCAAGATTTGCCCACAACAACGAATCCGGATGATCAATCGAAAGATCAGAATAAAAAAAAATCTGGTCACGCACGGACTCATGCTATAGTAATAAATCTTGATGATAAATCAAGATTTTCCGAAGAAGTGATAGTTTAAGGTACTCTTTTGTGCGGGATTTGGTCTTCAAATTATTCTTATAAAAATGAAGACAAAAGACTCCTCGTATAATCTAGTGACATACTTATCAGGGTATGGCATAATTACGAAAACACCAACTAACTCGAGCTCCTGCCTAAAAATATAAAAAGTTGCTTCAAAATATCTGTATGTGAAAGAACTCTGCAAAGATCATGTGATCTATTTGATAGTAAAAAATAATTGAATAAACCGCAAAATTCTGCCACCGAATTCAATCCGTCGTGTATGTACATTTAGCAGTCTAGTCTTACACTACTTATATTATATAATATACAGGTAGGTTGTGACAGAATCTCGTGATGAAGACAAAAAAAAGTTTACTACCTGAGTGTGTATGAAAAAAAATGTAATTATATATTGTATTATCAAATGCGATCTCACATCAAAGCTGGTTCATGCCTCGCTTTTCATATTTAGATGTTTAGGCGCCAAATGGTTGTGTGCTAAAATATATTCTTATTCAGGTGCTGCTGAATCAGAAAAATTATACTGTTTTCCACAATCGAATCAATAATCAGTGCGATTTATCAGTGGCTAGTAACAACTACATAGAGAGTATACATATCTCTGATTTTGCACACTCAGTTTTTACTGTAATAGGAAGGAAATACTCATACCACATGAAAGCAGTCATCGGAGTAGTAATGTTCTGAATCATCTCATCTATGACTTTTTTTATTCGAATCGACAGTTTGAAATATCAACTTGAGGTAACGTCCGGCATGAAGTAGTGCATTTCGATACAAGGGTGGAAAAATTTTTTTATACGACTCGACGCGGAAACTGCGTGTTTCTACGCTCGCTATATAACATTACGCAACTAGGGAGTAAAAGAGGAAGAGTCCCTCCCGGGTGGATATTATAGCGTTCGAGGCGCAGATAAAAACCCGGGAGGTGGTCGTCCTCTTTACTTCCCAGTTGCGTATTATACTTTTTACTACGAGGGAACGAAAACTTCGCGTCATTTACGCTTCCGAAGCGGGAGTAAAACGCGTATTTTAGTCCCTAGTAGTAAAAAACAGCATATATGCGTCTCGTACCAAAAATCTTTATTCGTCACGAAAACCTTGTTGGGCGTCTGCTGGCACTCGACACATAATATACTATTTTGCATCCGAGTGATGCGGGTTTCCGGCCTGAGCCGTAGGCGAAGGTCGGGATCAACACTAGGATGCGAAAAATAGGTCTTACACCCGTGTATCGAACTGTGTTTCTCGACAAACTGTGCGAGAAAGTGTGAAATCAGTGCGGAAAAGACACTTTTTCCATTGTTTATGAGATAAAGAGTCATTTTCGCACGGATTTTTGATTTTCTTTCCCACGCCTCCGGTGAAAAAATAGTATTCAACACTTGGGCGGAGTGGTTTCCGCTTTTGAGCGATGGTTCCCACCCTCGTCATAGCTCGTGCCACGGAAACCAACATTTCTGCCCTCGTATCGAAATCTACTACTTTCGCACAACTTATTGAATTTAGTTTAAATGAACTCGTTATACGAGAGTAAAACCTATTTTCATCATCCTGAACTAAAATTGCCGCTCTTAAACTCAGCTTAAGAGTGCTCTCTACCTCTCGAAAAGCGATGGTAGCGCCTCTAGCGGTCAAATTGGTATATTGCCAATAACAACTTTTAAAAACAAAGAGGAAGGAAACCAATAGTACCGCTCCCTGCGGATTATTTTTCTTCAAATAACAAAAAAAAGTTTCATCGAGATCGGTGCAAAATTGAGCTCAAAAATTTGCAGATACAATTTAGCAACACTGAACAAATCTTTCTGCAAATTTTTGAGCTCAATTTTGCATCGATCTCGATGAAACTTTTTTTTAAATTTGAAGAAAATTAGTCCGCAGGGAGCGGTACTATTGGTCTACTCCCTCTTTGTTTTTAAAAATTGTTATTGGCAATATACCAATTTGACCGCTAGAGGCGCTACCATCGCTTTTCAAAAGGTAGAGAGCACGGGTTCTCATGATCAAAAGTCATAGTTCTGTGCTTGCAGGCTCATTTCAGGTGCGGAGGACTTATTTCCCGCTCTTCACGCGGAAATTGAACGGTCCTAGCACCCAAACTGAGTATACGCTGTACAGTGCAATAGCGAACATGTCGTCCATTCCTATATTGATATTGTCTCAAGTGCCAGAGTTCATCTAAATGTCATGTTTCAAGCAATAGAATGAATGAAGAAAATTATAGAAAAGAATTTAGAACATGCTTGTTTCAATCATTACTTGAATTACTGTAAGACAAAGTAGCCCCGGGCAGAATATTGAATCCAAACAGAAATTAGTAAACGGAGTACGATCGAGGGAAATTAAAGCTGTATAGATTTAATGTTTTTGCATACTTGCACAGTTACGGAGGCATGTATGTACATAAAAAGAATATATATGCGTGTCAGGAGATTTTTATACATTATATATGGTCAATTTTATCGTAACTGTCAAATTCTGTGTCTGAGGTTGGGATTTGTGGAAAGTTATGACATATTCCACCCCTAGATTAACAACTTTCACACGGTATATTCTATCGGGAGGAGTGCGTCAAGATTTCGAGACCTGAGACCAATAATTTAGCATATTGTAAGAATCCAAAATTTCACTATCCTAACGCGTACATATATACATGTCTGAGCATGAAATATTTGTTTTATAGAATAGTCGTGCCCGAGAAGGCTAAAGAAATTTCTTTACTGCATTCGTGATCAATGACTTCTTCGGAAGTTGGTAGATCCATCGATATTCGTGAAAAATTTTTTTGCGAAAACGTCTAAGGTAAGTGTGCCTAATATGCCCCCATTCCCTAATATGCTCCCCACTCAAGTTCTCGTATGTACGCACCCGCAGACCTTGCCACGCATTTTTTTCATGTTTGTTACGTTAGAATATGAGAAAATGAACGTTTTGGACCGATCCTAGATGACCCGCGCCTTTCTTCGAACAAAAAAAACTTTTTTCGCTACTTTCGACTTTTTTTTCGTAAGTCACTACAAGTTATGCCAATTAGAATTGGTGGAATCAATTTCAACGTGCTTTAACTCATTTTCTTTGTCTTTGTCCCAACTTCAAAATGCTCTTCGCAGAATTGCAAAATTCGACTTCTAACCGATTCTATAACGCTCACATTACTAGGAAAAGTCCAGTGTTCCTAATATGCCCCGATGATTTTTTTCAAACTCGTTGTTCACTCCATCAGAATACATCAATCCAACTATGAAAAATCAAAAGAGGTTGAAAAAAGCTGCAGAATGAGATAGAGTACATCTTATTTGGGGATCTGGGAGCCGAGATATCCCGATTTTACGAAAAACCCGTATAATCTCATGGAAAATGCCCCTTTTACACGTGGGGGCATGTTAGGAACACACTATCAAAAACTTGCAAAAAATATTTTTTTGCAAAAATTGAGATATCTCGGCTCCAATTCATTGAAATCAAACGTACTTCGACTCATTTTAAAGGCCTTGAAACAAGCTTCAAAATAAGCTAAAATACTTTGGAAGATATTGAGATGAGCCAAAAGTGTGAGCAAAACAAAAGTAGTGGGGGCATATTAGGCACACTAACCTTATATTGTCAAAGCCAAATTTGCTCATTAAAACTCAATTCAGCAATGATCGTTTGATTCTGCAAACTCGAAAAATAATGAAAGAAATCTTTCAATGTGCCCGACTCTGAACTCATCTCGATACAACATAACACAATTTACAAATTTTCATGAAAAGTGCACTCGAATAGGGTTTTTTTTTTGCCACGATAGAATAAACTTTTGGTATACAAGATTTCCAGTGTCAAGGAGGAGACGTGCAACATACTAATCAAATCAGGTCTCAAAACTATTGAGAAACGTGATTCTAGATAATAAAATGAGCATAGTATGCTGTATTGGGATGACAATGATATATTTCCTTGACTTTCGACTTCGGACTTCATATTTGACTGTAACGACAGAATCTACCATATCTTGTTATGCTGCCAATTAGATAATGAAATTGAATCCATATAAACCTTTCGTCGTCTTGAGACATAAGATCACTATGATGATTCTTGATTATGAGATCTTATGTATGCCCCAAATCTGAGATATTGCAAATAAATTTACATACATGTACTAATGTAGATATAAAATAAACATATAACTGAAGAATCGACCTAAACTGCAAAAAATTCTGGCGTGATTCGACATTTCTTACTGGTAATTTGGGTTTAAAATGCACGTAAATAACACATTTTAAAAAATTTTCGACGTGACTCATCACACTGTTATGCTGTAATCATCTCTCTGGTGTTGAGATGTTGGATCATTTATAAAAAATGTATGGACAAAAGTATCGTGGATTTTGGCTATTGATTTTTTTTTAGGTGGAAAGTTATCTCATGAAATGAATGATCTCAAAATGTTTGTGATTGCGAAAAATCCTGCAATAATTAGGTCGGATATGTAAGGGCGATAGGAGGGATAGGAAATGTATTAGTTATCCATTACTCACTTATTCATTTTCAATTCATTAAAAGCAATATTATGAAACAGTTTGTCATGTCCGGAACTAAAATATTGAAATTGAGATCGACTGCATCAGAGTATACTACTTCAATTTTGAAAGGGACTAATTGGGTAATCAATAGGTTTGAACGAAAGCTTTGATACCAACTCAAAATTTCACTTTTCTTCGATCCCTCGCATTACAGAATCGACACAGTCAAACTTTCTAAATCATTCTCTCTTCTATCGCTCTGTGGAAATTCGTGATCTTTCCTTTGTATTATTGAACGTAATTTATCGAGCTTAAAAACAAGCTATTGCATCTTATATATGATCCGCATATGAAATAATGGATTCCGAGATCTCATCTAAAAAACAGAGGATTTCATGTAATCTCATTTTAAATATTCCATAATTGAATTTGAAAATTTTCAACGACATTCACAAGCATCAATCATTTCCTTGGTCTCATCCTTGATTGCAAGCAATAATTTTTTTGAATATCTGCTATCCGTACCTGAGTGATTAGAGTTTTTTGAGTGATTAGATTTTAATATAATGGCGTGCAGGTCACAAACCTATGAATGTAATTGAATTACCTGTAAGATTATTAGGAACGTCAGGTGAGGCTCAGTTTTAACTGATCAAATTCTATACGAATAATAGTTGACTTTTCCGGGATAATTAATTTTTTACTAATTGTTGAATGAAGACAAGGGACTAATCCGTATCTCCATGGCGGATAATAATAATTCAAGGATAGACGTATATATGTGAATATTCACGAGTATAAAATCCTTTAAAATTCACGCAATTTTGGTATTAGTGTACATAATCATTCAGGTATGATATAATAAAGTGTGTAAATCTTCCGAGCTTTCAACGTGGTTCCTCAAGATTGTAAGTTTCATGGATAAGGAAAACTTGTTGTATCGTTGTGCTTTTGATTTTCAATGTGTGTTTGTTGATCGAAAGTTTACTCGTGCATGAATTTTCTTGCAGTATTGGACCGCTCATGTTATTGGAGAAAATTAATATTTGCTCATTTTGTGATCGTTTCTTTGATTGATAAAATGTATGTACAGTCTAACTCATTCAACAGCGATAGATTTTAAGATGTGATCATTTGAATTGAATAAAATTATCAAGCAATATCTTATCAAAGATTGATATCGTTACATGTAATTTTGTTACTTTGTTCATTTTTTGAGTATCTTCATACAGTGGTTCTTTGTTTTCAAACTAGATTATCGAGCTAAAAAGTAGATTCAAGAGTTAGAATGATTGCTTAATGATTGATGATCATTAATGTTGAGTGGCTCATCCGTGTTTTGCCCAATGATTGAATAATTTATTACGAAAGTTCATCCCACTCGCGTCATTTCTGTCCACTAATCGCAGGTTCACTAAAAATTATCATAATGACTAAAAGTCCAATAACTGGAATTTTTACAATTCCTTCAAAAAATGAAATGGATGATTTATATTTTAATTATTTACCACAGGCATGTCACTGATTACGTTAATCACGAAATTAAAATAAAATTCATAGGAAAACTATGTAGTGTAATTTCTAAGACTCATTCACAGAAAAGTACAGTAATAACCAGTAATATCACACCATTATTCCACAAATTGTATTCTTATTTTATACTATTTTAACCAAATTTTAAGCTTGTTGGGGCCAAACCGAGTTTATCCAAGATTATACACAAAGCCTGCCTCAATGCTGGATTCAATTGATTGAGAAGCCATCCAAGAGTTGTTGGACAAATCAGGACAATTGCCAAGATGCTTACGACTGCTGGCGCAAATAACATCAGAACGATCTGGTTTATGGGAAAATTATAATGATTTTATTACTCATATGGTCTGTAATAGGATGATGTATTCTGATTATAGGATTTCAAAACAGATATGATGATGTGGCAGATTTTAAGCTTATGAATAGAATATTCATAGCATTTTTGAGAAATTTTTTTCCATTTTAAGGTAATGTTTAAAATTAATTAAAACTCACTTCAATGAAAAAAGAAAGTTATGAACATTCTGTTTCTTCGAGAATTCATTGTATATAACCTCACAAGTACTGCGATACGTATTTTGAAAAAGCGTTTTAAAAATAGGTAAAAATCTATGAAACCCTGGAAATAGGAGTTACATACGTGCCATATCCAGGATACGATGATCCATCCCAATACGACTGTACCGGCAGTTTTAACATATGGTGCCATTTCCGCACCAAGACAGTCACTGCCAAATATTTTGTTGATGATGTGCGATACAATAGCTTCCATTTTTTTAGATCTTGGAATTTTTTTTGAAAGATTTGGAGTTTTTTTTATTATTAAAATCAAGTAAAAATTTTGTAATGAGAAAAAATTACGTAGAATTTGGATAATTTCGTTCACTTTGAACTTGCACTAAAATTTAAAAACACTGGATGTAAATTGTAAACAGATGATCGTGTATTGTTCTCAAGTTATGCGTATTTCAAAACAGATACATACTTTGGCGATCTGTCTATGAAATACTCGAATACGCCCTATTTCTCAGAGAATCGCTGCGATGTATTTTTGCTCATCGAGGTCGTTCATTCAATCCTTACGAGTAAACATTGTGGAAGTCCGATCTAATTCCATTTTTGAGGTAATGAATGGACCTCGGAATGGACTGTCATCCTTCATCACTCATACATTGAATTTCACAATGAATTTTTCATACGAACTGAATTTTGAGTGGTGTAAAACACGGATATTTTTATAAATACTTTTAAAATTGATCAAAAAGAGATTCAGAAATTCGTATTAAAGTCAATAAAAGTCATTTTTCTGAGCCTCGCGCGTCTCAATCGTTCATCAGTGGTTGAATGATCCTTTGTTAGAGTCATCTCATTTTAGTAGATAATGGGGTATTTATTTGATTAATCTGGCCTCACTTCCACTCAGAATTTATCGTCATTCAGAAGTTCCTAGATTCTATGAAATACACTTAAGAATTTTCTTTCAATTGTAATGAGGGTAATTTATTGAGAAATTTGAAAATGTCTACATGTTTTTTGAACTTTTCAGTGGTCACGATTCCGTTGGCGGGAGGCTCTCTTGAGACTGTGTGTTACTTTGAAGTAGTGTCTTGATATGCACTACTGTTATGCCGACCATATACTGAAAATAATTGAAACACTATGATCAGCTATTGTAGATTCTCATAAAATCAGCATTCCAAAATTAATTACTATCAATTTAATTCTTTTTTTTTTTTTATGTGCGCTCCATACTTTTGGAGCAATTGATGAGTTTCCAGTAATTTTTGCTACCACGTGATAATTGGAATATAGATAGTAATGATACCATCATAATGAGTTATTGTTCTAAGCAGTTTTTGAAGGAAAAGAACATAAAGTAGTCTCTTTGATTACGCAGTGACTATGAAAAGATTTAATTATCGATACTCATTTTGGATATATGCAAAAAAGAGCTGCAGATGTATTTTTTTCGAAACAGGGTTTCGCAATATCGGCGTGAAAAAGCGGACTGCATAGCTGTATGCCAGAGGGTAGAAATTATAAAGCCTTAAAAATTTTCTATTGAAAATTGAGATTTCACAAAAAAAGAGAAAACGAAGTAAATTCTATGCACAATAAGAAATTCCATCTTACATTTCATTCAACAAAAGATGAAAGATAAACAGCCCAAAAATTAATTCATATAGTTCTTTCAAAATTTTCATTGAATGGATTATACTCGCTACTAATAAATACATTTACTCAAATGATTTCAAAATATTGAGAACGATAATAAATAAAAGCACTACTTACAATCATTACTCTACCAGTTTGCCTCACGATGATCAGGAAGATTGGGTTCGTGAATGTGATAGTGAATTCCAACAATTTTGAAGATGCGACAATAGCAACGAGAATTGCACTCAGTGTCAATAGAAGGATGAATTCGATCGCATTTGCCACAATCTAAGATAGAATATCGTGAGAATTATACTGATTAGGTATAAGTAACAACACAAAATTTTATTTTTCAGAAAACTTACCCAAAGTACGGACATTTTTCCTACTCATAATTGATTGAAGAAATTCTTTTCGTCTTTAAGAGTGCATCACTTATACATTTTGACAGTTGGACCTTTCGTCTGCAAATTTATTTTCCTGCAACTAACCTTGTTTCATGATCTAAGCAAAATATTTACCCCATCAGATCACTTTGTAAACTACGGCCGGATTTCTTCTTTTTTTGCGGTCTTATTGGGAGATCACCTACAGGGTGACAGTGAGTAAGTTTATCTCAAAAGAATAGATTGTGGAATACGACGCCTGCGAAACATTCATTGAAGCGATAAGTGTAATACCTAGATGAAAAGTTAAACTCTGCAAATTTTATTTATAAATTCTGTGGTGTATATAATTTGCAAGAAAAAGCCGTGAAATTTGAAGGCCAGCAACAGGCTTCAGTACAACTAAGAATTCTTACACTATATGGGTAGTTCCGTGAACTTTGAAATAATGTGTGCCTGTGTGTACGAAGCCTTGAAACGCTTGAGAAAAAAATCTCCAACGTCATTTTCGAGGTATTTGTTGTGCTCTTTCTGGCGCAATCATTAATTTGGCGAATCCAGGGTCGCCAAAAAAAAATCATCATCGAAAAAGGGGTCAAAATGTCAGGTCCGTGCGCTGTAGTTTTTCATTTTTTCGAACTTTGTAAGTGTATAGCACCACCGAGAGGCTCGCTCGAGTTTCGCGCGGGCAAACTTATCAAATATATAATAATGCTATTGAGCACCAAATTTCATTGCTATAATAAGAGCCCAATGACCACTCTTTGTGTGCATGGCAAGCACGTACATTTTGTGGCGCAATTTTACCTAAAATTTTACTCCCTCAGTTTTCCTCGATAAAAGTGAATTTGCCTCGTCCAGGCTTCTCCGCACCAATTTATTCTTAAAGTAAATCGTCAGGCGCAACTTTTCCATACCTCAAAAAATTGAAAAAAATTGATTGTCACACTTTAGGGAGTACTTTTCCGCGAAAATCCAATTTTGCTAAATTTTTATGTCAGATCCGTGTGGTATGAGACTACAGAGATCCTAGTACAGTTTTTTTCAAAGTATTTGATGGTTAAATCAAAATTCTAGAACCCCAAAGCTGTAGCTCAAACCGTTCGGCCGTGAGATCAATTATAATGGCCAAACGTCAGGTCCGTGAGTTTCTTCAAAATGTCAGGTCCGTGTGACGCTACCGCGTCTTTCCATGTTATCCTTACGGTACTGATGAGTGGGAAAATTCACGTCCGTCCGCGAGTTTATTCATACTTTAAATGTTTCAAAAAGTCGAAAAATACATCTTAGAACTTTCGGAAATGCGAATTAAGGTTGGCACATTTTCGACCCCCAAATATCGAAGTTTCCGCGGAACTAACGCGATATATATTTTATATAGTGAATCCTGAGATTGTTATATTTCGACTAACTCTTGGTATCAGTTTTTTCCTCATAGCTCATTATTGAAGTAAACTTCTTCGTACTTTCGGTGATTGAAACAGTATATATGGATTACGATACAGCTAGGGGCGTAACAGTTGAGTTTTATAGAGATTTTTTCCGGTCCGAGCCAAAGGTGAGGCTCAAAAATTTCATCACGACGATGCAAAATTCAAACAGGTTTTGCGGACGCGTATTGTATGCTATTATTAATAAGATCATTTTTGACCTTTGAAGAGTACTTTTTCGTGAGATACTACCTTTTGCGACAACTGTCATTTACGTCCATGTCGAACGCGAATAATTACGCGAGACTTCCAAAACCCCAAAACAGTCGCTCACCGTGAAACCGATTTTGGTGTGGAATGTCAAATCTATAACACTTATCGATCGAAGTTCCTGCGAAACTCATCATAATTATGGACAGTATGACAGTCCGAAAAGTTTTGCCAAAAACTGTGGACAAAATTATTTTGAAGCTTATAAAAAATTAGCTCGTATTAGAACCTCGTATAACTGCAATTTATTGATTTTTGAGAGGGATTGACAAGAAAAACCTATAATCCATACATTTCATTTCAACTTTTTAATGCAACACGCATCCTTTATTTGTGCAACGTCATGAATGCAGACTAATTTATGCACAGATCTCACCTATTACTACATAATCAAAAAATACTTCTAATACTCATTTTTTGCCTCTGCAATTCTGTTCAAATCCGATTCAAGATTTCGGAACCGTTACTCTCAAAATGCTTCATTATATTCAGTTGAAGTCTCTTGCCGTTTATGATATTAATTAAATCAAATGAAAAAATTCTTACGGGCTCGAAGATTATCGTGTAAAGATAAATTTTGAGCAATGCAGGATTTTGATCTCAAGTTCGAACATCAAAGGAAATTTTCACCTAGTTTTTTATGAAGGCACTCAATTCATCAATAATGAAACTTTTTTCGAATTCTTTTATTATTAAAAGCCATGAGTATTTACATGCTCCTGTGGATCTACATTAATGTACCTATGGGGACGCGATTAATGATAGACGAGTTCATCAAGTACTAAGTCGCGTGAATAACAATTTTCCAGAGCAAAAAAAAATTCGATCCATGATCGATCAAAACTTCACCGACATATAATTTCGGGTTCAAACTTAATCTAAAAAAAATGGTTATTATCTGCTCATACAGTATTGAAATTACATTTCTATTTTCACAAAGTAGAATTATGTATGAATGACAATTGTGCTAGGCTGACTTAAACGTACGAAAATAATTTAAGCATAAAATGTTTTTCCTCAATTCTTTGAATGAAGGGAAATATAAGAAAATAAAAAGCATGATCTATCTAAAACTTAAAATACACAAATGCGAGAGATTGCGAATTGGTACTCAAAGATCTGAGATACTGTCTAGTCTCTTGATGACTTTTTTGTATTCTTCTTCCAGAGTCTGATACTCTTTTTCAAGTTGAGCTATTCGTTGTTCTTGGATCGGGAGTGTTATACTACCTCCCTGTTGCTCATTTTTCTGTAGGGCAGATTGAAGTTTTTGGCTGTCGTTTTCCAACCTTTTATACGGGATGTTTAACCGCCTCTTGACATTTAAGCGGTATTCTCGATATTCATCCTTGTTTGATAAGTCTGTTGATTTCAGACGAAGAATTTCGTAAATTCTTCGCGATTGCTTCTGTAAATCGACAAATTAAGAAAATTTCAAATTTTAGTTTCTAATGGAACTCATGGTACTTCTGTGAAGTTTATCATACCCTATTTATCTTGAATTTTTCTCTAGCTTCAAGGACCATAGTCTTATTGAAGCCTTTCATAAGATTTTCCTTTGAAAAACTGGGTAGTTTACTGCAATTTACAGCATCTACGTAATCTCTCAGACGTTGGAAGTCCTCTGAAGGATCTTCGACTGGAAATTTTAATAGATCACGATTCTAGTTGGCACAATGATTTCGTTTGATAATACCAATATGTTTTTTAGGTGGAACTACAAGTGGCGCATTAGCGGCACTATGCTAAGCAGACTATTACCTGTGATATCCTTGACATCCTCGCGGGTCAAGTATTCACGATAAATAGCTCTTAATAGATGACTTCCAAGTCCCATATTTTGAAAAGGTGGCAAAATTAAAACTTGAGCTATACGTGGTCGCTTGTGATGCGGGTAAGCGTAATATTGATAGATAGTTGCAAAGCCAACTGTTGCATATCTGACAGAATTATCATCTGCTTGGTACCTCTCAAACCTGCAAATTGGAGTTGAAACATAAAACAGGTGCACAGTGCATTATGACAGGAAAAATAAATACCCACATATTAAAATAGTCCCACTGATCATCATCAATATCAATAAAATTAGCTGCGTCAATGTACCACAAGACAAATGTTTGCAAGCGCTGGTGGTACTCTCTGAATCCTTTACACTCCATATTTGCTTTGTATACCTCAAAAGTTCTTATCTGGTCCTCATCTAAAAATTTTCAGGCAAAATTTTTATGGGTCAAATGTAAGGATTCATTCTAAGGGCTGAGTAACCATTCACTGTACCTTCTACTGTGAATGAATATATCATTTCTCCAATGGGTTTGAAAGTTTTATCTTTAATGAGAGATTGCACAAAAGAGTCAATATTTTCATGCGGATTTGGGGCAAGTTGTGCAGATATTTTTTTGAGGACCTCGTCTGGTTCTAGGTCTTCACAGACTAGCTTATTTACTTTCTCTGAATAAGTCAAGCCTAGATATGTTTCAAGACAGCCTGCAGCATAGTACAATTTTATCTGGAGATCCTTGTATCCAAATATTGTTTCACTAAAATCATGATCAGAAAGTTCGATTGTAGTACAGAAAACCCCATAATTTTGTGATTGAGGAAGAAACACAAATTTCATACTTTTCTCCAAAAACTTGATGAGACATCTCAGGTTTGAATGTGGTATCTTCATCTTCTAAATCTTCCACGCTGCGAATGAATTTGAACTCCAGAGCATCATTACTGCTGATGATGAATGGCTTCAATCGGGCAGCTAAGGCTGGGTCATCCATAGTTCTATCTGAATAATCAATTGATCCGTGGTTAAATGGTACAGAGATTAACTAGCATTGCATGAAAAATAATGCAGATTTGACTCAACATGAGGAGTCTAGACTGCCAGTTCTAATTAAATGTTGTAACTGGTTCTAATGTAATGTTGTGAAAGATGAGAAACTCTATCTACTGGATGCAACTAGAAATGAGCAAACTGATTGCTTACACAGATGATATTGGATGAAAGCTACACTTGTTTCAAAATTTCTTGAAACTTGATTAACTCACAGGAAAATTGATAGATCTACATATAACCCCATCAAACAATTCCTCACCTCAAACGTAATGAATCCAGTAGCCAAAAAAGGATTTGTAAGAGATATTCTAGTGTATGCGTATAAACGCCACTCGGTTTACCACAATCGATCAGAAATGGCACTGATAACTCGAGAAGTTAATTGCCCCAATTTTTAATCGAAGTTTTTAGCTGTAACAGTAATTCGCGCCAATACATATGTGTCCATCAGAAAACGAGACGATATATTTGCGGATTTGCGCGCGTAAAACGTGCGTTGTCGTTCATCGCTAGCAGACAACTATTGTCGGTAAGAAAGTAATCGATTCTGTCGACTTCACCGGTATTTACTTTCAGTTCAGCAGCTGGTGTTCATAACCTAAAGAGTTTTTATTCTTGTTTTATTCCATTTTATTCTGAGTGATTTTTCCAAAGACGTCATTCCAATAAGTATAGGATTCTGACCTGACATCAAATCGTGAATATGATAAAGAAATGGTTACGAATTCTCTAGTAAACATTTAAAATAGTTTATTATTCATAAGAGCCCTTTTACCAAATGGCGAACCGTACAGTGAAAGACGCGAAGTCTATTCGCGGAACGAATCCTCAATACTTAATCGAAAAAATCATCAGATCCAGAATTTACGACAGTAAATACTGGAAAGAAGAATGTTTTGCTCTCACTGCTGAGCTTCTCGTTGATAAGGCAATGGAGCTGCGATTCATTGGTGGTGTGTTTGGTGGAAATGTCAAACCCACACCTTTTCTGTGTCTCACATTGAAAATGCTCCAGATTCAACCAGAGAAAGACATCATCGTTGAATTCATAAAGAATGAAGAGTTCAAATATGTTCGAGCTCTGGGAGCTTTCTACATGCGACTCACTGGTACTGCCTTAGATTGTTATCGTTACTTGGAACCTCTTCTGAACGACTATAGGAAATTGAGAAAACAGAATAGGCAAGGACAGTTTGAGTTAATACACATGGATGAATTTATTGATGAGCTCTTGAGAGAAGAGAGAAATTGTGACATTATTCTACCTAGGATACAGAAGAGACATGTTCTTGAAGAGAATAATGAATTGGGTAAGATTAAAGACATTTTTCTCTGCTTTTTACAATCAAAGTGCACCATCACAATATTATTTCACAATTGCAGAGGCCAAGATTTCAGCACTTGAGGATGATTTGGATGAGAATCTGGAAAGCTCTGAAGATGAAGAACCACCTCCTCCACCCAAAATAAAGAAAGATGGCCATGAAAAGGACAGAGATCGTCATAGGGATGACAAAAGGCACTCTCGCTCCAGTAAAAAAGATAGGGGTAGATCTAAAAGCAGATCTCGATCTCGTGATAGAGATAGAAGGGACAGAGATAGAAAGAGAGACAGGGACAGATACAGAGATCATCGAGATGAAAACAGAGATCGTGATCGCGATCGAGATAGGAGAGACCGGGATCGGGACAGAGATAGACGAAGAGATCGAGATCGGCGACATTAATGACTCTTTGGTAAAATTGAGATTGAAATTCTAACATACTTTTCATCAGTTTTTTTGACATAGACTCAATTGCAAGTAGGATGCCTTATAATTTGATCTTTTTATTCAAATAATTTAACAAGGTAAGAACAATATATATGTACAAAATGGTATAACTTACATAAATTACAGGTTCAGATGCCTATCTAAATTTCATCTATATTTACAAAAGATCATTCTAATACTACAGTAAAAATGTCTGTAGCTCAAAAATGTCTTATATTACAATTCTTGCAATCAATTCCTGTAATTAGTTTTGTAAATAGCTAAGAACTTTTTTACAATAACCAAATATGTAATCTGAGTGGAATGTATACTGGTCTGTAAAGATTAGCACTGAAACTTGATTAAATTATTGCCCTTTTGAAACATCAATAATATGTACAATTCCCAATGAATAACATCCTCAGGGGTGAATTTTGTTCAGTTTTACAATGAATATCTTAGAATGTGGGTGAATTTAGAATAAATAGGCGGTCTTCTTCTTTTTTTATCCACTTCAAAAGTTTTCCAATTGCATTGATGGCATCTGTCTTGGTAATTAAGGGTTCAAATGTCACATACAATTCAAATCCAGAAGTTACCTGCAAAAATATGTAAGTATACAGTCTTGGAAAATATTACTTTAATTAGGAATAGCATAACTCATTGCAGCATACCCATGCCAACATTGTCTCTCTATCCAATTGCTGGAAAATTAGTTTCAAAGGTCTGCTTGGGGAATGGAGTCTGTGATGCAAGCTTTGATAACACCCAAGCAACCTGGAAAAGAGTGCTATTCAGTATTGATACTCTTAAAATAGACAGACTTGTTTCTAACTGACCTCTGGATTTCTTCATCTGTAGTATATGGAGGTTGGAAACCTGGACTCCAAAATTGAGCAGTGCTTTTACATTTATATAAAACGTGCCTCATTTCAGGCAATCCAATTTCAGCAGTTGTAATGGAAACCTTATTCATAGATTCATTTATGGCCTCTAAACAAGTAGTTCGTCTCAATTTTTCAATAATTTTCTGCAAAAGAGAGTGATTATAGTCGATACTCTAGAAAGATCTTGTCAGGCCTAGTTCATACAGTACCTGTTTGGCTTCTGATAGTGTGAAAAATACATCTCTATCAACAGTCAACAACAATAAACAGGCTTGACAGTCTTCTGCTAGGTAAGAAACATGACCATGCATGAATCCATTGGAATCAAATTTTGGCAAACAAATTGGTGTCCAACTTTCGGCAGTCTTGAAAGATTCTGAACTGTCAATCAAGTTCTGGATCAAATGGAGATCGGCTGGATGGATGTAAAATTTTTTCATCCTCACAAGAGTAATCAACTGATTATTAGCTAAGAGTATTGCGAAGACCAGATTCTGTTAGCAAAAATAACAGGATCAGATCAGGAAAAAGTTTCACATTTATTCAACACATGAAAAGATTGTCATTACCTTTATTTTACCACAAGTTTGCACTATTGTTTGGGTAATTGTGTCGCGCACAGATGGCACAAGAGGTAGACACTTCACAGCACCCAAAAAAAAAGCTGGCTCTCGATCCATAAAATTCAACAAATGATCCAACAACCTCTCACTGCCAGTTAGCAGCCGCCTCAGATCAAAATTCCTTCTCTGCTCATACACCCTGACTAACTGAGCCTGTGTTAGGACAGAAACTATTTGGCTGTATACATATCTGTAATATGATGATAAACTTTATAGAATTTAAGCATAATTCAACTGTAGAGACAACTTAGTAACAACAAACTTACGAAAGCTGATGTACAAGTTGAGGCACACTTTCAAGCGTTTTAGAAACGGTTACTAAAATCAGAGGTCCTCTTGAAATGAACACAAAATTTGAGTCGCCAGCATGAATGGATCTGATCATATCATCACCAGTTTGGACAAATGATACAAGAGCTTGCATAACTCCCATAACTGTGACTAGTTTATCTTCTGAGCTATGCCTAGAGTAAATTGGCTTTCCAGCCTGGCTCAAAACAAACACATGTTTCCTCTGAGATAGCCATGATTTACATCTCAGTGGATCAGCATCCAGACTGTTCTGTCTCATCATTTCCTGAGATAATTTGTCCTGTAGATGGGAAAAGTGAGAATCAAATGAATTGCAGTGAGCTATCCTAATGTGATACCATATATCGTTAATCCAACGATAAGAATGTTCATTTTTGCACATGTAGAAGCACTTTTTTTGTAAAAAATATGTGATCAAAACTTGATAAACCATTACTATCGAAATCTGTAGTGTTATTGGGTGAAAGGCACCAGGTGAAACATAAAAGCGTTCAAGAATCACTGTAACCACAACCACCTTATCCTGCTTACCACATCATCAGAGTCCGCACAGGAAGATTTATCAAAATCATCAGCTGTGGGCGTCTCCAGGGTAGACGATTGCGGCTGCTGCTGGATATCGGAGATAGTGCTGGCGCTGACCCTCTGTTGAAAATCGTCGAGGTCATCTGTGAGGAGCATCGGCTCCGCGGAAGCACCCGGCTCGATTCCCGGTTCCACGATGTCATTGTCCTCGTCGAGAGTCACCGTCGTTGTGGAACCGCTACCACTAGCCATATCGTCACTCTTTCACGTGTTTTACGACTTCAATAAGATTGTCCTTGAAAACTTCATCCCTTATTTCGTATAGCTTAGGTGTTGCCTCACTTCGCAGCGAACGGGTAAGTATACAAGTGACAAGTACAGGATGACGTGCGCGGCCAGCTGATGTGAGGACGATATCTGACTGACATTCAAATCGGCATAGCGGCGATCTCTGACGATCTCAAGTAAATTCAAACAAGTAAATTCAAAGAAACGCACTATAAGTATTAGTATCTGTTAGAAATTGAAGAGTTCGGGTTCATTTCGATATTGTACTCGACTCATTGCTTGCATAGAGATCGCATAACTCTTTACCACACGTAAAAGATATAACGAAATTAGCACCGATTCTGATCAACGTTATGAAATTTTAGTATGTTTCACAGTAAACATAGATAGTAAAGAGATTGATCATAGTACCTATGTAGATAAATTACAAAGAAAGTTTACGAATCATAAAATTATTTTATTATCTTTATCAAACAGATCTAAAATATTCACAATCCATTTACATTTATGTGTACAATCTTATCGTTGCATCGGCACCTGCCGAAAAAATCCAAGGTTGAATAGGATGGAATAACACATCCAAAATACCAAAGTCATTGAATGCCTCGTGATTACACAGTCTTTTAAGAGGTACAATGAGAGGATTTTGTAGAAGATCGCTGCAATAATGAAAATTAGTAATCATCAGCCATTGAGTCCTGTAATTGTAATCTTTTAATTTTGAACATACCTGTAAACCATCCCATGACACACTATTAAGCCCCTGTCATCTGCCCCTGATGCAAATAGTGGATACCTCTTGTGATAAGCTACACTGCGTACTCCTGTTCCATGGAGACGAAGAGTTTGGTATGGCTTAGTACTTAGATCTAAATCAAACCATAACACCTTTTTGTCATATGTGCCAACAAGAAGATTGTCTCCACCTGATGATTCAAAATATAAGTTATTCAAGAAGAAATTGAGGGCAAAATAGATCTAAATCAAATAAATTGACGTCTACCTGGATGAATTGCGATTGATGATATCCACTGAGCACTAGTGAGCAATTTCTTCACCATTTCTTGTTTTGTTAAATCATAAATCCGGACGTTTCTCTGAGTCTAAAATTAATGAGATATGGAAAATAGTTTGTAGAAAGACTTATTTTAATGCATGTTCAATATGACAAATACTCACTGCTACAAAGAAGAAGGGACGAACAGGATGAAAAAGAGCACATTGCACTTGTCCTTTAGGTCTCCCAATTGGTATATGAGACCGTCTTTTAGATAACTGATGTATGAGAACAGCCCTATTTTGTGCCTCCGGCATCACAGTGGCAAAATAATCTCCTTTACCATGCCATGTCACTTGTTTCACTGTCTTGAAATGACTCAAAACAACCCTGATTCCCATCTTCCAATTCTCTGGATTATCAACCTCTGTTTGTTGCTCCCACTGCACTACACTTTTGACTCTTTCAGGCACTGGAAAATTATTGATCAATAAAAAATAAACATTTTTAAGGAACATACACTAGAACACAGTCTTTACCTATGGTATCACTTTGAGGTATGATTTCTAATAATTTATCTGCTTTGCTTAAAATCAGGTGATCTCCAACACCAGGATTGATCAAAAACACTTTATGATCAGCTGCCACAGCTATCAAAGGCAGATTCTGATTAGGACACCAAGCAACACTTCTGATGACACCACCACAGTCCACTACTTTGACACATCTCCCAGTGCTGATTTCCCAAACTAGAAAGAATGAGATCCAAACAATGATTTACAAGTATAAGCAATGAAAACAAATTATTCTAATACTTACTCCTCAATGTCATATCATCTCCACCACTAGCAAGATATTGACCTGCTGCTTCCACAGAGATACTCCTAATCATATCTGAATGTCCTTTATAAATCATTGATTGAGTTGTAGGGAATGGTTGCAAATCTTTAGGGCTGGGTAGTTGAGGTACTAAAGACTCAGGCTCTATCGTCAATTTCATTTTGATTGCTCTTGGGCATAGATAAAGATCCAAGCACCTTTGAAATCTTTCTTTTATAAATCTAGAGTATGCTGGAACCTGCCTCAAAGACTCATACTTCTGAGGGATAAAATGTAATTTTCTCTTCCATGGTGCTGTTTTCAATTTATTCCACTCTTTCAACTCCCTATTATCAAATAGATATTCAGGTGGGGGATTGTAACTTTCCGCGTGACCAGGGAGAAACCGTTTTGGTGCTGGTATATGCTTGTGGATTCTCCTCATTTCTTCAGCTTGGTCATCAGTTTGCCAGAGCATGTAAAACTGAGGCTCTTTCGATTTTTCTCTACGTTCTTTTGCCATTTCTGCACTTGATTTTATCCATCCCATTTTCAGCGCATGAACTAGCTTTGAAACTTTTTTTGCCTCTGGTTTTGAAGGGAGAAAAGATCTCTTATGTTCAGGGAATTTTCGAAGTGGTGTCTTCATGACTTCAGAAGTGAACCAATCCACCCAAGGCTGGAAGTTGAAAATAGTAGGTGATAAGTATGAAGAAGAGTTACAGAAACAATGCTATTCTTAATCAAACTTACAGCGTACTCATCGAACTGAGCATCAGGAATTCTTTGTTTTTGGATTCTAGTAATGAGATCTATGTCTGCTTCACTTAGTATAACATCTTGTCCTGTTTGATAGTCCTTAACTGTTCTCCAAAAGTCTGGATCTTCCATTCTCTTGAGGAATGCATCTAACTGATCTCCTTTTTGTGGTTTCAGAATTTTTTTCCCGTCCCAGTCATAACCAACATGTTCAGCATCATCATACCATTTTATGGGTATATTTCCCACAGTGTTCCTGATATCCTCTTCATCTGAAGTGTCACTTTCATATTCATCAACATCCTTACCTCCAGGTGGAACATTGCTCTCTGTATTCCCTGTCTTTTTTACAGATTTTAGAATTTTCCCTGGTTGAGTTTGTACATTTTTTGTCTTGCTCGTTTTTTCTTGAGAATCTGACTCAGATTCATTATCACTGTCTTCATTTTGAATCTCTTCACTGGAAGTTTCCTCCTCTTCTTCTTCTTCTGAAGAATTCTCGTAATGAGAGTCTCCATCATCGGATTCGAATATAGGTTGATCTTGTTCTTCATCTGATTCTTCTTCGTCATTTTCACCTACTTCATCATCTGAACTGTCATCCTCGGCATCAATCTCTCCAACTAGTAAATCCTCTGTGCCTGAATCCTGGAATATGGTATGTTCATAAGATTTAAGAGTTATTCCCCAATCTTCATCGAGCTTTTATGATGTTCAATCATAATTGATCATTCTTTTTTGGTCAGATACAATTAAGTACTGTCATAAAAGCACATTCAGAGATGGTATTAGTTTGGGCAATTCGTTTAGTTTGCAGTCATATTTGTTCGACTTTCTCAAAGGTTCATGTTACTACATCAATAGTATTGCAATTATCTCGATATTGCTCCTCCTTAATGATATTTTGATCATCTGATCGTTTCACGACCAAATAATGAGACAATGAATAATATGTAGGACTTTGCAAAATTTACCTCAGGGTCCTCAGAATCAGACTCTTCATCTGGCAACTTCTGTTCAGTTATCTTCGCAATCGTTTCAGGATTTTGCTTTCTCTTCAGCACTTTCTTTTTTTCTTTCATTTTTTCAGACTTTCAGAGGAAACTTCTTCACAATCCAACATTTATTTCAATTCTTTCTGGGGTTATGAACCGGCGATTGATATACAAAACATGTGGCCAAGTAGCGCTTATTGAGATCAACAAGCCATGTGATCGATCGCTCACTCTCGAGTCCCGCACTATCGAGAGCGCCTCTCGATCTATCGAAAATGGATTCGAGTTCCATCGAATTTTCAGATCAGACGACGAGTATGAGATGAGCTCTACCCTCCGCCTCCCTAATAGAGACCTTCCAGGGGGCTCCAGGAAGTTAGCGGACGAGGTCAGAACCAAGTAAAACCAATTACACTCAAAGATTGCTCTGTTATAGCGGATCAAAGACACTTATGTGCAACTTTCATGCTCCCTGCCTCCTTTTCGAGTTATTCGCAAAATAAGTTGAGACCTCCCATCCCAAAGTCAATCGCCACTTCTGTTGGCTTAACGCATCAAAAAAATAATGTAGAAAGACAGATCGATAGATTTTTGAGTGCTCCATCAGCGTCCGTTGGAATTTCTGTGGAATTCGCAAAATTCATTGAAAATTTATAAAAAACGAGATTGTAGACTCCAACTTCCCGCTCGAGTGGAGGTCGATGCCACGATCATGCGCAGTATGCTGGGTCATGGTAGCCAACTGTCGCATTTTTCCTGATTAGCCCCTGATTTCCTGATTTTACGGGCCCTGAAAACGTGAAAACGGGAATTGACGGCATTGTCTTCTGCTAGTTGTTTATAAACAGACGTCGAATAAAAATAGATACTTTTTCGGCCAACTTTATGCTGCGTTACTTCTGGACTAGCACTGTCCTTGACTGTCCTGGAATATTCCCTGGGCAGCCGATATAGAGGAGGTGCTCTCTGGGTAGAGATCCAACAGCGAAAATGAGAGTCCATCTTTATTATCAATCAGTCAGAAAGTTTGAGATAGTTTTATTGTGGCCTTTTATTGAGTGCACAGGATCCTCTTGTGATTGATTGATTTCTCAGCACCGTGGAGGCTGTTGTTCCATTGAAATTATTGTAGGCATCTCTGTCGACTCTGACCACGAGTACCAGATCTCTGACAAGGATCATGAAATAGTACCAAAAGGTGAATGAAATCTTGCAAGATCTCTTCTGATTTAAGTTATGAAGTTGCCACCACACATGAAGAGAGAGCGGTTTTATTAAGATAACATCAGGCGTGGATTACTATGGAATTGAGGGTTCTGTACCAGCGATTGATTAGTTTTTGAACACTTATTTGCAGCAATGTTAAAAGTAATGACTATCCTTTATGACTGTGCGGATGAGGGGTAGTTCTATGGACCACTCAATGGCAACTTCCTCCTACTTCTTCTCATCCATCAGTTTCAGAAAAATCTGTTACACATTGAATCACTCAAAACTACGTCTGTAAATATTCTCATAGTTTCACATACAAATCCTCAAATTAAATGCAACTGGAGATAGACATTCAGAAATTACTGTGGTATTGGAGAGAAATGTTGGGTAGACAGTTGAGAGTGTGACACTGGAATCTAAAAGATATGGTCGGATCAATGATAGTTTATCTTGTTAATCAAGTGCCGGGACAATCACTCTTAACTATTCAATCATGGAGTGAAGTGGCAGGCTGATCGACCAGCTAGCATGGCTTGAAATATTGGGCCCCATACAAGGATCTAGTTTGATATCGCCCTTTATTTCAACCCTTTTGCAGGAATTTCTTTCCATCATGCCAATGAAAAAGCAGTAAAAATCACATTGAATGACTTTCTGAGGCTGTTCACTTACACAACTTTCAAGAGTGGAACTCTTCGAGATAGAACTTCTTTGCTTCACTGGTGCTTGAGACAAGACTAAATTTCTTGAAATCCAAAGAGAAAAACTATAGGAGTGCCTTTTTGTACACCCAACAAAATTCCAATCCATAGAAGGGTATGTCAAGGAACTCGTTTGTAATCGTCATCTCAAATAACACGCACCGCCTACCCCTTACCTTTTTTTATACAACCACAAGGACATCATGAAAATGGCCGCAATCGTAAGGACGTTTATTTTCCAGTACTCAGAAAAGGCTTTTTAGCATATATCCCAAGTTTGGTGCAGGGTTAATTAAATCATAAAGGGAACTTGAAAATTGAAAATCACGTGTAACCGCCCTACTTTACGTAATCTATTTTTTATAAAAAGCAATGCGTGTCAATGAGTTTCTTGGTTGTTCTTTCGTACTCTGTGAGAAAATAAGTTGCTCAATTTGAGTGTCATTTCTTCTTAATCCTAACAGTTTTCTCATTTTGAACGAGAAAAATGACATTCTTCCTATCTCAATTACAAGAATCTCATCCTGTAAGAAACTCTTTCCCATTTAGAGAATTCATGAAATTTATTTGGCTATTCCAGAACCATGATTTCGTATACTACAAAATGGATCTGAGTAATCATTTCCTACTTGCTCATCTAACGTATGATGAGAGAAAACTCTCAAAACCCAGGGAACTTTGAATCCGTAAACTAACAAAATATAGCCTGAGATTTCTGGAAAGTAGCAAACTAATCTCAAAACCAGTAAGACTCCATACGCGATCCAGAGCTGATCATTTCGCCAGAGATGTGGAATCTCAAACTAACCTGCTTGCAAGCACGCAAAGAATCTTACTGGATAAAGTGATGGAAAATATTTGTACTTTTCCTGCTTCCTATCACCCTTCTCCTCCTGTTCAATAGCAGTCGACTCAGTCGAGCAGCTATTCTAATATAATCTTTCTGTTCGACGCTTCCCACAAACTTGGGCTCAAGCGTTGATTGGATCATGCTCGGTCAGCGCGGAGCTTGCAAGCTCTAAGGAAACATATCAAAACGCCCATGTTCCCTATCCGATCGTTGGCACTCACGACTGGCTATACACATGAGACAAACGTTTAGCCTCCTTCCGAGAGCTGATCAAGCTTGCACTATTAATCGCAAGCTCACGGGTGAGAGCGGAAGCAAAATTCCGTCTTTGCGTTAAATAACAAAATTCACAAACGCGCTAATGCCTGTCGCATGTCATTATTTGCACATGAAATTAAAGCAATTCGTAAAATATTCTCTGATTCAGTTAGATAACACGTACAATAAGGTAAAAGCACCAATAATGGAACAGAAAATCGAGTGCTCTTTGATCACTTGAGTTTCGGAGAAACAATTTGAGTCAGCTATATGATCAGATTGGTTTAGATTGTAGAGAAACTCTTTGCGAACAGTTTGCTAAAAAGAAAACCCCGAAAGGACTTATAGAATTTGAGTAATTAGTATTTTACGGTAGCATGTTTTGCTCCTCTAGTGGAACACCGTCTTTCAACCTAGGGACCAGTAGTGGAACGCATGAAAGGAACCTATAGTGGAACAGACAATTAATCTAATTTGAAGTATTTTCGTTGTGTCAGAATAGATTAATTCACTAAATACGAGGTATATGTACTTGAAAAAATACGATTCGTTGACTTGAAATCTCATTTAAGGTTCGAAATTACCTGTTCCAGTATAGCTCCCACTTTCAAGTGCATGGAACCTACGATGGAACAGCCAACTAAGTGATACTTCACTTGAACAAAATTCTATTCAGATGCAATTTGTAAAGTAAATTACTTTAGTCTGCCATAAATACAGACGATTTGTACTCAAAATCATATCATTCATGACCTCAATGATTATCTATAACTAGCTTTGTTGGAAAATATGGTTCTGTTCCGGTATAGGTTCCGATTCAAAGATCGTGGCACCTATACCGGAACAGTCATGTTAGTGAACTTATTACATCACAACTGTGCCTTGACAGGTAAATTACTCGAATTCATCAATTAGGTAATCGAAAAGATATTGTTCATTAGCTTTGATCCTTTAAAAAGCTAGATTTCACCAAATCGCGGTTCGTTCCACTATTGGTCCCATTTTTCAGGGGTGGAACCTGTAGTGGAACACCCCATTGTGGGTGGTTGGAGCACCATATACTTTATGATTTTCTTGTGGAGTTAAAAAGCTCTTCCTACATATCGCAATGCATGAGCTCAAATTCCATTACAATGAAGAGCATGTTAATATTTTTTGTTTGACGATTGGTCTGTTTTTTACGGAGAAAATCCTTGTTCCGGTATAGGTGCCAAATTTCAGTATAAAATACGGTGTTCCACTATTGGTGCTTTTACCTTACACTCGAATCCGATTGTTCTGACCCTGATTATAATGAAAGGCTATGAGGAATAGTCCTCAACCGTGTGGTTGGTTTCAATTATGAATCAACGTAATCAAGTCCGACTATCGCTAATCAGCAATAACAATCAGTCGGGCTGTAATGAACGAAAAACTGAACAAATTTTGAGTCTTGACAATCGCCCATAACGAATTCTTCACCATAATCCATAGCATCCACGTGTGTAAACACACGGCCTACGCACCAAAATTAATACATTCCTTGCACTTAAAAATAATTATTGTTAACAATGAATAATGAGGATGAAATCAACAGTGTAAGTGAATGAGGTCCGGAAAATTCTGAGATACAATTGAGGGGGTGGGTGGAAAAAGGGCGTAACCGCCATTATGCCCTTCTTCCGGATACCGCTTTTTTCGAGCCTCCGTACCAAGATCTACCACCCCCCGAAATCCGTTTCTTGAAAGACCCCAAAAACGGTCTGGCAGATAAAAGGGCGTAACCGCCATTACGCCCTTTTTTCTGCCCGATAAAAGGGCTTAATGGAGCTTAAGCCCTTTTCATCAGCAAAATGATTGCACTTATGCCCTTTTTTCGAATATCACGACAGTTATGCCCTTATATCGGGAAAATTATTGCACCTACGCCCTTTTTCCCGAGCTTTTTCCGAATATCGCGCCATGGCGCGTGGAAAATACAGATGCAAGGCCCCGTGAGTCCTGTTTATCTGCGAAAGCAGAGTGACACCCACTGCTAGATTTTAGTTCTAGTTCTGAGATAGATTTTACGAATTCTCTGAACCTATATGTCGATTCACATAACCAATGGCAATATACTCGGAATTTTTAAAGGGTTATAAAAAATTTGATAAATTGCACCAGTAATCGTAAGCTGTAACCCGTGTGATGAAAGATGAAACTGACATTTCGCGAAAATGATAACTTTACCGGACGGTGGTCTGTCTAATGGTAATTATGGTAATAACCCCGATTCATCAATCTAGTCGATTTCGTCGAATTTTCAACGAATCTTAAATAATCACGCATACATTATTGCACGGAGAGAAATAGGTCGTGCGCTGTACTAACTGCCGGGTAAAAAATTAGTGAGACGTTTTAGAAAGCGCTGGAATTTTTCGCACGGAGGAAAAACCAGCTATTAATGATGAACAGCACAATTTTCGATTTCTGGTGGAATATTCATGATTCTCATCTATAGGATTGAACTTGTAAATACAGAGTTTTTAGAAATAATTTCCATAAACTTGTTCCTTGTATGAGGAACTGAACTTGGATCCACCCGGATCGGAATTTCGTGACATTTTTGCAAATGTTAGTTAAGAAGGCAATTTCTGTCATGATTGTTCATTAAATTTCCTATTTTATATAAATTCGGATTCACGTGCATGACAGCACAACGGTAAGCTGCGCTCTGGCCCTAATAAGATGAACTTACACTCAACTGAGTTCACACTCCAAAGAAGGATGAATAATATCCAATGTTGCTGGAAAATGTCGGCAATTGTTAAAAAGTTGTTTTGAAAATTTTTAAACCTCTCGCTTTAAGGTGAGAATGCGTTTTTGTATTTGTGAAAGCCTCTTGGGAATATTCGATCACTCAAGGAGTCAATTCAATGAAACTTCACCGCGTCATGTCAAAATACGCTGCAAAAAGCCATTTGCGCAAGGCTTTCTCGTTTCCTATCGATGATCCAAAAGTTGAAAATCATGGAAACCTCTTGTGTTATCATCATTTATTCAACAACCCTTTAACTTTCCTTTATCAATATTCATCATCATACTACCCCGCTCGTGTATAAAATAAAAATTCTCAATCACACAATCAAAGGTTCAGCATCTATCAAAAATATTTATTAAATCGTTTCTATCCAGTTATTCTCCATATACCACTTGCAAATGCTGTATTCTACACTTGGTGTTATAATTGATCTTTCAAGTTGAATAATTTCCCGGGGTCAGAATGAATCTAGGAATGCCGCCCAGCGGAAAAGGGCGTTGTGAAAGATATCAAAATTTCAAAGAGATCGGCAGAAGTGTGCGCAAGTTTCCAAACGCCATAGAAATATAGATAAAAATTAGTTTTTCGCGAAATGGGAATGTTAATCGAATTACCGTTACAACCAACTTCTTGAGAATGATAGAAAACTAGCTGGAAACAATCTCGGTGGATTTATGTTGCGAAGTTTGGACGCTAGAGATTTTGGCCAAACTTAATTTGAGAATTTTGGTTAATTATGTTGATATTTCGGCTCATGTTTAATAGAAAAGTTTCAATATGTGGAGTTGAAAATTGACTGATTGTTAGTGCATTGCTATATGATTAGGAGCCATCCCTGGAGAATTCATACAGATTAGTAGAAACGTTCTCGAGATCTGGAGAAAAAACTGCGAATTAGAAATGAGAAAAAAATCAAAATTCAAGTTAAAAATATCCCTGGAGTCATAATAATTCGGTGAATCTCAAAAAAGACTGATGGGCTTATTCCACAAGGACGTTGAACAATGCCTTAGAATTTCAAAGAGATCGATGAAAGTGTCTACTAGTTTTTGATTGACATAGAAGGGAAAAAGAAAAAATAATTTTGAGATAAATGGAATTGACAATCAAAACTCGTTATTGACTGATCTGTTTTGAATGTTCGAGAAATACTTAGGAAAAAAGATATGATAATTTATATTGAGAGTCTTGGATGCCAGCACGTTTGGACCAACATGGTCTGAGAATTGAGTTGAAGTTTAGGTAATCAATTTGAAGTGGAAGATAAAATATTCAGAGTACGAAGCCGTCAATGGACTGGGGTCATGATTGATCAAATTAAGAGCAAACCCTTTAAGTTTCAAGATGATTGATCAAGGGGTTCAAGAGAAATCGCCTGACAAAGGGAAGACAACATGCAGACACACGTACATACGGACATACTTGAGCGGGCTGAAACAATGCGCTCGAGGGGGCGTGGGTTCGAATCCCGGTCGGGTCACTCGGGATTTTTTTCCGAGTAACTCAATCGAGAACGCGAATCCTTGCGCTCCGACAAAAAAAATGATAAAATGCCTTGAGTGATGAGTGCTCGGCCAAAAATTCAAAAGAACGTTTGGGCTTCGATAAGGGTTGGTGGTATCCTCCCGGGTCCGTGTCGAGCGTTGAACTTCGCTAAGACTGTCATTGACAGTCCAGAAGTGTCAACGGAGAGACCGCATGGATGTCATAGAATTGATGGAACCACTGGTACTTGTCGAGTCTGATCAAGGCGGTGAGTAATGAGTATGGGCCTGCATACAATGCAGATCATACTCGAAAAACACCGCGGTAGTGCTTGAACTCTCGTAGCAACTCTCTGATAGAGTCCGCTCGAAATTTCGCACCTACCTGATAGAGAAAATTGGAAAAATGACTAAAACTGGAAATATGACAACGGCCTCCACGACAAGGCGGTGGGGGTAACGCGTAAAAACTCGAAAGAGTGTACTTTGGAAACAAATACAATACAATACATACGGACATACACAAGGTGTGATTTAAAATAATTCCCAGGGAGCGTTGTAAAGCAAGGGTAAAATTTATAGGGGTACCATTCGATAGGTCTCGGCGAACAGAATAAGACAGATAGGCCCTCATTTGCTTAAGGCTCGAACTATAGCGAAACAAAATAAAAAGTACCAAAATCGTACCAAAATTACCCAATTTGATGGTATAAGAAAATGGGGACTGTCATCCATAGTAAGTATTAAATTAATTGGTAGTACCACAGAAATATTATTAAATTCCACCGTCCTCATTTTTGTGGGCCTCGGATACGAGTTTCATTATTGATGTTATGTGCAGGTGGAAACTTAATTCTCAACAGTTTTAACATATTTGCACCACAGATCCACAGATGTATGACTCTTCCGCAACCAACAATGGATCCGAATACAGAAATAACTTGGCATCATTTTCAACAGAACTTGACCGAACCAGACACCATCATTCAGTTGATCATATTCTCAAATTTCTGATAGGACCCCCCATCTTTGATTATCTTATCATTGTAGTCTATGAAATCTCAAGAATCTTATATAATCGTGTCTTTTTACTACGTGGGCGACGTACTCTGGTCTCTGATGCACAGATTATAGCTTCTTGATTTCAATCAAACCAGTTCTTGAGCTCGTTTTCCAAACCGCGGTTTTCTTTTTTCTTCAATCCATAATGGAACATGTCAGATTCAAAAATTTCTGTTAGATAATTCAATATACACTACCGGTCGAAAGTTTGTATACACCTGAAGAACAAAAGTTCGATTTTGATCACTCGACTGCTCGGATCTCCTTGGTCCAGAATGACTCTTTTTGGGCTCATTTTGTTGATTCTTTCAAGTACTTTGAGAACGGTTTGGTATTTGTTTCGTGCAGCTCAAAAGTTTCTTGCAAAATCAATCTCAAGCTTTGTAAAATTTTGTAAAAATCGAGTCAGTACGCAAGCCACCACAAGTCTAGCAGAAATTTATGTCTTTAGATGATTCAAAAAGCATCCTCAAGTAGAAGCCAAGAGCTTCAAAATCCGTCCTTGAAAATCATTCTAGGTTGTTCCTGGTCCGAGCTGTGAGTCTTTCGGCAACGGAAGGTTTTTTGGAAAATTGTACCAGTCCTTGAGAAATCGTGAATGGACTTCATATTCGAACTGGTATAAGCACTGTTCTTGGTTCCTCCCACCAGCGGTACGGGAAAATTTGGGAGAAATCAAAGAAATATCACCGTGAGTCCGATTTCCTTAACTTCCTTAAATTTCGGGACTACTTTTGAGAAAAATCTTTCCTGAAGAAAACAGTCTCAGTAGAGACCAGAAACAACCCAGAATAACCTTTTCAAAATGGATATTAAAGCTCTTGACTTCTACTTTTAGAGGCTTCTTGAATCAGCTCAATCCGTTGATTTCCGTCAGACTTGCAGTGGTTCGCGTATTGACCCGATTTTTATAAAAAAATGCAAAGCTTCAGTTTGATTTTGCGAGAGTCTATCGAGCTGGGAAAATGTCGAAAGGAACCTTGAAGTGCTTGAAAAAAGGTACAAAATGAGCTGAAATATATTCGTTTTGGACGAAGGAGATCAGAGCATTCGAGTGATCAAAATCGAACTTGCGCTTTTATAGTGTACACAAACTTTTGACTGGTAGTAGTGTAGATCTGCATTTTCGAAAGAAAATACCTGTTTAAACAATACCATTTATAAATGCGGACCTGGCTTAACAAGCTCAATGCGACGATGAAAAGCGGAGTTTTGTCCCAAAGTGCTGGAGAATATACAAACGCGTGATTTTGCACTCGTAAAAGTCAAACTTTTGTAATTACATCAGTTTGACATCAATTCACGAGATCCTTACGAAATGCGGGTCCCGCCGGTGGGACCCGCGAAAATTACTTCAGTGCAAAGGAAGATGAAGAGAACGATTGAAACAGATGGATTAGTGGTCCTGATATATATCTTTCACCTTTGTGGAAGCGGGTAATTCGCTACGATGGCTAGCATAGCAAAAGTAGATATTCGCGGAAAAGCACTTCCTGAAGTGTGAAAATAAATTATTTTTGATTTTTGGGGGCATGGAAAAGTTGCGCCTGACGATTTACTTCAAGATTAACGTGGTGCAGAAAGGCCTGGATTGAGGCGAATTCCCTTTTATCGAGGAAAACTGAGCGAGTAAAATTTTATGTAAAATCGTGCCACAAAATGTACGTGCTCGCCATGTACACAAAAAGTGGTCTTTGGGCTCTTATAGCAGTGGCATTTGGTGCTTGATAACATAATATGTACCTATATGATGTATCTGCCCGCCCGAATCTCAAACGAGCTCTTCCTTCACCACACTCACAAAGGTCGAAAAAATTAAAAACCACAGCGCACGGAACTGACATTTAGACCCCTTTCTCGATGATAATTTTTTTGCGCGACCCTGGATCGCGAAACTAACAATTGCGCCAAAAAGGGCACAAAAAACACTTCGGAAAAGACCTTTGAGGTTTTTTTCTCAAGCGTTTTAAGGGTTTTTACGAGCAGGCACACATTATTGCAAAGTTTCCACGGTACTACTCATACCCCTTCGACAGCCTCATGCACCAGAGCGGTCACCAATCTGGATAATGAATCACAACGTTGCTTGACCTGCATTCTAAAGCGATAAAGCTCGCACGGCCACCGATGCTGTGATGATTTTTTCTAGCCGTTTAATACACACGAAAACACGAAAAAATTCGCCTTTCTTAGCCAAAAATGTTGTCCGGTGACCGTCAACCTCCTCGTTGAATGTTCAACCACTTGGTTGAATTTTCAACCAAATGGTTCAACTAAGTTTTTCGAAAAAATTTTTACAGTGTAGTCTTTCTCGGAGAGTGCTTCATCGTTTTTTCATCAATTTATCAAAAATCTTTGAAGAACAGCTACCAAGGAATATTCTGGTGTCTTCATTTTGGAACATGAGCCATTCCAAATCGAGTAGTATGGTACATATAATTTAGGCTTCGAGTGCTTATTACTTTCTATAAGAGAAAGTATTGTATCGGTGCGGAAATGTTTGCTTGAAATTTTTTTCAATTTTCTCACCCCCTAGTTCGAGCCTTAAGAAAATGAGGGCCTATC
Organism: Eretmocerus hayati; assembly: GCA_029851415.1. Taxonomy (NCBI): domain Eukaryota; kingdom Metazoa; phylum Arthropoda; class Insecta; order Hymenoptera; family Aphelinidae; genus Eretmocerus; species Eretmocerus hayati. Next base: position 36,102,396 of record CM056743.1, read on the forward strand.
TGTCTTATTCTGTTCGCCGAGACCTATCGAATGGTACCCCTATAAATTTTACCCTTGGTTTACAACGCTCCCTGGGAATTATTTTAAATCACACCTTGTGTATGTCCGTATGTATTGTATTTGTTTCCAACGTACACTCTTTCGAGTTTTTACGCGTTACCCCCACCGCCTTGTCGTGGAGGCCGTTGTCATATTTCCAGTTTTAGTCATTTTTCCAATTTTCCCTATCAGGTGAGTGCGAACTTTCGAGCGGACTCTATCAGAGAGTTGCTACGAGAGTTCAAGCACTACCGCGGCGTTTTTCGAGTATGTAATTGCTTTAATTTCATGTGCAAATAATGACATGCGACAGGCATTAGCGCGTTTGTGAATTTTGTTATTTAACGCAAAGACGGAATTTTGCTTCCGCTCTCACCCGTGAGCTTGCGATTAATAGTGCAAGCTTGATCAGCTCTCGGAAGGAGGCTAAACGTTTGTCTCATGTGTATAGCCAGTCGTGAGTGCCAACGATCGGATAGGGAACATGGGCGTTTTGATATGTTTCCTTAGAGCTTGCAAGCTCCGCGCTGACCGAGCATGATCCAATCAACGCTTGAGCCCAAGTTTGTGGGAAGCGTCGAACAGAAAGATTATATTAGAATAGCTGCTCGACTGAGTCGACTGCTATTGAATAGGAGGAGAAAGGTGATAGAAATCAGGAAAAGTACAAATATTTTCCATCACTTTATCCAGTAAGATTCTTTGCGAGCTTGCAAGCAGGTTAGTTTGAGATTCCACATCTCTGGCGAAATGATCAGCTCTGGATCGCGTGTGGAGTCTTACTGGTTTTGAGATTAGTTTGCTACTTTCCAGAAATCTCAGGCTATATTTTGTTAGTTTACGGATTCAAAGTTCCCTGGGTTTTGAGAGTTTTCTCTCATCATACGTTAGATGAGCAAGTAGAAAATGATTACTCAGATCCATTTTGTAGTATACGAAATCATGGTTCTGGAATGGCCACATAAATTTCATGAATTCTCTAAATGGGAAAGAGTTTCTTACAGGATGAGATTCTTGTAATTGAGATAGGAAGAATGTCATTTTTCTCGTTCAAAATGAGAAAACTGTTAGGATTAAGAAGAAATGACTCTCAAATTGAGCAACTTATTTTCTCACAGAGTACGAAAGAACAACCAAGAAACTCATTGACACGCATTGCCTTTTATAAAAAATAGATTACGTAAAGTAGGGCGGTTACACGTGATTTTCAAGTTTCGAGTTCCCTTTATGATTTAATTAACCTTGCACCAAACTTGGGATATATGTTAAAAAGCCTTTCCTGAGTATTGGAAAATAAACGTCCTTACGATTGCGGCCATTTTCATGATGTCCTTGTGGTTGTATAAAAAAAGGTAAGGGGTAGGCGGTGCGTGTTATTTGAGATGACGATTACAAACGAGTTCCTTGACATACCCTTCCATGCCCAAAAATCGAGCGTGACCTCACAAGGTCCGATGGCATATACCGTCAATCGCTTAGATTGTTTGAGAAAAACTATTCATCGTCAAAATTAATCTAATCTGCCTACTAAGCTGACAACTGAACGCGATGAGTGAAATTTGCGGCCATAACTGTTTCAACGAATGAGGAATTACTTTTTATAACATTATTTTAATGAATTGCATTTTTGCTCAGATCCATGATGAAATAAATTGCAGCGTGATATTTGTGTGTCGTCAATTGTTACGGCAAATAGCGCTATAAGGTTCCTCACAAGCTATATCATTCTAATTAGCCAATTATTATTTCAAAATCAGAATGCATGATCATTATATCAGAGAATTTTAGCTCTGATTTTTGAGTCAGATAGTAAATTGATTTGGCTTGCAGAATGAATCACAAAAATGCGAAAACCCACTTGTGGATTGGAATTTTGTTGGGTGTACAAAAAGACACTCCTATAGTTTTTCTCTTTGGATTTCAAGAATTTTAGTCTTGTCTCAAGCACCAGTGAAGTAAAGAAGTTCTATCTCAAAGAGTTCCACTCTTGAAAGTTGTGTAAGTGAACAGCCTCAGAAAGTCATTCAATGTGATTTTTACTGCTTTTTCATTGGCATGATGGAAAGAAATTCCTGCAAAAGGGTTGAAATAAAGGGCGATATCAAACTAGATCCTTGTATGGGGCCCAATATTTCAAGCCATGCTAGCTGGTCGATCAGCCTGCCACTTCACTCCATGATTGAATAGTTAAGAGTGATTGTCCCGGCACTTGATTAACAAGATAAACTATCATTGATCCGACCATATCTTTTAGATTCCAGTGTCACACTCTCAACTGTCTACCCAACATTTCTCTCCAATACCACAGTAATTTCTGAATGTCTATCTCCAGTTGCATTTAATTTGAGGATTTGTATGTGAAACTATGAGAATATTTACAGACGTAGTTTTGAGTGATTCAATGTGTAACAGATTTTTCTGAAACTGATGGATGAGAAGAAGTAGGAGGAAGTTGCCATTGAGTGGTCCATAGAACTACCCCTCATCCGCACAGTCATAAAGGATAGTCATTACTTTTAACATTGCTGCAAATAAGTGTTCAAAAACTAATCAATCGCTGGTACAGAACCCTCAATTCCATAGTAATCCACGCCTGATGTTATCTTAATAAAACCGCTCTCTCTTCATGTGTGGTGGCAACTTCATAACTTAAATCAGAAGAGATCTTGCAAGATTTCATTCACCTTTTGGTACTATTTCATGATCCTTGTCAGAGATCTGGTACTCGTGGTCAGAGTCGACAGAGATGCCTACAATAATTTCAATGGAACAACAGCCTCCACGGTGCTGAGAAATCAATCAATCACAAGAGGATCCTGTGCACTCAATAAAAGGCCACAATAAAACTATCTCAAACTTTCTGACTGATTGATAATAAAGATGGACTCTCATTTTCGCTGTTGGATCTCTACCCAGAGAGCACCTCCTCTATATCGGCTGCCCAGGGAATATTCCAGGACAGTCAAGGACAGTGCTAGTCCAGAAGTAACGCAGCATAAAGTTGGCCGAAAAAGTATCTATTTTTATTCGACGTCTGTTTATAAACAACTAGCAGAAGACAATGCCGTCAATTCCCGTTTTCACGTTTTCAGGGCCCGTAAAATCAGGAAATCAGGGGCTAATCAGGAAAAATGCGACAGTTGGCTACCATGACCCAGCATACTGCGCATGATCGTGGCATCGACCTCCACTCGAGCGGGAAGTTGGAGTCTACAATCTCGTTTTTTATAAATTTTCAATGAATTTTGCGAATTCCACAGAAATTCCAACGGACGCTGATGGAGCACTCAAAAATCTATCGATCTGTCTTTCTACATTATTTTTTTGATGCGTTAAGCCAACAGAAGTGGCGATTGACTTTGGGATGGGAGGTCTCAACTTATTTTGCGAATAACTCGAAAAGGAGGCAGGGAGCATGAAAGTTGCACATAAGTGTCTTTGATCCGCTATAAAAGAGCAATCTTTGAGTGTAATTGGTTTTACCTGGTTCTGACCCCATCCGCTAACTTCCTGGAGCCCTTCCAGGGCAGGGTTTTCGCTCATTTAAAAAATTTACTAAATTATTAAATTACTAAAATTTGCGTGACAGCGCATGCGCTGGGTCCAGCAGAATCAAAAAGCTTGGTTCACACGATCACATTTACGCGCGCTTTTTAAAACTCGAATTCCTGAAATAAGGAAGAATTTGAAAGAGAATCGGGAAATTCTGATAATTGTACGTTGACATCGAAGACACTTATTATTCATATCCCCGGTCTCTTTTTTACGGTGAACCAAATAGTTTGTCGTGAAAAAGGGACTAAAAGTTTTGTGAGACATTGAATAAACCTTCATTGAACGCCACGCTGAATTTGTAGTCCTTGTTTTCAGAACAAAACTAACTCATTTCTCCCCACTCTGCGATCAAAAGCACATTGAAGATATTAAAGACCAATCTCTTCGATATCTCTGTATAATTATTGAATTTTTACCATTCTCTCTCAAATTTTCCCTCATTTCAGGAATTCGAGTTTTAAAAAGTGCGCGTAAATGTGATTGTGTGAACCAAGCTTTTCAATCCTGTCGAATCCAGCGCATGCGCTCAAGCACGTTTTTTAATAATTTACTAATTTAGTAAAATCCTCACGACTGCGAAAACCCGCCCAACTGAGGACAACCTTCAAAGCATTCCCATTTCCCAAGGAAATAAGAACTTCTCGAGCAAAGCATTTTCCAAAATTCTCACGTTTATCGATCATATTATTTCTTTTCTTTCCAATCACTTTCGATTCGACGCCCGAACTAATAAAGATTCAAGCATCGTGTGGAAATAGGAAAGCCAATAAGTACCTCAGAAATTTGAGGTTAACTCTAATTGGAACCGAACATTTCATTGAAACACCCGGAGAAGTCAGTATCCTACAGCTTCAAAATTGTGTTGTGTGGAATGAATCCGATAATTAAATTAATTGCGCTAAGCAGAGAGCATGTTTCAATCAATGATGAATCTTGATTGATAAAGATGAGCCGCGCCTTGGCTGGCTGCGGTGCGATGTGCCAAAGTTACTCTTCACAGGAATCATAACAAGCTGTTCTAAGCTGACTCACTTGTCAATAACGAGGTTTATTCGTGATGCGTTTGTTCGCTCCTTACAGTAGAAAGTAAGTTTGGATATGGATTATTCTCTTGCGATTCTACTCTTAGAAATTCTTGAGCTTAGCAACTGATATCACGCCTTTTGTATGGTCCAGATTTAGTCAAAGAATGGGTTGTGTCCACAGTCGAAAAGATATCAATGATCTTGATCCAAATGTTTTTCAAGTAATGAACGTTGATGATTTGGGAAACCTAATTATGCCCGGTAAATTGGAGGTCACAGAGTCAGATATAATTCTGTATCAAAAAGCTAAACCTCCAGTGGAATGGCCTCTGCGCTGTTTACGTCGATATGGTTATGATGCAGAGATCTTCAGTTTTGAGTCAGGCCGGCGATGTTCAACTGGGCCAGGAATATATGCCTTCAAGTCCTGTAAGGCTGCACAACTTTTCAGTCTTGTACAAGCTAATATTCAGGTATGTTAGAAAGCTTTAGCTCCTTGCTCGTCAATCTATCACTAGGCTCTATCTTTCCTAATTTTAAGTTATCTTCCTTAGAAATGAAAGTTGCTTATACAAATTACCTGTAGATTGATTTGAATAACAGCAGTTTTTGTTTTGCTTGAATGTAGAAAGTCTATACTAATGGTGATGATGCAGCTTCAAGGGAGGTACCCATTAGCTCACACCCTGGGCCTACTATAACGAGAGTGACAATACCAACAGAACCTAACTATTTAGATCCAACGCCAACCCGTGTTCTACCTCTACCCTCTCATGCCCAGCGAAATGGTCGACTAAGTAGTGCTGACAGTAGTAGTGGTCCAATGTCTCCCCAAGGTACAATGGGTTCTCCATCTCCGCCTCCTCCTTTACCCCTTACATTGCCACCTCCACCACCAATTTCTCAAAATCATCAATCTTCGTTGTACATCAATGAAGAAGTCCTTCAGTCAAGTATCACGGCAGATTCTGAACATAACAACAATAAAAGTCTTGCCAGAAGGTCCATGCAAAGGTATGTTGGACAAACTTGAACTCGTTATTTACAAATGCTGTTCTTATCGACAAATATTATCGAGTCTTGCAGTCTTAATTGTGTAAGAAGGTTGAAACTATCTTTAAAACGTGCTGTAAACTCAATACTAGATTTTTATAAATAACCATACGCTTCCCAATCAATGTTATTTACCCACACAACCTCACACCTACGTTGTTTCAGAAGCGTAAGGTTCGACACATTTCAAAAGTATTTGTTGTCACCCAGTGTACATCACTTAAATACTGCTACAATACAATTACTGACAATATTTCCTGAGATTATCATTCCACAAAATTTGTTAGTCTATATATTATTATCTCTCAATCTCTGATGATTTTAACCACTCCTTCTCTTTGCAGATCTCACACAATGTGTAACTCGACGTCAGTTGGCGGTTTTATGGTATCGGATCAGACCCTAAGCGAAGAGACTCACTCTTCGAGTCTGGGTCGGTCGTCGGCGTTGCCACCCTCAATGTCTACTCCATCTTACATGAACGTGAATCTTGGCAGCGAGGCAAGCCTACTATCACCGTCGTGTGAGTCGATAACAGCACCAACTCGTGACGAAATCGTCACGGTCCAAGCTCTCGGAGGCAGGGCCTACATGAATATCAGCCCCGGTCATGAGCAACTGGAAACAAGAACTAATCGACCCGCGGCTCTCTCGATTCCGCCCATCACCCCGAGTACGCCCGTTGAGTTTGACGACGTTTCAATTACTTCGAAATTGCACTGCTACGCAAATCTGGAGCCTGGAGAAATCGAGGGACTAAGAAAGCGTTTCTCTACTGCGTCTATATCGGACAAGCTGCCTCAGACGCCTTCGCCTGCCCTACCGACCTCTTTGCGTGAGGTAAAATATCTTGTGCTCGACTTGGACAAGAAAGAAACCCTTGCGAGCATCGAATCGACACCCTCTCAGTCGCAGCAGCACCAGGAAATACCAATAGTGGCAACTACACCACCAGACTCGCCGCTTAAGTCGCAGCAGCTGGGATACGTGACCATTGATTTTAATAAGACAGCTGCGCTGTCAAACTCGGTGAACCCAGGTATGGTCAACGACATTGATGAAGGATCGAGAAGAACCAGGCATAACTCCAGTATCAACGAGCTTGTTGCATCGACTTCATCCAGGCACAATTCCTTCATCAGCGAGTGACTCGCAGGACTGATATTAGTGCTACAGCAGTACACTCCGACAACAGGGTGGCGCGATACATCTGATTTGGAGATCAGATAGCTGCTATGAAGCGTTACTGTTGTATTCTAGAAGGGTCTCATGAACCGTGTGTTTCTATCACAATCAACGATTGACTGAAATTTCATCGTAGGATAACGAGTCATGATCTTGCAACTCACGAAAGTTGATTAAACTTGATGAACCAATTTGGATCATTGCTCATACAGTTTCCACACAGGCTGACGAATCGCATTCGTGCATATACATGAAATTTCGAGCCTAAACGTTCTCAACGATAAAACTTTGTAGCATTTTTTACTTGCATTCATTCAAGTCTTTCGATCACGCTAACTCTAAAACTCCGCACAATAGATTTTATTAACAACGATGCCAAACGAGTACTTCCAAAGTTCCACTAGGGATAATGATTCACCCGTCATTCACAGCTTTGAAAAAGAGGGTAAAGATGGAACAGTGATGTTTTTTGTGAAAAAACCAGAATGCAGCTAATTAGGGGAGAAATCATTGCTGATGAAGCTGATGTGACACGTAAGAAATGTAAATACGGTCATAACCGACGATGGATATAATTTTGGAGACACCTTTTCTGATTGACTGGAATACACGAAGTTGTCTCGAGATTGAAATCATGAGAGCGAACAGGTTATCTTTATTTTCCTAATATTTTCTGCATTTTTTGCAGGCCGGGAGCGTCACGAGATTTTGTGGGTCAAAATTACTATTTCTCCCGTGAAGTACTTTTGACTACCCCAGATAATGATGAGCACATGATGAGCATCCGAAAATGAACAGAGTCGCCGGTTCACTGTTTTGAAGATAGTTTGCGAAGTTTTTAAGACTGTCATTTTTTCTACCTTCTGAAATATATCACTTTGTTTAGATGTGATGTGAAAGATACTTCGCGTTGACTAGCTCAACGTTTCCTTATTTTAGGAGAAAAAAGATCACAAACTTGTTCCAAAACTTTATTCATTATTTGATATCATTCATGGAAGTTGATCTTGGATCTGTTTTTAGAGATTACTTATCGATTCTCAGTGGGTTTCTAATAAGTTCAAAAGACTGAAACATTCAATTTAATTACATATGACTTCATCTGTTGACATTAGCTCTTAACATACTCATTCTATGCCATCTTCATTGTTATAAAATCGGGTATCTTGCATTAAATCCATTTAGTTATTTGCAAGGTAAAAATGTATACCACTTTTATGTTTCATGAGGTTTATTCGAATATGCTATTCGGAGCGCTCCGAACCCTCGGATCTCTCTCTCTCTCTCTCTCTCTCTCTCTCTCTCTGTTACTCATTGTATTTAGAGAGAGAAGGGTCCGAGAGTCGGAGCGCTCCGAACTACCATAATCGAATCTTATGAGTCTTCCATATTTGTCTCAATAATAATCCCAGAATAATCAATTTTCAAGGAACCTTTGATGAAAAAAGTAATGAAGATCCTTAAGATCATGGTGTAACTAAAACTTTGGAACAATAGACACTGCATTGGATACTAAGAATCGGGTACAAAATTGTAATTTTCGGTATTGTAGCCCCTTCATTATCAAGGACTGAGTTAATTGTGAGATAATTACCGCATGCAATGATATTATTGCTTATGAAAGTTCTTTGTTGCAGTTATAGAATGTTCATCACTCGATTCAATTGAATAATTTTGTTTGTTTCAGGAAATCATTTATCTACTCTTTGCACATCTCGGGCCTTGATATTTTAAGAACAACGCGTTTTATACTAATGAGAATATCTCAAGTATCCAAACAAATTCTATCAATATCCAAAACAGACGCGTTTTCTGTTAAGAAGTTGAAAATACTCATTTCTGTGCAGGTTTTTTGCGCAATTACTCATTCAAACCTAAAAACGATGATAGAGAACTATCGTATAAAGCCGTAGAAAGTTTGGGTTGGTGGTAATGTAAAAATTCCAAATTCGTATGAGAGCTCAAATAGCTCTAACTATCTCGCATGGACTGGATGTTATAGAGAATGAACAGGAATGAAAAAATTGGAGAAATGAGTTTTTAAAGTTACTCCAGGAATGTCTGTGAATCTCTCAACAACCATGACAGTATTACGCTCGAAATACATGACACGGCATTTGATCCGTAGCTCTGAACCTTTAATTCAACGGCTCTAACAAGAGTATCAAAGTACAAATCCAATGTTTAATATCTTGAGATCTGTTCTTCGTGTTATCTTCCTGCTTTTTGTATATAAAAAAATCCGAAAAGATGTGAGCACATTTACTATTATTATTAAAGGACAAAGTGAAACTTCAGTTGATACCTCCTTCAGTTGTCATGCTCAAATTTTCAATGGTACAGATCATCTTCAGTTGGTAAAAATAATCTCAAATTGCGACAATGATTCTATTAATCATAAGGGTAGATATAAATTAAAGTCGCGTATGAAGGACGAGACAAGTTTTTCTTTTACCAATTTTAGAGTTTTGGAACGGGTTTTTTGCGCGTGAAGTTTTGCCTCAATATTTATTAATCATGAAAAATGGAGGAATTTGATAGTTAAGGAAGAGAGAGACGACGTCTTTGCCGAATAATTGTTGCCATATCCCAATAGGGTCGGTTTTAACAATGCAAGTCATTGTGAGCGGGTAGAATATTTTGAAGTGTACGATAATAGAACCGAATTGTACCTTAGTAGCGGCCATATATTTACATTAACTACCAAAGACAAATGTAATTCCATATTTGTGCCTCGATGCTCATTGTAATATGATTCCAAAAAGTAGTTGCAAGGGCAAAATGTTGAAAACGTCACTTTTTTGTAACAGATTGTCTATATATATATAATACATATTTATTAGAGGATTGTGCCATTGTATAACTATTATTAGTGATAGTGATAGTAAACTGAGCTGATAAACGCGAGAATCATTAATTTGCACCAGATTTACGACGAAACGGTGCCACGTGTAGAACCTTGAATAAGGAAATAAAAAATGAAAAGAAGTCGAAAAGTCAAGTGTCATTGGCACGATATTTATTAAATGACCTCTTTACAATTTACTAGAGGGGTTCTCCCCTGCTCGCTCCGCTCGCCAACCCCCGATAATTTGAAATTATCAAGTTATCCATTAAATTATCCCTGTTCTCATTATCTATTGAGAGCGTTTTCAATTCAATTTTATTGGATTTTCCCATAGCTAACTAATGAATAATGTTCTCCTCAGTAATTCAACCCTACAACTAAACGGTGCCACGAGTAGAACCCTGAATAAGGAAATGAAATGAATAAGAAGTCGATAAGTCAAATCTCAATGTCACGATATTTATTAAATGACCTCTTCATAATTTATTTACAAAGATTGAAATAATGTATCAGCTATCACAAACATAGTGGTAGCCTAATTGAAAATTCATTAACGAAGATAACATTAGATTACTGCAAACTTGCCACATTCAACCTTTTGTCTTCGTTGCTTCACAAGACAATCCGACATCCCAATCTCTCCATTTGTTTTACATATCCTTTTTATTAACTGTGGCTGCAGAGGTTGAACATTACACTATGCCTAGTTGGTTAGTCCAATAAACTGTATAGACTACTCTTTTTGATTTTTGTGAAGTCTAAAAGCATTCCTTCTTTTTATGAAATGATTTGTCAATTCAAAGAAATATAGTAATAAGTAAAGATAGTGAGTTTGAAGTAGTATTGCCACCATTTTCAGTGCTCTTGATAGTTCTCATATAGCAGCGGTGAGTACTTTTGGCCGTTGTAAGAGCTTGTTTGATGCCCTGATGTCAAAACTGAAAGAAATCAAGTAGTCAGATCCATTCTATTGTATACTGCCTTTCAGTATTTTAAAGGAAGTAGTTTCAGTCTCGATACCATAGTAGTCAAATTGATTGACTTTTATCAAGATCATATGCTCAAATCTTCGATAATTCGCTCATTTGCTTGAACTGTGAATTGAATATTAGAGACCAACAGACTCACATAAATGTTTATGAGCATTTAATGCTTCAACTTTCAAATAGCGATTCCCGTACATCAGCGAATTAGTTTTATTTGTCATTGAAATTACGATAAAAATTCGTCACAACCTGTATCCAAGCTAACTAGAACCGGTAGAAAAAGCGAGTAAGTATCTGTATGGTTAGAAAAAAAAAAAAAAAATGATTGGGCAGGTATTGATCGCGCAGTTTTTCGTAATCCGACGATGATTTCGCTGCTCTCCAAGGTAGCGTGTCCAAACTGTCCAACCAATGCTAAGAACTATACCAAACCAAAATTTATGTCTTTGCAAAATTTGATCAAAATCTGACCAATAACTTGGGGCTAATTCCTGCAGAATTGAGATTCAAGACTTATAGATTTTCAAGGTGGGAAAGATAACAGTGATACTTTCTCACCCTTGCCAATTTTAATGCGACCTCATGAAGATGCGCGTCGATACTACGTGAACATTTTGCACTTTAGTACTGAACCGAGTTAGCTTCAAAATTTAAAACACTTCTTCTGTTGGTAAAAATGCCAAACGATTGGCTGTGTCGTTTCGGTAGTATGTATTATGTACACGCTACGGTAAAACTTCATTTCATGAGCCAGCTTGGACAAAGAAGCATGCGATATTTTTAATGTATTACAAGAGTTTGAAATTACAGGTTCAATTTTGATGTCAAGGTTTTAATTGAATAAGACGATAAGGTAGTGTTGTTCCCTTCTATTAATCCGCAGTACGATCGAGAAGTTAGTAGTATCGCAACTTGCGATAGCTCGCATCTCGAAAATGTATTTGTTTTCCAGGGTGCGCGATTGTTGTTGTTGTTTGTAAATTCATAAAAAAAAATCAATAGACCTGAGCCTCAGTATCAACAAAAAATGTAAGGTTATACATTGTATACTGATAATTATCAAGACAAAATCAGCAACAATGAAGAAAGCGCCTAAAGCAGTATCATTTTCAAATCAGAAATAAAGCAAGTATGTTTTTGCAGTCAAAAATTTCAGAATCAAATGCTCTGTTGATGACCTGATTTATTGTTTATCTTGAAACTTCAATCAAGTATCAACCATCTTTTTCAATGTCCATTCCTGATCCTTCGAAAGATATTAGTAGAAAATTCCATAGCTTTAAAACATCTCAAGATGAACTGGCGTCTCATAGAATACATTATACATTGAATGATATAAACTTTTAAAAAACGAAAACAAGTTGAAGTTGATGTAAACAGTAGTCAAGTTGAAAATTGTAATTTAACTATCAGGTTGAAACGTAAATTTATTTCTCCAAGAAATCTGTTTCAAGCTGTCACACACCATGTTCGTCTTAGCAAAAAAAGTAACGCTTTGGCTTGGCTCAACAAACTCATTTTATTGCGAGTTCAATATTTTCCTATTATTCGATTTTGATTTTCAACCCATCAAGAATGAACAATCAGCGCGCTTGCGCGCGTGTCGAATTCTAGTAATTATAATAATAAGGCATACGACAACATCTGTTAGGCTTTCTGGTACCAACACATTTTCAAATCATCAACTTGAAAAAAAATATAGCTCTGTGATTAAGGCAAGATGAAAAAACGGATATCAAAATAGAAAAGTTTTGCAATATAGTTACCTAATATTTTCGTCATTGGCATATCTAGCGTGGAGATCTCGACCTAGACCTGCGTGGTGATCTGCTTCTTGATCGTGATCTTGACTTGCTAAGGGACTTCCCACGTCCATTTCTGCTACGTGATCGGCTACGGGATATAGAGCGCGAATAGCTGCGCTTGCCCCTCGGCTTTGAGCGAGAGCGCGATCGCGACTTCGATCGAGATCTTGAATGAGACCTGGGAAATAATCAACAGTATTCGTATGAGAAACTTCGAGCGAAGATAGATGCCTGATCATACAAGCAAATCAATTTGAAAATACTCATTTGTATTGAAAATCTACTAAAAGAAATCTAATTGAAAAACCATTGCTAATTCCAAGATGAAATCTCGGAGTGGATCAAAAGTCAAGATTCTATGAGAAAAATTTAACCACACCTTTACTTGTAGAAATGGCTGTACATAAGCGTTTACTTGTTTCAATGTCCAATGTCGGGTGAAAGAATAGGAAGTACCACAGCATAGAGTGGAAATTACAATGACTCTTCGTCAATGTGAAAAATCCAACCATTTCATAGTAACAGGTGTATGACTTGAGGCTTCTAATCTGAACACTCATATACCCCTGACTAGTGATTTAAAAGAGGAGAGATCACTGATTTTGTATACCTCTCAGAGGCTGCGTGAATACGCGTGGAGGGAAGGCTAGCAGAGTCGATTGTCAAAATCGCGAGGGATTCGGACGCATGGGCGAAGTGGGTAGGCTATAAGAGCAGATGATCACAATTGTTTATATGCGATGTTCCGACGTAAACATTGAGCTGAACGCAGACACGAAGAAGCGGACAGAGCTGTTGGGCTGTGCCGTTGTTAGAAGAACCGAAGTGCCCCTCTCGCATATTCTCGCTGAATGAAATTCTCGTTCAATCACTAGCGCTCTTTTCTTTCTCTGCTCAGTGTCTCGTAGTGCAGAAGTTAACCCATTGTAGGTAGGTGCTCTACACGCTGAAACTATGCAGAGTGCATCACAGAGTGAAGCCCAAGTCGACTAGGCGAATTCGCGAAGAGTATCTCTCTGTGCGACATCGCTTAGTCACATGTGAACGCAGGCTCAGCCGCACCTCCTACAAATAATGGGCAGTGTTACATGGACGAAGTTTCTCCATTCAATCCAGGCTAGTATTTGCATCTAGCATAAAAAATGTCATTCCTATAAGTATTCATAACAGTAACACTCGTGATTATATATCTTGTTTGTGTAGAGTTCAAAAGTTGTGTGCACTCAGAACTGCTCTTCATAATCAGGCTTTCAGATAAGGTACAAAGGATGTGACATTAAAAACATCAAATTTAATCTGACAATCATTTGCTCACTCAGAAAACTGAAAGGAGGTATTTTGCATCCCAAGTACTAAGAGAATTGATTGCATTTGGGAAATCATCAACACATGAATACCTCTGATGTGCAATGGAATCTTCATTCTCATATTCATATTCATGACTTGAGACCATCATCGAAATACTTGGTACTATGTTGAGCAAATTCCACAGGGACAGTTGCATTCACTGTGCTAGACAAGCATCATTTATCTCAATCAATTTTAAATTGATGACAATTCTACAGATAAGCAGAGCACACTAGCATTAGCGGTCACACTAGAGCTTGCACTCAATTGATTTTAATACATGATTGAAGCGTCGCGTGGAATTTACAACCAACACAGTTTAAAAGGGAATCATAAAATAGTGCATCGCATAACTCAAGTCACAAGTATGAAGATTAGAACGTTTAGAGTGGATTGAACGTAACTCCAGCTCTGTGGATGCATTGAATTATTGACAGCATTATCTCTGGCTCTACAAGGATAGGGCAAGTTGTAAAGCCACAGATGCTACAATGAATATTCAGCTTTGCAAGCTGTTTTATTGTACAAATTACTCAATGCTGGCAGCAGGAGCAACTGAAATATAAATATTGATCGGAAAGAAACGAACCTGCGACGCTTGTGGCCGCCACCGCCACCACCTTTACTCCTATCGCAGTTGCGGGCGTAATGACCCCTCTCACCGCAGTCGTAGCACTTATCGTCAGCATATCCACTACCACCACGTCCTCTAGGTGGACCTCTCGACCTGGAGCGTCTACCATTGGAAATTTCGACGCGAGCTCTACGTCCACAAACGGTGCGTCCATCCAAGCCACGGACAGCGTCCTCGGCATCTCGAGCGTCCTCAAATTCGACAAAGGCAAATCCAGGAGGATTTCGAGCTACCCAAACATTCTTCAACGGACCATAATGAGAAAAGGCATCTTCGAGCTCGTGCTTGGTCGCATTGTTGCCTAGGTCTCCAACATACACCTTGCAATCGGAATTATAACGGGACATCTGTGCGGAGCAAATGGAGCAAATCAGTAAACTTGTGAAAGTTGAAATTTAGTCCAGACATCAAATGACCCGATAATAATTGTGTTATCTCTTGAGAGCTATACGAAATTGGAGCAACGTACGTTGGTCATTGACACAAGAAGAAACAACGGCTGATCGATCAGCTTTACTGTAATGAGATATATAGCTCGGGGCTGAAAAACAAGCGCCTGAGCCTTGTATTAGGATAGGATATAAATTGATGAGCACAACTCACCTTGACAGCTCGGCCGGGTTAGCACCTTTTGCAGCTGCAACGCTGCGTCCTGGCCGAGTCTTCGATGATGATGGGAATGCTGAAGTGCTCAACGAGCTTCGCGTCTTAGCTGGACGTGAAAAACTCTGATGCCTCGTCGTCTTCTTGGAGCGCTCCCGGACGAATCAATAAGCGACGATAAAATGGCGATCTGTGTGGATGTGGATGGAGCGGGCGGCGGGGGATAGGAAGCGGGAGCGATTGAAGCGCTCTCTAGACTCTGAGACAGACAAACTAATATATATATATATATATATATATATATATAGGTTATGTTTTATGGTTAGGTTATATGGTTATAACCGTAGTGGGGAGAAAAGAGGGAGGAAAAGAAGAGAAAGAAGAGGGGAAGCGAATGCATACATCGCTCGCTCGCAGACTCTCAGAATCATCAACAGCAGTGAACAGCAGCGCGCGCGCATCAGTCTTCGAGCAGAAACAGAAACGTGCACGAGTCTTGGAAATCTCCCTTTCAATAGTCAGAGTCATTTATCTGCATCCGGGCGAGTTTGTTGTCAGTGTGTTGGTGCATGCATCTCTCATCGTGTCAGACAGACAGATTGAACTTTTGTGCCTGAAGAGGCTGGTGCAACAATTCGTCGTATGGTAGTTTTTCTCAGTTACTACATTGACTACACGATCTGTCTTCTGCAACGTCGGCGTCGTCATCATCGTCGCGGTTGACCAAGTGCTGGTGAGAATGAGAATAATACATTATTATCATTAAAAACTTCTTCGTATTATAGCAATGCAAGTCAGTGTGCAACAGCGGTTCAATTAGCGCACGCGGTGATGCGGTAATCCCGAGGCCCGACAAGTGTGTATAATAAACGATGAATGTAAAACTAGGCCCCCCGTTCCCCGCCAAAGGCCAAGCACTTTATAGCTAAGGGTGCGGCTACATGCAGTCGTTTTTGCGATTCTGAGACAGCGGGACAGCGCCTCTATCGGAGGCTGCGGTGGTGTTTGCTTCAAATTACATGGGCAAAATAGTGCAATACGGCTCAATGGCCGCTAGAGGCGCTGTCCGGCTGTCTCAGAATCGCCAAAAATATCTGCATGTAGCCGCTGCCTAACCCCGGCAGTTTTCTCATAGATGCACATCTCGTCTGTATAGTCAGATAATATACCTATATATATATTATGATCACGCATATCGAGGTTTAGCTCGGTCGTTTTGAATGTGTTGGTGCGCGCATTCTATCGAATCGAGAGATCTTCTTGCGGCGGGCATGCCTTCGCTCTGATGATCTACGACGTGATTTGGATTGGTTTCGATTTGTTGCACGTCGCTATATATAAGTGTCTGACAGACGCGATTTGAAGCTTGAAATCATGAGGGATTTACGTTTTTTTTTTTTTTTATGTAGTTTATTTGGTGTATGTATATACTTATATCCCTAGACGGTGTGTGAATCGTGATTCATTATAGCAGGATTGACAGTTTGCATGTGTGCTATGCCATGTGACGTAGGTGGCGAACGATGAAATGTAGGTACACCAAACGCAAAACTGATGAAGTTTTTAGTGTGCAGTTTATGGATCCTTATTGGGTCCGAGATATATATACTTTTTTTTTTTTTTTTTTTAAGGTGCAAAGCAAAGACAATGAGTTTGTGAACTAAAAACTGTCCCAATAGTAAGTATGGGCTTAGTTAGATGATTTTGTAGAGTTGAAATAAGCGTAGACCTTGTTTGCCCAATAGCGTCTAACGAAAACTTTCGAATCCGACATGTGAGAAACGAGTTGTGTAGCGATTCAACAATGTAAATCTTGATGATTATGAGCTGTTGGACGAGGTTTTTGTACCCATTCATCGCTCAGATGTCGTGAGATGAGTGAAAAAAATATATACCAACGTGGAATTTCTGCAAAAACTTATGAAAGATGTTTGTTGCGTAAACTCATCATTCTTCTACCAATCGAGATTTTTTTTTTCAATATGAGATAAAACTGACTTGTCGGGAGATTTCGAGGCAAAATTTACTGATTCGACCTTGGAATTACTGTGTGATCGATGGGTTTTGAGCAAGCAGAATTACAAATCGAAGTGATTCGGAGTCATCGAACTGGTAAACGATTCAACTTGCTTGACTAATGAAGCAGACGACGACTTGGCTCTCTTGGCTTTTGTCAAGAAGATGAGCTGAAATGACGTTGCGAATGTATTAGCAAGTTCAGATTATTGACACAGTTTGTGTGCAATGAATTTTTCGTTACAAAGTCGTTCAAATCATGCGATTTTTTTCTATTCATCAGCTCTTATCTCGATTTGCAGCCAATCATTTAGAAAATATGTAAGGAAATTGCACGATATTGATTTTTTTATCACTACTATCGATTTAGATATTGAAAAGAATTGCGAAATTTCTCAACCCGCTCACGAGGATCGACTCGAATTCAATATAGTGTTTTGGAGACGAGGAAAAAATTTATAGCCACCATGACAGCCCATCTATTATATCATTATGCGCTCAAAATTTCCGTAATGGGCACGCAGGATTAACATCTCATTTGGTTTATCGAATACTACTCATTACGATGCTAATTTTGATCCGAGCCATTTAATCAAATATTCATGTACAGTAGAACTCGGTTATAACGAGCTCGGTTATAACGAGAACTCGGTTATAACGAGCAAATTTTTGAAATTTGGTTGGTCCCTATACTAAGTGAATGGAATCAGCCTCGGTTATAGCGAGCTCGGTTATAACGAGACCTCGGTTGTAACGAGACCTCGGTTGTAACGAGCAAAAATTTTGCCCAAATTTGGATTTGGACCTCTGCTATAGCGAGCAGATACGATTTCAACGGTACGTGATGGTGAATTTGAGAGCTTGGCACTATCTGTAAACAGGCATCATCATATTGGAATCAGTAAAATTGATGCAAGCGACATGGAAACCGATGATGGAAGGAAAGCTTTTGCGCTGAAAGGAGAAAACAATGCTGAGTTATGTAAGATCTACAATGTGAGCAGGTCAACGAAATCAACAATCTTGATGATTCGAACAACTTTCATCTAATTAATGAAAAATAGTTATGATGAACTTTCTCACCACAATTGAAAGTTGAAACACATTGTTCATAAACACAATCTTCGAGCCAAGGAACAAACATTGATCACTGATTTGGAGAGAGATACAATCTTGTGGATCGTGATTATGATAGAAGTGGGATGAAGTGCTCAATATTGCATTTTTTGAATCGGCTTGCCATTTTTTAATTCATCTTTCTGAATGCGAATCTATATCTATGTACACATCCAAGTATACTTTTCTCATATCTTTTCTGTATGTAACATTGAAAGTCCATTTTAGGAGTGAAACTCGATTGAATGACATTTTCTAATGTAAGATGATCAATTTATCACTTAATAATACTATATACGCGTAGATCCAACCATTTTGAGTCAACCTCGGTTATAACGAGCATCGGTTATAACGAGCAAATTTTGCCGGTCCCTTGGAGCTCGTTATAACCGAGTTCTACTGTATTTCAAATTTTCTTTGCTTTAGGCATTTATTTGTCAAGAAGGATTGGGACTTGTTGAATTGTGGTGGATTGTATTGCGAGCAATTATTTGAAGCTTATTTGAAGTAATCATCAACAAAGTCCATTGGGAATACATACAAAGTTTGATTGATATTCACCGTGTTACGGTATAGTATATTACAGCTTTAATGAACTGAAAGAAATTTTTCGGACCAGGCTGCGAACGATTAAAAACTGATATGCATCACCATTTACATAATTCGGTCAAATTGTTGGAACACAAATCGTGTCTAATCAAACGAATCAGTAAATCATAATAAATTTGACGAATGCCCGGCTCGTCTATCGTCAGTCTTCGACTAATGTTATACGAGTCACACTAAATAGCCCTTGAAACAACCGCCCGCAAGTATTCAATTCAATTTTGCGATTCATTAAGTATTACGTGGATCAATCCATATAGGTGTTGTACAACGTGGAAGTATCAGTTACCTGCGTCCAAGTATTAATGCTCATGAAGATTGCGTGCCTGAAATTTTTAACAACTCATACATAATACTCAACGCAGAGATTTTTCCGGGGCGCGGCGATGTATGGCAAGGCGCACATGCATCATCCATTAAGTATGCAATGACCGGTCAAACGCATCATCCATGTCGTCATCAGCGTATAGCTTTTAAAAAGCTCGATTGGAAGTTTGCAGTTCGAACCTTTCGTGGTTTGTAATATGTAATTAATATATGAGCTCTTGCACGATTCCTAAAAGAGAAAACTCCCCCCTATTGATAATTCAATATAAATTATTTTATTAATTCTACATTTGCGTAGAATGGGTTTTCCTTCGACCCACTTGTTCGACTTTGCGTACAAGTCGATGGGCTCGCGCTTTCGACATCGTCACCCCGGTTTTATCCGCGTCGTCGCCCGCGCATGTCCGCGTATTTGGACGAGGCAACAATCGCGATCTCATGCACGACAGCCTTCGTCTCGAACGTCTAATGGGTTAATTTAAAAGTCGGTGACTGAAGAAAAAAAAAACTGACCCCGACAGACAGGATGCTTTTTTAAAAAAAAAAGTACAACAATGGGTAAGGTATTACTTTCCTTTTTAACGCCTTTGAATGGAAAATTTTTTCTCTGGACTTGCCTCTCGAACCGACAGCCCACGCGCGCATCTGACAACTCTGAGACTGACTAAAACCGCAAAATTGTATCTATAAGCTCTATACTGTGGTTCGCAATGTTTCGCAATCTGTGTTGTTGAGGTGTGCGAGATCATTGTCTCATTCATTTCGGCTATATATACATTCGACAACCGGATGACTGCTGGCAGATTGATGATTCGACCTGCACATTATTTGTTCCTTCACCGGATGATGGCAAACCGCGCCTTTTGTGTACCTGTGAGCTTCGATCTCAAATCTTGGATATCAGAGTTTTTGAATTGATCTCGTTGATTTCATTATGAACATTGAATTGCCAAACGGAGTCACTTTTATGGAACCAATATACTCGTTATTTAATTGAACAATGTTATGTATACATCAAAGTCTTGAGTATACTCAAGACTTTGATGATGTATTTGCTAGATATTTGGATCACTGAAAAATGTACTAGAATGGAAATATTGCTTGTATTGGTACGTTAAAAGATTCAAAGTAGTCAATACACATATCCATATCGCCATATTTCACATATATCAGGAATCTAGGAAGTTTTCATTTTTAGACGTGATTTTATTTTATATAATGCGCTACTGGCATGAACTTTGCCACAGTGGGAAGACTCGTTACTGATTTTGATGCGATGATGGCTCAAGTATTCATACCTCACTTTCAAAAAATGGTTCGATGAAATCCGTCGTGCGAGATGGATAGAATCTTCTTAGCAACTTCGCGCGTGGCGTACTCCATCGAAAGAAAACTCTGTAAAATTGATATACAATGATGATGATTTTATTCAAACTCGATGATTTCGATCGAAGCTGTACATAATATCATAGTCATGTCAGTTTGCGTGTCAGACACGACGCTAAACTGAAATCCATTGAAGGAAAACGTCAGCGGTGGTATCGGTTTGACGTGAACTCAATTAAAACGAAATAGCTGTAACAAGTGTTGATCAAAGGCAATGAACGCTCAGAAAATTGAATGGCCTGTCGTCCTATCTCAATACGTTCTTGAACCAAATTCTTGACATTGAATAAATCAACATGGACTCGTGAGAGACTAATATTCGGAGTAGAAAAAAAAATGATAGTATGCATATTTAAAATTGTCCAATCAATCGTGAAACTATTTTGTTTCGAAAAAAAATCCTGATTGATTGAAGTGTCCATTGAATCAATGGTAAAATAATATAATATCTAATGAATAAATGACTGACATCAATCTCTGATACAATCGTTTTTTCAACAAGACTCTTATTCATCGATTACAGGTTTTCACCACCACGTTTTCGACCTCTCAAATGTTTTGCTTCTTTTTCTTTTGGGCAATGAATTCTCATGAGATTTCTAATGGACAGATTACTATTCAAGATCAACACACTACTTCAAAATATCTTGTTCCAACTTTTTCTCTAATGAAAACTTCGAACATTTTATTCGGAATATTTCGAAGAATATTTCTTATTAGATGTCAATGTCATCGATTTAATAGTGCGAGTAAGATCGAGAGTGTGATTGAAAGTGTGGTCGCAACATTTGGGAGAAGCAGCAATTTTACTGATCGGATTTCCTGAACATTTCATTTATTGAGATGAGCGTCTCGTAATTGTCTTGTCGATCGAAAATCAACGAACGAGTTATGTTCTTGTAAACTTTCAAGTTCAAACCATCGAGTATTTTTGACTTCGAAAATCGTATCCTGTGTAATGATCATGTTGCATCTTTTTTACATTGCGCATGCAAGGCTAATTTTTTATCATTACCGGAAATCCTCTTCGATCTTGGCAGTTTCACACTTATGTCTTTTTCAAATCGCGAGGGCATCATTATTACTTGTACACTGTTATTCAGGAGATATCGTCGTCCGCGGTATAATAATGAAGGTGGTCTTCTAAAATCAGCATCTTTTTTATTTTATTTATTTTAGTTTTTATGTATACTTCTATATACAAACTTTGCCTCTTCTGGTCATACAAAATATATTCTAGACAGCTTGATTTGGTGCAGATTAAGACGTGGTTATCAAATTCGTCAAACTTTTTAATAATCATTAATATTGAGAAATCAGTGGATTATTATATTTCGAGTGATTTTCACATTCCTATCATCTGAGAATCAGAATTTTTTCACATCAATGCAGAAATCGAACGACGGATACATTGAATTTGTTGAGTGTCCCGTATCGGTTTCGTCTACCAAACGTCGTATTTGGGAAGTGCAAATGATTTTGAATGATATTAAACAATTGAATAGAATAGTGCTTGTCTGTATCCGTATGTCTAAATCTTCTGATCAGATTGATTTTTGATTCAAAAAGTTTAAGTACGAAGAATATGCTCTGTTGTGTGGTGTGAGAAATCTCTGGGATATTTGAATAATTGAAGAAAATGTACGATTTCTAACTCGTCTATCAATGATGCGCGAGTTTCAAAGTGGATATCCGTTGCGATACGTGCATTTCGTGATTCTCAAGCTGAACTGTATGAAGTAGACGTCTCGTGATAGCTGCATAAGAA
Source organism: Eretmocerus hayati (assembly GCA_029851415.1). Classification (NCBI taxonomy): domain Eukaryota; kingdom Metazoa; phylum Arthropoda; class Insecta; order Hymenoptera; family Aphelinidae; genus Eretmocerus; species Eretmocerus hayati. The sequence goes on from CM056743.1 coordinate 36,124,695, forward strand.
AATATAATCGTGAAGAATGAGAGCTCTGTTAGAATTGGTAGACATGATTGATCTTTATTGGTATGACATAAAATTGACATTCGTATTTATAATCCAATTGGATTACGCACGCCATCATTGTCATTCAATCTGAGCGTTCAATGTGGATCCGTTTGAAAAAAAAAGATAGTTAATAATTGAAAGTCGAGAGTAATTGAACTTGATCATCCTCACATCCTGAGGAGTTTTCGTGCATGGATAGTCTGTACTCTGCATATTTTCCCGTAAACTTGACATACATGGTCATTTTCACACTATATATGCTTACATCGACTTCATTCATATTTTCTCATGCACCACATGTGTCAGGCATCACATTTTCATCATCATTGGCATTAAATATCCAACGCTAGCACCCGATTACATTTTGTCTTCATTAATTTCTTCCAAGGTGAATCCTGATGGATTTGCAGGGCGTACAAATTGGGTTTGCCCATGCATATATATAAGCCAAGATACATTGACTTACACGCGATTTGATGCACTTTCACCGCATACATACATTTTGCCAACAACCTTCTTCACATATATATCTTATTTGAATGCAATGGACGATGGCCCAGCTGTTGCACGGCGCGTCAGTATAATAGTGTCAGTCACGCTCCTATAATTTACCGCGGCTAATTTTGGAGGCATTCGCATATCGGTAGTTCCGCGGAAACTTTGATATTATTTGGGTATCAAAAATCTGCCAGCCCTAAATCTCACTTCCGAAGGTTCTAATATATATTTTTCGACTTTTTGAAACGTATGGAACACTAATTATCTTGCGCACGGATATCAATATTTTCTCTCATATCGGTACTGATAACACTAACAACGCGGTAGCGTCACACGGGCTTGCCATTCTGAAGCATCACACGGTCCTGACATTCTGCCTCTAAAACTGATCTCACCGCCAAACGGCTACAGCTTTGAGGTTTTGGAATTTTGATTTGATCAACTCGTACTTTGAAAAAAACTTGCCTAGGGTCTGTGGAGTCTCGCGTTAAAGAATCGCAATAGCACCACACGGGCCTGATATAAAAATGTAGCAAAACTATATTTCCGCGAAAAAATACTCCCCAAAGTTTGAAAATAAATTCTTTTCGATACTTAGGGACATGAAAAAGTTGCGCACAATGATGAACTTGAAGAAAAAACTGGCGTAGAAAGGCCTGGAACGAGGCAAATTCACTTTTATTGAGGAAAACTGAGGGAGTAAAATTTTTAGTAAAATTGCGCCACAAAATGTACGTGCTCGCCATGCACACAAAGAGTGGTCTTTGGGCTCTTACAGCAATGGAATTTGGTGCTCAATACCAATATATTTGATAAGTTTGCCCGCCCGAAACCCGAGCGAGCCTCTCGGTGGTGCTATACGCTCACAAAGGTCGGACAAATGAAAAACCATAGCACACGGACCTGACATTTTGACCCCTTTTTCGATGATAATTTTCTTCGGTAGCCCCGGATCAAAAAAATGATGTTTGCGCGCGGAAGAGTGCAAAAAAGTACATCGATAATAATGATCGACGTTTGAGATTTTTCCCTCAAGCGTTTTAAGGATTCGTATAAGCAGGCATACATTATTTCAAAGTTTCCGCGAAACTACCGATATATAGGGAAGCTCTCGTGATGTATACTAGACCGGCCAAAGCGCCACTCTGTCGCCACGCGATACACTGTGACATGTGCAACATATAGTCTATAAATGAGCGACTTTTGCAATTCGAGATGTGAATGTCCCGCTGTATAGCTCAAGCTCCGACGAAAGCTGCCTGTGCGTAGGTATACTAGTAATGGGTAATTCCGCGTTGTTGTTGTTGTAACAGTTTTGTCCCAAAAAGTCTGGGTCGAATACAGGATAGAATAATTAAACTTTAGAGATTGGAGATCGATAGTTTGACGTTATCTTCAGGCTGTGAAACAAATTGACTAACGTCACAAGATCAAATTCAGAGGGTTGTAAGAGTGTTTGATGTGATGATATCGAATTCAGGGTTCACACTGCTGTCCCATATTCCTATGCTCCCAATTTGAAACTTGCCCTATATTTTCCCTGATGATCTGATTTTCTCCTTTATTTCCTATGCTTCTCAACAAGAGATTTCTCCCAAAACGATAACTCTTATTGATACTGTTTGGGACCTGCAATCAATAGCGCCGGTCAAAAAATGAAGATGAGTTCGAATTCTTATTCTTGTTCCTAAAATCTTGACATCTCAGGTGTTACAATTGGTATGCCGGAGGAGAGCCCCAACCGTGCGAGTCGATTCGGCTCACAAACTTTGTAAATCATCTTGTTTTGGCGAGAAATGAAGGGTTCAATCCTAACTGTAGAGATTAGCATTGCTCGTGTAGGCCTATGTTCAAAAGTTACACATATCGATTTGTTGATAATGCCTACGGATGTATCTCAAGATAGAATTCCGGTCAATCCAACCCTCAGAGGTACAGTACCCGCTAAAATGGATTGAACACGGGTTCCTTTACTTAAACAGCAATTACTCGGACGTCCTTGGATCGGAGGCAATTTTACAAAAAGCTTCCGAAAGATAAAAAAAAAAAGTATCAATTCATGTCTTCCAAAAATTCTTTCAACCCAAAACTCATGTTTTTCATTGTCTTCGAAAAGTGAAAAATTCTTCATTTCAATCAATCATCCATCATTTATCGGGGAATTACGAGTAAAAATTCTTGCGGGATCATGTAGCTATTTTCAAGAAATTCAAAATCGTTTTTTACACCATACTTGACGGTTTTTTGCACCTGAGTTACTTGCCTCAGACTTGTCTCAGACGCTATTGCAATCCACGTTGAGTCCAAAATTCCACAATAGAACCCAAAAAGATAGATCACATGCCGGAGTTGAGGGACTATCAATTAATGGAACTAGGATTGGTCCTGTTTAAAACTTGATCAAAATATTCATTTTTACGAGGTAAACTTTTCGCTAAGATGATTTCATTGTTCATTCTCATGAGCTTGCATCACGATGTATTTTTCATCATTCACTCATTAAAGGCGATGACAGATGAAGCGCTACGCTGTAAAAAATCTCCGAAATAAAATTATCCCATGGGAAGATAAGTTCACAATGATGAGCTCGGTAAATTTACTAAAAAGTTAGGAAATTTACAAGTCTTGTGAATTTAGTATGCTCAACATGGGTAATCAGCGGACATCATGCTGAGCATAATAAATTTTCCATGCCAGGCTGATGAAAAGTGCACCTGCGAAATATGCGTGATGTTTGAGAGGGATGCGCTGAAATCACGAGATAGATGTTACTTTGAGCTGTTTCAACACCCAATTAAAGATCCAGAATGATTGGAAAGATGAATTTATGGAACGGACGCATCATTTCCAGGTGTAATGACTCGTTGATGCATTAACCCATTAACATAACCTTGTGATTTGTTATTGTTTCATAGCTTTCCATTGTAGAAGAAATTCATAACCCCTCGTGTGAATTTCATCTGCTCAGCATGATGTCCGCCGATTACACATGCTGAGCATGTTAAATTTCATAAAATTTTTTTACAGCGTACGCCACGATTTTGCGCCACGCCACGACGCGCTATCGCACGCCACGATCCAAAAATTCATTCCAGCGAATCCAACCATCGATGGATTTGTTTTATTCTCATAATCCACGATTGATACTGTAACAATAAATCTAATCCATCGATGGTCGGGTTTGCTGGGATGAGTTTTTGGGTCGTGGCGTGCGATAGCGCGTCGTGGCGTGGCGCAAAATCGTAGCGTAGCGCTTTATCTGTCATCACCCTTGTGGCACAGTGACATTCACGCTATAGAAAATATGAATGAAAAATTCACTATCCTCGGAAAAGATTGGGTTTTGTCCATTTTGATGTTCATAGCTCAGCTTCGGATTAGGTAATAGGAAGGTGCTCTGGTGTCATTCTAGTTTCCAAGATTCCAGTAAAATGACTCTATCGATGTTTTCCTGCTGAATGGAGACCTGAAACTGACCCAATCTTCTATTATGTCCAACCATCCAAGAATCGACAATGTTATTGCCCAGATATTACACGTGACCTATGAGTGGAGGTCTGAATCAAAAGTCTCTCATCCTCATTATTATATTTTAAATATGAAACTTGACTTGAATTGAACGTTGATGTAATTCAAAGAAAACTTATTCAAACACACTCGTCCTTTAGCAGAGAGACTTGAAGAATGATACGCTGAAAGGTGGGGAGTTATATGGTACAAAAAATGATGAATATTCTTGTGGCTATGAAAAAAACGTCGTCTACCCGGTTGTTGTGAATGGGAACCAGGGGTAAATACCTTTTTCATTGAGATTAAATGAGCTCTGATTGCAGGCATTTCACGAACCCAAAACCGACACAAGTTTTCAGTATCCTTGACTCGATTGCAGGATTCTCCTAAATTTGAGTAAAGTGATTCTATTGGTGTTTCCTGCTAATTCATTTTAGTTTCTTATCACCATAGAGATATCCTTCGACCGAGGAGTGCAAAATTACATACTTGAGTGCAAAATTAGGATTACCACTGTTTATATCACAAAAATGTTGACAAGGTCCCTCTATCCATTCACAATAAAACAAAAACCATCTGAGTGAAAATTCCTGTGGAAAGGCTGTGTCCAATAACTGCGCGACAGAATTTATTCATACATATATATTCGAGTCAGCATCAGCATCAGATACGAGATCTCGATCGACTTCTTGAGACTTTTGCTATATACTGTCTCATCAGAGCCGCAAGGCACGTGAGCCATCTAGATTAGGAGGGGAAGAAATGGTATTCCGTTCATATATACAGCTATATATGGGTGATTCCGACGGAAGTGGGATTTTTGGGTCAAAATCGTCACCAAGAGTGATTTGGGTCGACAAATTATTTCAGCTCCAGATGAGTTTCAGTGGCTCGTAGCATTAGATTTTCACTCTTTTGGGCACAAGAAGGGAGTATCTAGACCTACGTATCTCAAAAACGAAGGGCATTTCGCCTAAAAAAATATTGCTACAGCTCGCCGACTAATCGTAGACTCTTTTTCACATAGCAGAGAGGAGCACAACGTGGGGACGGAATTAACCGAACATTTTGCCCGCCATTTGAAGAACACGTTCATGTGGTGCACTCGGCTGCAAATTCGAGTTTTCGGCTACTATCGCACATGAGTTGTATTTGGGTACTTCAATGACAACCTCATTGGTTAAAAGGGTTTAATGGACGATTGGGGACTTGGCGGAGCTAACTGGTGCTGTGCGTGCAGTTTCGGTGCAAGCCCATCTTCAAAATGTCGGATATCCGTGCTTGAAATTTGGATTCGCAAAGAGGTGGATTATGTCGTTTGAAGCCATAAAACTTGGAGTCAATAGCTACACATAGAGGGGGTTTTGACTCTGGTCGTGATGAACTCAAGAGTTGAAGGTGAGATGTCTAATGCAGGGGACGGAATTGACATTTTGACCCTCTATCAAGCACTATTAAATACGGGGACGTTGGAATCGCCTTAAATACTATCAACCAAGTTGCAGACCAATAGAATACACCCCAAAAATTGCTACAACGCACATTCCAACCCTTAGAAATTTGGGGGAACTTGGAACACGAAAAATCTCACTTTCGGCTGAATCACTCATGTAGATCAGATAATGCCATCTGGGTTCCATTTCTATATCAAATCAAATACAATCCGCATAATACCTAAAACTTCGGAACATTTGTGAGCGTCTGCTGGCAATTTAAATCTTCTCCTTCGTCCCCTCATATCCCTCTCCTATATACATACATTCTCATCTCTCACATTCAACATCAGAGTCAGAGTTCGTCTCATAAATACTAAGAGCGCAGCAGAGTCGCGTAGTTTTCCGCCGAGAGTCGCATGGTCTCATTCATGATCGCGAAGCGCGCGAGAGTGGGTTAAACTTATATACTTGAATTACTCTCATAATCGAGTTGGACATTAGTGGTGTCTAATCGGTTTTGGAAATTCTTTTTTCTCTTACTGATTCAGTGTGTCTCTTCACGGTGTTTCAGCTGACCAACAAACGCAGCAATTTATAAGTAGCAGAGCAGTAAAGAAGAAAAAAACAACCAAATTCGGCGTGTGGAGAGTGAAAGAGAGCAAAGGCCTCTGTTGCACATATGACGTCAAAACAGAAAGCGGAGCGTGTCGACGAGGTTACAAGTAGCAGTAGCAGCAGCAGAAACAGTGGAAAAATTTTGAAAAGTTGCCGAGTTGCGATTGAAAAGAAATATATAATCGGATTGCAAAAACAATATCATCAAGAGAAAAGGAGCACGTGAGCCCGGTGTTCAAGACGACTTGAACGGGTCGTCAGTATGGACAGTGCCCTTCCATTGCTCCAGGAGCTTGCAGATTTGCCATGCACTTCTGTACAGCAGAAAATCAACAGATATGTGAGTATCAGACCACGTGGTCAGTTGGTTTTTATCTCTTATCTACTCACTCACTCACTCGCTCACTCACTGAATATCGATATACCATCCCCTGTAATAAAATATTGACCTTCTGCTCACGTAATTCGAACCCCCTCTTTTACTTCGTACTTCCTTTACGATTTTATCTCTTGTTGCCTTGAGGCCACCCGTATTATGACCCTCTTAAATTCCGTCACGGTATCAAACTACTCCCTCGGGGACAACACAAGTTTACGTCCGAAGAGATCTATTATCTGTGACGTACTTGTAGCTTTTTGCGCGTTTTTCGAGTCTACCAGCTACTTCATTAGTAAAATCCGAACGTCATTTTGTTCGATTTATTCATGTTTCATTCGCTTGAATTTTGACTGGTGCAAAACTCTGTTTTTTCGCACCGTATATCTTATTCTCAAAGAATAAGTTGATCAAAACGTAAGAAACTGACTAGAATTTTATGTATAGTTTGATAATTTTTCATGGAGTTTGTTCTAATCGAAAATTGTCCGATCTATCAATGTCTTTTAATACATCAGTAATTAAAATATCCATGGCTTTTTTCAAGACTGTGATAGTCAAATATTTTTCACGTATCGATGGCCCAGAATGAAAAGGAACTATCTGAAAACTTGAGTCTTGTAAGGAACTAAGTATCTAAAAATTTTTGTAAAAGGAACTATCTAAAAATGTTTACTTAGAAGGAACTATCTACATTCGTCTGATTTCAAATGAACTATCTGTAAATTTTTGATTAAAAGAAACTATCTGTGAATTTCTGGTTCAAGAGGAACTATCTGTAAATTTTTGGTTAAAAGGAACTATCTGAAAATTATTGGGTAAAAAAGAACTATCAGTCAATTTCTGGTTGAAAAGAGCTATCAATTTAGTCTTCAGATAGTTCCTTTTCCACCAAAAATTTTCAGATAGTTCCTTTTAACCAGACATTTACAGATAGTTCCCGTAGAGTCTTACGATCTCAGATAGTTCCTTTCGGCCAAAAATTTATAGATAGTTCCTTTCTAAAACAGACATTCTGAGATAGTTTCTTTTAAATCAGACAAATCCAGATAGTTCCTTTCAACTCTTACGATTCTAGACAGTTCCTTTCGGCTAAAAATTTATAGATAGTTTTTTCTACAGACACTTTTAGATAGATCCTTTTAACCAAAAATTTTAAGATAGAACCCGTAGAGTCTTACGATCTCAGATAGTTCCTTTCGGCCAAAAATTTATAGATAGTTCCTTTCTAAAACAGACATTCTGAGATAGTTTCTTTTAAATCAGACAAATCCAAATAGTTCCTTTCAACTCTTTTCTTACGATTCTAGACAGTTCCTTTCGGCTAAAAATTTATAGATAGTTTTTTCTACAGACACTTTTAGATAGATCCTTTTAACCAAAAATTTTAAGATAGTTCCCGATGAGTCTTACGATCTCAGATAGTTCCTTTCGGCCAAAAATTTATAGATAGTTCCTTTCTAAAACAGACATTCTGAGATATTTTCTTTTAAATCAGACAAATTCAGATAGTTCCTTTCAACTCTTACGATTCTAGACAGTTCCTTTCGGCTAAAAATTTATAGATAGTTTTTTCTACAGACACTTTTAGATAGATCCTTTTAACCAAAAATTTTAAGATAGTTCCTCTCCACCAGACATTTACAGATAGTTCCTTTCAAGTCTTACGATTTCAGGTAGTTCCTTTTTACTCTGAGCCATCGGTATATAGATTTTTGCGGTCATTTCAGACTTCGAATAGACTTGATTGAAAATGAATCTGGTCCGCCCTAGACGTTTTATACGCGTAAGAAATTAGGAAGTTATTCCCAAATTCTGAGTCTATCACTAGATAATATGAGCTAGATACTAGATACTAGATAAAACACTAGACTTGAATTATAAATTCCGTGAATATGAAAAGAAGTGTTTTTAACCAAGCTTGAGCTTTTGGCAATAGTTTTATGTACTGAGGTCAGTTGGTTCCATGGAAGTATTGAATATCATTTTCGATTATGCAATTGCCACATACGGTAAGAAGAATACGTAAAATCTGGAACTTATCTTTACACGCTAACCGATAATCGATGTGCATTTAATTTTTATTGGATCAGGTTTTCCTTCGTCTCTCTTATCTTAATTGATAATCAATCCATATTTCATTCAATCTTCCCCGAGATCTTCCCTTCTCATCACATTACATTTATTCGTCGTCAGATTGCTTACGTTGTGGTTTTCCCATCAAATCGTACCGTGATATTGCACAAGGAAACGTCTATACAGTCATTTCCAATCGGTGAATTTTGCGGTTGTCGTGGCCAGATAAAGATGAAACAATTGCAATAACAGGATGTCTCATGGTGGAATCATTTGAATCTTGTCTTTTTTTGGACCCTATACAATATTTAGAAAATTTCGTCATATCATGGTCTCTCAACAAGCTAGCTTTTCTCGAGAGATCTCATCGGAAAATTTCCAAGTTGACGTGTGCAGTACGAGTGGTATGGTGCTACGTTTAAAAATAGTCGACCGAAAATTACGAGATGCCCTGGCTTGTGACGCTGATAAAAAAAATATAGGCTCGAAGAGAAAATTGTACGGAGAGTAAAAATGTCTGAGATTAATACGCAGCACACACACATTTTTTAACGAGCTCTTCGGGAAACTATATTTTAGCATAAATAGTCATTTGATGATTGCAAGCTCTATCAGTATCATTTCTTTCAAGTTCGTCGTCTATGTTTTTTTATTTTATTTCTTTTTATTTCGAGCAAATTTGTACAATCGTATAGATTCGAACGAATAATTTTTTTTTGGCAGCAATTGACGTTTTGTCTGTCCAATCGTAATTACGGTTGGGGAAAGATAAAACTTCCCAAAAAACTATAATCCAAGATGAGATCGTATGCAGCTTCCAGCTCTACGATCTGTAAAATGATTATTGTATGGATTTGTCACTATTCAGAAACAAAAATTCCAAGTTGAACGTTCTTGAGTTAATTTGTGAATTATTTATTAAACATAATTAGAAATGATCCATTTTACGTACACTTTTAATATATCTCCTGTTTATAAAATTTTCAAAACAGCGAAGTCTTTCCAATGATTTGAGGCTTGAAGACGTATCTCATTTTGAGTCATTATTTTTATCCTAATCAGCGTTATTCTTTTAAAGTCGAAATTCCTCGTTTTTCATTTCAATCGACAAATTATAATTTTTCCCTTACTAAGATTCTATCGTTGGTTTCTTTTATTAGTAAGTGTATAGTCTTGAACTTACAATTTGACTTCATTATCACCTAAAGACGGTAGAGATTTCAAATAGACTAAATTGTTAATATTTCATTTTACAGTTTCAAAATACAACTGGAGCAAGGATAGCCTTTCTGTCACCAGTGCGCAAAGAGACCGAGGAGATGGTTATCCACGTGGTTGGCGAAAAGATACTTGATCAGGAGCTCAGGTTCCCGGTGAGTCAGACTGTGATGTGGTGCACTATAACATCAGACTCTACTATCGCACTATATACAACCATTCACAACCCAGACAGAGACTCAATATGCACTTGATGGCAAAAATCTCAACGTCCGCGCTTCCTTCTCCTCCTCCTCCTCGTCGTATCAGCCGTGTACCGTACTGTACTTTTTAACATACATCCGTGCAATATCAGACATTTCTATACATCTACAAGGTTAAAATATCCACGTGGGTGTGCATCCGTATGTATTATATTCGAGCAGCTGTTATGCGCGTCAATCTTTTCGCCCGCGCTTTTATTTCGACCGGCGAGAGTCCATTAAAGAAGAAGCTCAGCATGTGCTTTCTAGAAATCGCTGAAATTTTTGTTTGCGTAGGAGATGGTATTCTATAGCTAACGTATAATTTGCAGTCAAGACGATATGATGTAGTTTGAGTGATATTAACAATGAATTCTTTGTATCATAAATCTGCCTGTAGCTTGCAAAATTTGATTCATTACTTAAAAGAAGCGATGTTCCATCAATTTGAATCGATTGCGAGGGCGAGATTCTTATCGCGTTAAAAAAAATTTATTCATTTGCATTCGAATGGCGTGTGGAATTTTTTGATGCCTCAGCAAATATCAACTGACTTATATTAGTTGATTATGATAATTTTCAAATTCGACAGAACGCTCGAGCGGGACAGTTTAATATGCTAATTTTTCCGCCTCTCACTATAACATAACTTTATCATCTCTCTTCGCGATCGTAAGAGCATATCAAAGAGAAAAATTGGAGATCAAAATTTTTGGTAGAAAAATGAGCTTTCCACTAGAACAATTTTTGCAATCATATAACATTTAGTTTGCAAGTGAATTCCGAGTATGCACGAGGTTGTGAAGAAGAAATTTGGTTTGAATCTTGCAAAAGAAAGGTCTTCGCGCAATTCTGCACGTACGCTCGTATAAAATACGTCAAGACGTGCGGCTGCCGTGAATTGTGAAATATTGCTTGACTCATTCGCTTTTGTATAGTATCTGAAAAAAAGAGAGAAAAGAAAGTGGATTCTTATCGATTTTACTTCTGCCCCCGAAAAATGTATCTCTATTTCTTTTGTCAAAGTTTTGAATTCATTGAAGTGCGAATCCCCCTGTCGTAGTATACGATCGAAATTTTATCATTCAACTCTAATATACTCGTACGCAAACATCTATTCAATTGACAGAAAGCGTTTAGTTTTTAGACACTTGCAGAGAATTTTTTTCGATTCTCTTATTTCGTGACAAAAATGAATACAAGAGAATGATTTTTCAATAACGCTTTACTGAGTTTTCAATAGTTTGCCCTAAAATTTGTTCAAATTTTTCATTGTCTTGAAAGAATATAATAGTTATTCAATTTTCCAAAAGTGAAACAATTACGGTAGAATTCTGTGATCAGGTTCAAGTAGAAACCGCGAGGCACGGAATGAAACGAAATTGATTTTGACAATTATTTTCTAGTTTTGAAATACTTTCAACTTTCTAAATCTTGTATCAAATATTCATTACTCGTTCAATCAAGTGACTCAACGTGTACATTTCAAAGTGTAAAATTTCGTAGATTAGTGCTAAATTCTAATAATGCCATGGCTATTGGACAACAAACAAAAACCAAAAAAGTGATATCGACCGATCTAGTATCTATGCATGGAATAGAGTCTTGATTATAGTAAAGCTTCCGATTCTTTCTCGTGGATAAAAACCCTAACTTGAATATCCCACTTGTATATTTTATAAGTAAATATCAGCCTCAGATAATTTTGAATGTAGTCAATCGGGGTAAAATGGCATCAAAGTATGAGAACTTATACGAGTTGAAGCCTGTAGAAATAAAACTTATTTCTGAAAAAAGGTAAAGAAAGGAAATTGGTGTAAGAATGACATGAGTGGGTAATTAAGGCATTGATATAATTATAATATTCGGTTTAAAAGAAGGTAACTATGACACTTATCTTTCTCTGAGGGCCAAGTCAATTCGATTTTCTTTTGTTTCGTATTATCAAGAAAGTGGTTGTTGACTTATCCATTCGGTTAACGCAAATGCACGAAAGCATGTGAAAATATATGGGTAGACTCAATTATAATCACACAAATTACGAATACGCGTGTAAAATAGCCTATAACACTATTAATGAAACAAAAGTCGATTTTGGAGTGAGCGATAGACAATTTATCGCGTCATGAACGAATTTTTTGTCTGGTGCGGCATATTCGGAGCGCTTCTCTATATACCACTGATTATTTGACAATTTATCACTAATATTTGATGAGATAGCGTTGTCCGATATGTGATGTCTGATGACCATCTCGCTACTTAGAAATTGATATTATACTTATCGAATTTGATTGCCTCGGCCATATATATATATGAATTAATTGATCAGAACTACACGACTCGGCCGGTCACTTTTTTTTCCTCATCAGCGTTTGTCTCATCGAAATATATACCTTACTATGTGTGTTATGAGGTAGCTCGTTAAATTTAAGGCCAAGGCCGACTAGACAATCATCATTTTGAGATATTCTAATTTATGAAAATTCAGATCGTGCTCATTTATCTCAACAGACGTGCATGTACGTTATAGTGTATAACGTTAGAATTTGTTTCGCGCGTATTTTCAATTTATTGTATATTCGTCGATAAGATAATCCGAATTTTAACGTCTACGAGCAAATTGTCAACCCTCTAGCGTATACGATTTCTTCATTCATGTTTTCTGTTCTAAAATGCATGATCTTTTTACGAGTGTTCGCTTTCGTGTTTTTGGGTCGCCGAACACGAATTTGATGCCCAAAAGAGTCATTTATGCGTACCAGAAGCGGTACGGCAAGTTAAAAGTAAGGTTTTTGATTTGAATTGATCTAAACACTTGCCATTTTGAATTTCGATTGTGTGAGGGCGGGTTTCGATCCTAGAAAATCACCGACTAGGGAATTTCATATTGATCCAAGCATTTGTATGATTTTGATTTTACATGGAAAAATTGATTCACAATATGCATGATCTTCATAAATCTTCACACTATTCAATCGCCTTCTTATCATAATAGCAACGAGCAATCGACAATTTGAGTTGAATTTTTCTACAAGAGAATTATCCCAGCTTCAATTTGCGCCATCGCACGTGTCTTAAACCGCAATGAGTCCAAAGTTATTAAGCTGAAAAAATGTTCGAACGAAATAATTTGTCCCTGGGCGAAATTAAAAAACTCGTATCAAGGACGAGTTTTAATTCGGTTTTGTACTACGCAAAAAGGGTAATGTTTCGCAGAGTGGTCATAAGCCAGAGTCCGCCCCTCCCAATTCGATCACTAGTAAGAGGCTCAACTGAGTATACAACAGGACGATCTTAGTCTTAGGTGGTAGATTCAATAATCGATAGTAACAAAAATTATTGTTTAAAAATTGGGGCGTGACATAAATAAACGATAAAAACAAGAATTTTTGCACTTCTTTCTAGATTTTTCCGTCATAAGTCGAAAAATATCGATTTTTTGGAAAAATGTAGCGAAATTGTCTATATTCACTACTCGGAAACTACCAAACGTAGAAAAGAATACAAGGAGACTTTTCTCGTTCAGAATTGACTCAGTCATCTTGGAAAAATAGTTTCAGTCCATTATGAACAATTTTAGCTAATTTATTAAAACAAATTCGATCTTGACTTTGATCAGGAATAATTCAAAAAGGATGCAATTTGCAAGGAAAAGTGTATGAATCAAATTTGGAAGTTTTTCAAAGATCTACAAATTATCTCTACAAATTTTCCCGAAAACCGGTATTTTCCGACTTTAGAAAAATCGAAAAAGACGAGGATGTGCCACCTATCGAGGATGTGCCCAAAATCGTCCTGTTGTACCGAGTTTAGCCACTTTCTATTCTCTCACCAGAAGCATTTCTTTGAAGGTCACACTCCTGACGAGCTTTGAAATAGCAATTGCCATGTTAATTGACCAAAATTTGAAAAATTGTTCAATCATTACATATCATCAGTGAATCATGATTTCGTGAGCAAACTATCCACGTGATGATAATTTTTTTATCTTTTTTTCTTTATAGTCACAAACCTCGTGGTCACGTTTCATACTCAAGATGTCAATATATAATCGAATGGAATCATCCGCTTGAACTTATGCACTCGTAAATTGCGCCCTCGAACTTTATCATCTCATATCTGCTTTTTATGTATCAATAAGTTATCAGGAAACTGGCGCCTATTAGCTGTTATTGTCGTGTGTAACGTGTATTAGTAAATATTATATCGATCGATCATATACCGAGTATCAAAAAGAAAAAAATGAAGTTCCCGGCGGGTCGTCGTCGTCGTCGTCGTTATTGGCTTATCGTCGATTATTAGCACTCGCGGTCGTCGCGCCGCCGCCGCATCAACGATGAGGTAATCGGAATCTCGACAATTTTCACATATATACAATACACATATATATTATCGGCTAATAGTAGTGATAATTGCAATTTTTCTACTTACAGCTTCTTCTCCGCATCAGTTATAATATAGCGCGTGGGAACTTATATCCTCATTCTGTGTTATTATGAATTTTCACACACGCATGCAAATGTTTACGTGTAATGCGTGCTTTTCATGAAATCGCATTCATCACCCGAGCAATAAAACGCAAACATCGTGTTGAAACAAATGAATTGATAGATATTTAATAGGAAACTCTTCTCCAGGAAGTTAATAAAAAATACTGCGTATTTTATACACTACATCGTTAATTATTCGACAACAATGTAATGTATGTACATCTTTTTCGAGGATCTCAATCAGCCTTTTTGCCATATTACACGAATGTTTGTTTTTCCTCGATCAATTTTTGATCTATTATGTGTGTAGGTAACGACTGATTCAATCGACGCATTAATTCAGCGTGAGATACTGGTAATTGTAATTGTTTGTTTGAGATAGGTCACTAAAGAAATTAACACTTCATCCGCACTGCAATCGGGATGATGATCTTTCTTTGAATCGAATATGTAGTGTAATCAACAATGTGAATCAGTTGCATCTTCGTCGTCGTCGTCTTCTTTGCCACTTGCGTAAATTCAAGATGACAAATTAATGAACGTGGATCGCGTGCAAGATATCTGAAATTCTCCTGACTCTCTCTCTCTTTCTCTGTACCTATACCTACAGACGTAGTAATTTCCGCGTTCTGATAAAGAAATTCCCCCTACAGTAAGCGGAAATTCTCATTAGTGACGGAAATGGGTTATTCCACCCCCCTTTTTCTCAGAAATTCCATTATGAAATTAACAGGTTTTCCTACCAACCCTTTTGCTTATGTAGCTTATTTATTTATTTGCTTTTGCTTTTGCTTTCGCTGCGTGCAAATTATGGAGATTTTCATTCGTTTAATGATATACATCTGGTGTTGCACCGTAGCTTTTAGTATATGATCATGGAAAATTTCCATCCTGAGGTCTGAGATTGACTGCAATGAGATATATTGTGTTTTATTTACTTTTGCCATCGAATGCATCATCATCATCATCTGATCGTCGTCTCGTGTGAATTTTGATCACGCTTATTGATAAGTCTGCAAGAAATTGAATATCACATGATGCATTAAGCGTTTTGCTATTATTGATTTAAGTGCAACAGATTTCAAGATGAATTTTCTTGACGTCAAAGATTTATAATAAAATCGCAGATCATGAAATATATGAATGAATTCAGGATATAGGCTATGAAAACTCTTTTAGTTATACTCGGAGTTTTCTTCCGAACATTGGTTATAGCAACAGATGATTGAGTTTGTGGAATTTTTCCCTTCATATTTTGATGATTAGCTTAAATTATTATACGCAATTTTACGACTACATTTACGCGAGACTGTATTTTACAAAATTTAGATCTCTCAAGTAAAATGAATCTCGGTTCAGAGACCCCTCTAAAATAAAAAAAAAACCCGTTGCACATCAGTTTGAACAATCTTAAATTTCGCGCGCTCGACTAAGCTTTTATTTGAGCGCGCAGATGAGCAGGAGAAGCCGTAAAAGAGTAAGAACTCTGGTTTTACAATATACCTCTCTTTGCGAGGAGAGAAAAAAAGAGCAAAAGAAAATAATTGCAAGACTGGAATTCCGGCGATCAAGAGTTCAGGGTTCTGACTCATGCTCGTTTGGGTTTTTTCATTTTTCTTCGGAGAATTTCTCTCTCTTTTTGGCGCACCGAAATCACTAAATCTTTGTGTAACTGACCGATGGCATGGCATAAACGAGACGCGCAGTGAGATTACTTATTTACATTTGCACCTGAAAATTCACGCGAACTGAATGAGTAACCGTGAAATAAGAGAGTCATACCCCCCAACCTTCTTACAATATGTTATATACTGTCGTTTCTCCGTTATATTGCAAGAAAAAAAATTCCACTTCCCGGTGCGAGCGATGACGATAAGAAGAGATACATTGAAAAAAGAAAAACAGTGATGAGGAGTGGTGGAAGGGAGAAAAATGCAGAGGCCAATTAATCTCAGTAGTATTGCTTCGGAGCGAATATAATTTTCGACCTTACGCAAAACGTGCGCGCGTAACGCGCTGCTTTTCTGCCTCGTGCACAAGTTTACAATATATATATATACGTATACAAAAGATACAATTGAATGCTTGTTGAAGCGTTAAAGTTTTCCGAGCATGAAAATAATGAGGTTCAGAAGTTTGCAAGGAAATTGTCAAAACTGCAGGTCCAGGATTCCACCCTTATATTTTTACCGTTTCAGAGAATGTGACGAAAATTCTATCTGCCGTATACCGTTGTGGGTACCTTCAGATGCGAATCAACCCACATTATTCACAACGGACTGTATTAATTTTCAAAATTCCTTACCGACCTTGACAATAATCGTAATACGATTTAAATTGAGACGTTTAAAATATAGCTTTTATTCTTTCTATATTTCATTGAAAAGAAAGGACTATATAATATTCCAAAAAGTGAACTCTGTGCAGTAGTTATAAAATTTAAAGAAAAAAATTGGTTTCAGACACTTTCGTTCTCTCGTTGGTTGATCCCTGCTGACTCGTGATAATAAGAAAAAACTTAGTCTTGGCACCACGAAAGACTTTTTGTTTCTTTCTTTTATAGGTCTCAGATCAAGGAGAACGGAAAATTTAGAATTTTGATGGTTGTTAGTTTTTTATATTGTTTCTTCATCATTTTATATTCGTCCCCCTTTGATGTCCAATATATTTGATGCACCGTCAGAGATAAGCGAGTAGATCAGTTGAGAATTTTACGACACATTTTAAGAGTACGCTCAAGTCACAAACTTTTGGAAGTTTATAGTATTCCATTAAAAAAAGGAGAAAAAGGCAAAATAACGAATGAGCCAAAATGAATCTAATACAACAATCGCTTATTGACCAATCATTGCTTGATGAACTATATCAGTAATAACACAGTCTGAAACGAATTATGAAATTCGAATCTCAATTGTTATACTCTCAGACTATTGACAATAATCCAGCTAAAATATGGCAAGCCTCACGACATCTACTTATCACATCAAATATCAAATCAAAAACAACATCATACTCGAATAAACTTGGAAAGAAAATCAACAATTATGATCTTTTTGTGCAGATAACCAGCGATGGACTACAGAGAGCCGTTCAAAGTGGCGAATCATCGAGGCAGAGGGTCTCGGAACTGGATTCGGAACTCGTTGCAATGTTAGAAGGCCTGGTTTCACCTCTACCTGAACTTTATCTTTGTGTTCCTGTACAGCATCCGATAAAGCAACAGGTTGCTCTTGTCGTTTGTCTTTTGGGATTAGTTGACGAGGCTAGTGCATTGCTCGTCTGTACAAAAATTGTACAAGAGTGTTTTAAGTGAGTTTAATTCTTCATTTATCTTTCTTTAATCATCACACTTTTTAACTTGAAGCGTTGTACGATTCTCTATTTGGCTGCTGTCAATTTCTTTTTTTTTTTTTTTTGCTAATTAATGTATCAAAGGGGTTAATTCAGACATAAAATCATGCCTGAATGATTTTTGGTCGGTAAATCGTACGATTATCCGTAAATATCATTCTAAAGCAATTTGAAGTTGAGCTAACTTTTAAAATAATTTATCAAATTTGACCTCGGATGCAACCTCTATGATTAATGTTTGACATTCTCAGGAATCAGGAAACGGGTTTTTCAAATGTGAATCATTCATGGATTTTGATTTATGACGATTACTACGCAAGCAAATATTGGTATATACTTTCATTCTTTTTCGATTGAAATTGGTTGTTTTACCAATGATAACTCTCCATCTGTTCGATCAAAATTTAGAAAAATTTTTTTTCCGTATTCTTTGTTTGAAGAACGTTAATTAATTGTCGTTTGAAAAAAAATCGAGCTCAATGTCTTACTGAACAAGTAAATTATTAGTTTAAATAGTTCACCTCGTTTGAACTTCAGATTATTTGAACTGACTGTATATGACGAGAAACTTGAGTAGATTTCAACACGTGAATTTGGAAAATCCTAGAAACTTTGAAAATGTAATCAATTGGCCCAATACAAGGATTGCGCTCAAGACTGTCGTTAGCTGTTTGATGTCGAACAATTTCTGAGAACTCGGACAAAATTATTTTGTATAGTGTTTTGACCCATGAAACAATGATACCAGTATTAGTAAGTATTTCCTAAATTCCTCGTTTCCGTTGCTCTTGTCATCCACGCGTACTTTTGAGTTTCACGGTTTCAAGTTGTCAAAAGGTTTCCAACCAACTTGTAGGAGCTACATGCCCATATTCAAACATTCATATATATACAGTCAGAAAATACATTCCGCGCACACCATCACAATAGTTAGGCGTTCTATTTGATTTATTGTTTTTTCAAGAAATTCTAATTCTTTCTCCTTGTGTACCAATTCAAAATTCAAGAAATTGACTTGTTGAAGTGCAAGCAGACAAACACCTCCTAATCAATCGTTTCCTTCCTCAGTATTGATATACTTATTCACAGAATTCGAAAAATTTCTATTGTTAAAATGATACATCGATTGAACCAGCTCGACACCTGTTCATACATCCAATACGTGTACGTTGACCTGAACCAAAAAACAATTTTGTTAAATTCTCGATTACTATTCATTTTGTTCAATCAAATACAAGGTACCATACTAGTTTCATTCATGCGTTATCCTGCCATTGATGAATAATAGTGCGCGGTGATTTGTCATGTCGCAAATTTGTATTTTTGCATCCGATGCGGCGCGCATCCAGGTCATATCCAAAAGTCATATGTTGAATGATCGGACTGGAACGATTTGAAATTTGCCATGACGTCATTGTGGACTTGAAAGACGCATTTATTCATCATGTTAACAATTAAGGTGCTTCAAACGTCCGTAACTCATAAAGATATGCTATTGTCGAGGAAAAGAAATACTGCTCAATTTCTATTTCATCGTGTAATGCGGTGCGTGAATAATTTAACTAAACTTACAAGTATTTTATGCGAAAGTTAATAATTATATTGACCCCTTTATGTAAATCCCCTGATGTTCTAATGAATCAAGTACTTTTTTGCTCTGTCGAAATTTTCATTTGGTAGGAAAAATTTTATCAAGTTTTTCCTGTTACAAAAATGATGACTTCATACTAGTTTATCATGATAATTCTTCCTTGAAAGATCATGCAGTGATGATTGAAAAACTTTCGTGCATCACGTTAAATGGCGATGGTGTTATTGTTCGCAATACAATAATATTTGAATGACTTGGATGAAAATTTAATTTCTTGTTTGCATCCTCAGCAGGTTGAATTTTGACTTGTGACGATCAAGCCTGTAAATTATTATAGGGAAACACCGGACTAATGAAAGGGGAACGTAATTACCAAATATTGATTCGATTATATATCGATAAAGAAAACGTCACATCTTGCGTAGGTTAATTTACTCGATATAATACTATTGTAAATAAACGTATTTATCGAGAACGCATGAATTCGGCGCCAAAATTTTCCACTTGATCCATTCATACTTTCTTTGAATCCAGTTTCGATAAATCATCGATCATTATAAATTATCTGATATCGTTAATCTTAAAAATTGTTCCATCAATAGATCCAAATCTATGAAGAGCCTTTACTTATCACAGTGATGATTCTACTGATTTTCTTTGATGATGATGTATGGTGTCCAATCGATAAGTATCGTCGAGTATCCGATGACATCAGACATCACAAAACCGATCGATTTCTCATCTGAACGATTGATTAAACTTCTGAGAAAAGTTTTTTACTTGATAAGGACATAATGGGCGATGCCTGTGTTACTACTGGCTGAATCTCGAGTACTTTATGGTCTCTTAGACCAGACAGACGATGCGTCGCAGACAATGTAATCGATAGGTCGCCGCCACCACCGTCAATGATGATCTCATCAAAATCGTTCGATACAATTACTAGCTTCGATGTATGCATCGGTTTCGAAGTCATTGATGTATATACACACAAGAGTATGAGGAATCACGCCCCAGCGAATTCAAATGTAAACTTCAAACTCACACAACTATAAATCGGTCATCATTTATCTATAATAATACATGAAAATACGTATACTTAACTCGACACAAAGTCGATTCACTGATGATGGCGGATACACGATTTTTTAACCGGTCCTTTTTCGGCGCCGCGCTGTCCGTATTTCTTACGCAACGTCTGTCGTATTTCGTATTACACTTATACTCACACTGTATTAAATGTATGTGTGTATGTGTATGTTTAATGTTTACTTTCGCGATGCATATGGCCGATGCACGCGCACTATATATATCTGATTGCCATCTCATCAGGCCGCGCGCGCGTCCGAACCTTATCCGAGTTTTTTTTTGTATGTATATTGCACGCGAGATGCGTTCAGAACACGTGCGCTAGCGTGTGCCGACCGCGAAATTATACCTGGATATTTTGAGATTTTTTTTTCTGAAGATTTTTTTCATTTTTTATTGCAGATACTGCTTGAGCCTGCTGCTAAGCACACTGAGGTGTCAAGAGGAGACGAGGCAGAAATTACAGTGTCAAGATTTACTTGTAGTATCGAAAAAACTTTTCACAAGACTTGGTAAGAGATAATTTGATGAGTTTGATGAACTGTGTGCGAGATTATGGAGACAGAGAGAAAGAGAGAGAGAGCGAGATTTATTCAAAAAGAGTTTGTTCACCTTTGTATTGAACTTTTAATGAAGCTCACTTTCTATTAATTGAAAGATCTTTGGGGTAGAATTATCGTTAGGGTCAGAATGTTCCAAAAAATTTGTTTGAAATTATCAATGAACAGTGCATCTGATGACGAGAATATTGCAAAATCAACTCATCAAATACATTATTTTGTGTGATTTTCTATTAAATGGCCAATTGCCAATGTGGAATGCCTCTGTTCCATGATTATTTGATGAATCAAATGGATCATTTATTCATAAATTATAATTAATGAGAATATCAGGGACGTCCTTCAATTTGAAGTTATCATGGCTCTCATTATCGTTGTAAACTCAACCAAATGGCATTTATTAAGACTTGAAATGCGTCACATTTCCTAAAGACTTTCCCGAAACTTTACATAATTTGTTCATCTCAAAGAAAAGTATACACTGCTTATCAATATTCGAACATTCCTCAAGATCACACCTGTAGCCGCTGATGTGGAAAAAGGAAGAGAATGACTTTTAAAATATTTCGCTGATCCACTGATTAAGTATTGGATTATACTGGTGCCAAGCATTCTCGATTCGTCTGAGATGAAAATTCAACATCTGACGCACAAAGCAAACTTTCATCTACATAATATTAATGAGATGCACAAATAAATCACTATGATGCGTCCTCAAATTCACTTTATTCGAGTCCATTTAACACAAATCATCTCAATTTACATCTGAATTTTTTTACCAAAACTGAGAAAGGCCATGTTATCAAATCTCGAGAAAAATATCGTTAACAATTTTCTCCAAATATTTTTGCGAAACTCCTGTCACTCTCATTTGTTTACTCCCACTATTATAATCTCTCTCTCTCTCTCTCTCTCTCTCTCTTTTTCTGGTAGCCTGCATGCATGTATGTGGCTGCGCGCGTGACTACTTTTTGTGCCGGTGCGCACGAGCGTGATGCCGATAATTATGATAATGAGGCGACAGCTTGACTCCGCAAGCGAGTACGATAAAGAGCAGGCAAACGAGCTCAAGCAAGCGAGTGTGAACGATTAACGGTCCTCGAGAGTGCGTTATAATACTGACTTCAGCGCGCTTCTGTCTTTTAAACTCAGTGTAATATATGCCATGTCGGTGTGCTCTTTGCGCGCTTGCTTGCCCGAAAGGCTACTGAAATCGCGACCCCGACCTAACATCATGAGATTAACCACACGTCGTCCTGTCTGTTCTCATCAACTAGGCGATCTCACCGACCTGCTCAAGGAGATAATGAGCGAAGCAAGAAGGCTTACCAAGGCCGAGCGATGCTCGCTTTTCCTTCTCGAAACCGAGCAACAGGAGCTTGTCGCCAAAGTTTTCGACGGCCGTCCCACCGAAGAGGTAAAACTATCTAATTTCAAATTAATTTTCTGGCTCTCGCTGTTTTGTATTTACGGCAATTTTGTTCGATTTTTTTGGTAAACTGACGTTTGGCTAGCTCTTGAAATACACGATATTTTTTGAGTACTTCACACTCTTTCACCAGAATTTCTCTTTTCAATCAGTTATTCTCTTCTAAATTATTAGCTTCAGCCATTTGATGCAACCCTAATATTTTCCTGGTACAAAATTTAGTTTTATGGCTCTCCAAAATTTCTTTGATCTTCATCGATTGGCACGTGTCAGATGGACTGTTGGAGAATTTTCAAAAGACTCAAGCAGTAATGAATCGAGATGAATCGAAAATTTTGCCGGTATTCGTGATTTTTCATACAGATCATCAACGTGTGTATCATCAAATTAATGAGAGGATGTAATAATGACGAAAGGATGCTCCGATGCTCGTACGATTTTTGAGACATCAACGAATATTAATTAGTCGCTTATCATTTCCGAGCGATTAAGTTCGATGATCAGTTGGTTCGTTTATCATCATATAGATCTTAACAATTCATCCTGATCGATTTTGTCGAATTCAATGTGAACTGACGCTTATCTCTTATCTTGACAAGTTTCAACCTCACGTGCTCTTTTGAAAAAATTCATTCCATCATCGAGATACTATATACGTATTGTCTGAAGCCCAGCTCTGTCAATATTCATTTCAAACATGAATTCTGTACAGTAAACTTTTTGAGATATTTGACTTGAGAGCTCATCAAAAATTCATAAGATGCAGATGGAATCATCCAGGCATTATCAAATTGTTAAATAGCACTAATACAATTGAACTTAGCGAGGTCATGCGTCCAGGGTGGTTTTTCCCATCGCATGAGAGCATCGGCCTACGTAATTACCCTTCTTTCAATCTTCTATCCTGAAATTCCACCATTTATTGCAGTTATCTCAGGAGGTGCGAATCTCGTTGGGACAGGGCATAGCTGGTCACGTCGCAACGACGGGGAAGCTGCTCAACATCAGAAATGCTTACGAGCACCCATTGTTCTACCGAGGCATTGATGAGGCCACCGGTTTCAAGACGAGAAACATCCTATGCTTCCCCATTCGCGATGAGAATGGCATAATAGGTAAATAAACGAAATTATATAGCCAGGAGGCTGCACGATTCTCGAGAAATTCGAAACGCGTTTATTGTTCAACAAATTTTGGAATTTTAATCGTTCACAAGTGTCTACCAAGGTCTAGATGGAGTAAATGTTAGACGTCTCGTGTATATATTATGACTACACCAGCGTAATTAAATAGTTGATGATTGCTTTTGTACGGTTATACATCCATGTTTGGCTTTCCAAAGGTTCAATAACTATTTGAGTATGTTGATTAACTATGGAAGCTTTTGTTTTTTTGGTGTTTGCAAATTTTAAACTATGGATTGTCTTGTTCTAGGCGTTGCACAACTGTGCAACAAAGTTAACGGTCTGTACTTTGACGTATTCGATGAGGAGATGGCGATGGCTTTCAGTATTTATTGCGGTATCTCCATAATGCATAGTATTGTTTACAAGAAGATTCAAGACGCCCAAGCGAGGAGCAAACTCAGTAATGAGTTGATGATGTACCACATGCAGGTGAGACATTAATTAATCAATATTCGATTGATTAACAAGTGATTCATCGAATTTTCAAATAACAGACACTTGGCCATAGCGATTGCGAGAAATCGTGAGTGGCTTCGAGTATATTGAACAGCGTTTATAGATTAGATAAACTTTTTTGTCAATATTGACTGTATTGCGTGCCTTGAATCTACCAAAATGAAATGTGTTGAATACCGGAAACTTTTCATCGCGGTTTTTGACCCAAATCGGAATATTTTGCTCTGTCGGAAATTTGTAGGAAGTCATGAACTCGATGCTGACTTGCTGAAATACGAGAAAAAAGTTGAATCAAATCTAATCGAGTGTTTTGCACATTTTTGTGAATAATATATAAATTTCACGGGGAGTGGAAGGAAATCGACTCTTTTATTGTACCTAACGATTTGAGACTCTTACATTTTTGTCGACAAACTTCCTCTAACTTTGTTTTTTCTTTTCACTTTTTATATCTTATGGGAATTTTATGTAGCCGGTAGAAATTAGTTTGTGGTAACGCTAATAAGGTAACATTACAAAATGAATGACATTTCTTTTGATTGCAGGTTGAAGAGGAAGATGTTCGAGCTTTCTTAAATTGCGGAGATGATCATAACGTGAGAGATTTTGACAAATTTTCGTTTTGTCCTCGCCATATCCCATACAGGCACATGCCTTGCTATGTCATGAAGATGTTCGTCGATTTGGATTTTATTCGGCGGTGGAGGATACGGAAGACTGTGTTGGCGAGGTAAGTTCCTTCAATCAATCAAATTACAATAGCACTCCGTTAACGCAAAACTGCTTCTGTATATTGAACATGGTTATTCATTTTTTCAGGTTCATACTGTACGTGAAGAAAGGTTATCGAGATGCCCCCTATCACAATTGGACACACGCATTTTCGGTGGCCCATTTCGCTTACTTGCTCATCAAAAATTTGAATTTAGTGAGAGATGGTTACATGACCTCTCTCCAGGCTTTGGTATTCCTTGTTTCCTGCTTATGTCATGACATCGACCACAGAGGGACGAATAATTCATTTCAAACCAAATGTGGAACAGTCCTAGCCAGTCTTTACAGCTCAGAAGGATCAGTCATGGAGGTGAGTTTTTTTCCACTTCCTCCAAAGCGTTGAAATTGTTGAATATTGTCTTAAAACTAAACTTATTTGATCAATAGAGACACCACTTGGCTCAGTCGATGTGCATTTTGAATACGGAGGGCTGCAACATTTTCGAAAATTTGAGCAGTGAAGAGTACAGCGAAGCGTTGGACTTACTCAGAAACAATATCTTGGCCACAGATCTCGCATCACACTTTAGGAGCGTAGACGAGCAACGAAATGTTACCAGGGCGTATGACAAACGTAATCCCAAGCATCAAAAAATTTTGCACGCAATGTTCATGACCTGCTGTGATTTGAATGATCAGACCAAGAATTGGAGGATCTCAAAGCAGACTGCGGTAATTAGACTCACCGATACTGGCTTCAAAAGTCGACCTGATTGGTTAAGTGAATCGTCTCATGGTATGATTGTTTGCTTGTTGTAGGAACAAATATACGACGAATTCTTCTCGCAAGGGGATTTAGAGAAAAGTATGGGTACTGCACCAATAGAAATGATGGATAGAGAACGGGCCTCAATACCAGATCTTCAAGTGCAGTTTATCACGAACTTGGTCTTGCCTTTATTCACGTAAGTAGCATAGCTTGAGTTCAAAGACAGCTCTTTTAAAACTATGTTTCATACTACAATTATTTTTTATAGAAACTTGGCAACACTCTTCCCGTCTATGCAACCTATCGTACACATAATAGAGAGAAATCGTGAAATTTGGAGGATAGCAACTTCGGTGTTCCAGAAATACAGTGAGAAGGGCATGACTGGAATGGATATCCTGTTGAACGCTCACTTAGAGGAAGAAGTGCTCCTACACTTCAACAACTTAGATGATATATCTGTGAGTCGGAGCCCCAACAGTAAGATAAATTTTGGATTGGAGAGTGCAAGTTTTGGCGTTTGAAGAATCTCCTCCGAATCGATTGCATGTTGCATTTTACATCGTTTATAGAATGACTGGATTGAACAGTGTGAATGCTCTTCATCCCTAGAGCTCATTAATGACCTCTTATGCTCTGCGCAAAATTGTTGTAGGACTGAAAAATTATTCTAACGAATGGAGGCTCCTATTTTACCAAGATTTTGAAAAGATTCTACTTTTAAGTGCAATTACATACCTTTTTATTGGAGAGTAGATGGAGTATATAGGGTCTCGATCCGAGTTGTATTTTACATCGTTGCGATAAATTCAAATAATGAACTTCGTTACAAATTATGGGACGCTGGCGTCCTCGATAATGATTTTTAGAATGATGCCATGAGAAAAGATTGTTAAGAAGCGATAGACTCACTGAAAATCTTTTACTCTTCAAAAGAATTTCTCGAAGTAGATTTCTATCGATTTATAATAGTTTGTGGGATCATCGCGGCAATGGATATTACACATGTCAGTATTCCAAAGCCAAATCGAGTGAATTACAATGTTCCTCTGTAAAGTGTACTATCATTTAGTTGTAAAAATACAATGAATTTGCAACGCGTTTTGCTTAAACGGATAATTCAGTGGTCGGAAACGGTGAGTGAATCTTACTGAACATGAACTGTGTATACGTGACAGATACTGTGCATGCATGAACTAGAGAGTGGTTGAGTGACATATTTCTAAAAGATGGAGGCAAGTCTGAACAATCATACATGTAAAATGTTTTTCCTAGTGGATATGTACACTTTTAAACTTGACCATTTTTTCATTGTACCACTTTTTATACAATCTCTTGTTTCGTCGAAAATGACTTGGTGTCTCGTGACATTCCACTCATGTATGGGTCCGATAAATATCTCTGACCAGCAAATAACCCGCGAAAATTTTTGGAAATTCAAAGTCAAGACAGAAGATTGCATTGGAAAAGTTTTTGAATCAATTATTTTCCAATCATTTGTCGTACTTCCGGCTACCGTTTCATTTATCAAATAATTGTAAATATTACTATAATTAGCGAAAAAGGACGAATTTGCCGTAAGAGAAGTAAAAAGTAGTCATAGCATAAATAAGTTGTAGAATAGTTTTTAATTTATTATCAAAAAAGTGTATAATGACGAGTTAACTTGGTAGAGTAGTTGATGCGTGAAGCGGGAAATGAAGAAAATCGTATAAAATAGCTGAAAGAGTCGGCAATTTTTTGACGGAAGAACGTTCGTGAAGAAAGCTTTTAGATGTGTGGAGACTCTTGTTCAAGTTTAAAAACAAATCTTAACATCATCTAAATTTCTGTTACTCGCGAGTTGAAGAAAATGTCTAA
This sequence comes from Eretmocerus hayati, assembly GCA_029851415.1. Lineage (NCBI taxonomy): Eukaryota > Metazoa > Arthropoda > Insecta > Hymenoptera > Aphelinidae > Eretmocerus > Eretmocerus hayati. The sequence continues at coordinate 36,152,204 of CM056743.1, forward strand.
AATCATACTGAGCTTGAATTGAAGAAAACATTTTTAATGGATATTTTAGCACGTTGAAGTACTGTCGATACTTGTAAATTATTTATACTGATAATTCAAAAGTGAAACACAATAAACGATCAAGCGGTACGTCTAGTCAAAAGTTCGGGAGAGTGTTAGTGCTTTGTTAGTTATCTAGGAACTAGTTAGTCATTGGCGATAGAATCTTCATTTTTAACTCACATGTCTACGAATCCATCCACTTATCTATATAAAAAACTGCGTTTTGTTAAGCATCATTTCAGAGTATATCTGTATTCGCCTGTATTAACATCAATCAAATATTTCATATTGAAATTGCATCAAGTTGCTCTCAAGTACAAACATGCTGATTAAAGATAAATATGTGTGCATACTTGTTCGCATTCATTTTACCCTGTTGAATCCTAGTAGCAAAGTTATAATTGTCTATTTCGACTCCCCAAATAAAGTCGCTCAGAAATTTAACAAATCATGGAATAGCTGTTTGAGCTAAATTTAATCTATTATTATTCATTAGCAAGGTGTAATTCAAGGAGATGTGGCATTTCCCTCCGAGTCAATGAATACTACATACAAGATGCAAACATGGAAATAGGTATGGGACCTCCGTGGAAACTTGAAATAATGTGTGCCTGCTTGTACGAACCGTTTCGGAACGAACTACGGGTGAATAATGTACATTTTGGCCACAATACACCTCCATATTCAAGGAACCATCGTTACATTGGGGTATTCACAGCATTTGGAATTTTAACGGATGAAAAACAGGAAAAAACCATAGAAAGTTACCCCACTGTAGGTAAGAAGCATTCCGGTGGGGTAACTTCAGTACACCTTAGTATGACAGCTATTTTTCAACTCATCTTGAGTCCCCTGCTGAAAATAATTCCGTGGGACCCCATGGGTCCCCAAGGGGTTTAGCGGGACCTGGCCCTGGGAACATGTTTAATCTTGAAAATTACAAAATTTGGCATCGGAGACGTGCTGCATACGAATTCCGACCATTACTCCTCCGAAAAGTGTCGAATTTGGTCTTCGATGCCAAATCTTGCAAATATCAAGATTGAATATTTTCCCAGGGCTGGATCCCACGGAACTATTTTCAGTCAAGTCGACTGATGGTCTAAGGGCGAAATTAAATAACCGGAAAAAATTGGAAAAAATCCGTCCGGAACGACAACGGAGCTCTCTGATTAGCTGGACGTGGGATTTCAAGTGGGATTTTTACCGGTCCGTCCGATATTTTTCCTTTCGTTTAATTTCGGCCTGAGGTTTCAAAATGTTTCAAACAGCGTAGAAGAAGACTTCGGAACGATTGGAATCGATCCACTCGCATGGTGTTGGGTAGAATTGAAATATTTTGTGAGTGTACCAAAGTCGCCCAGTTGGGGTTTAACTTTGGTACAGTTTTTCAACTGCTTATAGCTCCAGCTCAGACACATCAAATTGAACTTTGTAGCCCACCAATCAAAAGCTGAGACTGTAAACTTTAGATTGACTAATATTAGAAGTGGGTTTTGTCAATGTATGTTGAAATGCCGAGCTAAACAAAATAAAAAGTACCGAAATCGTACCAAAATTACCCAGTTTGACGATACCTTGGTAAGTTGTTGGTGGGTCGTAGGAATGCTCGGCGAAAGGTTGCATTAGGTCCGGGGGAAACCTTCCGTGGTTCGTTTCGGGAACGATCGAACGGTGTTCACAGGGTAATTTTGGGTCCGGATAAACTCATTCAAGAACAATTTTTTCTTGAATGTCCATGTGTTTTATGTATTTTGACGTTAAAAACTGACCCGTGTTCCATCAGATCTCTGCGGTTCCGTTGATTCAATATTCATTAAACGCAAAAACTGTTCCACCTGAATACGCCTCTATTGTTGCATTCTCTGTAATTTTTTTCTGATGATCAAGTTTTTTCATCATCTTCCAAAAGAAGCTCACAAACCATCCATCAGAACTGTTTATACGCGACTTTTGATCAGCTGGACATGATTTTTGTGGTTCCATGGTCCAAAATCGCCAGTTAAAATGAGACAAAAGCCACATATTTGAGTACTTATCTGCAAAAATTACTTCATTTTGCATTGAATTTTCAAAAGCACGGAGAATGGATCATAATTCATTCGAGCTCAAAAAGTTTCCATCTTCTTCGATCTTAATTGAAATACTTTGAGGGAAAAATATTGGTTAGATGGTCAAGACTTGAAACTTTCTGTCTGTCATTTTCTGGATAATGCTATGGGAGCTTTATCCGCAGATATGTTATTATGAGCCTCATTTTCAAGCTCGATCTTCAGTGGGTGATGCGAATATTTTTTTTTTTTTTTTTTTTCATTTCATTCGAGCAGCAATTCCCGTTTATGTCAAAAAATAAATACATTACGAAAACGTGTTATCGGTAGACTGCTCTGAAACCTCGGATTTGAATATCCCTCTTTCTACCCTAATCGGAGAAACCAACCTCTAAAACAAAAAGCCCTAAGATCACATAGTGGTTGGTTTGTTTTGGCGCTCGCTGTGGTGTTGGCATCATTGGAATTTGAAAAAGACGTTGCAGCCGGTCTGTCGCGGCGGCAGTGTAATGCGGCAAGGACCAAAAACGCGACAGGATTAAACTCGATCATCAATGGAGTTCTACTCTCGCTATATAGATCCGCGCTAATTGTGTGTAAAACGCGCGGCAAAAGGCGGCCGGTTTGGGGTTTTCGTCGGGGTTAATGTGTAAACATTTTGGACACCCTGGACCCGGGTCCGAGTGTCAACCTCGACGGGCACGTGGCTCGAAGTTCGTTGAACGAGAACGTTATTAGCGCGTTGAAGCAGCTGCAGACAGCAACGGCTCACAACGGCTTTCCGGGGTGGAGTAGCGTCTTCTCAGCTTCGACGACAACCATCTTCAACCACTTATTGCAATCTCGTTGACGGTAATTTATGACTTGCTTGGACTTCGAGATACTCAAAATGGACAAGAAGACGGTTATTCAGATGATCCGAGGGGACCTTGACAACTTCCTCAAGGAATCGGACGAGATATCGAAAACCATCAATGGAATGAAAAATGATGCCAACAAGTATATCCAAGATCTGCTAGCTCAAATAAGTCAAACTGGCTCAGCTCCTCTCTTGGCAAAAACTCCTAAACTCAATAGAAAAAGGGGCACTCGCATCAAGGCCATCCCAGAGAGCGATGAGTTTGAAACGACTGACAGCACCATGTCCAACTCCATCAGCAGCACACGCTCAAGGGCAGACACCATGGTTCTAGAGACTTCTGATGTTCGACCCACAAGAGCCAAGAGAGGAGCATCAGTTAGAGCAACTGATAACATTAAGAAACAACAATCCATCAATTTAGCTTCCAAACTTAGGCGACCATCAAGTGAAGAAGCAGGTGCATACTCCATCAATAAGGTTGGTAATTAAAATTATTATACAGTTTTCCTGCTTTGAGCATCCATGATTAAATTTCATTTTGAATCCTGGTTTTGAGAACTCCCTTCAATTCGAATAGGTTGTCATTTCATGTGTTCTCTTGCTTTGGTTTATTTGCCCTTGTTTCAAAGTAGAACATTTTTGCTCTTGGTAAAGTTGAAGAATGATTTTTGAAAAATTGTGTATCATATGATTACATTTCACTATGTATTTCAGTCAAGCTTATACATTTTTAGATCATTCTGTTTTGAAAAAACCTGCATTGCTTTTACTTGATGGTTTACTAGACATTGTGTTCTTACTTTTCTCAGACTGTTAAGGAAAGTCAATCAAAACGACCAAAGATATCATTGGAGAGTTCGGATGAAGAAGAGATAAGACCTTCAAAGTTGATGAAAATGGATAAAAAAAAGAAGGAAGCTCAAACCATGAACAAGATCAATGATGAAACTCATGATATCATCAATGAATCTACTCATCTTCCACCTGAGGATCAGACTTTTACCTTAATGAGATCATCAAAATCATCTTTGAAACGCAAATTTGATGAGAAAAATGACGAGGTTGATACAACTATCACAAAAGAAGATTCAATAAAAAAGATATCGAATAGTCATGATGAGCCAATTGCAAAGAAAGCAAATGTATCAAAACCATCTTTACCTAAGTTTACATTAGGTTTGGACAGAATTTCCGAAAAATCATCAGCTTCTTCAAATAATCAAGACAAAAATGAGCGTACAACTAGATCATCGTCTTCTTTGATAAACGCCCAGAGTAAAAAGTATAAAACGAATAATGTCATTGATGAGACTACTGAATCACATAATGCAGATGAAACCATAGCATCAATCTATGAGGATGCCACAGGGAAACCCCTTCCAATTATGAACTCTACTATGAATCCAAATTGTATCGAGGGCATGGGGAAAATGATGAGTGCAACTGTTGTCATTGAACCCCTTGGTAAGAGAGTAATCAATAATGATACTATAACTCTAATGAAGAGCCCATTCAAAGAACCGTTGTCACGCAATAACAGCACCATAAAGAATACAATCGTCGAAAGAGGTCAGAATACCATGACACCTCATGCTCCTCGACCCAGGAATGCTATCAGAGTACAAAAAGATGTCAATGACTTGATCACAGATGACGAATCATCTCCAGAAAGGAAAGTTTACACTACCAAGAAGCAGAAAATATTACCAGCACAGCAAAAACGAATCACAAGATCCAGTAATGCTTCTGGTAGTGATGAAGATGAAGTTAAGAAGACTCCTGAAAAGCCCATGCATAAAAATAGAGATTTTGGGAGTACTACTAAGAGTTCATACAAACACCCGGTACTGTTCAGCCCTTATGCTAAAGATTCCGTTAGAAAACGAGTGGAGGCTTTTGAGCAAGCTACTGGTAGTCCCATCAATGAGAATGAAGTTGTTGTAAGAGTCACAAGGACGAAGACTCGTGCTCTAGCTGCAGCAAGTTTTTCTGAGGTACCTGCTCAAACTGTATCTCAAAAACTAGCCAGAAAATCTTTGGCAAAGGCTAAGAAGATCTCTCTTGCTAAACATGCCAAGGAGAACGATGAATGGAAAGAAGTATGTACCAATTAATTATGCTGTTTGAAATTGATATTATCCATGTTTCAACTACTTGATTTTATTTTTCAGAATGAAAGTGCAAATGTAATGAAAAACTTGAAAGTAAGAGACTCCACTGAAAAGTCTTCACTCAAGCCGCAGCCAAAGACCACACCCCTCAATAAAATTCGTGTGTTGCCACAGCCCAATTCTGCAAACAAGAATATTTACTCTACTCCAAACAATCAGCCTTCCCTCAATAATGTGAGACTCACTTGTCATTCATGAATTTAATCAGTTAATGTAGATGGTACAAATCTTTTTTGTCTGATTTTGCAGTACTCAAAACCACTAACTGCGTCACGAAATAATGTTGTCACCTACACTGATTCATTCATTCAGCAAACAAAATCGGCTAGCAAACCACTTGATAAGACTGCCGAGGAAAGGAGGAGAAGAGCTCATGAGGAGGATGCAAAGCGGAAACGGGAGGAATTGTTGAGGGCTCAAGCTGATGAGAAAAGGAGGTATTGTAGAATTGTCTCTCTATTTCTATTCATTACGAATATTTATCTAAATTTACGATTCATTGTATAATGGCTCTCCAACACTCCATCTGAAAATCTAGGAAACGCGAAGAAAAAGAGTTGAAAAATAAATTAGCACGCGAAGCCAAAGAAAAATTAGAGCAAGAGAAGAGGCTCAAAGCTGAACGTGAAAAAGAAGAAAAAGCTAAAGCAGCCCAGCTGGCACTTGAGAAACAAAGGGAAGAAATGGAGAAGAAACGGATCGCTCAATTACAACGAGCTCAAGTATGAAACTACGATAACGCCCAGAGATGGGTTCACTTAATCCGCATGTTTTCCCTAAAATTCGATTGATTCACAGGAAAAAGAGGAAAAGCGTAGACAAGAAGAATTAGCCAAACAACAACGGCAACAAGAGCAAGATGAATTAGTTAGACAACTCACAGAGCAGAAGCGTCGTGAGCAAGAAATGGAGAAGCGTAAGCAAGCAGAGCAAAAGCATCATTTTGAAATGAAGAAGCATCAGGCAGAAAAAGCCCCTCTTGTAGCGAAGGTACGGTGTACACGCTTCTTTTTGTATAAACCGGCTCATTACTATAATTTTGTTTTAATGGTCATCTTTTTGTAGACGAAGGCTTTAGCACCAAAACAGGTGCCATGCAGTTACAAAATCGACAGTGACCCAGACGAGGAAGAGTCCGAAGATGAAAGTAAACCTAAACATCAAATTCCATCGTGGGCTACAAGTGTGTTTCATTTCCTAATTTAATCACCATCCAATAATACCCTCTAAATTGGATCTTTGCTCTTTTTTTTAGGAAATGTTCGTCAGACGCAATTAGCAATGCAACAATACATGCCTATGAAATTGGTACTGAGATACTTTGACGCTAAAAAGTGCACGCCCGATCTGAGAGAGCTTTTCACTGGCATTGACCCCAGGAAACTGAAGAGATCTTCCAGTGCAATTTGGAAAACACCACCCCGATATTCTATGATGAATTGCTCAATCATCAAGGACTAAAGCACATATTCTGCCCACAGAGCGATAATGAAATCATGAAATCATTGGAGGTTTACAAACGAACGTAAGGAACTTTTATTAAATAACGCGACGTAGTTTGTGTATTCCTGATAGCAGCAATCAAATATGGCTACTCTAAAGTCCAAATTCGCACTAATTTGTACAGATTTATTGTTATAGCTACTCTCTAGCATAGTATTTTATATTTGATATCGTAACTTAAGTTTTATAGTTGATTTGATCAAGGACTAGTTTATTCCTAATCTGTTAGTGCTCAAGTCCTGGTTTTAATATCCACGAACAATCATCACCGGCTCGAAATTTTTTCGTACGGAGTTTAAAATGTTCACCTTGATTTTTTAATACACTCTGAATGCACAAATACCCTGTTTTATTGTCTGAATTGATCACAGTCTTAATTTGCCGTGAGATTCTCTTCTTTGCAAGAAAAAATGTTTCTGTTGACAATCATCTTAGTCAGCTGCAGTATAAATGTCAATTGTGTGAAAACATTTTTCCAGAGAGCGTCATTGAATCACAAAATGGATTTAATTTCTTCCCAAACATTATATTTTCACTGTTTTCAATAAGATTTCTACTATTAGGAAATCTGCGGAGTCTGAAATTATTGAATCAGACTCCCAAACAATTTTTATACTATCTGCATCTGTTTTTGTAGAGTAATAAAAATGGCCAGATTTGATGATTGCACTGCTATGAATGTTGCTCTGTGTGTTGTATTCTGACTGCCCAGAAAAATGTCTCCACTTTTCAAGTCAGATAATGAATCTCAGGGAGATGGTATTTGTCTATTTACTCGTCGATTCACTGCAAGAAATTCCCGAAAATTTTCTTTGAATTTTCGGAAGGACTTGTGAGTATCGTGTTCATGTCATGTGAACTTTTGTTATTATTGTAGTCGTAATAATGTTTGAGCTCGTAATGTTATCTTCAACATTGAATTGATCAGGTCTTGAACAGCTCAGAGTATTCCACATTTAGAAAGATGTTGTATGAATTTTGAGAAATACTTTTCTTTCTCAATTCTGCTATTGTTTACTGTACCTACTTTTACTTTGAATGTGGGACCTGTGAGTGCCTAAATAAATGGTTCAATTAATGTTCTGGTTTTTTTGTACAAGTTTGAGAATACTAAAAATGAGTGTTTGTTATCAGTGCTGGGGTGTCTGTTTGCAAAAAAGGATTCGTTATTTTCATGTTTCATTTAAAAGTAAAAGGACATAATGAAAAAACTTCACCCAAAAGTATTCATTGCAGAACCAAAAAGATTCATTCAGGTAACTTGAAGCTCATTGGTTGACTTACAGATTATTTTAACTTGGGTGTTGAGATAAAATCGAATTCCTCATCAATTAGTCATGTTGATTTGATCAACATAGAAAATTGATAGAAGTGTTCATTGTTTGGATTTCATTTATAAAATTTCAAAATTGGACAAATGTTCTGATTATCTTCAGTTGTTCAGAATTGCCTAGGGGTTACCAAAAAATTTTTCATGATTGCACAAGCTATTTCACTATCTAAAAAATATATATACAAATATATTGAGTCTTCATACACTTTCTGTTGCAAATCCAATAAATTTTGAAATAATTCTTTTGGAATATCTCAGCACAGATTAGGAAGAGGAGAATGGAATCAACACACTATTTATAACAGTGGTCAGAGGCCGTAACAATTCAGTTGCAACTAGTTACCCTGGAAGTCTTTAATTATTACAATACATGTATATTCACATGTACATTCCCCACTGACATACTTAGATAGCTCTGAATCGTATATATACAAATTGGGACCACGCTTTCAATATTTTGGAGACTGAGATTCAAGATGAGTTTGTTGTTCGACTGAAACTGCAATACTGTCATTGTCAAGAATATGTGATAGAGATGACTCAATGGGGCCTCACAGGTTTGAAATAAAGCTTCTTAGCTTCTGATGTCACGATGGTTATTCCGATGTATGTATGTACATACATATCTTCAATATCATACTAATGAATATAGTATTCGTTGATCATACCAATTATGAACTGCTTTGCCTCAGGAGACAGCTGCCCTGACATAAACTTCAGCTCATTTATGAGCAATGGCAAAGAAATCCTACCCTTACATCCACGGTAACTCAGTGATGGGCTGTTTGCCCCACCTTACCCGACGTTTACCTGCTCAACTTTCGCACTCTTATCAGTCTATCAGTGCAGTGCAGACGCCTTATTATCGCGCAGCGGTTTATTACATTTTATTACACGCGCCCGTCTGCTCCGTCTTCCTGCACTCAACAATGTTAAGATAGCTAGTGGTGAAAGGTAGGAAAATCTCTCGCTCGCGCACTTCCTCAAACATTATCTCAAAGCGCCCATATGTCTCGCTTAGACGCCTGCAACGTCGCGACACGTGCATCGGTTTCAGACTTCAGAGCTGCATCATAACCGCCAAGTTGCAGCTGTCAATCTGCAGCAGAAGCCGCTCAACAAGTGTCAAAAAGAAGCCGCTGGGATGGACCAGAGTTCCGAGGAGTCACGTCATTGCCACGAGCAGGCTCTGACTTGCTCCTGAGGAGTTCTAGGGCCCTTCAGGGTAACAAGGCCCGAGTTCATGGGCTGCCTGCTGTTGACGCTGCTGCTGGCCACCTGCGCCGTGGCAGTTGAGCTCCAGGTGTTATACCCTTTCACTACTGTGTACTTTTGACTCATTGGCGTGTTTTTGTCATTTTAAATGGTTCTGAGTAAGACATAGCAGGCACAGCTTTTATTGATCCGTGATGACAATTTTATTCATTCTTCTAGCAGCAAAAGAGGTCCCCCAAATTGAAGGACATTCACTTTCCTCTGAAGGACTATGAAGAGAGTGATGAACCAGAGATTGATGAGAGACAGAGTGGTCCAGATTATCCAATGTATCCACTTCCAAACCAAATCTCCCACAATAGGTTTAGTCAGTATGTCTCTGCATCCAACAATGTCCCTGATGAACTTGATCCGAGTGAGTACATTGCCAATACCTCCTCATCTATATGTTATCGCCAAAGATGGTCTTTAGAGACAAGCCAATCAGAAGAAGGAAATTTTTGCTTCCCATATCTATGTATGGTTTATTTAGTACATCGAACAGAAAATTCCAGCCACCTGAGTGTGAATGAAAAAAATTTTCAGTGTCTTCTTTTACGTTTTGAGTACTACTGATGTTGTCATGAATCTGATTCATAATGATTGGAAACACACTTTTGATTTTAAATTCAAGTTTCAAACCTTCATGAAATTAATGAACATCGAACCGCCAAAGTTATATTTTTACCACTTCTAAACATCAAAGATTTGAAAAGCAATGTTCTTTGAATGAGTCCAGAAGAAATTTTCGTTATCATGACCATTATCACGAGGTGTAAGAATTGCATAATCTTTTTTCCTTTGCCCAGACAACCTTATCTCAAGAATTACAACTCATATCAAATCATTCTCCTTACAGATATCAAATTTGACTCTGATTGGGGAACCTTGCTGGAGTTGGGGCAATTATCTGCAGTATCTCTTGATCCTAATGGAAATATTGCAATATTTCATCGTGGGGATAGAGTGTGGGTTGGTGGCATGTTTGGAAATGATCACAAGTTAAACAGCAATTTTGGCCCAATTCCTCAGAACACAATCTTTCTTCTGGACAAGGATGGTTCTATACTGTTACAGTGGGGTAGGAATATGTTCTACATGCCACATGGTTTAACTATAGACTCTGGAGGAAATTATTGGATAACAGATGTTGCTATGCATCAAGTATTCAAGTTTGATGGCAAAGATATAGAAAATCACAAAACCCAGCTCATGACACCAAAGTTTAGCCAGCATCCGCAGGGTTCTGTCAATAACAATAATCTATTTGAGAATAGCATAGTAAAGCCTACACTGATTTTGGGAGAGGCATTTCAACCAGGTAATGATAACACAAGGTTTTGCCAACCATCAGCTGTTGCTGTGCAGCAAAATGGCGATTTTTTCGTCAGCGATGGCTATTGCAATTCAAGAATCATCAAATTCAACAAATTTGGTGAAAGAATAACTCAGTGGGGCAGAGCTTGGACGTACCCAAAAATTAAAGGTAACTTTGTTTAGTTACTTCTGTTGCAGTAACTTATTCTGATGATTTGATAAATTTCTGTAGAGAAATCAACAAACAATGAGCTCTTGATCGAATACCGATTTTGTTGCAGATATGAAAGCTCCAATTAATGCTTTCAACATACCTCATGCTGTTGCTTTAGCAGAAGAACATGACTATATCTTTATTGCTGATAGAGAAAATGGAAGAGTGGTCTGTAGTTTTGCAAGCAATGGCACTGTATATAAGGAGTATAAGAATCCTAAAATAGGAGAGGCAATATACAGTATTGCTTATGCTAATAATAGATTATATGTTGTGAATGGAAAACGCTCTGATGAACCTTTTCGCATTAGGGGCTTTATTCTAGACATGTTTACTGGGGAAATTCTATCGCAATTCGCTCCGAGAGGAGACATGATTAGGCCACATGACATCGCAGTGACACCAGATGAAAAAGAAATATACGTTGTTGATCTATCCTCGCCAAAAATTTATAGGTTTTATCAAGGTAGCTAACTAATTCCCTGGTCTTATTTGTGATGTTTCCTCAAATTGATAAAGTTTATTTTCGATTATTTTAGATATAAAGCATTTGCGTTCGCCGTCATCCAGGAATAGTTCGATCGCACATTCAGCCGGATTATTGGATAGCAGTGAGCTCGGAGGATCTAAAAAATCATCTCAAAGAGTCGCGGTGCTTGCAGCAATAATTGCTGCGTTGTTCTTCATTGGCACTTGTATTTTCTTAGCAGCTCTCCTCGCCAAATATCAAAAAAGAGGTAGAAAATCTCTGTATGAAGAAGCTAGTGTTGAATTCCAGAGTCTAGTCGATGAAGCATAGGAGCTTGTTCAATATCTAGATTCTTGTCTCACAGTGAGAGTGCAATTGAGTTTCGATAATTCCAAAGTAGGTTACAATGTAACTGTTACAAACAGTGTTACATGAGTTAGAATATCATAACCAATCCTTTCAAATTTTGCTAAGTGTGAGGAAATCGTAAAACCTAATCCTCTCCGGACTCAATTATCGAAAATCTATTGGAATATGCATTTTTTCGAGTGATCGCCCTCCGTTTTGCACGTAGATATACTGTTTGTACATATTTGTACTTGGAATATTTTAAGAAAGCCGCATTTTTAGGTAGTCGAATTTTATATGTGTTGTCCTTTCATCTTAACTGTACAACCATTAGGCCTAACAACCATCCGTGTGAATCTTGCCAGTTTTTTTGTGCTTTCTGTAGAATTTTTTTTGGAAAGCTTGAATGTTGTAGATAGTTGACACGGCATTGCATGTGATTTTACTTTACCAGCCTTATTTATAGATATTGTCTTGAGAAATCTCAAGTGTGACAAAGTTTGCATGTAGGCCTGAATGGCTTGTGCTTTGAACTTGATTATTGCTTTGTGAATGTTGTTGGAAACTGTTACGAGACTCAAAAGTGCTTGTCCAGTATTGTAAACAATAAAGTGATATTTATGTGATTTAAATATTTTCCGCTGAAGAATCGTCCCAAAGTAGCGAACGTGTGATTTTCCGTGCCGTCGAATTGAAATAATACCTCGAAAATCCTCTTTTTCAAACAGGCCGCTTGTTTCCACCTCGAAGAAGGAGATCTGAATGGAATGCAGATAGGAGAGACAATTTCAAATTATCAGATTTATTAGAGTCGCGAAGAAAATTTAAGCTCTCCGGTGGGAGACCCAACTCTCGAGAGTTCAGCAAATTGAGTACTGAACCTGAATCAACGGATGACGAAAATGACGAGTGCAGCATGGAAAAAGTTATATAAAATTTTTACCTACTCTACAATAATGATGATAATTTGTACATGGAACTGTTGTGTGTGAAACTTCGCTGATGATTGTAACCGAATTTATCGGAAAGATTTTATAAGCTCTGGATTTGTGTATGACCAAGAAGAGTGACACACTCTTTTTCTACATCATTTTAAGTTGGTGATATTATCTCAAAGACTGATTAGTTTGATTTTTTGTTTAGAATTGTTTCAAAATAGAGAGTTTAGGACTTTGTAGTCTTCTTCATCAATCATTTTCAGTAAATGAAAACTAGCTTATTTGTATCCAATAGTTGAGTGTTACTCCTTATCGTTGATATATTCATCAAATGACGCTCACATCTACTCTAATACAGATTCTCAAGACTGAGGCATTGTATCATATAGTCGTATTTATACAGGATCCAACACAAAATTATATTTTCATCCATACATATCCATGCAAGCTGATGCAGGGGGGGGGGGGAAGTGATGATAGTGAGTAACCATGACTTCATACGTATGGTTGCTGCACTATGTATAGCAAACGGAAAGTCCCATGCTGGTCAGGTTTAATTCCACTCCAAAAGCATGAAATCATGAATTTTTGTAAATTATGGTGAGGGTGTCGTCTTTTTGTTCATGAGCAGCTCATGAGTGAATCTGCTGAATGATTGGCGCCATTGTTCCCAAAATGAGAGAATAATGCTATATAATATCTGTTTCGTGGAATATGATCGAGAGATTTGAGTTCCATATCATTAATTGTTATGATATCCATGTATGCTCACGTGCTTACGATATACCGCATTATGTGGGAGAACCTCATCGACAAAAGCTATAGTCACAATGACGAGTTCCGTTCGAGGTTCCGGGCGGGTCATAGAACACGAGTTTTAATATGATGGTGTATTCTAGAAGAAAGGAGCTAGCACACCTAAATAATACAATATAAATATATGTATATAATTTGAAATATATAATACAGTACCCATCAAAAAGAACGGAACATAGATACCTTCACGAAAACGGCAACTACTCCGACGCTCTTGGCTCTACTACGGCAATTTTTCGAAAAGCATTTAAAAGATGAGAACAAAAGCTATCAATTTATGTCCTCCAGAAATTTTTTCAACCCAAAATGCATGGTTTTGATTGATTCCGAAAAGTGAAAAAATTTTCATTCGAACCAATCATGTGATCATTCATCAGAAAATTACGATAGCACAATAACGCTTACGGGATCATGTAGCTTTTTTTAAGACCTCTGAAATCGTTTTTTATACATTGCTCTACGATGTTTTACGCCTGAGTTACGTGCGATCAAGTAAGAGTCAATTTGTACATACGTGTTGAGGGTAGCGGAAATATAAAAAAATGCGTAATCCATGATTTTGACGTAAACCTTCCAAATTCCAGAAAATATGAGTCAGGTTTGTTTTCAGAATCCACTCGAAATCGAGTCGCACCAATTTCTCTTTACTTGATTGCTCGTTACTTAGGTGTAAATGATCGTAGAGCAATCATGTATGTAAAAAAAAAAAAAAAAAAACGATTTCAAAGGTCTTGAATAGAGCTACAAAATCCCGTAACAATTTTTCCGCTATCGTAATTTTCTGATAAATGAGCGATGATTGATTGAAATGGAAATTTTTCTCACTTTTCGGAGCCAATCAGAATCATGAATTTTGTGCCGGAAAATTTTTTAGAAGAATTAAATTGATAGCTTCTGTTCTCATCTTTCGAACGCTTTTGCGAAAATTTTCGTAGACCCAATGGCGTTGGAGTAATTTACTGTTTCAGTGAAGAAATCCGTGTTCCATTCATTTTGGCGGGTATGTAGCTTAAAAGATTTTTCAGTCCGCCGTTTCAGCTATTTCTCAAAGAATTTTGGAATTATTAATTTTCTATTAATATCGAGAACGAATTGAAGGATTGCGTTCTATGGAAATTTTCTAATCTATCGAAAATATTGTTGTTACGTATACATATACATATACTCCGTATATACCGATGAAAACACTCATTGATTGAAACTGGACTCCATCAGACAATGAATCAATACTCATCATGAGATGCATTCAAACCTCGATTTTATGAGTTATAAAATGCCAAATTAAAAAGCTGTATCATACACATTCCACCGTGTTCAATAAATCAATTTCTATAACTTGTATATATTTACCCTATATGCTTGTTTTAAGACAAAAAGTGTTCAACCCTCGTATCCTTCGTCGGAATATTTGATTTCATTTCTTTCATAACAGTTGATAAAAGGTATCCATAATGATGAAAAAATAAAACATTTAAGCACGACCATAATAATCATCTTCGTCTTATTTTGGATTAAGACATATTGAGCTTTATTACGAATTCTATGATTCTAATAACTAATTTCTTGAAAAAATGTTCGATACTCTATATTAATTACATGAGTTTTGTTATTGCCGATTTAGAATGCGTTTATATCTAGTTCTTTCAAAAGTGGATATTGAACGACATTCGATTCGCACTAGCAGTTTGTGCCGTTGAAGTGACTTTTCAAATCCGGCATTCTAAACGTGTATATCAAATTAAAAATGTAAATCGATCCGTTATTTTGAAGATTAAGTATACCGTTGCAGGCGTCGGATGAAATTATTCTAATTCAAAAAAGGACTATGAGCTTCCAATGATGATTCGACATCGCGATGTCGAACGCTATCTCCGCTTCGGCGGATTTCCCGCGCTCATAAAGTCACCCATGATGAAAATTGTACGTTGCGCGCGTGTTCGAGTGTTCGCCGCGGCAATGCCCGACCTGGTGCCAAGATCACTTATTTCCTGGTGCCCGGCAACTCGGCAAAGTGCCCCTTCGTTTCTATTTCTCTTGGCAACGATAAGAGCGGTAGTCTTGGTGTGGGATATCTTCTGGTCAATATCATTATAGGGAATCAGTGATGTGACCGGATTAGTCCTATTACTCCTTATGGATTAGTCATCAGTAATGAAATCACGTGTAGCGTTGCAGTCGCGGAATTGTCGTACATATCTCATTCTTTTCCGCAGTTTTTTGTGTCAGTGCCTTGAATTTGTGACTATTATGGGTTGTGCCTTTTGACAGTTGTGTGGTGATATTGATTGTGCGGTTATTGACTTCTGATTTGCATTATTCTTCATCATCTTACTCCCCCCATAATATAAGGCTCTGACTGGCTCTGACCGGAGCTTTATTAAACATCCAGGGTTGGGAGTTTGCCGATCACCGACACCGGTAAGCCTCACTATTACTATTTGACCATTTCCCCTTTGATCTGTAGGAGACAAGACTCCACGAATTATATCCACACGATCCATCAGATTCATGATCAACTAGAACTCGACACGCGCGCAAGCGCGCTGATTTTCAAAGTTCACGTGCGTTGAAAACTGAAGTAATAAATGGCACAAAACAACCCTCAAGTGTATCAAATTTGTAAATTCGATACACTTGAGAGTTACAGATCATGTTTCATGTTTATCATAATCGCGATCTGCCTCTCCAAGTAAGAGCTTTACTCACAAAATTATTAATTAAAATCTTTCTTCAACTTTTTGCAACAGGAGAAATTGCCAGCTGTTTTCCGTGGAATTGGTTGGTTTTTTCTTAATTCCCTTTAGAATATGGAAATCTCTATGATTGACGTCTTTATAACAATGGCGCAAGCATCTTTTCTAAATTACGCGCTTTTACGTTTTTTTATCTTGGAGATGTTTTTCTATCATGGGATAGTCTCCGAAATTTTAGTCGAGTTTTAATGAGTAACTATCTCCGTAGATTGATCTATAGAGCCAGATACTCAAAGCCTTGAAACAGATATTTAAAGAGCATTACTCGATGACGCTTTTGAAATACAACTTTTCGAAATTTTCCAATATAGGTGCTTACAAAATCGGAAAATTGCAATAAATGGTATTCGCACATCGTTCATTAAGTTCCTCGCTTCCGAGCGACTCTTTCAACATCCGCCTGCTATCGGATCCGAAAATGAATCGCTCAAAAGCGAGCTACAAATTCATAAACTTGGTGTGAAATATACTATTTCTATGTGTCTTCCTCTATCAAATTCTTTGCTCGGCAGTGAGTCGATTCCCATAAGTTCCTCTAAGAGAGCACGGAAGTTTTGTTATTTGCACCTGAAAATGCATCAAGCAATTCTCAATATCCAAATTACGGTGCCTTTAGCAAATTCGATCGGTCAAAACTCTTACTTTTATTTGAATAAATTTAGAATGAAGATTATTTAATTTTTTTAAGGTCAACGGGGATCCATTCTTTGAGCACAACGAACAGGAAAATGGTGTGAAATATCTATAACTCGCATGTCTGTTTGTAGTTGATGCGACAGTGTGTGAAAGGAGCGAGAGCGATCAAAGTGAATCAGCTCAGATAGTAAAAAGATACGACCAATACATGGTTTGAAATTTCTGACATGAAAATTACTAATGATACAATTGATTTACTATTGAGAAATAAGGGGAATAAAGTGAAAAATCACTTGCTCCCTCCGCACTGAAGTGAAAGAACTTTAAGCTATGTAAATCTCTGCTTCATCCCAAAACTGCGTAACTTTATTTCTTTCGAGGCTGCAATCATACTCTTCCCCGCGAATGAAGTGTCAGAGAAATATACAACGAAGATCAACACTTGACAAGATGGATATCACAAAATCTGGAAAACCGTCGCGCGAAAGATAGAAAAAGATACCTTATTCGAGATTCAAACATGAATTTATGGACATATAACACGATGCTATACGCAATGTAACTCCTAGAGTATCGTGCTTAGAGTGAACTTCAATTAAAACTCACCTGTTTCGCCATTCGTTATCAACGAATCGCTCAATTATGGCAATATTACATCAAAATTTAAGAAAAAACTCCAAACCCATCTGTTTTTTCATAGTGTCGAGTCGACTTCAAGTTTGGTTACACATCTGTACTCTTGCTCACACTGATCCCAAAGAGGCACGCATTTATATCTATCTTAGGAGAACACGGCGCATTTTCTAAATCTGAGATATCACCAATTTGATGCCACAAAACACACTTCTCGATTAATAAATTTTAAAAAATAAAGAAGTTTTCGGGTGCTGGGAAACTTAACTATTTTTTTTCTCGGCAACCGTACACTGTGGGAATTGTGCGTTCACAGCGGTCGATTGCGCGTAGTTTCCCCTACAAGTGAGTATTTTTACTTTCCAAAAATCACCATTATTTTGGTCGGTAATCAATTAAAACTGCTTCTCGGCAAGCTGCAGAGCAGAAGGAGGCAAGGAGGTGCAAGACCAGCGCATGCGCCGTAGCACCTCTCTGCTATCGGCTGCTACGTGAGCACGAAAATACTTATTAATTACCCAAAATCTTGCTGAAATCTCTTTTATCTCCTCGGCGTTCATCTCCCACGAGGGATGGGTTAGTTTTTAAACGCAAAACCACTGTCTAAGCAAAATTCTGTCATCTCCTCGGCGGTCATCTCCCACGAGGGATGGTTTAGTGTTTGAACGCAAAACCACTGTCTTAGCAAAGTTCTGTTATCTCCTCGGCGATCATCTCCCACGAGGGATGGTTTAGCTTTTCAGCTACATAATCGCTGTCCAAGAAACTATCGTTTTCTTCTCCAAGAACATCGAATTCGTCAAACACGAATCACCGGGTGGACGCCGTGGTTCGCCTCGCCGCCGCGTCGTCTGCTGGGGTGACCGTGCACAACCGCTGAAAATCTGTTTTCGTCAGTTTTTCACAGAATTAAGTTGTGTTTCGATAAAGTAAAAATACTCACTTGTACGAAAAACTACGCGCAATCGACCGCACTAAACGCACAATTCCCAGAGTGTACGGTTGCCGAGAAAAAAATTGATTGAGTTTCCCAGCACCCGAAAACTTCTTTATTTTTTTTTGGAAAAACCATAACATCCACAATTAATTTTAAAATTGTGTCTGAACGCGCTTAAGACGCACAATTAGATGGTATTTTTTTTATAATTTTCCCGGAAAGTCGGGTGCTCACGTCACGAAGCCGCGGATTAAATATAAGAACTAAGAAGTATGAAGCACAACAAAACCTCACTTTTATCACAACAAAAACATTAAAATCAAAACATATCAAAAGATAGTTAAGGTTTATTCGATTATGTCGCTCACAGCGCTCACAGTGCTCAGAGCACTCTCAACGCTTTCTAATCGAATGCTCGTTCGGATTAAAAGTGTTGAAAGCGCTTTCGTCCACTTTCGACTGGAATCCGTTCCTTCCAAATGGCCAGGGATACTAAGGTTGGAATAGCCGAACCACGTGAACCGGGGCGACGCTGGGTAGAAGGAACGGAATTATAGCGAAAGTGGACGAAAGCGCTTTCAACACTTTTAATCCGAACGAGCATTCGATTAGAAAGCGTTGAGAGTGCTCTGAGCACTGTGAGCGCTGTGAGCGACATAATCGAATAAACCTTTTAGTTTGACACAACCACGCTCATTAGATGCTCATTCTCACACAAAGACGAGATATCGCAAATTTCGAGATACGCCAACTTCTCGGATATCCTGCGGATTAATAAAAGGGATAATGCTTGGTTTGATGAAGATGATGAATCAATATTTTGAGTTGAGATGTTTCTGTTGAATTCAACTTAGGCACTTATGAGAGGGCAATGTACCCTTACAATAGTGTAAATATTATCATGGGGTTTATTACTTATCATTCTCATGCATTGAATTATTTTACTGGCATTCAGTTAATCATGGGTTTGGCAACGCATACTTTATAATCAAGTATGGTAACAAAATTCTGGAAGAAGATTACTAATCAAAATTTGATGGGTTTATTTGTATACGGCAGAGTTCTTCAATGCTCTATTGTAGTTATAGTTGATTCTCACCATTCAATGATATATAAATTGCAAAGAGTCTTGGGATATGATTAGTGATTATCTAGTGAGATGAGAATTTAAAGCTGCGAGCATATTCAACTTTTAACTGAATTCATATAGCTTAATATAAGATTAATAATCTTCTCTTATCAGATGGTTGAGTTCATCTGACCTTTTACTCATTATCTTATCTGGGTTAGTTCGACAAACTCAAATATTCCCTTTTTGATGCATATCTAGCTAGATATCGATACTAGCCATTGATATCTAATGCAAAGAATGAAACCTGATATTTAGAATCTATCGCTCTAGGCTGTTCTCCGTAGGAGCAATATTCAACACCTAATTTCATCATTGTCACTAAACCATACAAATCATACAATGAAGTGTTTAATTGATGAGTCAGTTGTATCTCAGTTGAAACCGGGTTTTTTTCTTTTAGCAATAAATTTTTTATTACATAATACAATCAAAGTAATGTCATCTATCTGATTGCATCTTGCTAGGAAAAACTTTCCATATTTTGATGATTATAATAGTGTGTCGATGCTCATCAGGACTATCTACAGTCATAGACGTGTTAGTGATTTTTAATACATCTTTTCCAATGTAATCGCTTAAGTTTGGTGATACTCACCCTGCCTAATTGAAAAGACCCATTTATAATGACTTATGGATAGAGCTCACTATGAATCATTCATTTGAAATGGAAATTCATGATAATGATGACACATTTTTTGACACGTTCGCTGATGATCGTTCGCTGCGACGCCGTTTTTTCGTAATATTATTTTGGTAATGAAGTGGACCCCCGCATTTCAGTGAAAACGTTCATTTGGTTATAGACTCTTCTTTAACCCTTAATTACTAAGGTGGAATTTTGGCACATTTTAATATCCTTGCCGATTGAAATTTCTTCAATCAAATGCCAAAAAACAGTGCATTGACTTTCTATAGCTTTTACTCTCGAATACTGTGGAAGTAGGCATTCAAATCAGTTACATTATTGCAATGGTTCAAGACTCTCAAAATCGTATATATATATCACATCACATTAGTAATTAAGGGTTAAACCATTGTTCGCGTTTCTGGCAAAGTAAACCACCATGTAAAATTTTTTTTGGAAAATTCCCCGAGCAAGTCTGAGTCGGCAAAGATTAAAAGATGAAAAATCGTGGGTCCCACCGGTGGGACCCGTCGCAGCGGTCGTGTTAAGAGATTCATTAGAGATTTTCCTCAACAACCTCATTGTCTTCTTGTCTTCATTTTGGAATGAGGAAAATGGCCTTCGTTCAGATTTCTCGAATGAGTCAGCGATGATTCATTTCTGATGAGTCATTTCGATTGAGTCATGATCTACTAATCTAACAAATCATTTTTACCCTGCTGAAAATGATTCCGTGGGACCCTATGGAACACCCACGGGACTTTATGGAACCTGGTTCTGGGGTTTGTAATCTTGATATTTGCGAAATTTGACCTCGAAGACGTGCAGCATACCAAATTTCGACCATTCTTTACTTCCCATGCATCATCCACCTCGTGGACCGGAGGAATAATGGTCAAAATTTGTATGCTGCACGTCTTGGATGTTAAATTTCGCAAAAATCAAGATCAAACATTTTCCCATGGCCAGATCCCACAGAATTATTTTCAGCAGGGTAGTACTTAAACATTATCAATGAGTCATTGATTATGGCCTGCAATAACTGGATACGCGAATTGATGGGCGTATTGCAGATCAACTTTTTCGACTTGGTTGCAATAACCGATATTTTGCTCAAAATCATCCGTAACCGCGTCAAATAAATGTTATGACTCTTCTTAGTGAGCACTTTGTGACCAGTAAAAATTAAAATGTACTTTTAATGAAAACCTTGTCTGTTGGAAAGAGAACTTGCCTCATTGTAAAATTATCAACATGTAACGCAGGACGGTTGTTTCATACAATTTTTTGCTCTACTTTGATGTCACATAACTTCGTAGAAGAATGCAGCCTCCTTTTGCTCGCTTGCAACATCTCATTATTATATATTCCGTACATAATCTGCATTGAGACGAGCGAGAAGTAGAGAAGGAAGATGAGGACAGGCACGCGTGTACATCCCACGAGATGAGGAGGTGGCGGTTCCTGGTAATACGATAGTAATTACCGGCCAAGTATAATTAGTGCGGCGGATAATTAAAGCGGAACAAAAGATGAACGATATTGCCTGTCGCTCGTTAGCGGACAGTTTTGCCCTCCGCGTGTCTGTGCTGTACAGCTCTCGTCGCCACCGAAACTGGAACTGTACATGCATATAATAGCTGCAGCACAGCCGTTAGTTGCGGTAAAGCCCTGCGGCTTTGGCGTGGACTGCAACATTTGCCAATGAGTTTCTTGTACACCACTCGAGCTTCGTTGTCCCTTTTGCCCTTATATGCTTTTATCTTGAAAGCATGCGTGTACCGGTCGCTTAGACGATCTATACTGATTTGTACAGATAATACAGATAATAGTTTCATGGTTGCTTATATGTAATCAATATTTTTCAAGCAGGTATGAATAATAGATTGAAAATTTCCTTTTAATCTCAGAGATATCATCTCTTAGGAGTTATAACTCGCAGTGCTTGCGTGTGTCACATTTTGTGCTGTTTTGCGCGCGTCTTTCAGTATACTTTTCCAAAGTTTGTGATCGTCGTTAACCTGCAAGTATGCCCAATAATATTTTTAGTATGTACATTAAGGTATTTATAACGGTGAGAATGTTGAATTTTAGGGAAGCAGAATGCGGAGACTCTAAGGCTGGAATTCATAGTCGTTAATCCGAGATCAGGATCGGCGGATTTATAAGGCGCTGTGATCGCCATGGCGAGGCATTTTACATCTGGGCACAGCGATCGCAGAGCTTCTAATCCGCCGATCCTGATCTCGGATTAACGACTATGACTTTGAGCCTTACTCCAGTTTACTCATTTGCACTAACGCACAAAGCTAATTTTTGATCGTCTAGTCCGAGAAAAAACAGTTCAACGGCTTCTCCGGAAATTGCAACCCCAAAAGGAGGTCAAAAAGTACAGTTACCCACAGTTTGTTCATCCAAAGTTATCTTGAAAGTAGATCCTGCAGGCAGTTCAAAAATTTAGAAGAGAATTACCACTATCTGTCTGACTATACTTTGACCACTTCTACTGATGTGTCCGATAGGTCTTCTTTATCCCTTGTAAAGACCAAGTTAGTGGTTGGTTCCAAAAGTTAGAATTGCATCTGAACTCAATTGCCCTTATCAACGATGAATCGAATCGCCATGAGCCTAATATCCTCACAAAAGCCACCATCGATGGCCAATCAGATATCACATACAATATACCACCCTATTCGAGATACCACCTAAGATTGTGTGTTCGACTGTCCGGCACATCTTCTACTCTATCGTATCCTGTGTGAAATCCTCCGTATTCATCTGCCAACCAGCTAAAGCTTCTGCCCGATAAAATCGCGAATTGAGCTGTTACTGATATGGGGAGAAAGAGACGGTATACCGATTCGCGCAAATTCGACGCAGCGTGAAAAAGATCTCGACGATGGGCATACTTACAGGGCACACGTATTGGGAGAATAGAGGGCCGCTTGCTGACATGGTACGGGCGTGGCGGAGAACTGCAGAGCCATTCGAATCTCCAAAAAAAAAAACACATCGTCGGTTTTCTCTGCTGCGTTTGTATGTATATGCCTCGCATCCTGCAATCGAGAATTGACGAGCGGACAGAGCTCCGCCCCGATCCGATTGCCGATCTGCGAAAGAAGACTTTTTTTTTGGATGGAACTGCGTTTTCTGCCTTTGGAGTTTCAAGCTCCTCCTTCTATACCCGAACGATCTCCGATTCCATTTGTCGTTGGGATCGGCAGTTGCATCTATAGCCTATATACCGTTACATTGCCTGGGAACGATGAGTTTGGACCATTTTGAAGGCGAAAGAGAAGGTATAGAGACAGTGGCAATCTGATTCGCAAGTTTATCCCTGCCTGAGTTGAGAGAGTAGAAATGCCTTACTTTGCAATACGATTGAGGGCCGGTGGATTTTTAGATGGACGAGAGAGATCGGTTTGATGATTATGTGAGAGGGTGTTATAGATGGATTTATTGCTCAGCTTTCGTAACCATGATCAATATGGTTTGCATGCTATTGGCTAAAGGTAGCGAAGAAAAGTGGGTGTTTCCTCTGAATTGAGTAGGAACATTACATGTAAGTAGAGGAGTTTGTGAAAAATCTATTCATGCGATTGCAGAGATCATAATTTTAGCATAGATAAATAATAGGGTTACTTCGGGAGGTTCAAGGAAATCCTATACAAAAATTATTTCATCTTTAGCGTGGACTCACAACAACTTTTTTGATTTCCACTAACAAAGTAGACATATACCTTCCTTTACCGATCCTCACAAATCTCCTGTCTGTTAAAGGGGTCAGAAACTCTGTAGCGATTTCGACTAGTTTTGTCAATATGAATTTGCTGACCTTGAGTATAGCCTGCATAAAGAGCTCGTATTTGACTTTTCAATCATGAATTAATTTCATCATGAAAAATGAGCTCTTCTTCATCTCTTGCTGATGGTGAGATTTTTCGTTCATTTTAATTACATTTCAAAGACGGATATCGATATCAATTTCCGACTGGGAGTGTAAAGCCCATCGACGAGTGGCTGGGAAAGGAATTTCTTTACGTCGTAGTTACTTCAAGTTACAGTGATGGTTTGAATTGATTGATTTGGTATGAATGGTGTACACGCGTATTGCTTTTTGAGTAAACTCATCAGCTGTGCGTTGATGGAATCAAGAATTATCCAGTAATTCAAACAGAAGTTGTTGTTAGCAAACTCACGTAAAGTTATCTCATTTTACAAAGAAATGAAGAGCTTAAGAATGACATGCCATACCTTTAGCGCTTTTTGGATAGTCGCGTCAAATTTACCTCACCCAAGTCATTCAATAGATACCAATAAAGTGATGAGTTATTCCCTTGCAGTTTGTGTAATAATTTGTTTCATGTCTGACTTTTTAATATCGTTCAGGTCCGGAAAGTCTTGCAAAAGTTTCGATTATTCTTCTTCGTTACATTAAGATTGATCTCGACAATGAGTAAAAAGTTCTAATCAATTCCTGTTGTACTTTCAAAATTATTTCCAAGACAGGCGTCGCGCTTGGTTTTCAGGTAAGAACCTTTCGCGAGACCTCATTGTCAGTGTAAATCGTATTAGATCAAATCACTACCACTTGGCCCAATCTTTGGGTAGATTGGGTATAGTTAATAGTTTGGAATGCATATGTGGTGAGCCAGAAGAAACAATTAATCATGTTTTGTGGCAATGTGAATTGTATGACACTCAGAGACAAAAACTCTTGGAAAAATTGAAAACTCTCCACTTGGAACCTCCGCTCAATATCGAATCTATTGTTCCTGAACCTTTGATGTAAATTTATACTTTCCTTCTTGGCAGAATGTAATCTCAAAGTGTAATAGTAAATGTATATAATTTAGTCAGAAAAAGACACTAGATAATTGTCATTTGTCATAAAGTTATTGTGACATTTATTGGAAACATCTGTATAATCTATGTAGATTATTATTATCATTCTTTATATGTGCTTGTAGTCTAAATGGGCCCTAGAGGCCTAAATGATTAAAAAAAAAAAAAAAAAAAAACAAAAACAAAAACAAAAACAAAAAAAACAAAAAAAAACCTGTTGTAGGAGATTTTGGGAATAGTTTTGCAATCAATCGACCCAAGCTACTTTGTCAACGTCAAGTAATCTTTATAAAAGAAAATTCGACGTTTCTAAAGTTTGAATATTTATGCAGATATAATCCCATGGCTATGAGTTATTCTTCAACAATTATCGCCCCTCAGGGAAATCGTGCGAGATCAGAGAAACCCTGAGATATTCGCACATCTTTTTCTACATCAAAGTACTTCTACCAAAATTTCCACCAAAACCTGTTCTTCGTGAGGGCAGCTCTTCCATAAGTTTATTCATGAGTATCTCGGTTAAGATACGATCCATGGGGAGTATTTATGCAGATATGATATCCGTTCAGGTTCATATAAATATAATGAAAATGTAAGTGAGACTGCGGACATTTTATTGGACTTGATATAGTATAGTTTAAACTATGTCTATCTGTACAGTTCATTTTAATGAATTACTTATTAATCTAGCAATGAGTAGAGTTATATAATCGCACCTCCAAGTTGATCATCGTTCAAATGAAAGCATCACGGCGAAGAGAGAATGCGTATGACGTATCATCGGAGTGGATACAGTATTTCAATAGCAGATCAATCAAAAAGACGAGGATTGATCGATATAAGATGCATTGATCAGTCTTATCAGTCCGGGAATATTTTCCATATGTTAGTATCATGTTGAATTTGAAGTCTAAAACAACATTTGTATAAAGAGGGAGCTGCATGATATAGCTAAGCTTATCCGACTTAATTTTGCTGGGTCGTTTGTCAATTGACGTTCGAATCTATACAGAGCTGTGGCCTCGTGAGGATAGCGCGCCCGCATACTTTTCCCGCCGCTTTTTAATCCAAAGTAACGCCTGCTGATTCACTGCATACCCTCCCTCGTCTGTGTTATATAACCATTTTAATTTACGTAAAAGCACAGGAGAGGACGTTCAATAGATTTATAGGTAAAATTTTTCGCTGTGATTAAAAAAATGCGTTAGCTTTTTCAATATGCGTGATTTATTGCTATTGATAGCCTCGGCTTTTCCATAGTCTGAACGTCCAATCTTCGAAATCCAGGGATTATCACACGACACGTGGTAGGTATGACTGTTCGGTTCTATGCAACGAAACAATGGCTCAATCTCATCGGATTGAATTCAAGAAGTTGATGAATAGACTCTGTTCGGTCGTTTATTCGTTTTTTCCCCTCTCTCTGAAACTCTTGACGAGTATATGGGGCTGGATCAAGATACTGATAAAACTTCCTGAAAATGAGATAGTGGGTCCTTAAGATTATCATTGATGATGCGATTTAGTATAAGCTATTGTTTCACAGTCTGCGAAAAAACATAGAATTTAGAACATTTTCAGATATATTAGGATGATTCAAAAACTGTGAATAGTTTTATAAATATTAGTTTTGTAAAAATAGTGCCATGAGTTGGCGATGGTTCGTATGCAAATTGGGACGACAAGAGAAATGAATTTGCCTTGTTGATGCCGTCTGAGAGCACAGAAAGATTAATCTCCGTGTCCCGCGGATGAACAAGAAATTGCGTAAATTTGATCCGTATAACGCTTGTATTTGTTGGTGCACGAGTGTTGATGCACTTTTCGACAATGATATTGCGAGGTATTTATTGACAGTAACCACTAACCCGGAATTGAAAACTTTCTAGACAACTCCAGTTTCAGACTTTTTGTATTTTAAATAAGCTTGAGAACAATTCGTCAGAGTGAACATAAGAAAAGGTTTCTAAACCTCGACTGGACATTTGGGGGCTATTCCAGCTAAAGCGAGGCGTTCGCCGTTCAGGTTGAAGCAAGAATCTCAAATTTTCGTTCAATTTGGGCTAAACGACGAGTTATTCAGACTTCATAATCATCTAACTTTAATAAAAGAAAAAAAATCATCTAACTTGGCTTGGACTCTCTCCGTTTATCCAAATCTGAACATAACTCTGGAAAGATTTTGAGATTTTTGTGAACGACCCGCGTTGAGAAGTACCCGCGGGCAAGTTATTCTTGTTCATCTTCGATGGACGTGTGATTGATGACAATCGGCCAGTCGTTCACCACAATTTAGATGATAATAAGTAGACTCGTCTCAAACTTTGTATCGTCGAAATTTTGAGTTACATGTTACATGTAACTCAAAATTTGTTCATTCAAAATGACATATAATTTCCGGGTTTCACGGCGACCGCATGTCCTTGAGACCATCCAATGAAGTAAGGTCAAATAATTAGATTCCCTCGTGGGCTGTGAGGTCGAAAAATTAGATTTCCTCCGCGTTGAAGTATATGATTCTAGAGCTGAAATAAGGTGACACGTGTTTTTTTATTTAGTCCAGATCGACTTTGCATCGGAGCTATGCAAATTTCCAGTTTGGAGCCGAAAATTGAGATTGGCATTCTAAAATTGGTAAAAGCTCCACAACTTTGCTCTCGATGGGTCTTCTGAGATAGGGGTTGATGGGGGATATCAAACACAACGTATTCTATTAGAATCGAATCCTATGGTGCTCAAAATTCCGCATAGAGTCCCAAAAAGCGAAAATTTGATGAAAAAGGAAAAATGCAATAACTCAAAAACATAAATTCGTATCCCTTCGAAATTCCTCTAGTGAGTATCTTGATTGATGCCGAACACGATGTGTCTGCTCTGGTAGGCGCTAAAAAATCGGGGTAGGCGCTAAAAAAAATTTTCTGAAAAAAAATTTTAGAAACCAAACCATTGTTGAAATACGGTATCAACTATCGTACAAAGGTCTATTCCCTCTGCCAAGAGTATCGTAATCCCATGGAAGTGTCCCAAGATGGTTATTTAAGGGAGGTAATCGAAGAACTCGTAGGACCCGCACCGCTATCCCCACCGCTATGGTTCAAAGCGCTGGTGGTCACTGGCGCGGCCGTATCACGCTGCCGTGACTCCTTGTGGCCTATCTCTCCGATTCACGCTCATTATCTCACTCAAAAATTGCGAGATAGCCAAAACCTATAAAAAAAGACGAAGAATAGTCGAAGTAGTCAAACATCATGTACCTAGAGTTTTGCTGCTCACACTGCGAGCCTCAATAGCGTGCTCCATGCCGGGCTAGCGGCCGATAGTTGCTCGTTCCATAGTGGTGGGGGTGAGTGGCACGATTACCTCCCTCAATTTCGGGATCTATCGTGATATTCCGTTTTTGAGTGATTACAGCTCAATGTAGCGATAGATCCTGAAATTGATCACCTTATGGGATAACGATACTCTTGGAAGAGGAAATAGACCTTTCCACAATAGCTGTTACCGAATTTCAACAATAATTTGGTCTTTACAAGTTTTTTCCCAGAACAGTATGTTACGCCACGATGTCGAAAAGTTGGATTTACGCACGAGTGAAAATCTTTACACACGAGTGTGAGTCTTTACGCACTGGTGAGATTCTTTACGCACGAGCCGCGTAGCGGCGTATGCGGAAACCTTTCGACAGAGTTGCGTACGATATTTTTCAAAATTTTGTGCAGAAAGTTGGTATTCTGTCGGTCACCTCATACGCCAGTAATCAAATCGTGATCGGGGCAGGCGGGAGAAGAGGGCGCAGAGCGGCATCCAGGGGCGGCAGCCCCCGCCGGGGGGTTCAATTCTGATGATGTATCAGAAAAAGATCTTTTGTTTGATATATCATATCGACGCCTCTTACGAAGATAAACACATCCGCTAACGCCCACGAAGAAAAACACGGTGGCCAAAGATTAGCATTTGCTTTGTCATGGCCACGAAGATTAACACTTACTGTTTACGCCACGAAGATCAACACTTACGCCTCAGCGCCACGAAGATCATCTCTTACTGCTTAAGACCACGAAGAGTAACACTTACTCCTCAAACTGTACGAAGATTAACACATTCGCGCATTTTTTTCTCGAAGGGACGAAGACTATAAGTATTCCGTCTTAAGGCCACGAAAAGTAACACATTCTCCTTAGCGACACGAAAATTAGCACATTCGTAGACTCCATTCTTGAAGGGACGGAGATTATAAGTACTTCGTCTTAAGCCCACGAAAAGTAACACATTCTTCTTAGCGGAACGAAGACTAACACAATCACTTACCGTTCATCGTCACGTCAAAGAGAATGTGTTGTTTTTCATTCCATCGAGAAGAATGTGTTAGTCTTCGTGGCGTAGAGGAAAATGTGTTACTTTTCGTGGGCTTAAGACGAAATACTTATTGTCTCCGTCCCTCCATGAATGAAGTCTACCGATGCATTAATTTTTGTGCCGCTAAAGAGAATGTGTTTTTTTTTTTCGTGGCCCTAAGACGAAATACATGGTCTCCGTCCCTTTGAACAAGAACGTGTGCAAGTGTGTTATAGTCTTCATACCGTTCAAGAGGAAGTGCTAGTTTCATGGGCCGTTGAGCAGTAGGTGTTAGTCTTCGTGGCCCTAAGGAGTAAGTGTTAGTCTTCGTGCCCCTAAGGAGTAAGTGTTAGTCTTCGTGGACTTAACGAGAATGCGTTAATCTTAGTGTCCCTAAGGAGTTAGTGTTAGTTTCCGCGGACCTAAGGAGAATCCGTTAATCTTCGTGTTCACAACGAATAAACGTTAATCTTCGTCAGTCACAAGAAAAGAGGTGTTTATCTTCGTAAGAGGCGTCGATATGTTACCGCATAGTTTGAAAATATCGATCTCAATTCTCAAAAGTACTAATGGTGGACAAGATCCGAAATATGTAAGTTCATACAAGATATTATCAAGTTTGAATTTCGAGGAAAATTATTATAGAGTTTTATGAATATCGTCAAGGACGGGCAAAAATAAATCAACGAATTGATGGAATGATACGCTATTTCTATGGTTC
The DNA here is from genome assembly GCA_029851415.1 of Eretmocerus hayati. Taxonomy (NCBI): domain Eukaryota; kingdom Metazoa; phylum Arthropoda; class Insecta; order Hymenoptera; family Aphelinidae; genus Eretmocerus; species Eretmocerus hayati. The sequence goes on from CM056743.1 coordinate 36,182,139, forward strand.
AAAAGAAAGAACTTGGACAATTATATGAATACACGGGATAGAAAGCGATTTCGAAAGAAGAAAACCTACGGATTCTTTCTTATAAAAAAATATGAACACACCACCGACACTCTTTATTGAGGCGAAGTATCCGAAGAGTGAATTTACATTTCCTTTGAACGTACGTTCCAAGGTAGATTTCAAACCACCGAAACCACGGTGGAAGCACTCCAAAAAGCTCTCAGTCGTATACAGTGTATTGAACTCAATTAAATTCATGATCCACCGAAGTGAACTATTTACATGTTCAATTCGATGGCCGACCAGGATATTTCAATGGTATGGACTTATCGAGAGAGCAAGATTGAGTATAACAATTTAGAGAGCTCATAAGTATTCATTCTATCGAGTGAAAGAAGTCATTACACCTGCTTTGAGCAGCTTCGAATTAACGATTGGAGCACTCCAATTCTACAGAATTAAGACAGAGATTATTTTGCTGAACAACGTAGAAACTTCAAGAGATATTGTATAATATCAGGCTAGAAAGAAAATACGGCAGTGCGTAAAGATACGAACCGGTGTGTAAAGACATACCTTACGCACTGGTGGTGACTTTACGCACAAGTCTTTATGCATATCTTGCGCAAAAATTTCTTTACGCACGGAAAAATGTTCCTTACGCACTAACTTTACGCACATGATTTCGAAAAATCATTTTTCGCAATTCTCCGATGTTTGGGTGCCTACAAAATTGCGAAAAATAACTTTCGCGCCTCGCACATGAGGTTCCCCGCTTCCGAGCGATCATTCCAACCCTCGCCTTCGGCTCGGGCCGAAAACTGATCGCTCAGGAGCGAGCTACAACCTCATAAACTCGGTGCGAAATATACTAATAGAACCTCCCAAAAATTTTTAGCGCCTACTACAGCAAATGCATTATGTTTGACATCGTTCAGAGTACTCTCAAAAATAAATTCAAAGGAATACGAGTTGACGTTTTTGAGTAATTGCATTTTCTTATTTTTCATCGAATTGTCGCTTTTTGGGACTCTATGTAGAATTTTGAGCACCATAGAATTCGATTCTAATAGAATACGTTGTGTTTGATATTCTCTATCAAGTTTCATCTCAAAGGACCCATTAGGGGCAAAGTGGAGCTTTTACCAATGTCAGAATGCCAATCTCAATTTTCGTCTCCAACTGGAAATTCGCATAGCTCCGATGCAAAGTCGATCTGGGCTGAATAAAAAAAACACGTGTCACCTTATTTTAGCTCTAGAATTATATACCCCATCGAGGAGGGAATCTAATTTTTTAACCTTACTTCATTGGACGGTCTTAACTGGAATGGCCCTTGGGTATTTTCTACCCAAAGGCTAATTTTTGCGAGCTCGGCATGCTTTCAATTCGATATCTCGTGGGCTAATATTGACATTTGTTGATATTTGAGGCATGTCACTCACTGACTGTGCATAAAGCCTCAGTTCAGACTCGTTAGCACCCCCAACATTAGAGGAAAAAGACCACTGGGCGTATAGCACCCATGTGTGCCAGCTTCTCGCGTTCTGCATTTCCAACTTGAATTTGTATTTTTTTATTTTGGTGAATTGTGTATAATTCACGATCACGTTCGTTGCGTTCCACTTCTAATTCACAAGCGTACTCGAGTATCAATCGAAAGTGAGCCTAACATCATTGGTTTTAATTATCCCGAAAGACTGCAAACAGTGCAAAAAAGTACAAGAAATTAACTTTGAACTGAAAAGGTTCTAGTATATGCAAGTTACATTAAAATTATCTAAATATCCGACTGAGTCATCTCGAAATATAGTAGATTCAAGGTCAAAATGGTCGGTGATTTGTAACCCACCTTAAACTGATGTAGGCCCCGCAGAATAACCTCAAGGAGAGGTTGAAAATGCGTTGATAGAAAAAAAAAAATGTCAAAATGGACACCTATTTGGGAGATCCATATGCGCATACTCTTCTGTGAGGGACATATTCAAGGTTTTAAAAGAAAATGTATTGGCGAAAATATTGATTATAGAAAATACAGAATCATCTTTGCGGCCTCGATAGAATCCACCCAGGTTGGCGGAGTATGTTACCTGGGATCAGATTAGGGTTGAACGCGAAATATTTTGCCATGATCCACCTATTATCCTATGAAGCACGATTGGACTATAGTTAATATATCATTCATAATCAGAATAACGTGCTAACGGGGTGTGATCATCTAGTATACGCAAGTTACAAATGAATGGGAAAATCTACACACGTATATATACAGGCCTATACCATTTCATTGATACCATGCATAACAATTGCAATCCATAAAGTCCACTGATTGAATGGAGCGCATATGATCCGAGAGAAAACATTCGCTGAAAATTTGACATGCGCTCATCGCTCTTCGACCAAATCTCCTTTTTATTTCCACATCTTGTCACGCTCGGCGAAATTGCTGCTGTGGTAAGCTGTGCACGGCCGCAGCGGTGTTGTACGCGCGACGCACACGCTCACACGCGCGTCACAAAATGGCGGTAATAAGGGGTGTCAGGAAAATGGCCGCCTTGATGAAGTCTGAATCGTGGCATTACGGCAACTGATTGCGCCCGCGAGCGACTATATATATTCTCAGCCATCAGCTATCCCATACGTTTTGGCCTGGTCACGTACACAGACAGCCGAGCGGAGATGAAGAGACGTCGAAACGAGCTGCTCTCGGGGACGTACCAAACGAGGCACCCTTTTCTCGCTCTAGCTCTTTCTCTCGAATCGCGAAGCCAAACGAGGCTGTAGATTCGGTTAGCAGTACGATGTGTGTGACGCGCGCGACGAGCTTGCAAGTTTCACTGCAGCGGAAAGTTGCGGATGAAATCAGTGCTTCGAAGCTGCAATCACGGTGGCGGGACTCTTTTACCGTTGCCATCGTAATCTTGATTTTGGGACATTCGTTGACTGTTTCAGAAGCGAATCTTGGTACATGTCGGTTATCCTCAGTGCGCGTTGATGAACGATTTCATTACCATGAATTTTTTAATTTTTTTGGATGGTGTATCCGTCTGAGATTAGTCATTTCAAAAGCGGAACGTTCTGATTTCGAATTCGATTGGATATGCGAATTTCAAAATAAAGTTTCCGTCAAAATTTGGAAAACGTGAGCTAAATTCAAACATATTTGAACTTTGAACTTATCGATGATATAACCAACTGGATAGGCGTTAAATATCCCAACCAACTCTTTTGTTGGTCGTAACCAAGTTGATGGTTGATGTAACCAATCTTTTTTTCTCCGTGTAGAATAACTCGAAGAGGCTCGACGAGGAAGATGTATTCATATAGAATCAAGCTACCAAATCTTTATAGTGTCTTATTCATATCACAATCTGTGTCATGAAGTCCAGACATGACACTGGTAAGAATGAATTCCAAATTTTCAGCCCATTTGTTGAATATTAGCTTTTTTATGGACATTAATGTATTGCGACGAATGAATTGAATTTCTAACACCAAGGGACTTACTAATTCTTTTTCTGTGGTGTGTCCTAACTCCTTCAAACGTTTCTGATGAAGCATGTTCTTCACTCTACCAAGCTTTCTTTTATGCGTAAGGAAGACTTAACGGGTGAGAAATGATTCTACTTATTAAGCCTAAAGCCTTGATTACCAACGTGGTGGGCTTTTGGCAACCTCTAAAATTTCATTCGCGACCAAAATGCTGCAACTTCCTTCCCGGTTCTCGGGATTTGAATGTAAGTTGAAGTGAACAAATCAAATGTTCAAAATCGATTGTTGATATGAGTAAAAATTGCCACTTTTTGTAGTAAAAATCCAATTTTATCTTCAATAGGTCATTCAAGGCCTATTTGTTATGATGAAATCACTATGAGAATGAATTTTGCAACTTTGAATATAATTTTTTCGAAAATTATAAAAGTTATCTTCAGCCTGACCTCCAAAGCTGACTCCATTGAGAAATTTATCCGGAGAACCCAGAAATTTCCTAACCATCGGGTAATCTTATACTGATCCTTAGACAGTTGAGCTTTGAGGAAATGATTTTTTATGTTATTTACTGCACTCAGTTTTGAAAATTGGATGAATTTGACGATATGTGCCAGAAGTCGTTGGAGTGCCACTTTATCTCACGTTGGTAATAAAGGGCTAATTACTCTATCTGTGACGTATTGAGCTTTTTCTCAGCTGCAAAAAATTAGTGACTGAATAAATTCTTGTCGCAACCGGGATCCATCCAAAAATTTTTGGCTCCACAGTCCGATGCTTTGGTTACTGAGTTGATGAAGTTGCACTGGTGGTCAGGTTAATTGCACTTACTAAAATACAAGGAGATTGAAGATGGGAGGTTGATACTCAATCGCGATTGCGTAGCTTTGAGAGATGTTTGACATTTAAGAGGTCAAGATGAGATATTACCGAAACGTCTCGATACGACACGCGTTACACGAGTATATCGGCCTGGATTTTGAATACGTTTGAAAACGAAATGGTTGGATTATTTCGTCATCAAATAAGGAAATTTATTTTTATTCGTATATTTCTCCAAATGAAACCACACCTTGTTCTTAGTCATTCATGATTGCAATTTTTATCGCAAGATTGTAATAGTTCGATTTTGTTGTATTCCATAGTACTTTAATCAAATTTTCCCGAGAAAAGTGACACGAATTATCGATCATTTGTGTCCGCCAGGAAAGTCTTTTACTCGCAAGCACTTATCGTTATCAAGGTAATTATAATTTTTCTAGGGTAAAAATGACTATCCAGCCTTGTACTGAATGTAAGAGTGATTCTTTCATTATACAAGTTAACAGTGTATTGAGTATGGTGTCTTGATACACACCGATATTCTTAATCTCAAGTCTGAGGCTATAGATTATTAGGACAATCTACGGAAGTGGCATCCTAAGAAGTGTGCCACAAATCTTCAATTTTGGGTCAGAAATGAAAAATAAATACATCCGTGGATAGCTACCAAAGTTGTGCTCAAATTATACAGTGTCACAGCAGTATCTAACTCCAGACGATGTACTTTGTTTCTTTAGTGTGAATATTTGAATCAATAAGTAGTGCGTTCCGTCAAGGATATATATTTGCTCAAAATTTAGGTTTAGTGCAATATAGCAGGAAAAATAGTGACTGTCCGATCCTCGGAATGAGGAAAATCGCAAGCTCTCATTATAAAAAGTGAAATAGGTCCCGGTCAAAGTTTTCCTCGACAGAATGTAAATGTTACTCCACAGGAAAGTTTTGATTGAATAACTGTGCTACTTACACCAAAGAAAGGTCATGAAACCAGTTTGGGAGTGTGGAACTATGTATCTGCTCTTCTTAGTCATGCTACTATCCGTGGAAAATGTCGAACTCAAAGAACCAGAAATAGATTATTATGCAATGAAACGACGTTATATACTAGGAGTAGTGGAATCCATGTTTCCAGAGGTCTCACCACGGAATTTTCATTTCTCAAAGAATCATGGAATCAATAGTACTTTGAGTAATATTGAGTGTACCACAGCGCTCAATTCCGTTAAAGAGGCCATTCAATCTAAGCGAGAACTGTGGGCATTGAAAAGTGAGTACCTGTATCTTGTTTTCAGTTTAAAAGACACGACTGTCTTATAATTTCAGAATTCTCAGGGATTCAATGGGAGAGAATGATCTTATTTTATTTACAGACGATGAACATTTTATTTATATATTTTTTATGGTGTCATAGGTCACCACAATACTTGTATTTTGATTGAAATCTCTTCAACAGATTCATTTCATTCTAGTGTTGGATGCATCGTCAAAAATTCCCTCAGGAATTTTGAAAGGCAACTTAGTTGATTTAGGCATGTATGACGAGTGTATAGCTATCAGTGGTGCCTGGTCTGATATTGAAATTAAAGGACGTCACTGCATGTATTCAAATAGCCTCACATTTGATAATGTCACTTTTGATTTAACTTTGTCAGTTTGTGTACCAGACATTTGTTCATCTGACTCAGTTTATGACATCTTGGATGAAGCTATAAAATCTGTAGTAAAACGTCTCCCGATAGTTGAAGTTCAGTTGAATTCCGTCAACTGCTCCCCAAAAAAGACCACAAAATGGAGCACAGAATTGATTTTTTGGGTGTAAGTACAAAAATCGATCCTCTGATATCTCTATACAGAAATCAGAGCCTTTGATACTTACGGAATCTCTCATTCTCTTGTTGTATTGGAAAAAATTTCACAGATCAAATACTGTCCATTGTCATTGATTTTGAATTTCATTACAGTGTCGTGCTCAGCATTTTTAGCGGGTTTTTGGTTATCTGTACGCTGTGTGACGAATTTCACCAGATCTTTGATCGGCACTCAAAGCATCAGATCGTGCAAGGTCTTCGCCAATTTTCTTTGGTAAAAAGTAGCGCTAAAATTCTGAGCATCGAAACTAAGGAAGATAATATACCAGTCATTCATGGATTGCGGTTCCTCAATACTGCATGGATTGTCCTGGGACACGAATATTTCTGGCAAATGGAGTCTGTAAATGTTAACACCCTCGATCAATTAACGGTGAGTAAATGTATTATTTCATTACTCTAACCTAAAAATGCCGCGTTTAAATAGGACTTTAGGGTTCTCGTAATGGAAAAATATATCCACACCTCGCTTGCAAGCCCATTTTGGGCACTAGAGGACATGTCTGTCTCGTTTCGCTCGACAGACAAACTGTCCTAGTGCCCAAAATGGGCTACCGCGCTCAGTACGGAAATATACTATTCTCACGAGTTTAAAACCTAAAGAATATTGACTAACAAAGAATTCGTTAATTCGGGCAATTCAAAAGTAGCTGTTTATAGTATTAGTCTATTTGAATAGGTTTTTATTATATATTCTATTTCTGATTTAAGGTTGAAAAACAAATGTACAATCCTTCTATAGTTTGTTGAGTGTTTGGGAACAGTAGGTAACCAGTTGATAGACATTTGCTCATTCCATTTTTGAAAGCCTGGTAGTAATGCGTGGTCCGTTGAATTCGTCCAACCCCGTTTAATATTAAAATTACAAAGACGCGGGATAACAAAAAAGCAAAAAGTACGGTAACTCGTTGTTGTAATTTACCCCAGTTAGCCATTGATGTTTTGTAAATATTATCCGAGTGCAAATAACTTTGAGCTATGAAGCTTTTCCGAGAGCCTTTCCCCTGCTAAAACGTTGCTGATTGGATCAAAATCAATTAGACATACTCCATTTCCTCATCATGCCGGTATGAAGAGTTCGTCAACAAGTGTCCCGTTTATGAACGGTCCGCAAAAATCGAAGTAAAATCAAATGAGACAAATCAAGTTTGATGAGATGCTTGATTTTCTCTCCTTGGTGATGATCATTTGCATGATTGAGCCAAATTGTTCAAATGATAATAGTAGCGGGTTTTTAAACTTGGTAAATTACACCCAGAGAATTGATATCTAAAATGAGAAGATGTAAATTAGTGCAACTGTCTTCAGAGGTTGCTGGAGTGCACAAGATCAATCCCTAATTTGTGATGACATTTCGTAGATTTTTGAATGAATAATATTGTGTTTCAGTGGCTGAGTTCATCTTGGATGTTATTATTGTGTTACACCTGCGTTTTTGTCGTCGATACTTTTCTCACTATAACTGGATTCCTCACGGCTTATCTATTTTTCACACACATACCAAAACAAAAAAGCTTCAACATCCCAATGTACCTATGTCATCGATTCTTGAGGTACCGTGTGGGTATCCTGTCGCTAGTCAAACCCATGAGTATTTTCAAGAAAAAATAACTATCTAAATTTTGTAGACTGACGCCATCTCTTCTGGCTTTGATAATCTTTGCTTCTGTATTTGTCCCAAAAATGGGTTCAGGACCTCGCTGGCACCAGATGATTAACGTGCCAATGGGCTCTTGCCGTTCGGAATGGTGGACCATTCTTTTTTTCGTACAAAACTTCAATCCTAATAGCAAGGTATGTTTGTATTTCTATTAAATTTTAATTCATCAAATAATTTGGACACGATCTTATTTTTGATCACTTATGATGAAAAAAGAAAGCTAATAAAGATTCTATAGAAAGTGAAACATTGATCTGTGGGAAATAAGAAATCGTATGAATATTAGCAACTCATTTCTCTGTTACAACACTTGTTCTTCTGCATATGATTTTTCGACCCTTTTTGCATCTTGGTGACGAATTCTTTTTTATCTAAGTGCGAGTGCATTGCTTAATAATCAAAACGGATGGAAAATATTCGATACTTCTCAAACGAGGTATGGGAGTTGATTGAATTTCCCCCGCGGTAAATCAATCAGGCATATGAAGTTGGAAGGATACTTGCTTTATTGTATGAATTTACTTCATCAACCAGACTTTTAGATTCCTGGAAGTATTTTTGTATTCGCGACTGTTTCTGAGAAGACAAATGTACATATTTTCGAATATCTTGATACATTCACGTGAATTTCTTATCTATTCTAGTGTTTGCCCTACTTGTGGTACCTTGCTGTAGACATGCAGCTATTCTGGATATCACCTTTCATTCTACTTGCACTGTATAAAAAACCTCAGATGGGATTATTGGTAATATCAACACTCCTCTTTATTTCCTTAGCTTATCCAGGATATATTATTGCAAAAAATAAGTATCAATTCTTCTCCTTCCTGACCACCATGAGCATGTAAGCCGGTTCAACGCACTCTTCTATGCAGATTAAAATTATCATGGAAATATTTGTTATTAAAAATGTCTATTTTCAGGGATACAACAAAAATCAGAGGTGCTCTTTATGGTATTTACGTAATGCCACATTTTAGAGCTTCATCGTGGCTTATTGGAATTTTATTTGGATTTTTCTTAGTCACAAGGCAACCAACATTGACCAAGGTACTAATGACTTTTTCTCATGATGGAACGTGGATATATTCTTGCAGAGAATTCGCACCTACTTGGACCAATAATTCATCTCAAACAACCAGAAACGAAGTTGAGACTGAACTAGTTTGCACCCAGATCTTTTTCATGTTTTCATTTTGAATTAGGAAAATACCATCACATAATTATTCACACAGTAATGAACGAATCTGAAGTGTATTTGAGCATAATAATATTGATAACTATTTCTCGGATCGAATATCTAATCTCTCCATGACTCAGTCATTTGTTCGAGTTGGATGGGCCTCAGCATTTGCTGCTTTCTGCTTCTGCATCTTCGGGACCAACTACTTCCTCAGTCCAGATTACAAATATGATGCTCTTGTAGAGACTTCCTTCATTATGATATCAAAACCTGTATGGGCACTATTCAATTGTTGGATAATTTATACTAGTATTCACGGTCAAGCAGGTTCGTTGAATGATTATGTTCATGTAGTTATTTTTGTCAGAATTTTGCGGAACAACTGTTCGGTAAAATTGAATGTATGAGATGACTCAAACTTTTTCGTCCCTTTCTTTAATTGACTCTTACTTTGATTATCACGATCCACATCGGTATTTCCAGGACTACTGTCAACTATCTTATCATGGGACTTATTATTCCCGTTGAGTAAGCTATCCTACTGCATCTACATTCTCCATCCTATCATCGGTCAAATGCATATTGCAAAACAGAGGACTCCCAAATATTTTTCTGATTTCTTTGCTGTAAGTATCTCAAGGTTGTATTGAATTTTCAGTACCTCACATCATTTTTCAAAATTCAATAACGAAATTACACCTTTTCAGTGGAGTGATTATTTTGGCGATTATATGACTACTGTTTTCGTTGCATTTTTCTTCAGTCTATTATTTGAATCGCCACTCGTAGCCGTGGAAAAACTCTTAATGGAAAGGATGGATCAGTCGAAAAGAGCCACGTCAAAAAGTGCATGATATCAAAGAGAAATTATATCTTTTAGGATCTTGACCAATCCTTCGATCAATTCCATTTCGTATAATTCCATTACATTTTTAGATGTGTATATAAATTGTGTGGTATGTATATTTTGTTCAATATGTACAGAAAATTCATGAAAGTATTATTAGTGAAGATGACTCACCACACTGTTCTACAACGATGAATCATCGATTTACTCTTCAAAATGAAGACATTTTTGGAAATAGTGGAACCAAGAAATGGTGCTCGCAAGTGAGTTTTACGTTTACTCAGGCTATTTGAAACCGTTATAAGTGGTCATTTTTTGCCACTTATCAATATTCAGGGACCATTTTACGGGTCATGAAGGGCCTATCAGACAGATCCAAGAGATGACGATATCTTTTTCTTTACAGAAATATGATCATTTGGGAATCTCATGAAGAATTTTTTTCTACGATCCATCATTTTCCGATGCTGATGAATTGTTCTTCCCAATCAACTCTGATCTCAAAACAGCGCTTTCATTGAATGAATTTTCATCATTGGATCAGAAAATCCAAAATCAATCACCTGATCCACGTGAGAAATCATTTGGATCCCTTGGAACTAGAGCGTTGACGAGAGCCCTCTCATTAGCGATTTAGAATGTCAGTAATGAAGTGATTCAGCATCAAAAGCTGATAGGTTTCGTTTAGCATTTTTAAATTACAAACCAGCTCTGGAGAGTTCCGAAAGGAATGGAAAGGGTCACAAGAAAATGCACCATGATGCAGAATAGAATGAAAGGTAGGATAGGAAGCGTGACTAACCGTGTAAAATTTAAACTCGTAAAGTTAGCTCGGACGCATGTGAGGTGCAGGCGCGGAGTTGAGTAGTCTCGCGTGGTATAGTGCGCGCATCCCTGAAAGGGATTCGCTTATTAGATGTCCGAAAATTCGACTGGGCTACCCGAGCTTGGAATGGCTGATGCTTGATTTTCCGGATTCTGAGTCTGGTGCGAGAACCGAGAAGTATATAGTAGCATCGCTATATATAACGACGCTTTAATGCTCGTCTTTTGGTAGTGTGGCTCACCCTATCTCCGGCCTGTGTCGCTTTCTAGCTTCGGCACAAACTGAATTTAAAGCCCATTTAACGACACACTAAATTAGCTCTCCTACTCTACGATTCTCGGCTTTTGAACGTTGTGGCTGCTTGCCGATCTTGACTAAGACTGGGCATCTCATCGGTAGCAGGGAATTATTTCGGTTACATAATTTGAGAATTTTCTATTAGTAAAAGAGTTATTTGCCATTTTGTTGAAATTGCGATTACTTTTTCAATCGATTGGAAACCAGAGTATGTCTTGATGTTTGGAGACAAAATTTGAGTCAAAATGTGTAACTTTCAACTTCTCTATTGTATTGTGACGACCGTGATTGTGACTCGAGAGTGCGGTCAAGACTTTTGAACTTCAATAACTTTTGTAGATTCTTTGAAAAATTACTACACGAATTTCTTATTTCTTTTTTCGAGACCAACAATGGATTCGAGTTAAGGACCAAAGTATGTAAGTATTTTTCCAATTTCGTGATATATGCAAACACTAGGAAATCACTCATTTCTTCAAGTTTGGCTCAAAATGTGAAATAGTATGTTTCCGTACTGAGCGCGGTAGCCCATTCTGGTCACTAAGGGCAGTTTGTCTGTTGAGCGAAGCGAGACAAACATGTCCTCCAGTGCCCAAAATGGAGCCTAAAATCCTATTTAAGCGCGGCATTTTTAGGTTAGAGTAATAGAAATTTTTTTGACAAATGGGATCTAGTCATTTTGGTAAATATTAACAAGAGCTTAAAGGGAAGGTGCCCTTACAACTTTCGAGAATGAGTATATATTTTGAATAATGAAGCAATCTAACGAACATAATTTTCGGTTGCTCGACTTTTTTCGGTTTATCTTCCTAGATCATTTGAAGATCTTCTAGAGGTACACAAATTTCAGATTACAGGCCAAAGTTCCTGAACCGCTGGTAGGTTTCTAATATCCGTGCAGGGTCCTACTGCAAATGATTCAACCACAGGAACTCAGTCCTGGTCTCTTCAAAAATACGTCTAGAAGTTAACTATGGAAAAAGTTTGACAGAAAACTTTATGAAACATCCCCTCTAATTTTTGACATTTTATGCGAGACACAACCTATTCAGCAACCAAGGAAACAAGGATTTCGGGTTCTCAGTTCACCAATCCCACTTTGTAGCTAGAATTCCCAGCAGTCTATTCTATTCGAACCCTTGCATCTGCATTGGCTCCTGCCAAGCTCCCGAAACAATTCGTCGCGTCCGAGTTGGCCAAAAAACGCAATGTGCATCAGATGAAAAGTCTTCCAAATGAGCGAGTCACCCTCGCGGTTGAATTTACGTGCATGCGTTTAACTCTCTAGTAGTACGAGTGGAAAGATTTGTTCGTGCTTTTAGAGTACGATTTTCCCGTTTGCATCAGACTTGCAATTCAAATCCACCCAAGCTCGGTTATATTCGCGCTTGGTCGAGGGCTTGACTCGGACTTTCGTCGACTCTGTGTCGCATAATGCAATTGTGAGGGAATGGAGCTATGAAGAGTCGTAGAATTTTGTGCACAAAAATCTAGTATGGCAGAGGAGATGGGCTTTTGTTCTTGACGGAAGCATCGTGCAGAGCCAAGCAGTGTGGAATTACAGAGATAGTTATACAGTAGATATGTAGCTGAGAGAGGACCGATTATTACTGCTTAGATGAGTAGGACTCTTGCACGCGCGGATGAACTCGTTTAGCGATGCAGAATTAGTAGCAACAGAGTCGGGAAAAGGGATCGAATCGGCTGTGAGATCATGAATGCTAGTTGTTAGTGTCTTGGGTCGTGGTTTTGCGAGCTGGGCACAGTTATAGCTACTCTGGCTTTGGATTTTTGTCCTTATAGAAATACTGATCAAGGACTCGATTTGGTACATTTTTATATACGGTCTCTTACTCTACGCTCAACTTTTGAAACTACGCAGTGAAAACTTCTCATTGCATAATATAGAGAACGGTCTCTGAATTAGACATGAGTTTTTCTAATCGCAAATGATGCGCCGAGAGGAATATTTAGTATCTGGCGATGAAGAAACTTGGACCCACTCGTTAGTCAACAAATATTGCTTGTCGTTTTTGTAAAAAGATTTCAGCACAATCTAACTAGATTTGCAAGATTCGTGCGGATGTGTAAAACGCCTTATTATTGGTTCGACGTTCTTCGTTTTTACTTCCGTCCTCTCCAGATACTAGAGGACTCATCAGCTTATTCGGCTTCACGGTTACATTGTAGCGTTCTAAAACCCCCGGGGTCGTTTTCAGTGGGTCAAAACTTATAAGAAAACGTATTCGCAAATGTATTATGATTATTACTAACGCATTTAGTAAATCAACATCAAATTTTAGAATGATGAAAAGACGTAGAAACTGGCATTTTTCACAGAATCGGGTTTTATCGATTAATAAAATCCTGACGTGTAGGCAAAAATCGGACTACGGGATTGGTTTTTTGCGTCGGAAAATACACAAGAAAATTATGGTCCGGTCCAGTACCACCTATGCACTACTTCGAACCCAGAATACTACTACACCACCCAGAATTTCGTTGTCCAGTGTTATCTATAATTACAAATAATGTGAAATTGTATTGCCATTACAGGCATCTTGCATTTTTTTGAAAAAAGATTTGTCAAATTCGAGCAAATCGAGATACGTAGGGTGCAATTGGAAAAAATTCCCCAAAAATTGTTTTCATCTCGCGCAAATTGTTTGAAAGCCTGATGACTTGCGCTGTGTGACTTCACTCCGACAAAGTCGTCGACTGCCGCTATTTTATGGCGTCTTGCAATTTCTTTGAATTCTCCAGAAAAAGGGCCGGCCAATTCGAGCAAATCGAGACAAGTATTGTGCAATTGAAGAAAAAATCCCAAAAATTCTCTTCGTCTTGCGCAAATCGTTTGACAGTAAGATGACTTGCACCGTGTGACTAGTGCTGCCGCGATACGATAAAAATCGATAATCCAAAGATGTCGTTATCGAGCATAGATATTTAACGGCTTATCGATGTCGTTATCGATGTCGAAAAATTTCGAAGGCCAATTGTCGTTATCGTATCGACCCTCATCATAGTTTATCGACGATATTATCGATATCGCGAAATTTTTCTTCAATTCTCAGTGAGTGTAGGGATATGTCGAACGTACAAAAGTTTTCCTCTTGTGATTAATAGATAGCCCCATATGCTGAATGTGACCGTGTGAACAATGTGCGAGTGTGAGTTTGTAAACACGAAACGCCAGGTGGAACCGATACTTCAATCAGTTACATCCCACCTTTCACGCGTACTGTTATAATCTATGATGTCGTCTTCAAAGAGACTTCGCTGAGATTGAGATTCAACTAGTCCCGATCGTGGTATTCGATCAAAAAAGAAATCAACAAGTAAATCAATAAGTAATTAACAGCAGAATGTAGCCGATCCAAGTGCACCAACGAGTGATGAATTCAAAAATAGAGCGTACACGACAATAAAATCAGTGTATGAGAAGTATTTCCAGTATCAAAACCAGAAAGGAGAAAAAAGTGTTTTGTGCTCATTGTGTCCTGCTTCAGCTTGTAAAGTGATAGCACGGAAGGGTAAAAATACGTCAGGAACCTCGATATCGATAATATCGCGACATGTCGCGATATAATCTCGATCGATAAATAATGTCGCTCAAGCAATGTCGTTATCGATGTCGAAAACAATAAGGGTTATCGATTTCGATGTCGATATCGTTTTTATCGATATCGCGATACGACATCGACAATTTATCGATTATCGCGGCAGCACTACGTGTGACGTCATAGGGACACAATCGTCTGACTTTTAATTGCGCAAGATGACAAAAATTTTTGGGAATTTCTTTCCAATTGCACCTCAATAAAATGCAAGATGCCTATTGGAATAACTTTGATTTCATTACCTCTAGAGTTTATGCCAGGAATAACGATGAGTATACTCAATGAGTTAAACAACTCATTTGTGAAATAACTCTGATTTCAAATCTTCATAGCGGAAAAAACACGCGTTTGTGAATGCAACATCATTACCATAATTTCGCCCAGATTTTCTGTTGGGTATTTGCATAATTTGCAGAAAAAATTTCAAATTCTTGCACGATGAACACGAAGTCAGTCGAGCATCGCGAGTGGCCATGAAGAAAAAAAGGAGACGAGGAATTAAAAGAAATTAGTGAATACTCAGAGTGTCTGAAGAGCACACCGTGGATTATATTTGCAATTTTATCACGACGATTTTACCATATCTTCTTCTCATTGCCGGATACAACTGCACAGGGGTACGTGGCTTTTTCTGTCGAGCTCGCTCGCTCACTTGCGTCTCTTGCAGTTCTGCTTGTTGAATGCCAAAAATGCTTCCGAAGTCACCGAATGCTCCATGATATATTTTAATTAATGCATGAGCCGTGACGCAGAAGAGATGGGCTTAAGAGCCACCCTGGAAATAAAACATCAAAGCAGAAAGCCGACGAAGTATGCTTAAATAATCTCAATGCAAGTTGTACAATCCGAAGAACGAATCAAATGAGAGAGTGGAAATGAAAGAGTTACGAGTGGATCTGGGTAATTAAGCCACCTATTGCTATTCGAGCTCGTTCTTCCTTCGTTTTCGAACCCTTCAACGTTTTCTTGCACATAAGGGTTTCTTTTTTTCAACGGGTGGATATTATTTTTTCTAACTCATTCGTCAAGTGAATTTGTATCTCCAGTATAGACAAAGATATGTACATCGCAAATATTCGAGGGGGTAATAGTTACTGTATGAATTATTTTGGCCGAATCGGCGATAACGATACAGAAATTCTCGTACTTCTTACTATTGTCATCGACAATGATTGGGTATATCAATATAATTATCCTCTGAGTTAATCCACGTATCTATACTGAAACTCGTGAAACAAAAATGGATCATCGAGCATTTCGGGTCCAACTGAATTTCTGCATTGTCATTCAAATAGCGTATTTCCTGTAAGCCAGAATTACCGATGTGGCGAAGTAATTCTACACTGAGAAGATTCATTGACCAGGTCTTTATAATGGTAGTAATTAAAACTCAAAATTCATGAAGGAATCCGTGATGCGATGCGCAAAAGGACTAGGATTAGCGCCCAGTAAGTAGTACAACATCGTTTAAGTCAGACAGGAAGAAAATTGTTTTGCTGCCCCTACAATCATCAATGTCATCCGTTTGACTTTTCTTCCACGACATGAATACACACACACGTGCATTAGTTTTTTTGCTCGGGGATATAACATCACGCTCTATATATCAAATTTCTGTCGTACAAGTATATATCCACCCCACGTCCTCGACAAGCTTCGTCTCTCGATTTTGCTTCCTACAGCTTCTGCAAGCCGCTGAGAGGCCAAACAAGAGAACCTCTTCAGTCATGGTTCGAGGCGGAATACAATAATTAGTGGGAGTAATTAGTGCCAATTAACGTGAGGGAAGAGGCTTGAAACCGAGGCTCTTAGCTTTTGCGCCCTTTGTATTCTGTGGGTCTTTTTTGTGCAGTTCCCTGCAGATTTGTCGATTTTTTTTACCTCCACCCTTTCCGGTGATATCCATGCAAACTCGAGAGCGGGTTACCCTCGATGAAGCGATTATTTTGCTTTTGCTCTGTGTATGGATGGATGGATGGATTTGTGCACAGCTAATTGCAGTTTTCAACGGAGTTATTATTGAGCATTATGTGAAATGCGAGGAACATCTTATCGTCTTGCATACTGTTATCGTATAATCATTTTTCATCGAACCAGCTGATTAACCATCAAAGCTAGCTGATTTTGGAAAAATCAGCTCGAATATCCAAGAAAAAATGACACAGTTTCGCCAAATTTTGATTTTAGTAGCAGTTAAAAATCGATATTGATCGCTGATAGGGACCAGACTCACGATGCTAATATATGAAGTTAATGCAGTGGACTCGCTAAATGTTTTCAGCTACGAACCAAAATTCTCAAAAAATGAGATTTCCGATCTCCGGAAGGAGTTCATCTTGCACGAGTGGTTAATATTAGGCGTTGATAATCATAGAGTGCATTTTTATAGTTAGGAATGTATTATATCTCCAGCCAAGGATTGTAAGAGCACGAGTTGTATCGTTGCATATCGTTTTCTGTGTTCTTTAACATATCGAAAAATATTTGGAGTTCCCTTGAACTTGCGAAACGAACCAAAAAAGCGCTCGATGATCTCCCAGAAATGTTTTGTTTGATAAATGGAAATATCTGTTGGACCTGGATTAGCAATAATAACCAACTTTTATCGCTAAAAATTGTTTGCTATGATCTCGAGCATTCACGAACAGTGCAAATATTTCTCGAGCCTAGTTCAGCGATAACACCGCACCAACTTCACTGCGACAAATCGGTTATTTTTTGACATTGAATTTCGAATATATGCACAGGATGGAGGCCATTCGTAGCCAGCACCCTTTGTTGTGAACAAATTCTCTTCCTGCACCGACGACCTTGTTCGCCATGCACCCAAGGAAGCTGCTTCGTGGCACGCCAGAATTTGGCTATAAACGGTCAATTCTGAACACTACCGATCGGACCTCATTGTGTAAGTACACAATGCAGCCAGAAGTTTCTCTATCGTACCGTTTGGGTCGGGTGCGAATTCTTCACTGTTTCCATTATAGTCTCGTCCCTTAATCCGCCAAACTACCCCTATATCCACTACTTGCAATTCAAAAAATGGCAGCTGGTAAACTGTTCCGGAGCACCACCATAATCTATAACGCCACGAATATGCAGGGTCAAGTATTCGTGGCTTTATAACACGACGAGCACCTCTCAATGCTTTATAGAAAGACTTTAGCCAACGCGGGCACCGCAATTCATCCGGATAATGCGCGCGGTATATCCGCTAGCTTTATGGCTTGATAAGCGAAGGGACGCCGCCAACCTCCTACCCCTTGAAAGTAAGACCATACCGATGAGAGCCCTAATTTTGGTGATGCTTGCTCAGCTGCGGCCTCTCCTTCTCTCTTATTCGCCAGCATACTCGAGTGGATCGTGGCTTGCACCATTGTTTCGGTTAAATAGTTCCTGATAGTTGCCACTTGCTTCATAATCGCGTGCCATTTAGTTTACCGGATTCAGCAAGAGTTCCAGGATCGTCCAACGGTCGGGGCTACGTGATTTCAGTACCAACCACTTCTTTTCTTGGTAACATACTAGTGTTTATGCATGGCCTCGGAAATGGCCGGAATCTCGTGGGTTTATCGGCAGGTGTCGTAAATTCCATGAAATTTTTGATAACTATGTGAATTTTTCGAGAAATCGTAGCACATGCTGTCATCGTGAAAGTACGTCACATGAATTATCCAAATTAGAATCAAATCGTTTGTAATAAGAGATGCTTCATCATTTCAAGTGAAACCTCTTTCATCTCAGTTTCGTATACAGATTGGATAGCTGTGATGTTGAGTATTTCTGCGGCTACAGACATAAGTTTAGAAATCAAAAATCAGTTTCATGCTTTTCTACTCAAGGCAGGTGATAGAAAATGAATCATTCGAAGGTTGCTGAGTGAATTGATTTTTTTTCTAGCATTTCAGTGGTTGAGCATCTTTCTAATGAGCTTGGATGTCTTCGTTTCCAATACAGAGGAATGAATCATCTCCATGAATGAGTGGCAAACGCTTTTTATGGTATGATTCATGAAAGTTGATCTAACTTTTTTAATCTGATTCGCGGGTACTCACTGGTAAATAACGTGTTACTCAACAAATGAGACACGACTTTTATCGTAGAAGTTTTGGAACATCAGGTTCATTTTCGATGAGTGGTTTCAAGAAAAAAAAAACCATGCGATTCTCTTGAGACTTACATTTTGATGAGTTGCCTCAATGACTCATTTCCATGTATAGTTCAATACGTATCACAGATTGGAGCCTTAAAATAGAAAAATCGAAATCGACGAGAGGGTTGAAAATAAGGAATATCTGGTTTCTGAATCAGAGAAAAGTGAAGTATCTACAAGGGCTGATGTTGACTTTGTCTGATTAGTAGTGTGATATCCTACCTTCTACCATCAGATTGTGATCAAACGGGATCCCCGATTTGCAGCTATGTACCTCAAGTACCCAATTTTCTATGCTATCGTGCCAAACTACTTGCCCTTTCTTCTTCTGGCTTTTATTCTCTATCTTGATAGGCATCATTCCGATCGACTCTCTAATCTCACCCCATGCATACGTGCCATCCAGATTTATTGCGAAGTCGTTTCTGTAAGGAGCCCGCGGCCGATCACCCACCGTGGCATAAATGAGAGATGGGGGATACGAAAAGGGAGAGCCGCCAAAGGTAAGCACTCTCCACCCTATACATGTGTGTAGGTGAACAAAGCGTTATTGCTAACTGTATTAATACTCGAGAAATTCTTGATTCCTTGGCAGAGTGGAGTTCCAAACTGTTTTGTTACACGTTTATGACGATAGAGATGGGAGTTCACGTGACGATGGTCGTATTAGTTTGGGCGATGTTTCTATCAGACAACGAGTAAGCCTGTAGGCGGTCCAGTTTACCGATCTCCAGCAGACTAAACTATTCCTATATAGACTGCTGGAGTAATTCAATATTTCAAGTTAATTGGTGCCGTGGCATTAGATTTGACAAATATAAAGTCAATTCAGCTTGAAAAATGAATTCAACGATCAAAGTTAGGAGGGTAAGCGATTATTGTTATCAAATTTAGGTTCGATAGTTGTGCTTCGAATTCGGACGATTCTGAAAATCTGGCATGGCCCTGACAGTCTCAATTCATTGAAAAATGAAGTACTTATGTTGAGTTGGTTTTTTGCTAGTCATTCAGTGTGAGAAGTCATTCTTGAAAGTTAGTGATTCAAAGATCAAATATCCATTTCGACAGTAATTCAGAACGATGCTGATTCATTGATTGCTTGTAATTTTTCATTGTATAATTAAGATTTTTTGTCAACTTTTCTTTGAAATAAGTATATTTGAATTATTTTACCGAATTAGTCAATGACATTCCCTAATAATTGACAGTCAAGTTGCCTGCATTAGGGACTTCTAATCAACTACCATCGATGATGGTTTCCTGGTCCTATGCCTCTGTACACAACCCAAATAAAAGTCACTCTTGGAAAGTGATTCATTTTGTTAGATTTTATCATGTTCGAAGATGATTGTTGAGCGGTTCTGTGTCGACTTGCTAAGGGGACTGGCAGGATATTCCAAGATTTCATTCAGGGTAATAATTATGGATACCACGTGGTACAGCTCTTCCAAAGAACTGCATATTATAAAAGTTGTATTGTGCACTCACTTCCATGAATATGTGAGTACGCTTTCCTGATAAACTGTGCTCATTCATTCATAAGACAGGTTCCACGAAGGGACAGGTGGAGCTTGCATATTACAATCAAAAAGATCATAATGGGATCGAAAAAGGTGTATTCACGGTAAGCGTGTGGGAGGAGTAATACATGTAATGAATTGCGCGTGATAACAAGGAATAGCAAAATGACCAAGCTCCCTTCGCGCTCTTCTGTTCCGCGCGTATTCAATTTCCAGCCTCTTTCACGCATGACAATTTAGACATCATTAAATAGAAACAGTGGAAGTAATGAGAGGCATACTGTGGAAAAATGGCCGACCTTACCCGTCCTCTTTTTTTATATTTGTTCCCTGCGTCTCATTTTACCGCCTCTTTCTTTCTTTCTCTTTCTTTGTCCTTTTCGCCTGGTCACGAATTCTAAGGGATGTTCTCGCGGTAAAATCGCAGGTTTTTTCGCTTTTCTGCTCATTTTCTCTCTAGCTGGTGCATCATTAATTTTGAACTTTTTCAGCTCTTTCAAAAAGTTTTCCCTGAACTCCAAAGTATGTATAGAAATGGAGCTGGCTATCACGAGCGTAGATTATGGTATCTTTTATTACTTTGAAATGTTACATTTGGAATTCGATCGCCGTTTAAATCACTGAGACATTGATATCTGATCAAAAATATAAAGAGTTTACACAGTTCAAATTGAATTCCAATGGAATTGATTTCAACGAATTCGGTAAAGCTCCATAGACTAACTCTGGTACTTAGGGTATCTCAAGGGTTCTACAGTTTATTTTGAATATACCCTTAGATCAGTTGATCCTGAAGTATTATATGAGCAGTTCTGCGTAAACTTACTCGAAACAGACTCAAAAATGGACGAAAGGCAAAACTGAACTTCTGAGCTCGTAAGGTGGATTTTTTCACTACTAATATCATCTAGATCGAGGATCAAAACTAAAAAGTATTGGAAGTTGAAAAAAATTTTTCTCAATATCGTTATTTCGCTACGGAAATGACAGGTACGGAAATGACATTTCGTGTTTGATCGGTGAATACGGATCGGGGAGTTAACGAATCGCTTATTCCGCTTAGCACGGTCTTTTGCACACCAAATACTTGCAGAAAGTCGGACGAGAATGCAGATTATCGATATTTGAACCTTGTTGCGAGATGCGTACGGAAATGACACTCTCATTTACCGCGGCAATTTTTCGAAGAAGAGCACGCCGCCACTTCTCGGAATTGGAGCAATGGGTGTTAATACCGCAGCTGTTTGATAGTTTGAAGCGAGAGGATCAAAATTCGCCCATGAGCGAACGCTTACAAGTTTATGGAAGCTCTCACGCACCACATATTGTCAAAACAGTAATTTTGGCGCGAATTCGGAGACATAATGTACACACAGCGTTGAGCGGATAAACGAACTAGTCGCGACTTCTAAACTATGAAAACATGTTCAAAATATACCCAAATTTGATGTCTTTTTGTGGAGAAATCGTTAAGAAGTCGTATGTCTTCATAGCGTGCCCTTGAACGTCGAATTTTGGGGTGCGGACATGGTACGGAAATGACATTTTGACCCCTAATTCGCAATTTTCGACCCTTAAATCTCGAGACAGGTCTAATATGACTTTTCGCTAAGGAAGAGCACAAAAAAATACACAAGAAACGTGTTTTGCACAATCGATTGAGAACACGTAGACGCCGCAATAGGCCGAGACACATTGGGAGCAAGTTTATGCATAGAACTGCTCATATGCTAGCTCATCTTCAAGATCCCAGCCCCATCAAAAAATTTCTGTCTGGTAATGAATTAAATGGCAACGAAAATCTCATAAAAGATATTACTCAAAATTCTGCGTCTCATTCGTATTTTTTTCTTTTTTTTTTGTAATCTACTCTCTGAATCTGACTGACTTTTCCTATCCAAGTTTAGACTATCAAGCCGAGTCATTCTAGTGCAACTGACCCTGAAAATGACTCTATTATTGAATTCGACTGATGATAGCTCTTCGACAATGTTGACTAGTGAGGATATAATTCCAACATATACTTTAGCCACCATCATGAAAATCAGTCAGGATACACACAACTTGGGATCAAATTCCAGCGGTCGCTCAAAAATTTTCATGGATTTGCTCGGAGTGTAACTAACTTCTGAAGATATTTCAGTCTAGTGTGTTTTTTTCTTCTATTGAAGTCGATTTGAGGAGGCCTGTATTCAACGTTTTTGATAACGATTCGAGCAATAAGTTGTTGCGATATAGTGAAAATTTGCCACCAGACTTGACCATAGTAAGGAGAAGTCCAAGCTTGCAGAGCACGAATCTTTACGAAATTTTGAGAATCATCTTGTTGATATATCCTGAGATATAGCTATAAAGATTAGCATTGTCAGTATATGTATATCTGTGTGTATGACTTTATGAAGATGAACCAACGTGGGCAATGCTAATCTCTAGTTGTACCTTGGAATAGGAGGCCCATGGGACTAAACTCTTGGAGTTATCTTCATTTCTTACTAGAACAAGATGATTCCTTGAGTTTTGTCAACATCCTTATTTTGCAAGATTCGACCTCACCTTGTAACTCTGCATTAAAAAACCTTAGTTCCATAAATCGACTTGCATCGTACGGTCCAGGAATGATTAAGATATGGAATTTAGGAATCCTTGTGATGCATCATGTGTTTACCATGTAAAAATTTTAATGCCGATCGAATTTCATGTATAAAACTCAGTAGCAATACCAACTGCATCGTCAATCATTCACCGATTCGAGCTCAGTGTTATTCTCGACGGATGAAGCTTGCAAAAGCTGAAATCTGCGAGAAGAAATGATTCGACACTCTCGGCTCCGAATGACGTTTTGCTGTCCGGTATAAAACGTTCGATGTTGTTTTTGCAAGTCATCGATTTAATCGGATCAGCTATATATAACAGCATATACAGCTTTAAGCTTCCACACCCACGCACAATCAAATACAACAAGACCTTGTAAACAAGTACAGTGGCGGATGAGTTAGCTATACGTAGAGGGGTCGAGTATGTTGAACACGCGCTAATAAGGGCGGCCGGTACGCGTTCGATGTGGCTTTCCCTTGAAAATCTAGAGAATTTTCCATCGCTCGATGAATTGCCAGCCCGTCTGAGCAGTGGCCGCAAGCTCTGCAATGTTTCAATACCTCTCTCTAATTAGCTTCGGCGGATCAGCAGCGGCCCGGATGACTCGAGAATGCAAGCGTTACGGCGCATTAATTAATTCTCCCAACTGGTCAGTAGTGAAGTAGCATAGTGCTTGCACCACGCCGAGCCATCGTTGGAGCCGAGCCGCGCCGCCACCCCCGGGCGATTTTTTCTCGCTCGGCGATGGGAAAAAAAATCATTATTAAAATATTTTAAGCCACGGAGATTTCTAACTTGGCTTGGTTACACTGAACCGATAATTCGCGAGACGAACTCCTTCCTCACCTTGCGTGGGATTCTTATCTTTTTGCTTTGTGAAGCGATCGCAAACTATCGCGATAAGTATGCGTTCATTGAATACTTGTTCATGGTAATCCTCGAGATGAAATTTTTCCTGTTAAAAACTGCTCATTGAAAATTTTTGAGAATTTTAATCGTTGCGTGCCAGAGCTGTGAAATGTGAGTTCAAAAACGGATACTGGCAGAACTTGCGACTATACACATTTTTAGTTCAGCCACAATTTCAGGGAGGAAGTATAGGCTCTGCAAATCCATTTTTCTTAAGGCGATGCGGTCACCATGCGCCATGCACGCTGAAAGTTATTCGCATTTTTGTTCGATACACTTCCGATTTGGGCTAAACAAGGAGAAGACGAATACTTATGTATTATTATCCAACTTGAATTCGTCTTCTCGGCGTTTGGCTCAAATCGCAAGAGAATTGGATAAAAGTGCAAATAACTTTCAGCGTGCACGGTGACTGCATCGCCTTATTCAGAAAAAAGTTTCGAGACTGTACTAAAATTTGCTGGTGCTCTTATGTAACAGTTTCCTGTATATTACTCATTCAATTTGTAACTACTGTGGAATTTGACCGTCGGATATTTGCTACCAAGGAGTGCGAAGACAGCTGAGGAGCAGGCTTGACGTGTACTCGCAACGGACGTGTTTACGCCTCCGACGGAAACTTTTTGATACTTTCTTCATCTCTCTTACTAGACTTTGAACAGGAGAAATAAGTGCTCAAAATTCAAATACCTGAGATTAGATAGATTTTTCTCTACTTACAAGTTACAGTATTTTAGATTGAATCAAACATCTTTCACACCTGATGTTCTCTAGGGCACCTAGGTGAACCAGTATTTGAGGGGCCATTTGGGATCCAGTACTCGGGATGACCGTCGAAATCAAGTACTTGAGGTGAAATTCGTGACTTAGTTCTCAAAGTGACTCTGGTGATCAAGCACGCTATGTGAGACTCATGACCTAGTTCATGGGTCATGGCTCAGGGTGAAACTTGTGATCAAGTACTTGAGGTCACATCCGTGATCAAGTCCTCAAAATGACTCTGGTGATCAAGCACTCCAGGTGATACTCGTCATCTAGTAGTATTCGTGATCCAGCGTTCGAGGCGATACTTGTGATCAAGTATTCAGGATGGTACTCGTGATGCATTTTTCAAGGTGATGATCGTGATACAGTACTTGAGGTGGCATTCGTGATCCAGAACTCGAAGTGATACTCGTGATCAATCTCTTGAGGTGATATTCATGTGCCAGTATTCCGAGTTGAACTCTGGATCACGAGTATAATCGCTGACTTGATCACGTGTATAAATTGAGTACTGAATTACAAATATCACCTCGAGTACTGTATGTGTTATCTCGATTATTCGACCACCAGTTTTACCTCGAGTACAATCACGAATGTCTCCTCGAGAACTGGATCACGAATGTTACCTCGATTATTATTTGATCACTGGTGTCACCTTGAGTACTGGATTACGAGTGTCACTCTAATTACTGGATCATGAGTGTCACCCCGAGTTCCCACCTCTGTTACTGGACCCGAGTGTTCTCTCGAGCTCTGGATCGCAAGTGTCACTTCGAGTACTGGATCACGAGTATCATCTCGAGTACTGGATCACGAATGTTATCTCGACTATTTGATCACCAGTGTCACCTCGAGCACTGGATTACGAGTATCACTCTAAGTATTGAATTATGAGTATCACCCCGAGTTCCCACCTCTGTTACTCGATCCGAGTGTCCCCTCGAGCTCTGGATCGCGAGTGTCACTTTGAGTACTGGATCACGAGTATCACCTCGAGTTCTCGATCACGAATGTCAACTTGAATACTGGATTACGATAGCCATCCCGAATACTAAATCATGAGTGTCACCTGGAGTACTAGATCACGAGTATTACCTCGAAAGCTGAATGACGAGTGTCATTTCGAGTACTGGGTCACGGTTATCACCTTGAGTACTAGATCACGAGTATCACCTCGAGTTCTGGATCACGAATGTCAACTCGAGTACTGGAGTACGATAGCTCTTCCGAGTACTAAATCATGAGTGTCACCTCGAGTACTGGATCACGAGTGTCACTTCGAGTACTGGGTCACGGTTATCACCTTGAGTACTGGATCACGAGTATCACCTCGAGTACTGGATCACGAATGTGATCTGGCTTACTTGATCACGAGTGTCACTTCAAGTGCTGGATCACGAGTATTGCCTTCAGTACAATCACGTGGGTCACCTCGGAGCCCGTGTCACGCGTATCGACTTGAGTTCTGAAACACGAATGCCTCCTCGAGTGATTGATTACCAGTGTTATCTTGAGTATTTCTTTACGAGTGCCACATAAAGTACTTGAACACGAAGATTACTGTGAGTACCCGCCGAAATCTGGAGAGTCAAAATCAACTGGTTTTCAACATCTCGGGACCAAAAGCTCAGAAATTCTGAAATCTTTCGATTCCATCAATATCTTCAATTTGTGACACGATGGAGCTGAGCATTTGTGGAATCCACGAGCGGGTTGACCTAGAGTGTATTATAGGCTAGTCCACTAGTTGACAACTATTTTGTCCAAAATGAGTTCCGGTATAATTTCCATTAATCTTGCACATAATCTTTCCTAGCATTCATATGAAAATGAGTAAAAGTGCCATTACTAAATATCACGTGAAACTACTAGATTGGTAAAACGGATCTCCAGGATTGCCAACCTTTTCTCTCATCAAATAGGTACCATTGACAAAGAAACAAGTCACTCGAATCCGGTTCGGCGGTTACGCAAATCAATCCTATCAATCGAATCAAACGCCGATGTTTAAGAGCTTCTTATTCGCTATAAGCATTTCGTAAAGCGCGCGCAAACATCCCCTCAGTGCGACACACGGAATCACCTTTCAGCAAAGGGAAAGCATTAACCTCTACGTAAAACGTTAGAGGTTGTATCACATACGTCCTGGGAATCGTCAGAGACAGATCATCACGCTCGAACGATCGTGAACCGTCAAACGCTCGCATACGTTATTGCTCTTGGTCGACCAGGACGACCTATAGGTAACTTATCCAAGGCTAACCTTGGCATCGCAAGCATCATCGCGAACACAGACAGACTCGACAATGAATAATTAAGTGATCCCTTTAATCCTACGTCTCGTGTTTGCGTTTTCCAACCGGCCAATGTATGTATTTGTACGATAGCAGACTCGACGGAATTCAAAGCTTGGGAAGCTTTGACATATAGAAGAGCGCGGGCTTCCGAATACCTATCACCGTCGAACGGAATGGTTGAGTATTACAGTAGGTATATAGACACGTATATGGGGGAAGTCGAAACCGATGATCGTATCCCGACGATGTCGACACAATTGGGGCCGGACTTCCGATCCAAGTAGTCGGACGCTGACCCGTGTCGTAACGTTTGCCCAAGCTCGACTTGTCTCGTTTACTCTTAGTCTCTGACTCCTACCCCTCTCTCCTGCCTTTTAGTGCCTAGAGCGACACGCTTTAATCAGCTGCAATTGGAAAAATATCAGAGGGTAGTTTTCTGTGGTGTGGCTGTAGGCAAAAGGAGAGGTGGTCTCTCATCTAGAAGAGTTTTTAAGCTTTTTTGTGATCAATGAGATCGAATGAGAGTTTGAGGGTTTGAGGGTGGATAGTTAGCAGTGAAAGGATGCCTTTGGGCTGTGAATGATGAGAGGGTAGTTTTTCGCTCGATCGACTTTGCCTTTAAATTCATGCGTTTGCATACGGTGGAGCTTGGAATTAACATTTCGAATGGACGTGTTTGCTCAGTTGTCCTGTAGCACAACTGATCCTTCGATATTGCTTCAAAGCTTCTTTTACCAAAGCAATGACGTATGTACATGTGTTTGATTGAACGTCAGTATTACTATTTCCGGATCGTGTTGTATCAAATCTGACTATATACTTTCCGGGTATCGGAAATTTTGTCAACATTGAGATCGTTATATCGTCGCCCCCGACGAAGAAAGACACGTCCCCATTTAAGAATGCATTGGGAGAACAATGGGAGGTGTTTTTCTTCTTCGGGGACGACGATATACAAGGGTGCAATAATTTCAAGTCTGTCATTTGATGCGACAAAACCTTGGAAAATCTGTAAGGGCAAGCTGATCTTCGGAATCGCCCTTTATCTTTTCTTAGGGTGGATAGTAGATAGATAGATAGATTCAGATTTTATTCTGCCTATAGGCAAAAATCAGATATTATCACATATATGCGCAGATTATTACAGAATATTCGACTCAAAAATGGTTACCCAAATTGCATATGAAGAAAAAATAACTTGAAGAAGAAATATCATACATATAGATATAGTAGTAACATTTTGGAACCTGCAATGGTGCATGACCATAGACCAGTTGGCAGCTGCTTTTTATTCGACTTCAACACTTCTTTGGACTGATACGGTACTGAATTAGGAAACCTGTGATTCGAATGGGTTAAAATCTGGGACTCAAAGTCACGGAAAGTCAAAAACTTGGAAATCAAGCATTTGAAGGATTGAGAATTCATAGGACCGAATTCGGAAGAGCAAATGGTCAGACAAGCGGGAGGGCAAAATTTGGGAACGATCCAAGTTCATTTCGGAAGTACTGTTCCGAGATTTTCGGCCCCTCAAATATTCATCCCCGATCTCTGCCAATCCAAATTTTGATTGTTTTTAATTTTTGTCTTTCCGAGCATTCTAATTTTTACCTTCCCGAATCTTGGCATATCGAATTTTTGTCCTTCCAAATGTTTGTATTCTGGATTTCGAAAGAACGATTTGTTCATTCATAATTTTACCTTCCGAATTTTGGATTCCCCGGGATTCAGCTGTCCTCATTCTTGTCTCTTCAAAAAAATCGTACTCACTCTGATTATCGAGTCAACTGCACTTTGTTTGACGAAACTGCTTAGAAGTATAATATCGTAAACCAACAATTATTGTTGGATAGCTTGTCTTCTAAAATGCTTTTCAGCCTTGCACGCTGAAAGTTATTCGCACTTTTATCAAATTTGCTTGCGATGTGGGTGAAACGACGAGAAGACCCGCGTTTATTATCATCTAACTCGAGTTCGTCTTCTCGTCGTTTCGCCCAAATCGCAAGAGAATTGGATAAAATTGCGAATTACAAAGTGCCTATATTATAGGTTAGGAGGAGCCTGCGCTTACGTTATTCGCACTTTTATCCAATTCTCTTGCGATTTGAGTCAAACGACGAGAAGACGGATTCAAGTTGGATGATGATAAGTATTCGTCTCTTCCTCGTTTAGTCCAAATCGCAATTGTATCGGACAAAAGTGCGAATAACTTACAGCGTGCACGGTGACCGCATCGCCTTAAGCCCTTTTGTCAATAGTTTCGGACTACTCCAATATTCCCCAACGTGCCTTAGCTCATTTTGGAGTTTATTACAATACCTTCAACATGAGAGCAGAGCCGTGCTGTCCCAATCTCTTCACAAAGTCATTTTTGGCGAGCTTGCGAAAGGGTGTATCCTACATGCCACCATCCTTTGCAATAATGTGAATCGGCAATGAAGTGCATCAGATTGTTTTTATTGGCATACAACTACACATAGAGCTTTTCGTCGGCTCCAAACACCGTTTCTGACCTATTTAGACGCGATGAATACGTTCTAAGTAGTAAAATAAGTAAAGGTTAAAAAGAATTTTTAAAAAACGCTTTTATTCACTGATCCAAACGGCGTGTCGGAGCTCGGCGTAGTGTATTAGAGATAGAATTTGAGAAACCGATAAAAAAGAATCGCGCAGAAAGGAATTGCACGGTACATAAGAAACTATGCGTATAACACTGGACAGCCTATAAGCCCTATGGGTGTCTCATATAAGAATGTGGCGCCAATCTGTGGCGAGTCACACACTCATCATTACGTGCAACAGATAATACTGTAGTCAAGGACAACCTCCCCCCCCCCGCCCCCACCGCGTACGACCGCTAACGCTCAATTGTCTACCCTCCCTACTCAATTGATTGAAGTCGTCAATCATGGGGTCCCTAAGCGAACGAGAAACAGGAAGCCAAAATCTTGTTCCAGAAATGGGGAAAAAATACCATGTCAGAACTATGGCCAAGGCGAAGTAAGGTAAGTGTGCCTAATTTGCCCCCACTACTTTTGTTTTACTCGCCATTTCAACTTATCTCTATATTTTTCAACGTAGTTTAGCTCATTTTGGAGCTTGTTTCAAGACCTTGAAAATGAGCTAAGGTACGTTCAATTTGAACAAATTAGAGCCGAGATATCTTGATTTTCGCGAAAGAAGATTTTTTGCGAGTTTTTGTCAGTGTGTTCCTAATTTGCCCCCACAGGGAAAAGAGGCCTATTTTCATGGGATTATACGGGTTTTTCGTGAAAGCGGGATATCTCGGCTCCCAGACCTCCAAATGAGACGTACTTTAGCTCATTTTGTAGCTTATTTTACTGCCTTTAAAACTTTTTGAGGTAAATTGGTGCATCTTAATGGACCGAGGAATGAGTTTGGAAAAAGACTATAGGGGCAAATTAGGAACACTGCACTTTTTCTAGTGATAGGGGGGTAGAATCAGCTAAAAATCGAATTTTGCAATTCTGCAAAAAGCATTCTAAAGTTGGGACAAAGACAAAGAAAATGAGTTAAGGCACGTTAAAATTGATTCCATCAATTTTGTTTGGCATAACTTTTAGTGAATAACAAAAAAGAAGTCGGAAGTAGCGGAATCAGTTCTTCTGTTCTAAGAAAGGCGCGGGTCATCTAGGATCGGTCCAAAACATTTATTTTCTCATATTTTAACGTAACAAACATGAAAAAAATGCGGGGCAAGGTCTGCGGGTTCGTACATGTGAGAACTTGAATGGGGGCAAATTAGGGAATGGGGGCAAATTAGGCACAGATACCTTAGAATAAAAGCGTTTAAAAAGTCATACTGTACGCAGTTCTGAGATGACCACACGTGGGGGAGGGGGCATGTTGGGTACACACCTTTCGGACTCGATCTTTGCAACCGGTCTCCGCAATTTGTTCATGAAATCGCCCCAGAGTCGAGTTTTGCAATTTCAAGTAAGGTAACCAAGAAGTCTTGGAAAAAGCAATCGAATACGCCAATGTAAGTTGAGATTGATCTAACTAAAAAAATTTGGCATCGGTCTTACTGAATGTAATCTCGTTGACGATTTTTCAAGTGTGCAAATGCGAAAAGTACAAAAATTACTTTATATTCTCCCGGGGACGCAGAAATCCTCCGGGTCGGTCCAAATCATCAATTTTCTCATATTTCAATACACGTAACTAACGTAAAAAAAGAAAAAAAAAGAATTGCGGGGAGGTCAACGAGTGTCCATTTCTGAGATCGGCATATGGAACAAGTTGGGTACAGGAGGCAGGTTGGGTGCATTACCCTTATACCTATAAGGCAGATATTGTTCGTCTTTACCACGAAAATTTACAATTGCGTAAAAGAAAGGCAGTGATGTATACCGTCATGAATTAAAAAGCGTATCAAAGATCGAATCTAAATTGAAAAACATGCTAATCTAAGCGAGGGAATCTTCTTATTCACCAGCCCCAGGCAGTGTCTAAGTTCATTAAGTCACCCCCATCTGCATCGAGCTCTACTATCTTATGCACTACAGCCCATGTATTTTACATCCTCAACCTGCACTCGCTCTTTCACCCCCCCCCCCCATATACCCCTGCCTCTGTTCATTTTCGCCGTCTTCATTAATTACCCTACCTACCTACCTACCTATTCTCGTATATATACACTATGCACAGCAAAAAGCTCGCCGTTATTACGATTTAATTGCACGCACTTGTACACTACATTCATCTCTCTCTCTTTCTCTCACTCTCTCTCGCTCTCTTGCAAGCTTACCACAAAAAAGCTCTTTCTGCCATACGCTATACACCCACGTCGTATAGACAATATACCTATACCCTATCAACGCTGAGCGGATAGAATCCCGGATAATTAGCGGTTGGGCAATAGGTCTTTCTCTCTCTCTCTCTCTCACGCACACAACACACACACACACACACACACTCACATAGTGTAAGTATACGTGCATATGTGCGACGATGTAAAATCGCGGATCGAATAAAGCTCAAGGGCGTCCCAGCTATGTCGTCGTCGTCGTCGTCGGTATCAGTAGGCCTATATAATACGAATGAAGAGAGAGGGAGAGGCACGAGAGAAGCTCTCGCGAGTACCGCAGAGCCGACTAATGAAATATGGGAAAGCTTTTAGCTTTTAGCCGAGCGTCTGATATCCGTTGTGAGCAGCGCCCGGTTCTCTCTCGCTCTCTTGATGGTTGTGTTGTATGTATATAGGGATGATGGTGGTGGTGGCGGTGGCACCCCGTACAAACCCGTTGCTGCACAGCCTGATGGCTTAATTGATGCATCGCTTGACGCTAATCATGATAAACAATAAATAGATTTATAACGATAGAGTGAGTAAGAGAGTTGGATGGGCTGGGGTAGCTTGGATTGAAAAAATCTGTTGATATTATGGTATTTGGTGGTGTATGAGTCGTGGAAGATAGGCTGTGTGTGTGTGTGTGGATGTATGTGTGTATGGGATGCAGAAATCACTAGTCCCATAGACGTAATTGACGAATCGATTTTTGCGTTTGGAGTAGCCATCGCGGGAGTGGCGAAGAGAGAACGTGTCCAGTATACTCACAATTGTCGAGGTAATCTGTGCTGGGAGACTTTTTTTACTTTACGCACAGAAAGTGGCTGAATTAATCGCTTTGGACCATCTGAACTTTTGCCCAAATTTGTGCTTTGGAAAATGGTGGGCTAAGAATCTAACCATCAGAGTAGGTTTTTTGCGAGATTGTGGAAATGCTGATCGATGGGAAATTAGGATCATTACCACGAAAAATCATAATTCATGAAGCTAGTTCAATTGTTTTTGAAACTTGTGATTTCGTCGTGGTTCTGCTTTTCTGTGGGAATCGTTAATATATTCCAGCGGGTGAAATCGCGATTCCGGTCTAGATTGCGAGGGAGTACAAATGTGCATTTCAGCACTCACGGAAGCCAAACCTTTCGGAAAATCATCATTTTTGCATCTATATACAGTATATTCATATGAATTTCTGTGGGCCCCACCGGTGGGGCCCGCCGCCGCCCCAGAATTGGCAACCATCTTTCTGTGCGGCGAGCTCCACCGGTGGGACCCAAAAGTTTTCCTCTGGTATGAAAAATATTCATGATGATGATCAGTAGTATCAATAAGACCATTAAATTCAATGTTACGAGCCTTCAAGAGAACTTGTACTGCAATATTTGTTCCACCCAGAAAATAATATTTGATCATGGTTCTAGCGTGCTTCATCATTGCTGAGCCTGGTCTTGGGCTGCGGTCCATTGGCATTCTTTAAATCGTTTCAAGCATGAGAAGTGATAAATTCAACCTGATTATGTTTTTCCATATCTTCAATGCCGAGAGTTTCACAGGGCATGATAATACACATACGACAAAGCAAAGGCCATGCGTGAAAGAACCCACATTTTTTCATTTTACCGAAACTTTCTTCCGCGCGTAAATGGAAGATTACTCAAGTGGGGTTTCATAATTCCAACGTGTTTGAGCTCTGTTTTTAGATCTTGAAATAAGCTTTGAAATGAGCTAAGATACGTTGAAAAATTTTCGAATTCAAAGTAAGTAATCTGCTGATAATTGCTTGATTTCGTGTAATTAATGAATAAATTGCGTAAAAAACGAAAATTCGGAAAAACTCAGCGAAATCGAGTCCAACACCGAAACTGCTGTGCACACATGTTTATTATAACATAAACAATGAGAAACCACCACGACATAAGCCATCGGATATGTCTCCGCTATGAGACGTGAGCTGAAACACAATGAAAAGTGGGCCCCACGCGTGGGGACCATCGCAGTGAACGTCTTAACTTGCGACCTGCAACCAAAATGGGTGGAAAAATTCTCCATATTTTTGGAAGAATAGAGTTATACAAAAAACGAGAATTTTTCAAGTTTTGAGTTCAGGGAATAGATAATTGAGTGATAACTACGTTCACTACTGGCAATTTTCATACAGTCTCTCTGCAAAAACTATCAATGGGTTAGGAAATATATTTGCTGTCCTATTCGACTACGGTTGAAGTGTCTCTGTCCATTATTACAATTTCTAGGCGATTTTTAAGAATACCAAAACCCTCCCACATCACGCATCAAATAGTCTAAATTGTAATATCGAGCATCTTGTTATAATAGTTGCTCAAAATTTGGGGAGGATTAATCCCATCATTTTCGGTCCCGTGAGCAGGAACTTAATTCAATCCTCCTAAAATCATCATTCATCATTCGGAAAAATGAGTTTTTGAAAAATACCCTAATTTGGAGCTGAAAATTACGTCGTCAAATGTCAAGAAATCTTGAAGAAAATTAGTTCTCATTCTTCCATTAATTTTTTTATTTACGCATTTTCAACCACTTTTCGAGGCTATTCTGCGGGACCTACAGTTTAAGGTGGATTCCGAACCACCGAAACCACCAGAAAGTACATATGAAAATTCACATTGGTGCCGACCGAGATTCGAACCCCAGCCTTCTGGGTTGAAGGCAAGGACCTTATCCACGAGTCTACGGTGGGTTCCCATTCTTTCAAACATAGTTCAATCCCTGGGGAAAACCCGTGGGGGGAGGATGTCGGAAATGTAGTGAGAATGTTCAATTCATCAAGATTTCTCTTGACTTTCAAATTTTGTTCGATTGAAATGTGAGCTTTTGAATGTTATTGATATATTTTCTGGTTTTGTGGTGATCGGATGATGTGAGAATAATTCAATCTATTCATCTGATGACATTCAAGTCTCTGTGCCAGAGTAATGTAGAAATATAGCCGAGGTTTTTGAATTTTACGTTCGCTCAAGTGGTTCCATGAGGATGACAACTTTTTTGATGCCATATATTGGTACTTGAATCCACCTAGCTAGTGGCATGAGA
Source organism: Eretmocerus hayati (assembly GCA_029851415.1). Taxonomy (NCBI): domain Eukaryota; kingdom Metazoa; phylum Arthropoda; class Insecta; order Hymenoptera; family Aphelinidae; genus Eretmocerus; species Eretmocerus hayati. The sequence goes on from CM056743.1 coordinate 36,216,863, forward strand.
TCTCACTAACTAGAACTTATTCAACCCTATCTCTTTTCCTCCTCTGTTAGGGTGATGACAGACAACCCGCTACGACATGAATCTCACGACACGACGCGACGCGACACCGCCCGCCACGGCACTAAATCTATTCCTGGAAACTCAACCATCGATGGATTTGACTCATTTTCATAAATCATGACTGGTAATGTGAAAATAAATCAAATCCATCGATGGTCGGGTTCACAAGAATGGATTGGGTGCCGTGTCGGGCGGTGTCGCGTCGCGTCGTGTCGTGAGATTCGTGTCGTAGCGGGTTGTCTGTCATCATCCTTACGCTGTTGAATGAAAAAAATCAATGGGTAAATTTCACCAATCAGATCTACGTCGTAGGGTGCTTACGTTCTCTCTAAATTTCTTTGACTGAGATTCCGTCCACTCGGAGGCTTTGACTAGGAAAAGTCAGTCCGAGAAATTTTGAGCGTTGGTATATTTTCGGAATGAAATACTCGAATATCATGACTTATAGTTTGCTTGCTAGAGATTTTGTGGCTGATGGTTGTAATTTTCGTAACTTTTTAGCAGTATCCCCTTTTTGTCGCAAACTTTCAGAAATAGTAACTATATATCTCACTCTCGTGTAAATTTGGCTTATGCTTTTGATTCCAAAAGATGGAAAAATTGAAAGGTGTGATGGGGATAGAAAGATATTGAGCTATCCTAATATCTCTTAGTATCAGCTCTGTCGATGTAAACGCGAGTACTTTCCTTTTCAACTTGCAGTGTACTATATGGAGCTTCCGCCACTCTGCGGGACCTCATCCCTCTTGGCTTGACAACGTCGAGTGCATTACCGTGTTCGAAACTTGATGTTCCACCTTAACCGGTAACAGATTTTCCCTCTTTCGCTCGTTTGCGTCGCATTGCAGCTGATGCAACGCAAGACTCTCCCATTACTTGCTCTATTGATGCCGACGTGAAATACCGAAAACCTTTGATGCATATTGGCCGTCGACCCACAGAGTTTGTTCGTGAAAATTCGCTATAGTGAATCTCACCTCTTAGGGGTGCTGTTACGTTCTCATAGTGGTACTAATGTACTCAGTTTGAGTAGTTTTGCACTGAGGCTCAAAAAAGCTCTGATGATTCCTCCTGTCCATGTTGGATTTTGTGAGGAAATCATATTTGTATTCTCCAGCATTCTCTTCTCTTTTGACATTATGGGTGTGAAGATAATGAAGTGTCTCCAATAATTTTGTCTGAAGTGTGAGCTCAAGTTTTGGAAGACCTTGATCTATGAATGCATATTTTACTTAGGAATTTTCTGGCTCATTTTGATGGATCTGAATGAGTGGTTTTGAGGAAACTTAGAGATAATGTGAGCCACATTTTCGCGGAAGCCTCAAAACGTTTGTAAAAAAACCTTAGAAATATTGGCGCTCTTTTTGGCGTAATAATTTCTTTTTCGATCCAAGGTTACTATGACAATTTATTGTCGAAAGAGAAGTCAAAATGTCAGGCCCGTGCGAAGTAGTTTTTCCTTTTTTCGGAGTTTACGAGTGTGAATCTTGAAGCTACAACAATCAAAATACCACTTTTTGGGGGCACGGCGATCGCGGCGGATTTTTGGCGCAATTTTGCCTCAAATTTTGCTCAGTGAATTTGCCTAATTTCAGGCTTTACTGCACCAATTTTTTCTACAAAATCCTCATCAGATGTGATTCCTCCATGCTCCGAATTATCGAAAAAATTTTATTATTATTGAACGTTGGGGAGTATTTTTTCGCAAGACATCACTTCTGCTAAATTGTTCAGTCAGGTTCATAATGTGGGTATATGTTCATGATGGAATCCGTAGATTCCATGGTCTCATACGATCATGTATGAAATCGGCTTACAAAGTTTGTTATTTTTATGCAGGAGAGACGCGATGTATGAATTTACAGCTTACAGCTGTTGCCACATCAATACGTATTTACATCAGTACTACACGGTATTCATTGAACAATACTCAGAAAAATCTTCCCCGGAATCATTTCCAGGTTTCGAACACTTGAAGTACTGAAGAGTAAAAATCCATATTAAATACCATTTTTCGTCAAAAATTTCACGTTTCTGGAACTTGAAACTGACTTTCGAAGGATATTTTTCGTATTTTTTCAGTAATATATGACCAATGTCGTGACGTATCGATGTTAGAATAGAAAAAATATTTGAAGTGGTTTTATGTATGATCATGCATATATGACCATGGAATCATGTGTTTTACATGGAGAGTCCTAGCCGGCTCTGATCGAAGTATCTGGTGGCCAAAGACCTTAGTGGCAAGATGTCAGGTCCGTTTGTCGCGATTCACGCGACACTCATGCGTGAGTTATTTACACGTTTAACCCTTTATTACCCTGGAGACTATATAATTTTGAGAATCTTGAATCATTTGAATTAGGTAGTGAGTTGAAAACTCCACGTTTGTGATATTGTAGGGTCAAAACTATCGAAAGTGAACACAATATTTCTATGACACTTGATCAAGTAGATTTTGAGCGGGAATGGAATCGACATGTGCCAAAATTTTCACCAGAGTAATTAAGGGTTGAATCGAAAAATATGCCTCAACTCCTTTCGAAAGTGGAATTTGGGGTTTGCTGGTTTTCGACTACAAACATCGAAGTTATTACAGAGCTATTCATATGGAGATATTAGTTGACTTTAGTATCTTTTAGAAATTCGAGATGATGCAATGTTTATTCAATTGTTGTCATAAAAATAATCGCCAACCGTGATCTTATAAGAGTGAAAGAGTCCCTCGATACGTTGAACATTATAGAGTAGAAGGTACACTGTAAGGCAAAATCGCTAACTTGAACGGAGGTTACCAGGGCACTTACGTTTAAAGCAGTAATTTCACCAAAGATTAGCGATTTTGCTAGGAAATTTTTTGCGAATTTACCTCCAAAAGGAGCTCGTTTAACGTGGCCAAATTGTACCAATTTTTAGCGATTTTGTCATGAATGCGATTGATAATTTATAAGATTGAAGAAGTTCAGAAAAAAATAAAGGGAGGGCCGTGAGCATATATTTCATAATTCACGGCGATTGAGAAACTCAATGAACTATTTTTCATAATAACAGGGGTATAGTTTTTCCGCAGAGACATGGAATCGATGAGGGGCGAGGACTTATATACAACTTTCTGACTCCCTCAGCCTAGTGCGAGAGCTAGGGCTGAGCGATGATCACCTCGCCGATGACCTGTTTAGGCTGTACTTCTACACTTGATCGCCGATGATCCTAACCTTGTAACGCATGAGATCCGCCTGATTTCTCAGCTTTTCGGCCCATTGGTTTGCGGCCTTGGCAGGGCTCAAATACTCGCACTGGCCTTGGTGTAACCTCGCCCGAGCTTGAGCCCGGTTACCCGGGATGTATTAGCTCCTCATAAATGATTGCCAGAGGTATCGATGCCGAGTGCGAGTACGTATTTTTAGGTTTGGATGCAATTGAATAATGCAGAATTGTATACGCTTCACACTGCCCAGAATAATTCTACTCGCTTGAATATTTTCGCGTTAGACTTTCTATCGGAAAACACCGAGACAAGGATGTGACTTCGCACACGTCACCCGTGATATATCTATGTCCTCGCCACCTCAAAACGGCCTTGTCTCTCACTCCAACTACGCGTTTGGAGAACTTGTTATTTACAAATAGCAAGCATAACCTCAAGTCGAGGCCGTGTATCCACACTGTCCCGCGGGTTATTAGCTTCAGTAAATTCGGCACCCGGAGCGCTGTACTTTTACCAATGATTAGCGATTTCACGCACCTCAATTTCAGCGAATTTACCAGGTACAGATTAGGTTACCTGGGCACCTACCTTCAGACTGATCATTTCGCTAATTATTGGTGAATTCATGAAATGTTGGTATTTTATTAAGATAACTGCTAGAGAAAAGTTTAGAAGACTGGCGAAATCGTAGAATTTTTATTTACAGTGTAGCCTCTACATTGATCATAAGAACGTGATGGAAGATGTTAGACAAGTCAAAACCTAACCAAGTTTATGTTTGCGATATAATAGATGAACCACCCATTATAAGCCACAAGGGTAACAATAGCACTAATACTTGTCACAAATGACGTTAAAGATTCGCTGTGGGGGGTGTTTATAGGATAAGGGAGGGTTCCAATATCGACCAGTGATACACGAGGTATGTATATAGTGACACAACAATTCTGCCCGAAGCAGAAGCTATACAGGTATCACCGGACGCTTGCGTGCTCGTAATAGCAGGTAGACAAGTGCCGCAAGCCGTTCTCGGCTTCCCGGTCTATACTTACCGGTTCTCAATTATTCATCGGCGAGTCCAAGGGCTGCAGCTAGGATTTTTCCAACTCTCGATGCTGATAAGCAAGCCCGCCTCGTGCGACATACGGTGTACACATATGATGGCAAGTGGCGCCGCTTCGGCACAAATTATGCATACGCCAGAGGTATTTTTTGCTTTCTCTAAAGAGAAAGCTTTGTTTTCACCCCAACGAAAATTTGATCAAATTTTTCATTAAAACCAACATATTCTTTAACAAAATTCCTTTTATCTAAAAAAGCCTTAGACCATTCTCTTCCTCTCGCCAAAATCTATCAGTTGTAGGTAACACTTTTCCTCCTAATGGCCTTCCAAATCTGCCAGCTACTCATCTCTGCACCCCTTTGTCCTTGTGTGTGTGCTGTGTGTGTGTACGTGTTGTTTTCTATCGGACACGCTTTCTCTTTTACTGTCCACTATATCAATTTTTGGTTTTCTACAAGTTATACAGAATTCAGTTTCTGAGAGCCCAGTGATTTGGCAGCTTACGGCTCCCAGTCAACGGACCCTGCCATAAATTATAGGAATTTGGGTTTCAGCTAATTTTGATGAATTGGGGATCAAATGGTAGAGCTCGACGAGCCAATCAAGAATCTCTATTACCGTTAAGCCTGAAAAATTCTCATTTGTGAGTTATTCGATCAGAAAGTTGTCGATTTTACCAAGTGAAAATAGGGTTATGGCATCAATCGAACAATAACGTACGTTCGAATTCGCTTGGCAGTTAAAGTGAATCTGATGAGATAAGAATATGTGTTTGTCGCGTAATCCACCGATTATCTCAAGAGAATCTTCTGCCGCTGCAACTTTTGCCGAACATTTTTTTAACACAAAAGGGCGAAACGCGCAGGCAAATCTCATCAGCTCGGCCGTCCTATGGCACATATAGTAATCCGAGTATGCAAGTGTGGATAACGCGTTTCGTGAGAAACCGGCAATATTTCGAAGTTTGAAATGCGCCCTTGCCACGTGAAAAGACGGAGGTATATCGTCCGTGGGAATTCAAAGAGAATCATAAGAAACCACGTAAACTGCGCTGATAAAAAGTCGCGGGTAAGACGATTCTTTTACTCTCGATACACGATGGACGATATGCCTCCGTCTTTTCACGTAGCGAGGGCGCATTTCAAACTTCGAAATATTGCCGGTTTCTCACGAAACGCGTTATCCGCACTTGCATACTCGGATTACTATATATGCCATAGGACGGCCGAGCTGATGAGATTTGCCTGCGCGTTTCGCCCTTTTGTGTTAAAAAAATGTTCGGCAAAAGTTGCAGCGGCCAAAGATTCTCTTGAGATAATCAGTGGATTGCGCGACAAACACAAATTCTTATCTCATCAGATTCACTATGCCGGGCAAAACTCGACTGCCGAGCGAATCCGAACGTATGTAATAGTTCGATCGATGCCATAACCCTATTTTCACTTGGTGAAATCGACAAATTTCTGATCGAATGACTCACAAATGAGAATTTTTCAGGCTTAACGATAATAGAGACTCTTGATTAGCTCGTCGAGCTCTACCATTTGATTCCTCATCCAGCAAAATTAGCTGAAACCCAAAATCCTATCATTTATGGCGGGGTCCTTTGATCCTTCGGCCTTTTCAAGCAAAAGTGCTCAAATCTCGACTTTTAATACATAAATATCTTTTTCTAACACGGTCTCATCACGAATTGAGTCACCTAAACTATGATTTTTCCTGCATGATCTATCGATTGTTTAATACCGAAATTTTATTCAATCTTTACAAATCTCAAATTTTCGAAAAAATCACATCATTTTGACCCATTTTGAACCCACTGCATCTAAATTCCGTCTCAACCAAACAATAGATATCATCCAAAAAACCTCAGACTAGATGGCTCAAATCCCTCTAAAAAGCTTCCTTTAAAGAATAACTTAAAAAATAATGGAAATTTTTTCTTAATATTCATTTTTTCCTCGTACCTTCCCTTATGACTCATTTATCTCAATTTGGATGACCTAAACTATGATTTTTTCTGCATGATCTATCGATTGGTTAATACCGAAATTCCATTTGATCTCTTTAAACCTCGATATTTTGGAAAAAATTGAAATTTTCACCGAAATTGTCATTTTACTCATCCTCAAACCAATGTTATCAAAATTCTGTCTCAACCAAACGATACATGTTGTTGAGGAAAATATAGTTTAGATTCCCCAATTTCCGCTAACTATGTTCCTCGAAGAAATAACTCAAAAAGTAATGAAACATTTGTTCTGTTTATCGATTTTTCTCCATTATCTTCCTCTACAAGCAATTTACCAAACTTTCATCTACCTAAAAGGACATTTTTCAAATATTCCTCATGAATTGGGTCATACCGAATTTCACTTGAACTGGTAAATCGTTATTAAATTGAAGTTTCTTTCACAAGAACTGAAATCTTTACCAAAATCGTCATTTTACTCATCCTCAAACCAATTCTATCGAAATTCCGTGTCAACCAAACCATAGATATTGGTAAGAAAACCCTCTTATAGATCACCCAAATTCTCCTATTGAGCTTTCTGAAACAAATAACTCAAAATATACTAAAACATTTTTTTCAAATATTCGTTTTCCCTCCATATCACCCTGTACAAGTAATCTACCAAACTTCCGAAGACCTAGATCCATTTCATCAAGGATTTTTCATTTATTGGTTAATACCGAATTCCAGTTGAACTGGTAAACCATGATTTAAATGAACTTTCTTCCAAAGAAACCCAAATTTTCACTGAAAACGTAATTTTAATCATCCTTAAATCAATTTTATCGAAATTTCCTATCAACAAAACGATAGATATTGATAGTAAAACTTCGATGTAGATGCCCTAAGTTCTCTTAAGCATATTCCTCGAAAAAATGACTCAAAATATAGTAAACCCACCCAAATCACCTTATTCAACTACTAATGACCTACGAAAATACATTTGTTACATTCTAAATTGATTTGTTAATATGCAATTCGATCGAACTACTCAGGCTAATTTCGTCAAGAGAAAGCATTCTGCTAATCTCTTTTAGCAGCGTATTTCTATCTTTTGCTGAGACTTTAGAGTTTTTTCAGTAAGCCGATGGACGGAGGAAGGAGAGGGGAATGTAAAATTTGGATCAACAAAGATGGAAACTGTTTGGAACAACAAAACTGAGTTTTATTTATGAGTTGCTTGGGATTATTCATTGGCTCAAGAGGGTTTGATGGTCTTGGGTTATGATGGCGTGATTAGAATTTTTTTCGAAGTTTGTCTGGCGCCCGAGCGTGACCAGATAAGTATCTTATGGTGAATTATTTAGGAACAACGGTTTTGTGTCACCTTGACCCAAGCATAACATTATTTTTATTTAGTATCTATTCACACAGTTCTATGTACATTTTTTATCTCAAGTTAAATCATAGATTGTGTTGTAATATAAGGTAAATGTGCCTAATTCGCTCCCACTCAAAATCATGACTGCACGGACACGCAGATCTTGTCGCAATTTTTCTCACTGTTTTGAGTGATTCAAAAGAGCTCACACCTTTCTAAGAACGAAAATATCAGTTTTCGCCGAGGTTTTCGCTAACTCCTGACTTTCTTATTTCGTTTGTTTCAAGCACAATTCTGAAATCCTACTTGCAGAATCACGAAAGTAGATTCCTAACCAATTTCACACCCATATTACTAAAAAAAGGCGTTGTACCTAATTTGCTCCCATAGTTTTCCTTTTTAGATCTGTCAATCACCCCATGGAGTCCATCCATTGAACTCAAATTGTTTCAATGGGTGTGGAAATATACCTGCAAAATGAGTTACGGAGGATGGAATTTACAGTCGTCCTTCTTCTCCAAAAACCTTACGGACTTCTTTACCCGACACCTTACGGCCGGTTTCCAATGATCGCTCGTCACAATGTAAGCAAAAACTCGTTCAACTTGTTTCATTTTAGAGCTTAGCAAGGCACATGAGCTGATTTTGTTGCCTACAAATGGAGAATAACTACATTCTGTCTAAACTGCCGGCCCAAATCAGACGAACTTTGCGTACACTATCGTGATGCACTTTTGGAAACTGGCCATAAGGTGTCACATAAGGGAATCCATAAGGTTTTGCGTAAGGGGATTGACGATAAATTCCAGCCGGAACGTCTCATTTTGAGGTCTGGGAGCCGAAGTATCCTAATTTTACGAATAACCCAAATTTGACGAAGAACCCAAGTAATCTTGTGGAAGTAGGTCACTTATGCACGTGAGGGGAAATGAAGCTCATAACCTCCTGATTCTCTCAAAGAGTTGTTTTACAAAATTGAAATAGCTTGGCTCCAATTGGTTGATATTAAACCCACTCTTGGAACAAGTTTCTAAGTGAGCTGTGATTCGTTGAAAACTATTCGGGTGGGCTGAAATACTAGCCGGGGCAAATTAGGCACATTTACCTCCAATTAAATATGATTGATGTCAGGATATCAATTATACTTGATCAAAGCCATCAAAAGTCACTTTTTACATCAAACAAGATCGAATGAGGTTTATCCTCATTTTGAATTAGCTGATGAAAACTTTCGTCACCACTGTAAGAAGAAATTCTTAAAGTCTGATAAAAATCGTACCAACTCACAACAAGCTCCCCAACTATTACCCAATTTTGAAAGTTTCTTCCTACCGTGATATTTCCGAAAATAATTCAAATTGGAACACTCCGTTGTCATATCATTTTTAACAGGAGTCAACCTATTTATCAGACCAGGCCATAATCCAATACTTTTGAAATTCATCTACGACAAGATAAACCATAACCTATGACCAACGCTCGATAATGAGTGGTGTCTAGTGATTCTATAAGTTCTTCATGGACATTTTCCTTTCAAAAACAGATCATTCTTGGCAATTAAAATTGCTTCATCATTTTTTCCTTCCTCTTGAAATCCAAGTTGTCTGGAAAATGGTATTTTCATCCCTCGTAAATCAGTGGCACATAACATAGCATGTGATAAATACAAAAGCAGGAGGAGCTTTTTTAATATCCGAGCAGTAGCAGCAGCAGCAGCAGCAGCAGTGGCTTGAGTATGGAGTAATTCTTCTTGAAAGAGCCACGGAGTCGTTTAATCCTTATTCTGGCCAGAATAATTATCATTTTGCACGCGATGCGAACCGAGGAGGCCACACTTGGGGTGGCCCCAAGCTACGAGATACGAGATAACACATTGGACCACAGGAAGCTCCGTACTTTTAATTTCGTATACTTTTCGAGCCCAAATAAATGAAATTCGGACTTTAGCTGGCGCGAAAAATGCGAAGGGGCCGGAAGTAAAGGAGTACGCGAGCGCTTGGGTTATTAGATTTATATCAGCTCTCCTGGCGAACCTGGAGACTTTTTTACCAGCTTGGACGCTCTTCTGCTTCGAGCGCAACCTCAAAAGAATTTAATGAAAATACCGCCGCCAAGCAAGATCAGACTGGACCAAGGTACACTATACCCCAAGCCTACGGCCATCGCAAACATGTGCGACGCAGTCGGCATCATCGTTCTTTGTTATTTTGCACCGAAGTTGAGAGGGCTCTTCCAGGGCAATCTCACTCGCTTCAGTCAGAAATGTTTCATTCCATCATTCAAATGAAAATTTTCATTTTCTATCATCTTCCAGAGTGCCTGTACTTGATACAAAAGGCAGTGTTGTGGGGTCGGTGCTGATAACTTTCTGAATGAGTGGGAGTGTATATTTTTGTATTGATCATAGATGTTTTAGACTTTATTCGTCTTGTACTGGTTGAATGCTAATTTTTAATTGGAATTGAGATTTTTGTACGCAATTAGCAACAAATTTAAGGTACAAGGTGGAGGGTATTCTGGACCAGGGTGTCTACTGACCCTTGGAATCCTTGGAACCTGTCAAGACCCCTTGAAATTGATTTCGGATCGTTGAATTCTAAGAATGTCCTTGAAATTAAAGGTCAGTTCTCCAAATCTTCCAATCTATGCTCCAATGAAGGACAAATTCCTTGTAGAGACCTAGCATTTTTAAACAAACGCAGGTGAACACCAAGATGAGATGAGGGTCCTACTTGTATTTGGTCTTCGGAGGTGTGCTCACGCGTTAGGAATTTGATATCAATGCTTCTGTACTCTTTCCGAACCAGAGTCATCGAATTTTCAATGATATTGATGGCACAGAAGTAGAAAAAATGTAAGAGTCAGAAAAAAGCAACTCAAAAACTTTTTGTTGTCAACTGCCAGAAAATTCGTCGGTCGAATGAAACCTTTCAAATATTTTTAAAACTGAAAGAATTTGTTCAAATTTCACCGTTTTATTGAGGAATTGTTCCAGAATTCCTAACTACTCCAAGACATTAAAATTGTATTATGCAAGTTAGATCAGATTTAAATTATTTTGAGCTACTTGGTGGCTTTTCGGTTGCAACTATTATAGATTGAGCCTGCGAATGTTGAGATTTTTGTCCTGGGCTCCTGCCTATTGGCTCTATCCCGGCTGCCCCCATGGGCACGGGGCAAGGATACGCCCTGCCAGCGTGTTGGTGTGGGAAAAGTCTGTTTTCGAGTAGGGAGCTTATACTCGTGAACAACACAGCTTCCTAACCAATTACCGAGTTTTGGGATCAGCTACCAGTACATGGCCGAATCCATCCCTCGGTGGGGGATTTGATCGGGCTCGTAGTCGGAGAAGACTTACCCAGTGCTCGTGATCGCCAGATGGAGCTGTACGGATTCCACACTCTGACCGGCGCTGACTGGGGCCGGAAGACTGGCAGACCCCAGATTCGGGCCACCAAGGTGACCCAGCCCTCCTTGCGGTCAACTAGATTGAGACAGAAATTCCTTTTCACATAGTAATCTCCATATCTCCAAACTTTATACTTGAATTTGACAAAATAAACACCTTGTGGTATACCACTGGTTCATAAAACAACGAATACCTTGAATTGTTCATCACGAAAAAAGGATACGCCAGGATACTCGTATGCTTTCTAATGACGCATGGAATTTGAGTTTTTCGAAAGTGTTGTATAAAAATTGTTGCCTCCTGGATTTGAGGAGTCAAAAAATCTCGAGCTAACCTTATTACTGTGTATAGAATTTCCAATCTCGACCGAAAATTACATGACAATCTGATATGTACAAAGAGGTCGACTCAATGTCAAATATCCTCTATAATAACACGGCCGTATGTGTGAATCCAATTCATCCCAAATAGTTCAGGATCTTCCGTTGATCGGATAGATACCATTTTCTGACAAGTTTGATTCTCTGATCGTGAATCCAATCAGTGTAAGTTACGGAAGCCGAGGTGGCTCACCGCTCGCACTCACAGCGATACAATAGGAACGCGCGGCGCGCGATCGGATCGCATAGCGCTCTGACTGCGCGCCACGCGATCTTTAACCAAAATTAACTCATTCATGGATTTACTCGGGGAAGTTATCCACGAGAGTGCCGCATCATCGGATCATATGAGGTAGGTATGCTTGATTTGTCCCCACTGACCATTAAATGTTTGTGAGTTCAGTTCTGACCCACCAACGCAGAGCTATCTATATTCTCCCACGTGTATGAGAGGCCCATTCCAATTCCTACTAAGAATGTTCATATGAATGAATTCGTTTTTACAACTATGTAGGACGAGATGTAAGAAAAATTTTTCTCTCGCATTGTTCAACTCGCACTTCTTAAAACAAAGTCTTGAAGAACGGATTCAATCAGAAGATCATATTTGAGCGAGTGCCGAGGGGTTCCAGGAAAGAATCGTTTCATTCAATCGTTCCATCTCCGCGTAATCACCATTTATAAATATTCCGAGCGCAGACTTAGGTGTCACATTTATGTGACACCATTCTGCAAAGGGTTAAAATAGACTGAAAATTGTTGGATTGTCTCGTACAACTATAATTGCAATATTGCATGTTGGAATCCTTCTTCCTCTTCCTGGGCCAGTGATGATAGAGATGATAGTAACACTCGACTTGTTTTCAATTATGAATTTATGAAAGACTGCGTCATACATTTTCCTCGTTTTCTTGTCAAAGCGGTCCAACTTGGACACGAAGTTCTATTTGACATGACGCTCAAACCGATATTTCCAGGTACATTTGTCACATAACGCGAGGACATATAAGGCTGTCAGTTTTACACGAAAGAAAAAATGCATTTGCAAGAATGAATCACATGCCAATTTCACAGCAATTCAACGAATTGATGTGAAATTTTCATGCGAAAGTTCTTCGGGCCCCATTGGAAAATTGAAACACTATGATCATGATCAATGTGTTCTAGAACGGATGACGACATACCTCTCACGGATGTTCCATCTCTACAAGAAGGAAATATAATTCTTGGTCCAGTTGGAATCATTCTTTTCTCCAATTTTCAGCATGACACACCTGATCGGTTTTCAATTCCCACGAACACGCTTATGCTAGTTCTTGAGACTAGATGGGCAGAGTTGGGCTCACTTGCCTCGTGATTCATCATCCGAGCACGCCACCCTATCATTAATGCTCCAATTTTGACTTGGCAATCCATGAATTTTTCAGCTTTGGTTGCAGTTCGCGCGCCGCGCGATAGGAGCGCAGTGCGATCCGACCGCGTGGAGAGCGTTCAGATCGCAGAGCGATCGGACCGCAGTGCGATCTCGAACAAGAAAAGATAAATTTATGAATTGACGGGCGATGATAAGAACGCTAATGATGAAGCTATGCGGATCAAATGAAGTAAGGGTGCTTGAATTGACCGGGCTATTATTTGATTGCTCTGAGCTTTTACCCATCTTAATAAAATTCTGACGTACTGTAGCTTTTTATGAAACCTTTGGGACGAGCTTAGATAGATCTAATCTTGATCAACTGGAGTTGAGACGTTCCAATTTTTCAGAAAAAGGTGAGTCCCCGAAAGGGTGTGCCTTATTTGCCTCCACGTGTATAAAGACCCACTTTCATAATCGCGCGGGTCTTTCACGAGACCGGGATATCCCGGCTCCCTAACTCAAGATGAGTGGATGGATTCCCCAGGCGAAGAATAGAGAATCAGTAGAAAAGCCAAGAGGGCAAATTAGAGACGCACTTATTTAGTAATATGGGTGTATAATCGATTGGGAATCGTTTAAAAATTGAGAGGAGTCAAAGGAGATAAGCTAAGGGGTATTCAGGTTAGTTGCTGTAATTTGATTTGGCATGGATTTCCAGTGACTGGAAAAATAGTCAAAATTCGCAAAACCAATTTTTGTTCGATGTTCTTTTCATTGAGAATATTGTTACTGCTGATTATGACTTCTCTCGTCGGCCACTAAAAACCATGCTGAACAGAATCTGTGCAGCAAATATCAATGTATTTGAATCAATCTCTTCATCTACGTCTCAACTTAGAGGGGTTCATTGCAGAATTGGGAGATCTGATCCCAAAGCGGGAGCTCTTTTTCGTCTCAACTTTTTTTACACGTAGGAAAGTAAAACATCCGCGAAATGTCCCGATTATATGACCAACTCAATGAATCCTTCGGAATTAGGCCTCTCATACTCATGGGGGAATATGGACAGCTCTGCGTCAGTGGGTCAGGGATGATTTTACGAAAAAAAAAAAAAAAAAAAAAAAAAATGAACAGTGGGGGCAAATCAGGTACATTCACCTTGTATGATTCGATGATGCGGCACTCTTGTGAATATTTCTCCCGAATATACCCCGAATGAGTTATTTTTGGTTAAAGATCGCGTCGCGCGCGGTCAGACCGCTATGCGATCCGACCGCGCGCCGCGCGTTCCACTTGTATCGCTATGAGTGCGAGCGGTGAGCCACCTCGGCTTCCGTAGTGAGCCACCTCGGCTTCCGTAGTAACTTGCATTTTATACCGGTCATACTAACTTAGTGAGCACGTTTGATGACATCGTACCCTCTCATCACTCGGACGCAAAGCGAGAATCTTTCATGGTCGACAAAGTTACCTATGTAAGATTGCTCGTCCTACTGTGCGCGTAAATTTTGTTGGCTATAAAATACCGCTAACTCAGCATTTTTCATTCTCATGGAAGTGGATGGAACTTTTCTGATTCATTCACAGGATCGGTTCATTCGTCATGCGCGAGGCCCACGGTATAATCTATTCTCGCGAATTGTTCCTCTGGCAATCGTTGTCGATTGGAATAATACACCTACCACAGAATTGCAGCAAATCAACTCCATCCTATATACCAGTTTCCAAACTCGAAGGCATTTTTGTTCTCCTATCGATGGTACAACTATACCTACAGAGAGGTAAAACCCTCCCCCTTCATGTCGAGTCAATTCTTCTTTCTCGCGCGTGGCGATCCCGAAGGTCGATTCGATTCTTGATCGGTATAGGTATTACACTTCTCGATGTGCGGCGCGTGGCGCGATGAAACAATCATCGCGGAAGCGAAGCGAAACCCTTCGACGCGCTCCATTGTTTCAATTTTCGGTGGTGAGTCAAAAAAAAAGGGAGTAAAAATGTTCCGCAGCATGCTCTTGTGCAAGCTCTCTGCATCCGAAGCAATTTCCGCTCGGTCAGAGAACTGATGCTTGCTATATACTATACTGGCGATCCATTGTTTTCCGCCTGTACGATTCTTCATTCCGTATGGGTCTGAGGGATCATTGACTGGGCGCCGCGCGGAACGAGAATGCATATGTGGATCTATATATCTGCGTTGTCGATTGATTGGCCCCATCGATTTTTTGGCCGACAAACAAAACAAATTTCATTCGGTGTACGGGACCCGTGCTGCAATTCGTTTGTATGCGTTCATATATGTGCATGTGTGTATATAGCATCTCCGACAGAGCGAGACTAACGGCCTTCGATTCGAATAATGTTTTATCCGACGCTCATCCCGATGACTTTTGTATAGTTTGGCTCTTGGTAAATTTTTTGGGCTACTCGTGTTTGCTGAACGGTTTTGGAATCGCGAAATTTTTCAAAGGAGAAAATGGTGTAGAGTGGGATTATAGTTTGGTGCACATTGTTCGAAATTTGAAGACTGACAGTCACTGTGCAATGGATCTGGCGATGATTTCATATTTCGAATTGAGCGCACCATCAATTTAATGGTGATCAATTACCTATAAGAGGGTTTTTGATGTAGGAACCCGGCTTTGACAAATTTCCAGACCACAAAGTAAATAGAACTAACATGCGCGCATGCCCGCGTAGACTGAAAAATTGCAGTATCCCTCAATGTACGATAATTTGGAGAGGAAGATTCAAAATCCAGCGTGTAGATGTCAATTCTGTGGTATTTATGCAAGCAGGCTACGAAACAATATCAGGATTCATGAGCTTTCATTCTTCCTATCTGGTTTTTCGCAAACTCGCGGATCATTGATATTACTCAAGTGGTGTGCACCAATCAATCAACAATATAATTTTAGTTGAGTTGATACTATTTATGGGAGCCAATAGTTCACTGATCGTATAGATATGAACGTTGAACTCTGCAATTTCAGAAATCGTATAGTATCGCATGAACCGTGACCAAAGAATTGGGAGCGTAATGAATGTACACCGTATGGGGCCGTCCACAAACTACGTAGATGGCCAGGAGTAGGGAGGGGACCAAAAAATTTATAAAAAAGCTACGCCGAGCTACGGAGGCGGGGGGGGGGGGGGTTCATCGACTTTGCTACGTATAGTATAGTCTCATATGGTCAAAACTTGAATATATAGAGATACTACGGAGTTTTGACCCGGCCGAGTCCTTAGAATATTCAATCCCTTCCATAGATTACTTGGGAGAGTTTCTTCTGCCATATTCTGAAGATGCGTGAATATTCGTGAATATTCTGTTGGAGTTATATATGGCTAATATTCCAGGCTCTTCGCGCGGTTTTTTTGGTGGAATAAAATTCATATCAGTTTTGAAAAAGCTACCTAGTTTTTTTGAGGAGGGGGGAGGATCAGATCGGCCGAAAAGCACCCTACCATTGACTACGGGAGCGGGGGGGGGGTTGGGAAGGGTAAAAAATCATTGAGATCTGTCCTCGTAGTTTATGGACGGCCCTTATCTAAGATAATCTTATTCGCCGTATCTAAGGGAATCTCGTTGGTTATCAGAAGTATGTTGAGGTGACTTCCTGTCTATGGTTTTGTGGTCACAATCATCAGTTTCCGCCAACCTACAAGTGATGACTGTGAGGAACGAAAGAGCCATTCTAGAGCTACTTTGGAACAATTGGGGACCTACACGAATGAACAGTAAAAGGTTGCTGGCCGGAGCAGCATTGGCTTGCGCCAGGGACGGCTCAAAATATGGGGCACGAGGGCCCTACTACAGTGCCATCTCTCTGTCTCTCTCCCTCTAGACGTTCTGAGAGAAACACCCGTAAACCCTTCCTCGTCTCCACACCTAGAACCGAATCCTTGAAAAATTCGTTTCATTATCAAGCTTCCGAAATCCTGAACTCCATCCCGCACATTCCCCATGAGCACAGACACTCAACGCTTTTCAAGTCACAGCTTTTTGCTAAACTCATGGAGGAAGATGAATCAGACTGGAAGACGCGTGTTGCCGTCGAAGGAATAAGGTGACTTTAAGCTCACCAAGCCAACCACCCTATACTGTATTATTGCTATATTTTTCTATAAGACACTTGAGTTTCACTTTTGATATAAATTGTTAAGTATTCTTTGAAATGTTCCTTGTACTATATATAGATATACATATATATTTATTTATTCAATTCCTTCTGATCATAGGTGCTTTTCACGAGTATTTCAAATGTTCTTCTATTTATCCAGTTTCCAAGCCACTGTTATTCATCCTTTTTCTCACGCTTCCTCTCACTACCGAGAGTTATTCTCGCCCATTTTGTTCTTTGTTAGGTCCATCTGTTATAAAATTGCTCCTCCACTTACTTTTGAAATTATCTTGAATTTTAGTTTATAAGTTTATATGCATTTGTATGATTCTTCTAGGTCAGATGGGGTAGTACCCCGTGACTGAAATAAACACTAATCTAATCTAATCTAATCTCACCAGGCTGAACTATGCAGTAACTCTTCTCGTGCTCAAGCTGTAACATAAAATGTTATTAAATTTTGACTCTAATGTCCAGACAGAGAGTAATGGTGGTTATGATTTTAATGCTGTTCTTGGACTGTCCTTTTGAATATACTTATGATTAGGTAAACAACGCGTTTCGGACATCTAATTATGTCCTTCTTCAGGTTGAATCACACATCTCAATATTCGGCCCAGGGAGAGAGGAGACGGACTGCCTCGGCCGTCACATAATATAATTTTTCCAATTCATAACTATTTCTCATTCCCCATAAAAAGCTACGCATATTTTTCAAGAAAATATTTTCCAAAAAAAAACCGATGATAGTATATTACTGTACTAGGCAGGGAAGTTGGATTCCCGTGACCGTGTGATGAGAATGCCGAGGCGAAGCCGAGGCATTGATATCACACCGTCATGGGCATCCCACTTCTCTGCATTTTTTCTCCTCTCGGCCCGAAAGTACGTCGAAATTTTATTAATTAGTACAAAAATACGTGTTTAACCTCACTCCTCCAGTTGTTTACAATTTTGAAGGGGTGGGCTGTACAAGCAGACGATCTCGCAGCTCTTACCTACTGTTTTTGCTCACTTTTGCTGCATACTTGTGGTGCGATGCATTCGTCAGCCCGACTTTTGCAAAAGCGAGGCGTCAGCCGAGCTTTTGCTGGTCGGGGCGGACGTAAGCAATAAAAAATAATAACGTGAAACGTATTGTGAATAAACTCTGAATGATATATCTCCACATGATCCAATTTGGGCCTTGAATTCGATACAAAGATGTGTCCGCATCAAGTCATCGTGGCTCTAAGCTCTTGTCACTGACAATGAGTATTTTGTGTGCCTTGTCAATTCATGTCATGGGGCATTAGAAATCCTACTCTATTATAGTCGGCTTCTGAGAGCTTTCTGTTCAAGCAGCAGTATTTATAAAAGGATACCGCCTGTCAAGTATACACAAATCATAAATAAATACATTGATAAACATAACCTCGATAGGTTAGGTTTCGCATGTATGTCTCATGCGCTCTCTGTACAGCGAAACAGCGCAGGCAGCGAAAGATGCAGCATAAATTGACAGCCAATCAGAGCGCGAGGTGACCCGTGCCGGCAGCAAAAGTTGAGCTTTCGTGACCAAAACGAGTCGCGAAAGGACGTACTTTCGTGCCGGGAGGAGGAAAAATTGATTTGCACAACTGTCCTCCCACCCTCATGAAATTCTCGTCACAATTCACTCGATTAGAACACATGTAAGTCTAGTGATATACATCGTACTCTTACTTTCGTTACAGATCGACCGGCAACATCTCGGAATGAGGGAAAAACCGAATCTTGGGGGTAGTTTTATGGCTGGAAATAATCAAGCGTGCGGGCGAGTTTCGTAAAGCCAACACAGAGAAGTTGCTAATGCCTTGATTGCTCCCACGGGGGTAA
This sequence comes from Eretmocerus hayati, assembly GCA_029851415.1. NCBI lineage: Eukaryota > Metazoa > Arthropoda > Insecta > Hymenoptera > Aphelinidae > Eretmocerus > Eretmocerus hayati. The sequence continues at coordinate 36,235,653 of CM056743.1, forward strand.
GAAGAAGAAGAAGACGGAAAGAGAAGCGAAAGGAAGTAAGTTCTCTTGCTGTTCATTATACCCGTATGTAGTTCTAGAGTGAGTGAGAGGGATAGAGAAAGCTTGAGCTCTTTGACGTCACTGCAGCACGTGAATCTAAACCAATCCAATCTACAGTGCGGGTCCGCGGGCTGATTGAGGCTTGCTCCATGGGGTGTTGGGGGGTTAGCGGATCCTAATTGGCCCTCACGTATATACATACATACATAGACATCCAACGTCAGTTCTCTTCTTCTCCTTAAACCTTGCCCTCATATCCTTCATGAATGTGTTGCAAATACAACCACCACCAGAAATTGCTCTCGTGTCACCCCCCCTTGAACTCCTTTTCAGACCCTTACTGGCTCAGCCCTTGCTACATACTCGTACAACTCTTGACTTTGTACTATAGAGACTCCTTAAGCCAAAATCACCCAACAAACCTTGCGGTATGAAGCACTCGTGTGACGATTTTTCCTTTGTACCCGTTCGCTACGAAGGATGTAGGGTAGCTAGGTATTATAGGAGTCAGGCGAACTTTTATTTCCATAATGCACATTTGGTGCTGAAGGAATTTTTAGCTTTCATTCTATTTGGACAGGACGAACTTTTTCTCCATGATTTCGATTCTCGAGTCGATTCTGAAACATGTTTTCCGATTTTTTCTTAATCTTCAGAAATGCTCTAGAGTAGAATGAATTTCAACAAGCTGTGCCCCAAAGTAGGAATATTTTACTTGAGATAAAGTGAGTACTTGAAAATTGAAATATTGTGCTTTCAGTCAATTTGAACCGTTAATTCCAGAATAATTTTTTCATACGGCACAATACAGCACGGGTTGCCGGGAGGGAGAAAGTAACCGATGAAAATGACACCAGAAACTGTCAATGAGATCTTGTTCTATGAGTTGAACAGATCAAAATCCCGTGTTGCAGTAAATCCTAGCTGCTCGTTTGTTCGATTGGCGTGATATTGAATATTTCAATGGGAAATCCTATGTATTTCACAGATGAATTATCTCACAGTCAATGTTTCCCTCGATCAACATGCTGTATCGACCCACTTCATTCTTTTTCCACGTATCTTGGCTCATTTTGTAGATGTTGACAAGAGCTCAAAGATGAGCTAGATGATGTTCAGTTGTAGTCGAAGAGAGCTGAGATTTGCCATGCTCAAGTAGCAGGGAATTCATTCTTTTGAAGAGGCAGGATTCTTCTCCTCAAAAGATCGTGACTTCTCGAGCTTCTAACTCCGACAGTTCTCAATATTTTTGGACGTACCTTGGCTCATTATCAAGTTCATTACGAGAACCATGAAATAGGTTGAAGTGTGCTGTATTTCCATGGATATGCTCTATTTACAAGAGGAAATTTTCTGTTTTTACCAGGGCCAGATTTCATTTTTTGAGAACAAATCGAGGCTTTTCGAGCTTTTAGTTCAGATGCAAGTTCATATTCCTCCACTCAGTTGAGACTATTTGGAAGTATTTTGGTAATGAGCTTCAAAATAGGCTAAGTTCTGCCATGGAATATGAAGTTGCATCTGAACTAGAAGCTCGAGAAGCCTCGATTTGTTCTCGAGAAATGAGATCCGGCCCTTGTAAACCCAGAAAATTTCCCCTTGTAAATAGACCATATCCATGGAAATACGACACACGTCGATCTGTTCCATAGTTCTCGTGATGAACTTGATAAAGAGCCAGGGTACGTCGAAAAATGGCATACCTCATATTCAGATCTGTCAGAGTTAGGAGCTCGAGAAGTCACGATCTTTTGAGAAGAAGAATCCTGCGTTTTCGAAAAAATGAAATATCTGCTTCTTGAGCACAGCAAATCTCAGCTCACTTCGACCACAACTGCACGTAATCTAGTTCATCTTTGAGCTCTTGTCAACATCTACAAAATGAGCCCAGATACGTAGGAAAAGAATGGAGTGGGTCGATACAACATGTTGGTCGAGGGAAACATTGATTGTGAGATACATTCATTTGTGAAGTACTTAGAATTTCCCATTGAAATATTCAATATCACGCCAATCGAACAAACGAGTTGCTAGGATTTACTGCAACACGGGATTTTGATCTGTTTCAACTCATAGAACAAGATCCCATTGACAGTTTCTGGTGTTATTTTCATCGGTTACTTTTTCCCTTCTGGCAACCCGTGACAAACCACAGCTAATGGTCGCTCTAGGAGGATGAATATCGTTTCGGAGATTATTTATGCTCTTGGCAGCAAATTAGAAAATGTACTACTCCACCGTTTGCCACATCTCCGCAGGGTTTTTCTATCTTCTACCCCTTACATCTGATCAAAAAATAGGGTTCCATAGAGACATGTATCATGAAGGTTTTCGCATTCTTGTGATAACTTCAATTTCTGTCGAAGAGTTTTAAACGTAAATTATTTTTTGGTGTGTGGAAACCAACTCTCCAGCCCTCGTATTGAAATTGACAATCACAGATCGGCGTAACCAGCCATAGTTTGAAGTAAATTTGCCTAGATTTTTAAGACAGTTGGCAATAGATATAAGTATAAATAAGAGTGAGGATACTTTTTCAAGCAAAGCTTTTGCCCATGTACATTTTTTTGATACTCTCCCGGTTAAAAACTTGTATGCGGCTAAAAATGAAAAGCCCGGTTTTGATAATTCGTTCGCCTGGGGGTGTATTCTAAATTTTGCTTCAAATTTTACCGAAAAATTTGCCTGAATCGGTAGCGCCCTGTCGGTAACCTGTAAAATTTGCCCCATTTGCTGCAGTTTGCCGTCGCAATTTGCCGTTTTTGCGTTGCCGGTAGCGTTGCCGTGAAAAATACTGTAAACCGCGACAGTAAACTTCAGCAAATGCGGCAAGTTTTACAGGTTACCGATAGAGCGTCACCGATGCCGGCAAATTTTGCGGTAAAATTTGTCGGAAAACTTTACCGTCAAATTTGGAATACGGGCCCTGGCCTTGCTGGTCTAAAACGTTTTTAGCTTGACTCGTTTGTAGCTTCCTTCAAGTACTTTAAGGACTCTTTGAGTTCTTTTTTCGTGCAGCACAGCAGATTACCGCCATCAGGTCGAGTCGAACTTTTGGGAAAATTCATAAAAATTGAGTTGAAATTCAGACTCTGCAAGTCAGATACAAGTTGTTGGATTGATATGACCCGAAAAAAAAGCTGAAAGTAGAAGTCAAAAGTTACAAAATCTGTATTTGGCAGCTGTTTTAGGACTTTCCTGGACTAAGAAATGACAAGTGTTCTGATGAAACAGTTTTACCAAAAAATCGATCAGCCATTGAGACATCACGAATGGCTGCTATTTTAACTGGTATGAACACTATTCTTGATTCTTCCCACCAACAATAAGGAAGAATTTATTGAGAGGAATCAAAGAAATATCACTGTAAGTCCGATCTTCTCATCGGTTATAAATTCTAGGACTCTTTTTCGGAAAGGTTTTTTTTTCAGAAAGAGATATTTCTCAGACCATCAGGAATGACCTAGAATAACTTTCCAAAACGAATTCTGAAGCTCTTCACTTGCACTTGTATTAGATGCTTTTTGGATCATTCCGATCCATGAATTCATGTCTGACTCGCCGAGGTACCTCTGCGAGTTAACCTAATGAGGACGTCTGATAGTTGACCTAATTTTCATGAATTTTCCTAATGATTCGACTTGACCTAGTAAAAATCTTATGTGATGCACGAAAAAAATTCTAAAGAATACTTGAAGTATACTTGGAAAAATCTACAAAATGAGTTAAATCAAAGCTGTTTTAGACCAACAGGACCACATTAATCGGAATTTCTGGCTTGGACGTTGCCTTTTTAGGCAAACACACAAACTTTTGATCGGTAATGTATCAGTCCATGCCGCAAGAAAATTTTGAGCTTTTGTTCTACTAATAATGTAAGGCTACATTTGCATTGACTCAATCAAGGAAGCTGTCCAATTGTATGATATCAATGCTCGGTCGAAACCTGTAAAATACTGTAAAGCGCATAGCCGTCCGTAAAATCATAATTCTTCAAATTATTTATAGATACATTAGCCCGTGTTCGATTAATAATTCGATATTAAGCTCGAAAGCTTGCATCGATTCACCAAAGTGGAAATGTATCGTGAATTTTTAGCTGACTACGTGCGGCTTTGCGTTACATTACCCATCGAAGAGAGAATGGTCCATTTTAATGAGAGCATCATCCCAACCCATCTGTCGATTTCGTTCGAGACTGATCAAACGACTCGAGTGATACTCGTTGAAACGTGGACCCATAAAGCATTGAAGTGTGGTTCGATAATGCCAGAAGCGTGCGCAAATTAATTTGGGCAATAATTCATTTGTAATGAGGTAGAAGGTATTACGCTCCGCTCGTCGCGCTTCGTTTTTAATCGACAGATTCTATACCCTGTCCAAGCTCATCAACTTGCATTGATTTTAACAAAGCGAGAATTTCGGATTCGTTATGATTATTATTCTCATCGTCATATCCATTCCTTTTGTTAAATGATTCGTATTTGAACCCTATCAATCTTTCTCGTGGTCCTCTTCTCTTCTCTTTTTAGCAAATGCACATATATAAATTGCATTGTGCCCATCAGAGCTTGCTTGCAATTATTATTTAATCAATGAAACGCATTTTTGTCCAGATTCATTATCATGAAAAGGTGAAATAATATTTTGAAGATGGACCAGGGGAAACGCTTCAATCTAACTATGGTGGTATACTTATAATCACTCACGGATGTGTGTGTAACGGACAATTTTCAAAATGCGGGCATTGTCGACAATGCCCAGCTATACCGGTCAATGTCAATAAATATCGTGTACATGAAGCGCTGCCCGGGCATTGTAAACCACCATCGAGTAATATGATGGACTGATAACTTTTTAGGTGCCATGCCGTCTCAATACATTTCAAATAAAAAAGCATCTACAGTTTCCAAATAAGGATTGATCTCGGTTGAAAACTTGGGAAAACTGTTTCGACTAGAAAAATATCTGAAAAAAAATTCCTAAGAAAGATGGGCGTCTATTACATGTGTGTTGACCGATACCACTAGTTCAATATCTGTAGTCTGTGAATTCAATTTTGGAACAACTAAAATAGATTATGGTTCCGAATTTGGTCACTCACATTAACCATACCCATTGAAGCAGATTATGTTGTACTGACTCGAACCAACTGCTGAGATGATATACATCAGGGCTTCGAGTACGCACGGCAATTGATTCCCTAGTTAAGAGATTGATAACGAGTTTTTGGTCGCCATTCAGGACGGCCTTGGAAAAACCAAGCATTCATGATTTTTCACACTAACAAGGAGAGGTCATGGTCTGTGGGTCGTGGATTTGGCTGAAACTCTGGGAATCATCTCCTTTTGGCACCAAAAGATGATATCCAAAACGGCTTACTTGAATGCTACAGCGTTTTAGAGCTACAGCTATAGAGATTATCATTGTCAGTATATCTATATATGCGACTTTTCAACATGGGCCTATATGGGCAATGCTAATGTCATGGGTTGTAGCTCCCAAACGCTTCAGCATTCAAGTAAGCGGTTTTGGACATCATCTTTTGGTGCCGGAAGGAGATGATTCCCAGAGTTTCAGCCGAATCCCCGACCCACAGACCATGACCTCCCCTTGTAAGAGACCGCAAACTTCGTTTGAATGCGCTTATTCGATTCTCTCACTGATAATATCGTTAGTCTTCACGCAAACTAGCTTATTTTGACTTTCCCTCGAAGACTAGCACATCTCGCCAAACTCAAAGCACAGGAGAAATGTTTTAGTCTTTGTGAAGGCCGACAATATCTACTACAGAGGACATGCCCGGTTTGCAACATACGTGATGACTTTAGATTGTCACGGGATTTTGACACTTTTCATAAAAACATTCAAGTCGTTCATTTTTTCAAAAATGAGGATTGAGGTCTAAAGTGTAAGGTATCGAAATTATTATGTAGCTATTCTTTAGCGAGTTTCGATGGTCAATGAAACGAGAAAAGTTGTTATTTCAGATGTATACTACAACATACTGAACAACATACTGTACATTAGGGTGACACTTATTTTCCGACTTTACTGTATCCTTCGCGCACCTACGGACATTTTAATTTCAAAATGAAAAAAGATCAAAGCATTTTTCCCCAGATTTCTAGAGATAATCTGTATGCTGCCCATTTTGACATGCATTTTCGATTTTTTTGTAATTTTAAGACGTTTTTCGACGAAATTCGTCAGCTTTACTTGGCAAGCACTTGCAACCCAAGTAGGAAGAAGCAAACCGAGCTGAATAACATTGATTGGGATGGTCTTGGGAAATTTTCAACTCACGGAGCGGTTACTTTTAGTTGAATTCGAGGGTCAGAGCGGGGTGAGAACGGCAGAAATACAGTCCTAAAATTACTTTTTATCACAGTTCTCCTGCGCATGCGTGATTTTCTACGGTTTTGATCATTTTTGATAGCCCGTACGATTTCCTTCAAAATGACCACTGTTGAAAGTCAATTCGATGCAATGGGACCATAGTAGTGAATCATTTTGGATGAAGTGAAGTCCAAGATGGAAATCCGTGCAAATTGGTCGAGATCGCCTGCGATGCTATTTATCTTGTTCAGCCTGTTTTGCTGGTTCTCCTGGACCAGATCGACTTTACCAAGGAGTCATTTTGAAGGAAATTGACCGAGCTATCGAGGTGAGTAAGCTACGGAGTGGTAATTTGATGGTGAGTTATGGAAAATTGATAGTTTTTAATGGAATAAAAAAGTGTTCAACTGTTGTGCCTGACTATATTATTACTTACCATCCACTTAATGTAAAACCAATCGCTGTTCTTATTTAGAAAAAAACATTATGTGCGGCTCTCGGTGCCATAACTCATCCACATGTTGTAATAAGTAGCACTATACATATGTAAGATTTGGAATTACCTCATATTTCAAGATATCATGACAGCGATCAGTTTATGCTTCATTCGAATCAAATGGTAAGACTGATTATTGATATTGATTTATAATTATTATTAAATGATCATTATTGCGACGATTGTTTCACAAATAATTTTCATTCAGTTGTTCACTTGAATATACTGTTTGATCAACTTGATGTGAAACTTCCCATCTCGTCCGAGGGTTCTTGAACACATCGCCCAAGCAAACTCGGACATTGTATAGAATCCCTGGGTAATCTATAGAATGCCCGTTTGGAGGCAGGCACTATATTCGATGAGCGCTCATTGAACACATTACCCGGCATTGCATAGAATGTCAGGGGATTCCATAGATTCCCCGGGCGTTCTATACAGAGCCCTGAGTGGACACATTGACGGCGACGTATAGATATACTCGTAACGTTGTGTAACGTACTCGTAATGTTATAAGCTGCAGCCCGGAAACGGTTAGGCATCTGCATATGCGGCTCTGGGTTTCATCTTTTGGCGGTAAAAGGAGTCTATCCCCAGAGTTTCAGCCGAATCCGTGATCCACTACTCCTGGGTGTTCCTCGTTAGTTCCACCTTGATCTTCCGATCACGGTAGTTTTGATCCTGGTTCCGTGTCAGCTTCCGTTAAAAATTGTCAATTTTATAACGGATATGGTTATCACAATCTGAACTTTGTATTCAGAAAAATGATCCAAAATAACCCTGAGTCTTACTCACTTTGATGAGTTATTTTTTTGTCAAACTACATTTACATACTTATTATTCTCGAGGCTTTCACTCGCATACAAGTTTTGGCTCCATTAAAATTTTCTTGAAAATGATTGATACATATTTTGATCACTCATGTCTCGTTGTATTAGAAAATTTTGGTCAATCGTTTTGATGAGTCAGGATGAATTTCTTTATTGCGGCAACGTTTCGGCACTTTTTGGCGCCCTTATCAAGCCTATAATGTGTGTATATATATTGTCAATATAACACTTCTTTTTGAATGATCTTTTTGAATGATTTCTTAAAAATGATATGCTCCTCGTCTCAACTTGAAAATAAAGCTCAACTTCGAGTTTCTTTCGTATCACTTGAAATAGAATCAATTACAACTGGGATACAAAACCCAACATTTGATGACATGACCCGATAAAGAGATCGAATTTCAAACAAGCAATCGAAAATCTTTTCACCTGTCATCTGAGATGATTGATTGATTCTGTTCGATCTTGATCACCCATATACGTAAGGATGTGTTGAGTGATGTGGTATGTAGCTCAAGAAAGTGATCGAATCTCGGTCATTTTTCATGCATCGATCGCACCGCTGCTGTCTCAATCCAAAAAGATGCTCGTTTTTCAAGAGCCCGGCTTTGATGGATTATGAATTTAACTTTCACAAACACGCCTATTTCAATTTATTCCATAATAAGTGAGTCTATTACAAGCTTAGCTTAGGAAATGAGTGTAAAAAACAATCATACTGATTTATCGATCGTATCTAGAAAATTAGTGAAATTCACACTCGTTGATCTGATTCGAAACGTGCAGTATATAACATTAATTCAATCTTGAAATCGTTGAACAACCCTGAAATACTGATGAAACTTGTATAAACGAGTCTAATTACTATCAAGATAGCCCGGGGGAAGAGGTGAGCCTGGGAAGACAGATTTTTCCGCATAAGGGCCTCCTCGCGTCCAAAAACGGTGAATTATTGATATATTTCTTCAATTTTCCACTGTTTTTGTCGTGGCCACATAACAAGGATCTTATGTCAGGAAAACCTGGCTTCTTGGGCTCATCTCTTCCCGGGCTATCTTGATTATAATACGAGCCTAAACGAGGCCCAAATGAAGATTCCATACGCTGAGCAGTGAAGGCAAGTCCTGTATTAACCAAACGTATAGGTTCGTTGAATCCTCAGAGATATCCGATATGTCTGTAGTCTATAGCAGGTGCACATATGAGACGTGTCGTTGCCTCCAAACTCTCTCTTAATTATCGAGTTGCAGTGGATATAACACTATAGCAGGTAGAGAGTATATAGTTATCAGAACCTCGCAGGGTTGTACTACATAGTAGGCGATGCTCTAATCCGTGCCAGCGGACAAATTAAAAGTGTTGGTCCAGCCCCACAAAGGCGCTTTCAAGTCGGTAATGCAGCCAGACTAACAAGCGTAATGTTCATTAAATCGCTTGCTTCCTTGCCCCCGCTGCCTGTGTAACCATCAGTTTCAGAGATACAGACAGAGACATAGAGACTCAATATAGGGAAAGGGCCGCTCGCAAAAGGACATATTATTACGTTATGTCGCTTCGTTAGTCAGACAGTAATTATCCCAACGTATACCGTGTGCCTCTTACTCCTTTCACTGACTATTCCCTCTTTACTTCACCTCTTACCTTTCAAGCATCGGATGCCCTCGCAAACACAGAATTATATTGGGGGGTGGCGGAGATCTGAGATACTCTTCTGACGTACGGATAACTTGGTCGACTTACCTGGGCTTTCTTTCACGGATGTACACGTCGTTGATGTAATTGTTTTACCGATGGTTTGATTTATTTGGTGGAATACAAATTGGGAAGTAAGTACTAGCTTTTTTGCTCTAGTTTCATAGTCGATCTCATGATGTCTAGTGGAGGGCCAAATTATTACGGGGTAATGGAAACTCAATCTGAGATTGATTCTCGGTAAGAATGTTTCGCTGACTCATCACTACAAAAGCAAATCCTTATTCTCAGATTTCGTTTGAAAAGCAAGATGCATTAATAACAAGGCTAAAAATCTTCAAAATAAGCAAGCACTAATTCCGAAGCGGGATCTGGTCTTACTAGAAGCAGATTTGTTGGCTGAACTTGAGAATTCTCAGTCTATTCGGGAGTGATAAAAAAAATATTTTCATCTATGTCCCGCGGAATTCTTATGGACCCACAGTCAAGATTTTTACTACACATGGACAGCCCTTTATCATAATCATGTACAATATAGTACAGTAGAACCTGTCTAAGTTGGATACTTTGGTCCTGGGAAAAGTGGACAACTTAGCGAGGTGCCCAACTTTTACGGACGAGATATAATATGAATACATGGGATTAAAATTTTTTCGTTCCATTAGACAGCGTTCAACTTGACAGGTTCTACTGTATTTTTAAAATAATCAAGTATTCAATTTTCCATATCTTCGCGTCAAAATATGAGCTCGGGCATCGTAAGATGTCTCAGTGGCGGTCCCAGAGTTCGACTTGGGGGGGGGGGGTAATTTATCTATTAATTGTAACGCACGCGCATTTTCCAATCTGACCTGTGCAAAATTCTTGGCTCCGGGGGAAGGGGCGGAGACGATCGCCCTATCACCCCCCTCCCCTGGGAACGTCCTGGGGGCGGGTTTTCGCAGTCGTGAGGATTTTACTAAATTAGTAAATTATTAAAAAACGTGCTTGAGCGCATGCGCTGGATTCGACAGGATTGAAAAGCTTGGTTCACACAATCACATTTACGCGCACTTTTTAAAACTCGAATTCCTGAAATGAGGGAAAATTTGAGAGAGAATGGTAAAAATTTAATAATTATACAGAGATATCGAAGAGATTGGTCTTTAATATCTTCAATGTGCTCTTGATCGCAGAGTGGGGAGAAATGAGTTAGTTTTGTTCTGAAAACAAGGACTACAAATTCAGCGTGGCGTTCAATGAAGGTTTATTCAATGTCTCACAAAACTTTTAGTCCCTTTTTCACGACAAACTATTTGGTTCGCCGTAAAAAAGAGGCCGGGGATATAAATAATAAGTGTCTTCGATGTCAACGTACAGTTATCAGAATTTCCCGATTCTCTTTCAAATTCTTCCTTATTTCAGGAATTCGAGTTTTAAAAAGCGCGCGTAAATGTGATCGTGTGAACCAAGCTTTTTGATTCTGCTAGACCCAGCGCATGCGCTGTCACGCAAATTTTAGTAATTTAATAATTTAGTAAATTTTTTAAACGAGCGAAAACCCTGCCCTGGAGATGTCTGTACTTCTAAGGGTGAGTTCGAATCCGCCTGATTCTCAGACGATGATCCTTCATACTCAGAGGCGAACGCCCTTGATATCATGGTTTTCTTCTGAAATGGATAATAAGAGATGTCTTTTCATCTGAAAGTCAGATTCGATGCAACAGTAAGACATCACTAACCTGAAAAAAAGAATTACTATTGGTAGTGATGATTACAAACATTGTTTAGCAACCCTAATGAAAAATTGATGGGACTCGGAATCGTATATGATGAAATACCGATCTGTTGTACTTGACAAGCTTTACATTCGGTCAAGATTTTTCAGAAGAAAATACAAATCTCTTTTACAAGCAATAGCCAAAGTACTTCTTGCTGTACCATTTTTAAATGTAGACTTTACATGCATGAAAACTGAAATTTGTATCACATATGTGAGGTACACTCTCACAAGTCAATTCAGGGTCTCACTTTTTCCAAAAAATGAAAGGTCAATCTCAGTTGCATCTGAAATACTTCCTGACTGTCTCATAGAACGTCCGTAGATTACTTGAGTGAATATCTAAAGACTTTGGAATATATTACTCTCTCCGTCAGATTAATTTTAACAGAGTGAATCGTTATGAAAAGGACTTGGAGCGAAGACCAATTGTATCCCTCTTCCTCTCTGAAAAAACCATGTAATTCATGGGCGGTCACACAGCCGATGCCCATGACGACGAAAAAGTGCCCACGGAAATCTTTTACGGTGAGCAGATTTTACCATTGGGATCAAAATGTTATACGAATATGAAGCGTACACTCTCTTGAGGCTCTTGTAATTTTTATGATATGATAAAGCATACATCAGAATGGATTCATACCACATTCAGGAATTTTTCTACTTGAGTTACCTTGGTCAGTTCAACGAAAATCTGAACAACACACCCTGTCCTAAAGCTAGCTAATGGTCCACCTCTTCAATATCAACTCTCTCATTCCTGTCTTTGAGTTAGCCCAACATTTTTATATAATACGCTGCTCAAATCTTGCAAGGCACCACGATGTCTTCAGATATCATCGGTCAAGGTATGTACCACTCGCATCCACGTTTGGTAAAAATACCGGACTCCAATATGATGATAATATTTTCCTCGTGATCAGGCTCGCGGAAATCGTTCAAGCTCAGAAAAGACTAACCCACCCTGTTCACATGATATAACCCATATCCTGCACATGGTACCCTTACGTTTATTTTCTTATGGCACAGCTGTATGTAGAACCATATCGTAGCGCGCCCATCCAGGCAAATTATAACGCAAGCGGACATTGTTTGAAAAATACCCCGGGCGCATCCGTCCCTTGCGACGAGAATAACAAGGGCCAAGGGAGAAAAGCAAGCAAGCGAGCAAGTGAACGAACGAACGAACGAACGAGTGACTGGACGTCGTTATCCCATCGTTGCTGCAACGCGCTCGGGCCTCGGGAAAAAACGAGCTTTACATGGACTGATTCCCGAAAGCAGGGCCGAGCTTTTTGCTATATATAACTGTGCTTTCTGGTCGGATCTGCCTACTTGCGAGCGCCAACTCCTGCCCATTCTTGTATACATATGTATTGGCATACTCTCTATGTGCTTGTGTAGATTATATGTATGAGTATATTGAATGCCAGGGTTGAAATTCATCCGACTTGTGTGGACTATGGACTGCTTGGCTCCTCATTCACTTGGTCCTTTTTTCCGAGTGAATGTGCAACTATAAGCACTCTCTGACTATAAGGTGCTTTCGCGACCTTGTTATAGGGGAGCTTCGCGACTGTATGTGCATCGGGCTGAATTTTTTTTTTTTTTTTTTTTCAAGCAGCTGACAGTGACCGGTATTGTCTGTTATTCTTGCAAATTGGACAAGAAATGTTCTCTTGGTGCCAGTAAACTTTCAGTGCATATGAAATACGGCCACTGTCTTCTGATGGAGTTAGGAATTTTGGAATCCCAGAAAACCAAGCTGGATTTTTGGGGAATGCATTGGATACGTAGAATTTCGAATTCGATATACCGCCAAAAATTCAACTAGATATGTTCAATCCAAATTTTTCATGCTGAATTTTGCTAAGACGACTTTCGGTAGGTTCATCTACATATATTGAAGCTTGTTGTATTTCCCACGGTTTAACGCTTGATACAGAGTGTCCCAAAAGTCGGTTCGCTCCCACGAAATTCGAAAACGGCTCCGGCTATCGAAGAACCCCGAAACAAGTGTCTCCTGAACTCGAGGGGGAAGCTCAGAAATGATCTTAGATTCGACGTGGATTCGACCTTGAACATAACCTCGAATATGACCTTGATGGTTCTTTGGAGGTCGAATAGTTTTTTTCAAATAGAAACCTGTGTTTCTAACTCTGGGCCGTATAAATTTGACAAATTTTGAGCCAAGATATGGCTCTACTAATCGCGTAGATGACCCTCCAAGGACATTTGGAGGTCACATTCAAGGTCAAATCCGAGTCCATCCTTGAGATTCCTCCTCGATTTTAGCAGGCACGTGTTTCAGAGTTACTGATACCCGGAGCCATTTTCGAGTTTTGAGAGTCAAGGTTATGCTCAACCTTACACGGAGGGTTGAAATAAGTCTTGAAGCTCTTCTGAGAAAAACTTCCCCAAACTAGATTATCGCGCTAGCTGTGGTATGTTAATCCACTGTCTAAATAATTTTGATCCCAAAATGACCCCTACAGGTCATCTAAGAAATTGGCAGCAATTCCTATTTGAACGTAGAATTTTGTGCCATTTCAGAATCTGGGGTCAAAAATAGGGGTTCCTATTTGAAAAAACCGACTTGACCTCCAAAAAACCACCAAGGTCACATGTAAGACCTTCACTGCGATAGACCCCACCGGTGGGGACCACGCGTCCAACTCTGTGCGGTGCAGATCAAAATCTTATTCAATGGGGCCCATCGCACACAGGACCCGAATGCAATTTTCATCGTCGCAGTGAACGTGTTAAGGTCAAATCTGGGACCATTTTCGAGCTTCCCCCTGGATTCCAGAATACACGTGTTTCGGGGTTTTTCGATTCCCGGGGCCATTCTCAAGTTTTATGGGGGGGGGGCTGACTTTTGGGACACCTTGTATGTATCAAAGATCAACAATGAGTGATCTTCATGCTAGATCATCCGTTCTCCGTGAACCTAGTCATGTACATACTTCTACCCTTTCTTCCATAAAATAATCTCACGATATTTTCTATATTGTGATGTCATGTGAGATCATGTTCGAAGGACACTACTCAATAATTTGACCTGATATTATTATTCAATCATGAATGATCATTCCTTGTTAGTTCTCCACGCTGTTATGGATTCCCTTGAAAAATAGCATTCAAAATTCAGATGCCAGCGGATTTGAAATCAAGATTTAGCTTTCACAAATTGATTCTTGAAACTTCTCGATAGCTGCAGTGCATTAACTCTCAAAGGTCAGGCAATGTGAAGATGATGCACATCTCAAATTCCAATTTCGTAGATTCAGTATTCATCTATTAAGAGAGCGCTGGATCTGTTGTATGAAATTGATATAAATAAGCAAGTGATGCAATAAGAGGTTTTCTACAGATTCTCGAATTTGCAACTTCTTCATTCGTATATGTTGGCGTAAAGTAGAAATTCGCTCAAAATACCCCCAGAGAAGCCGCAGTTACATGAAATTTTTCATATATTTAACATCCACGTGACAACCACGGTTTCTTACACGAATAATTTCAATGTGAAGTGAGAGTGATATCTTTTCAGTAATACTTATGTTAATCAAATGCGTGTAATGTAATTCTAGGAACGTAAGTGTCAAATATATCGCATTTCTCGTCCTTCCCACCGCTGAGACAGTTTCACGAGTTGGATTTTTGAATTCGAGTGCTGGTTTTACGCGATTGCAACAATGACTTTCGTTTTACAAGTTTCAAGTTGGTTGGCGTATCCTCAATTTTTGTTTTCGGATAGGTTGACTCATTAATTATTCTACCGAGAAAGCAACTTTCTCTCCATCGTAATCTATATATCGTACAACGGTGTAAGTATATGTATAACCAGCGCCCAAGTTCCGTTGCGATTAGTGTCACACGCGTGCAGTGCTCTCCTGTCTCAGCAGGCGGTCTGTAATTATTTAGCCATAATTTCATCGTATCCGTGATGCAGAGACTCTGCTTTATACGAAGCATCAGAAGTGCCTCTTCAACACCGAATAAATCGTTTGGAAGCTCTCGAGTTCATCGACACGATCTTCGCTCAATATCTACACCTATTTGGATTTAATGGACGGCTAAGGCGGGCAATTCGAATTTTAATATGGTGTCCAGAAGAGGGCGCAAAATTGGAGGGTCGTCAAATGATAGGTGAACACGAAAACCGTACCCTCATGAACTCGGTTCGGGGGGGATGGAGGGCGATCATTAGGCGCACGCTACACCAAACCATGCGAGAGACATTAGGAACCAACGAATAAATCTGTCCACCGCACATACGTACATATTTTGACTAACCCTCGAATTTAGTAAGTCGGACTCTCCCGTCACCCATTCATAATTAATGCACATGATTTTTGTCAGTCCATTGCGGAACTGTATAAATAGCCGATTTCTATCGCTAGTTCCTTTGCCGACGAGCGTTTTCATCCACCGTGTAGCATATTACTCTGATGGGCATAATTGCACCTTTGAATTATCCATGAATTCGTGAATTGCTTCTAAGCAGTGCTCGACATTTTTTCGTAAATTTGGAAGTTCATGTATGGCATATAGAAGATTCTATGTGGATATCAGTGAGCGTTGAAGCAATTCCGGTGATATTTATTTCACGCGCTTGCGACGAGTGAAATTTGCACGTTGTACGTTATGATGTGTAAGTATTATATAGAGTCGGTGCGCTGGCTCACGTCACGCGAGCGAAATTACATTTTTATCGCGTATTTTTAGCACTTTTTGCGCCTACACGTATGAGTGGCATAAAACGAGTTATTGATTGGTATACGCTGAATTATTCTCGCTCGTGTACTTTGCGCGAGGGGAAAAAGTTTATTACCTGGAATCAATTATTACAAGAGTGAAAAATTTGCGATCTGACGAAATGAAATTTTATCGGCACTCTGGCGTGTAATCAGGAATCAATAGGTGATGAGCATTCCATGAATTTATGTTGCATACTTTGTTGGTGATTAATTCTGTTGATCAGCTAGAAATGCGTAAAAAATCTAATTATCGTGATTTAACGCAGGGAGCGGTATTAGAGTTATTGATCATATCATACACATCAGTTCAAAATGAATGATTACCAACGAGATTAGGCACTCATTATATCTGTTTCGTGGTACGTAATTGTTGGAATTTGTTTTGGAAATATGTAGCTGTTCGGTACTATTGATGCCCTAAATCTGTCGCGGCCAGACTTGAAGGACGTGAGTCTATATTCTAAGAACAGGAACTTATGCTCACTTTGCACGGATTTTCACGCCCTCATTGAAATTTTCCCACGAAGTCCGTGTCTCGCACTGAATGATTGAATTATTTAGCTTACTCGCGGTGTGAAATGATATCCTTAGAGTACAGTATAGAAGCTAAATTTCTAAAATTTTACTTAAAATCGACTTACGCCCTTCAGTCTGGCTGCCACAGAAATTACATTAGTTCAGCAACCAAAATCGTTTTGACACCGTCAATATCTGAGTTGATTTCATTGATACATACTAATTAAGGATAAAACAGTATAGGATTTTTAGTTTTCTAGATAAAATCTTGTGAGCCAGAAACTTTATCGAGAAAATTTATTGACTTAGAATGGAATGGGAAATATGAGAATTACGCGACGATGGTAAATAGCTACAGAAGTTTCCTCGGTATCCTATTTGTACACTGAATTTTACGTGTTTGGAAACAATTCGACGACTAGAAATTCCTTTGCTCACGCGAGAGGAAGCCTGTATATGGAAACAACATATCTTTTAAGCCGGTCAAGCCGAGCGATAATTCAGCGTGGGAACTGAATCGTGTGCGCGCGCGAGCAAGCGAGCGAGTGTTTGCGCATTATCGCACCCGTCCGAGCGAGCATAATGACGCGTTATTCGCACACGAGGACCTCTTTCCCCTCAGACATACAAGACCAAATTATACTCTTCGCCAAGTTCATCGATCCGTTCTCCAAATTGTCTTTTAATTTTGCCCTAACATTTACCTTTCCCTCAATATGGCAAAGGTTTCTTGCAATTCTTTAAGACTCTGTAATTTACCACGAATACGGTGCAATTTGTGTGCGTGTGACAAGGTTGTATTTGGCCGAATGTTTGAAGGTAAATAATCGTTATCTCGAGCCCTCGCTCATTATGGATATCTTTGCTAACAGATCTTACAATACGGCTCAAATAAGGATCTGTTTGAGTGCTTCGAATAACATTGAGACATTATAGATAATTTTCGGGGAAAAATGATTCTAGTGATCGTCGTGGGTGAGATCGATCAAGTAGAAAAAGTCGTGTCTGTTCAGACCAGATACTTGACGCAAGTTCGGTATTTATGTTGATAGTGATAATCTTCGGAGAATTTGAGAATGTATATTAATTGAATTTGTAAGTTCAAATATCTGATGTTCTATCTGATGATCTAGCACAATGATTAAGAATAGTCAACTTCTGCTATTTGCTCTATCAGTAATGTTGATGAGGAGGAAGACATTCTTAATAGAATAATGGGATGATGTATGCGTGACACGCGTGGGTGGACTCAAAAACTGTTCCTCCTTTGAAATGTAGTACTTTTAAGCCAATTTTCTCTAGCAACTTCAATATATTTCGCAAAGAAATCTTTCTCTTTGTGGTCATTATCGCCTGTCTTCTGTGTGATTTATCGATTTTCTCAAAAATGTGAAGAATTGAGATGCTCATCTAAGTCTCGAGCCTGAAATAATCACTCACAAAATAGATCTCATTCTTTCAATTTCATTGGATACTATGTTTCTCGAATCTCATCTATAATGACCTAAAATTCTACGTTAACAGCGCAGTTTAGTCTGACAAGAAGAGTAAGTCATTCCCAGCTGCAACCATTCAATCAGGGAAGTTCATGGAAGTGTATTATTTTTCCACGTCATCTTGTGAACTTGGAAGACTTGGTTTCTAGGTTCCAATGAGGTTCAGTGTGTTTGCAAGTTTTGTTTTTCGTATAAATCTGCGGAGTTCTAACAATCACGTGAAATAGAACGGATCGTCTCAAGCACGACTTCCTGGTATTGGTGGGGCCGCAGTCTGCCTATGTCCCTGAACTCATTCGGAGGATATGTCGGTTCTCACTCAACCAAATGGCTTCAAATTTCTCATGCATCTATAGGATGCATGTCTGAAGAGTGTTACGAGGCCAAATGGGCCAATTTCTGAGAAATAAGTATCCAAATGAACGGTACACAAATGTCGTTTGCTCATGCGTCTCGATCAAACCTTGTCTGGATACTTTGTTTCAGGAAATTGACACATTTGGCTCCTTAGGACCCTTTAGACATGCTATTTAGCATGACCATTTTAAGGTGGACACACCTTGACATTTTTTTCCTCTGCGAGGTACAAATTTGATTGAAATTGATTCTTACATGGTTCGACCTTCTCCCTTGGATGGTGAAGTGAACAAATTGAAAAAATGGAAAATTCGATGCGAACGGGAAAATTTTTTTCGAAATATTCAAGAAAAATAACTTTGCGATACGGCATCGTGTAGCTCATCAAATTTTGAGTCCGAAATGACTTGTCCGATAATTTTTTTATTACTCAATTTTCCAGGAAAACTCATGGAAAAGAGCTGATTTTGAATTTGCCACCACAACTGTCGCAGCGGTTGGACGCTTCACCCGTCCAGCAATGTTATTGTTTGGGTGTATAGCCACGTGCTCTTCTTATATTGTTTTGGTGTTTAACCTATGATCACTTGTAGGTTATTCAACAACGGCGTTCACGATGAAAACTCGAGATCGAGTGGCAATGATGATCGGCTTTATACCGCCGCAAAATATTAGATGCATCGAGCATGTACTCTTGCCATTTCAAGTACAAGAGTCAACAATGCGTGAAAAACTGTATAGTAGTCATGCGATCAAAACTCTTTAATGTAGATCGAAATTTGAACAATGCCGCATTCAAACCTGTTAGATGATAGTAATGCCTAGCAGATTCGGGCGGTGGCTCTCAATTTTAGAAGTTTTATCGCCCAAATTCTGACTACAAAGTTTGAGAAGTAAAAAAAATCCCAAAATCGTGGCTTTGAGTGCTTCCCCACGAGATCAGAACTCTATAAAGCGGGTGGGTTTTTCGAAAATTACAAACGTGAACCTACTAGAGAATGGTGATGCCAAGTAGGTTTGAATACTGCTTTAGACTTCTGAACATTTTCTCAACCAGAATCTGAACACAAAGCCTGAAAAATGTTTGCATCATAGTTAGACAGATAATGGGCACAAGTTAGGACAGTATCTCATAATAGGGGCGTGAATAAATACGCGAAAAATTGTGGTTTCGACTGTTCAGTTATGATATCAAAGTTCTTGAAAGTGGCTGAGTTTTCGGGAAATTTCAAGCACGAACCTCTCAGAAATTGGTGATACCAAGCAGATTCAAGTATTGCAAGTTTAGAAGTCCTGTCGGCTAAAATTTGACCACAAAGTTCGGAAAAGTTTGCATCAATGGTAGATCATAAACATGAATTAAACCGGTATCCAATAGCTGAGGAGTAGGAAAATATTTGACAAAAATTGTGGATTTGACCCCCCCCCCCTCCCCAAACATGATATCAAAATTTTCAGAAGTGATTGAGTTTTTCTCAAAATTTCAAACTTGAATATGGTTGATATTACGATCTCCAGTAGCTTCACAGGTGGAATTATTCAAAACCCCTTTGAAAATCATACACATAGCTGGGCAGTCAGAGTCACCATTTCCAAATAATTTCCTTATACTCCCCAGTTACGGCTTACTGTCGCTACTCGAACTTACAATTCACTTTGATGCAAACTCATCTCAGTCTTTGTAGTCAGATTTTAGCTGACAAAACTTCTATAATCAAAATGCAAAAATCGAATCTGCTTGGTATCACCATTATTTAGTACGTCCACGTTTGCAATTTTCGAAAATCCCACCCACTTAAGGGGATGTCGGAGTCTCGCGCGGAACGAGAAAACACTTTACGCAATCATTTTTACACCGATTGAGATGGGGGTGGTCGCAAAAGATTCGGAATTACTTCAGAAATCGGTCTCTGGTGCGAATGATAAGAACGATCGTCTCTGTCTGTCATAAGAATCGATCTAAGGTGCAAGGTCGTGATCTCTGAGAATCATACTCGCAATATCGCGCATTTCCTGGTTCACTCCAAGAGCGAGGGAGACTTTTATTTCCATAGGTTGTACCAGAGGCCGATTCTTGAAGAAATTCCGAATCATTTGCGACCACCATCGTCTTAATTGATGTAGAAACCATTGCGTAAAGTGTTTTTTCGTTAATGCCGTGAGACTCCGACATCCCCTTAATAGAAATCTGATCTCGTAGGGAAGAACTCAAAGCCACGATTTTTCGGATTTTTTTTACTTCTCAAACTTTGTAGTCAGAATTTGGGTGATAAAATTTCTGAAATTGAGAGCCACCACCTGAATCTGCTCGGCATTACTCTTATCTGACAGGTTTGAATGCGGCATTGTTCAAATTTCGATCTACATGAGAGAGTTTTGATGGCATGACTACTATACAGTTTTTCACGCATTGTTGGACTCTTGTACTTGAAATTGCAAGAGTACATGCTCAATGCATCGAATATTTTGCGGCGGTATAAAGCCGATCATCAATGCCACTCGATCTCGAGTTTTCATCGTGAACGCCGTGGTTGGATAACCTACAAGTGATAATAGGTTAAACACCAAAACAATAACAAGAGCACGTGGCATTACACCAAAACAATAACATTGCTGGACGGGTGAAGCGTCTAACGTCTGCGACAATTGTGGTGGCAAATTCAAAATCAGCTCTTTTCCATGAGTTTTCCTGGAAAATTGAGTAATAGAAAAAATTATCGGACAAGTCATTTCGGACTCAAAATTTGATGAGCTACACGATGCCGTATCGCAAAGTTATTTTTCTTGAATATTTCGAAAAAAATTTTCCCGTTCGCATCGAATTTTCCATTTTCTCAATTTGTTCACTTCACCATCCAAGGGAGAAGGTCGAACCATGTAAGAATCAACTTCGATCCAATTTGTACCTCGCAAAGAAAGAAAATGCCAAGGTGTGTCCACCTTAAAATGGTCATACGATATAGATGCATGTGAAAGCCTAAGTGATGTGGTCGGGTAGAATTCGACTTATCCTCTGGACGGGTTCAGGGCTGGATTCAACATGGCGGCTGACTACGGCTTCTCGTTGGGTCCAGGATTCTTTGTTCCGGATGATAAGTCCAAGGTGTTACATGCCCCAGGAAGAATTTAGAGGTCTTCTATCATATACTCAGTTCATATTTTCATTCAATTTGACTTTATTATTTCAAATCATATTTTGGACTAGCGTTATTGACTTCCTCGCTAACGCTCGTACGGCTTGGAAGTTTCTTTGATATGACATGAGCCCCTGAAATGCTTCTGTACTTCAACAGTATGACATTAAAATTTCATCATACAGTGAATTCAAAATAGGAGAAAATTCATAATATTAATGGATATACGACCGTCTTCCGAGCTCACATCAAGATATTCGAATCCAAGGATTCGATACCTCTGAAGCCTCTCATGGAGAGTTGATGTTAATTTGCACCACATACTCTTTATGGAGCAGGAAATATCAAAGGGTGATCCAAGTAGGCCTTGGAATATACAAAGGAGGAATAAGATCACAGATAGGATGTTCAAAAAATTATAAGTTTTTCGCCCGAGTCTCTATTTCGAGATCTATTTGGATCACCCTTTGATATGTCTTGCTCCATGAAGACTCTTCATTGAAGAGTATGTGGTGCAAACTAGCATCAACTCTCCATGAGATGCTTCGGAGGTATCGAATCCTTGGATTCAAATATCTTGATGTGAGCTCGGAAGACGGTCGTATATCCATCAATATTATAATACTCACCCGAGCGTAGGATCAATTTCTACAGAAGAGAATTTCTTTGATATAACCTAGTGATTGTGATTGAGAACTTTTGAGTTGATGTAATGTTGCGGATAGTGAAGTTCCTGAATTTTTAGTAAGTATCTGAAAATTTTACCTAGTTGGCCAGCCCCAGCCCAGCTTCAGCCTCAGCCTCAGGCACAGTCCCAGCCTCGATCTCAGTCATAGCCCAGCCTCAGCCCCAGACACAGTTCCAGCCTAAGCCCCAGCCACAGGCAAAGCCCCAGCCTCGATCCCAGCCCCAGCACAGTCCCAGCCTGAGCCCTAGACCCAGCCCAGCTTCAGCCCCAGCCACATGCACAGCCCCAGCCTCGATACCAGCCAACCCCAGACACAGTCCCAGCCACAAGCACAGCCCCAGCCTCAGCTCCAGCGACAGCACCAGCCACAGGCGCGGCCCCAGCCTCGATTCTAGCCACAGTCTAGCCTCAGTCCCAGACAATGTTCCACGCCCCAGGCCCAGCCTCCGCCTCAGCTTCAGCCTCAGCCTTAGCCTCAGCCCTAGCCACAGCCACAGTCCCAGCCTCGACACCAGCCACAGCTCATCCATTCAAAAGAACAGTTGTGACTAATTGGCTCATAAATCCATTAACCGACCCATTAAATCAGCTATGGAGCCTAATAAGTAGTAAATAGTCGAAAAAAATCACCAGCAACACCAACACGGACCCACCGACCCACCATCAACACCAACGACGCCACTAACTCCCCCACCACATGCAGAATCCGGACGGACAGGGTTTAGAGAAGCGCTTAATTGTTATAAAATTTGAGAGTGTTCCTTGAAAAATATATATCCACATTTTTGACGAAGAAACCTCGCGAGCTTTCGCAAGGTCTTGTAAGTTTGCATAATTGAGTAGATCAAGGCTACTCGTGAGATTCCAAACTTTCGATTCGATCCAATGCACGTCAACTAATGCCGAGATGATTTATGATGTCCTGGGATTGAGGATCTATTCCACAGCTATGTTCATGTCTGTTTTACATGCATCAAGGACATATGCATCATGAGCTGTCATTGACGGAGGGTTTGAGCTCAATAAAATTGGATATAAATAAAGTTTATAGCGTTACCAAAATTGTATAAATTACTTACAAATTCCATCTCAATTTTGGTTCTTTTGAATTCTATCTTCATTACACACATGAAGAACTTTGATAAGAAGCACAGCCGCTATAGCCACATACGTATCTAAGCCTGCAACAACCAAGTTCCTCAAATTTTCCAGATTCGAAGCATTAGTCCTCGAAATTTTCTTCTCTCTGCTTTGCATACGTGTGTGTACGAGCGCCTTCGCGTTTATTGGACTAATCTGGCAGGCGCTGCGGCATAGGGAGGCCCCTCTTTGACACTGCAGCTCTTCTCGTCCGTGCTTGCCCCATTACGCCCCCGTAACATGCTCGCAAATACGAGCAGCTACATCGAGCGAGCGATGCGTGGCTTCTGTATACTACTCGTGCGAGACACGATAACAATACCATATATAGGTCCATATGTGTATAAGGGAAGCTTTGCTTAGGGAGGAGATAATAACGAAGAGTTGGATTTTACTCACGAACTCAATTCCACACATGCACATACATACACACACAGCATACATTTGCACTAAGTGTATACCCTTATTTTGAGGGCCAGCCTCACTATCTTTCTATGAGCGCTCGCTACACTGATTTTCCGCGCGAGAACGTTCGCTCCCCGAGAATCTCATTATATCTAAACCGATATGTTGAAGGTATCCCCTTTGTTGAGTTTGGTTCAAGGTGGAATCATTCAACGATTGTAAGAATTTCAGATAGGAATGCATGTGACTAGAGTTGGAGGTACATGCGTGAATTTGTGAGAGTGGCACATCTTTCGAATTTTTCTGCATCTCTTAATGCAATAATGTTAAGCTCAACCTTCTAATATAGAGTTTAGGCGAAATTTCGTCAGTTGACAAAAGTAATTCATTTACGTTTGACATGATAAGGAAATTTCCGTTTGATTTTCTTGCTTGACTGCTTTGGATAAATTGTACGGATAATCGATTTTTTTTTTCATTACGAAAATTATCGAAAAACCCTGGGAAAAGTGTGTATCACACTATGCCACCATCTAAGCTGAATGAATACAAACAGATGAGATCGTTAATTTTCCGTTTGAAGTTCGCACAAAAGCTGTTGAACAAATATGATTGGAAGTGAGTTCGTATTATGTAGCATGTTCCATTCAAAGGTGACGCCTAAATTCAATAACTTTGCTGCATTTGGTTTGATTTGGTTTAAATTACTTCAATGAGCATGCTGGTAGTGACATACAAAATACTCATCAGTTGAAAATCTCAAACCTGATTCCTAGCGTTAGATGATGGGGAAGTGGGGTTGTGGTAAGTAAGTAACACAGATTCATGAATAAATTCTCAACCAATAACTTTATTTTTGTTCGAAGGAATTTGAGCACAATTTTGATCATCTTCGAGCGTCAGTTAGTGCCGATTGTATCAATTTTTTTCTCACGAATAATTGCTGTAACTTCGAATCAATATTCTTTAGCTGAGAATTCGATCTTCATCCTCATATGCAGGCGTAGCCGTCATAAACTTCACCTTGTCATGTTTGCGCCCACAATAGTATGATATTCTTAGTCATCTAAATCAATTATTGATGTCCAATCTCCAAGGACACAGCGACATGTATTACTCTCGCAAAATGCTGTGGCTACTTCCAAAGCATTGTAGCACAAGCATCTTGTCAAGCAGGAGGTGTCTGTGCATATAGAACTAGCTGGAAAATGAAATATTTGTCTAATTTCTTCATTCAATTCAGCTCAATATCTCACTTCCATGTCGACCTTTTTTAAAATTTTGTTGGTGTAGCTCATGAGAGTACCAAGTACCTCATCAATTATAGTCATAACTCTAATGCACCCAGCATATTTCTGAGCAACGATTAATTATAGTGGGGATCATTTTTCTGTATGATGATAATTTTTCTAGCATAACAGCTGCTCTTGGTTACAATCCCGTACAGATAAATTGAACTCAAGAATGTTAGCTAGGTTTGTGCTTGGAATTTAAGTAATATGTTGGATTGCAATGAAAATACTTACGAATTATTTGATCACACGGGATGCAAAGCGAGTGGGTTATCATCGTAATAACGATTAGAGCTCCAATGAGATATCTCATGTCTAGTAACTGGAACTTAGAAATTTTCTAGCGATGCTCTCGAAGGATCGTTTTAAATTGAGTGAGATGATTGAGAAAATTATAGTAGCGAACCAGTCTGCGGTTGTTGGTGAAGTAATCCGGAGAACTTCAGCATGATTTGGTTCCATATAGCTGAGTATATTTAGAATATCACTTTTCATTAACTACTGATAACGTGTGCTCGACTTTCAACTTGTCGAATTCGTGATAGTTCATCTTATGAACATGAATGAGTCTAATTTGATCTTGAAAAAGACGAATATATCAATACCCAATTCACGATCTCCTCATTCTTATCAGATATTGCGTTGAGAAGTGAGGCATATTTATTCAGCGATTATCCGGCTCATGAATTCTCTTCAAACCGAAAGTCCATTTGACGAAGATACTCCCTAGATATTCCATATCCTATACGGACACGGAGCTGTTAAAAAAGAAGTTTTGCCATAATTTTGGGGTGGCCAGACTGAAGGGCGTAAGCTCAGTTCGAGAGAAATTTTAAAAATTTAATTCCAACACTGTACTCTAAAAATTTCATGAGAACCCACTCACGTTGCGAATAACTTATATAACTTATCAATCATTCGGTGTGAGACATGACCCAAACATTTTCAACGCGGGTGTAGAAACCCGTGCAAAGTGGTCATAACTCCATGTTTTTAAAATGGGCTATCGCCTTCTAGTCGGAATGCCACAGAACTGTCGACCCGGACACTCTTAGCAGCACAATCCGTATAGACAGGAACAAGAGCCAAGAAAAGCCGAGATGAATTTCTATCATCCTTGTGAGAAATCCCCTAGTGTTCGTCATCCATCTCGCCTGACTGATCACGCGGTTATGAAGCGAGTAAAAGCCCCTCGACGTATCAGTGGTCTCCGCGCAATCAAGATGCTACACCATACACCTAAAAACCGCAGTACCACTAGCTCTATCGTCAACCATTCCAGGACGATCGGACAGTGCATGTGAGCCTGGCATAGCAGTTCTCTAGCACTACATCGTCGGATCGGGAATTCGTCCGAGCGTGAACTCTGAATCCGTCCAATATTTGCTCGTCGCCCGGTTGGTGCATGGCACGGCGGCGCTCAGGTGGGTGAGCTAATGCTGGTAAAATATTTGGTCGCCTGCGGCACGGTTACTGGACTCCCGAAGGGCCTTGTTATATATAAACCCTTTAGCTTGGACAAGCTGAGTTTGAGATGGAGTATATACCCTACAGGTTATACAACGATTGTTTGATCGTTCGCGCACTTCTGCCTTCGAATCGCCACGCAGTCTACGTGCACGAGTGACCCTCCGTTATAATACTATTGCAACACGGACTGTGTGCTTGATCGCCCGATTGGCTAGTATGAACTTATGGTGCAGTAGGTACTGGGTGGAGGATTTTTCGGTTAATTGACTTTATCTCGCGTGGAAGGATTACAGTTGTAAAGCGCATAAAGCGCAGTTTATCAAGTTTATCATCTGTGTGGGTTTACCAAAGTGAGCTGTGGTTATAATAGTTTGAAATTTTTTAGCTGACTTGGTTTCTTGAATTAACCAGACACTTAATTGCCAAAGTCAGATGGATATTTCGATTAAATTTTCGACATCTTGAGATAGGTTATTTGTCGAAATATCTATGACTTCGTTTCTGAGTTTTCAAGAATTTTCTAGCGAATCTCCATGTGGGATTATGAAAACTACACATCTGACCACACAATGGCTGTGCTTCTTCAACCATTGATTCAACCGCTACCGGGTTTGCAGAACATCTTAGAAGATCGGTATTCAGTACGATGTCTAACCAGTGCCTTCCAGTTTGTTAAAGTGTCTCATGAGTTTTACAACAAATATTGATATATTGATAATGGTCAAAATGGGAAAATTTGACTGGAGCTGAAGTTTACCACGTAAGGAAAGGTTTTTGGGCGAGTGATACCGTAAGACTGATCCAGCGCGCCAAAATGCACAAGTATAGTTTTCAAACCCTCTGAAACACGAATTTCATACTCGTTCTCCTCTTCCCCCAGCCCTCAGACTAAAGGAGTCATCCACAAATGACGTCAAGCTGAAATTGGAAATTTTGCCCCCCTCTGCCCTTTTCATGCCCATCCCCTTTCTTTTATCAATGTCCTGTTCCTGTCAAGCTTGACTGAAGTTCTTCCCCCCCCCCTCCTCGAGCGTGCCGTCATTCATGGATCGCCCAGAAAGAAAACCATACCTACAATCGCGCAGAGATCGTGACGACCCCACTCGGTATGAATGGACTCATCTGCAAATAAGTGTTCTGAAAACAACGGTATCGTTCTAAACATATTGGAATATGTAAAGGAACCTATTTCACTACAATCTTTGGTCGATTGAAGAAAATTAAGAGAAATTAGTAGGTTCTCAAAAGTTGTGTTTTGAATCCCTGTCGGCTGTTATCATTTGAACAAATCTTCGGTGTATAACGGTAAAACTGTCCATGTCTTATGTTCTCGAATTCTGCGGTCGGAAGTACTCAATGAACATCGTTTTTCAGTGTTTGGCACCACCGAGTTGTTTCTGCAAGCATGTGGCTTTGCTTTTGTAAACAACGCAAAAATTACATATCCACTTATTTTCTTAAAAACTCCAGGCTGTCTCCAGGGCCCGTATCCTAAATTTTGCGGTAAAATTTACCGGAAAATTTTATAGTAAAATTTGCCGGCATCGGTGGCGCTCTGTCGGTAACCTGCAAAGTTTGCCGGCATCGGTGGGGCTCTGTCGGTAACCTCTAAAATTTGCCGCCATTGCCGCAGTCTACCGTCGCAGTTTGCCGTATTTTTGGCAAATGCCATCGGCAATGCAAACACAGCAATGTTACGACCCAAAGGTCTGTGAGATGGCGTAGTTGTGCCAATTAGGCGGTAGGTTCGAATCCAGGAACGTGTAGTCGGCGAGTAAATATAACTGGAGATTTATTAATCCTTTGATACAATAGTTGGAGTATGGGTTTCGTCACACCTGACAATATACACGAGTTGAGGTAGTATAATAAAGTAGTACTGAAAATTATTGGAATACTCGTATTGGGATTAAAGGGACTGAAAACAACCGTTTTTTGTTTTGTCGGATTTTTGAGTCTAGTAAAAAATCCTGACGATTAGAGGTAAAACCGAGCACGGATTCTGTTTCTACGTTCAAAAATACATCAAAAACACATATTCACATCCTTAAAATAGACCAACTCGAAGTTCGCATTTTTAGGATTCTTCGAGGAAAACCCTGTTTCACGGATTTGGTACCTTGAATTTGATTCCAAAGGTACCATTTCGAAAACAGCCATAACTCTAGTTCTTCTCCATCAAATTGACTTCATAAGTGGTCATTTTAAAGGAAATCATACTGGCTATCAATTGAAAATGCTCTCAGGGATATAGAAGCACGCACCTGTGCAAGAAATGTTGATTACTGAATCAAAATTTGTTTTGAGGCCATAATTCAGACAAGAACGCTTCAGGTGGGACAGCACTTAAACATCACCTAGGTCTACGAAAATTTTTTTATCGCAATATCTCAACAAATGATTAGGTTGTGGTGGGTGACACGAAGAATCTGAGAAACTTGGGAAATAACGGACACTCTATTATCTATGTTCCAATATCTCAAAATACCCTATTTCATAGTTTGATTATGGGACGTCTCTAAGTACTCTAGACCTCGACATCGTTCTTCTCAAATAGCAACTCCGTTTTATTCTAATGTCTGATGATTATGTGGATTGCGTAGAAAGAATTGTTTCAAGATGGCTGAGAGACACTTTTCAAATCCAAACCTCCTGCTCTAGCACAACCCCACAACAACACATCGCTGCGCTGTTGTCTAGTCTTAACTGTGCATCTCGTGTCTTGATTTTTTCGCACCCATGCAACAGTCTGCTGTCGCGCGGGTGTCGATTCCTATACTTGGTGCCTAGCAATTGTATTTTTATTCACACCCATGCAAAAGTCTGTTGCTGCGCGGGTGTCAACTCCTTCACTTAGTGCCTCGTGCTTCGATTTTCTTTTGCACCCATGCAACAGTCTGTTGCTGCGGGGGTGTTGAAGGATGTGTGTCGGCCGTTTTGATCCCCTTACTCTCATCTGTCCCCTCAAACCATATTGAGTGAATAGTTTTATGTAAAAGTTGACATTAGTAGATTGATTATATGATGCGGAATACGTACTCAAAAGTTACGACTAACAAGGGGGGACCACGGGCTCCAAGTCGCCAATCATCCCCAAAATTTTTGCACAGTTTGGTACCGTCTAGTATATGAAGAATTTCGAGTAACTCTGCCAAATGGGCCTCTTGTCTAGAGATATGCCGACAAAATTTATAATACAGACCCAGGGCTCTAGATAATCTCAAGCTCACTTCAAAGAAATTCAGGGAATATAATTCGTTATTCACAGGCATTGTGGTGAGAACTGTTGACCCCCAGCATCACGATTCACAAAAATTTTCATTTTCCAGGCCGTCCTGATGAATACTTGTCGCTGTCAAATTGAAATTCGAAAGCAATTCAACTTGAGTGTCACAAATCAACTTCTTCGCGTGTAACACTATCGCGCAAACAGCGATCACAAATCACTATGTTCTCGAAATTATTTCTGTCGCAAATTACGCATACATAAATGCTTTGCGCGAAAGTGACACCCACCTCTTTCTATACAATAGGTGCGTGCGAGAACGAGGAGTCGATCGAGTGCGTGTTCATCAGCGTATAACACCCGGGGCTGCACGCGTCTCTGCAGGACTCGTTATACGATTGTGACTGCTGGGAATACATTTGGCTTAAGGTATATATAGTCGAGTGTCCGTCTAACGAGAGTCTTAACGAGAGCAATGTGGAAACGGATGGATGTCCTTGTGTCTCGTATAGCGAGAGAGTCCGACCCTCCGCGATGCGCGGATTTCACTAATCAAGCTGCAGCGCTCTAATGATCCTGCGGTGTGCTCGTAACCATCAGCCCGTTTTAACCACCCCATCTGCGTTCGTTTGTCGCACTTTACCTTCATCGCCCTGATCGTCCCATATAGCTCGACGTAGCAAGAACTAGAACCCCAAAACTGAAATCCCTTGTGCTCTAACCGGCGATGGTTGCTTTCAAACCTAAATAAGGATTTTTGTATATTCCGGAATAATTTTTCTTCTCTGGACTTTAGTTATGAGGATTTTGCATCTCAACAGTATGAAATAACGTGGCAATGATAATTTTGTGACTTCAAATTTCTGCGGAAGAATTTTTTACTGTAAAAGTCAGTTACCATCTCTGAAAAAAAAATTTATCCTCGAGTATTTTCAATCCTCATGGACCTGTTTCGAGTTCACATACCGATTGAGTGGATATCTATTACGGGGTAGTCTTATTATTCAGCCAGATTATCCAGATGACAATTTTGGGTTGAGTGGGAAAGGGATTTTTGAAAGGTTACCAGTCGACACATCGGCCCGGCAGATTGGGAGAATCAGAAAGACGGATATCATTGAGCTTTTTTCTTATCGATGCATTTTTCCAAAATTGCAAGTGGTGAACCATAAGTACTTAGCGGTAAGATAAGGGATAAAAAATAAAGTCTTTGAAGTGCGAATGTATGAACAACCAAACTATAAGTAATCGTCGCACTTAGATTTTGTATTTCGTCAAATCATGGCACGTCTATATACAGTCGTTCGATCGACTTCTGAAAATTCAGCAATTCTTTGGGATATTTTCTAGTTCATTTAAAATTTGTGTTTCAATAACGTTTCGGCACTTCGGTTGATATCTCGTCTGATATATTGTAACCTGAAATCCAATTACTTCCAACATTCTGTAACAGAACGTGGTTGCTTCAATTCGAATTCCCGACATCGAAAGTTCACTCACACAGATCCATTGACTGTTCGATGTGGTGCTTCAGATCACCAGTTCATTCTACATGCAGATTACGTCTCGTTACGGGGAGATATAAAGCAATCAAACGTGGCATCGAACTTCATTACGTGGTGGACTGACTGGGCTGGCCTACAGTGGGCAACAGCTGCCGCTGGTCTGTTTCGCTATTCTATGCACTACAAACTGATCGAGACGAACCGATGGTATGGGAGATCGTGTGCGATTAGTCGAGCTGTTTGCTTTTGAAATCATCGAAATTCCAGTGGCTTGAAGGTTGACCTCGACTGGTTGAAATTTGGGTTTATTCAAAATATTTCATGTCTCGTCTCTTGTGATTTTTATCCTGAATTGAGCCTCTGGGCCCAAAGAAGGACAATAATGGTAAAGGAAGTTCCGAATGATTATAAAATTATTTTGAACTTTCTGTTGCAATCAATGAGTTTGATCAAGCTTTTCGTGTAAAAATGAAAACACTATGATCATAATGATCATAATGATCATGATGTCTAGAATCTCGATGACGATTTCTCGGACTCGTGAGATCTTTTGTCACCTCGAGAGTATTTTCGTTCAAGAGGTTACGCTCTTTCCTATGAAAAAATCACTGAGTCGACTTGATTCACCAAAATCTGAGTTAGAGATTTTATGGATTAAGGAGATTTCTGAAGTAGTAAACACGAGAAAAGCTTTGTATTCTCCCATAATCTTTTCCCTTTTTTCGTCGGAAGTGAACCTTTGTTTTTCTTAGGTGGCAGAAAAATTTAATATGACCAAATCTCAAAGTTCACCCATAAGAAATACACGGATTCAAGATGGTTGCGCTTCAAGACATGTTAACTCCCAATTGAGGCAGTTTGAACCTCGCATGTAGTTTTTCGGCAATATATGCCATGAAATAACTTTGGTTCGCCAATTTTTTATCTGAGTACGTCTTCTACAAGCCCTCCTCATTTTTTTCATAAAACTACTGCGTTAAATTGACTTTAATCGGTAGTTTTTCTTAAAAAAATCAAGTTGACTATTCATGAAAAATAAATTCAGATCAGTATAGGTCACGGGAGCCCAGAAAATTATTATCAATAGGGAACTGACATCATTCCGGAAAATATTATGTTTTGAGAGTTCGCGCCAAAATAGATATATAGGAAAAAAGTTGAACATTTTTACGACGCCTCTATGGGTTTTGATTCATCATTGAAGTTTTGACAATTTGAATTGGCGCCATATGGTGGTGGCTCGGGTGGCGGCTGCTCATGTGCCACTCAATTCGCCAACTGTTGAGTTGGCATTTTCCATCAGAAATTCTCATCTGAATCTCAATCAAGAGCTTATTCTACTCAAATAATGGAAATTCGCGGTGGAAAAACCCAGGTGTGCCTCAGAATTATCGTGGGAAACACTTAGAAGTCACTTTGTGGTCATGTCAGTTCTCTATTATCAGCACGCTATGTCCATCATATGGATACAGTTTTTTTAGAATATGTTGTTTATACGTGATCAAAGTTTTTTGATTTTTACATGGGTTGTTGACAGATATATCATCTACAGTCATCCGAATGCCTTTAGCTGGATGACTTGCAGAAATATCCAAGATGTCGTCTCAGTCGTCGCAGTAGCTTCATCAATGGTTCGATTTGTTAGAGTCTCTGGCCTAAAACAATAATATAACTAATTGGAATGATTCTCATGATGGGGAATCCACATCAAGTTTGGATTGAGTCCAAGCCTGTAGCTAGAGTCCGTCTGTGTGATTCGTTAATCATAAAATGTATTCCTAGTGTAAAAAGTTTATCACCAACGATATAAAAGAAAAGGAGAAGAGAGATTATCAGAAGTTTTTGTCATAGAGAATAATTTTACCTGCTCAGTATCAGCTATCTCAATCCAAGCTCAAGTAATCATAATGGTTGAATCAAAATTGTGATCAAATCGTGTAATTAAGAGTTTCATTTGTATCTTAGAATTTCATTCGATCAGCTTTCGACTGTGATAGTGGACACGGGTGGTTCAACTGATTATTCATTTTCTAATTCATTTTCCTCATCGTAACGAGTTTTGGGCTCATTAACTTTCTCTAAATTTTTGTCTATCAACTGTTTATCATACGAATTGGATATTTTGTTCTGAATGAGTGAAACCATAAGGATTCGATTTAGACATCGATATGGAATGCCTATTTCCATCATAAAATGAATTTCTCTAAGAAATTGTCACCACCACAATTTGTGATCTTAATCAAAAGTAATCTTGCGGTCAACTACCGCAAATCAAAGTATCCGCACGATACGATCATTTCTGACGTAAATTTCTCAAGCGAGTGTGAAGTCGTAAGTGTATGATAGAAGCTTTTTTCGAGTTATTATGAAGAAAAAAAATACTGACATTGATCTTAATATTGATTATTATTGCTTTTTTAGAGCACATTATCCCACACTTCACAGTAATTTAGAAAAATATCAACCTACACCTGAGCAATGCTCTTTCGAATGATCCACATTGGAGATTTGCAAGTCTCACAAGTGTCAGGATCCAAGAATGGGAATCGTGTTCCAACTTCAAAAGCGCGTTCGCAGTAGCAAAATTTCTTTAGCGTGGCGTGCCTTTTCTATATCGTTCGATGTATCTAAAATTTTCACACGCGAACTGTGTAAATACACGAAAAGACTTGAAAATAGTTGTGCCTTGGAAGAATAAGTGTGAGGATCATTGGTTCAAGATGAAGCGAGAAAAGAATGCCAATGTGAGAGGAGCGAGTTGCTGCTTTTGCACGTTCAACGAATGTATGTATAGCTATTCAGAGAGATGTTCAGATGCATCAGCTTGGGTCGCTTGCGCTTGGACGGATAACCCGATAATGGCCATTAGAAAGCGCTCGAGGCGTTTTATTTCTTCAGGACTCGAATAAGACCCCGGAAAGTTGATTAGCGTACTCGTTTGGGACCCACATGATGAATGTTGGTGCCGATTGATTACACGCTTAATGTGCGAAAGTAATCGATATATATTTCACTTGTGAAAACTGGTTATG
Organism: Eretmocerus hayati; assembly: GCA_029851415.1. NCBI lineage: Eukaryota > Metazoa > Arthropoda > Insecta > Hymenoptera > Aphelinidae > Eretmocerus > Eretmocerus hayati. The sequence continues at coordinate 36,269,829 of CM056743.1, forward strand.
TGCTGAGATGTTTTTTTTTTACGATCTTGAACTTAAATTCTACACTTGGCAAGAACAATTATGTATGGTAAGTAAGTAGTCTTCGGGCGATGAAATTTTACAATGTGTTAATTGCCCTTGATGGAGTATTATGAGTGTGCTGATGAAGCGATGTAGAAAGTAGGCACATGATTATGGATTTAAAGAATTTCTCTCTTTGTCAATACAATGCTTTCAGTGTAAATTCACATAATGTATGATTGTCTGGCGTGTAAATACTATGATTTTCTTTGGCTATGTAAGTGTAGATACTTGATGATATTTTCACTGCTAAGGCTCATTGTGATAGTGAAAATATTCATGAGTGAGTCAACATTTTGAAAGAGTCATGGATTTATCGTCCAGCTTCATGAATTGAGTCATATCTCAACATTGAATATTATCAGAGGAGAAGACAGAGAGTACTTCATATACCATAGAGCTCAATCCGGTTCCATAAATCGGAACAAGTCTGAAATTTTGAAAAACCAATAGTTCTCAGTTGTCGATGAACGAGAATCAAGTTTCCATCTCATGAGATGTTTCATTCGGAAGATCTCTAGACTGGGAGTCGTGCAAGTTTACAATATGCCCACTCGAATATTCATGAAGCAACGGTGTTTATTCATTGAGAGTACAAATTAAAAAAAATCTGATGTTCCTTAGGCGGGTTTCGCACCCATTGTGGTACGATACTGCATCCTACCAGTATCATTGTGTACAAAAATAAACGACTTGGCTATCACAAAATTTTTCATAAATCTAACAATTATGGTTGCTTGGGAAAATAAAAAAAAAATTGAAAAACTTGAGTATCGAGAAATTGAATTTGTTCAGAATTAATTAATACTAAAGTCTCACTTCAACCCTTGCTATGTATTCAAAGACTCGTCGATCTTGAAAGACGGTGGAGGATGGAATAAATCATAAGGTTTCGTGAACCTGTTCCAGACTTGAGGTTTCTGTATAACATGGAACATATGAGGAAATCTACAGAACCTTTGACTTTCAGCGTACCTTATTACAGTATTACTATGAGATCGGGACTTTCACGCCCTGGAAAAATGTTTTTCAAACAGATTCTATAGTTCTCAGGGTGGTACTTTATCGATTTTTTATGATAAGTACGCAATGCTCTTGATAGAAGTTGGAATATCTTCTAATTTCGCTCTTTTCTAATGTTAGTGACTCGACCTTCTGAAACTCCTCAGCCTGTGGAACAAATAACATTGTTCCAAAAAGTCTGAGAGAATCCAATGCGACTCTTCGAATGTCATTCAATCATCAAACATTCGTCCTGATAGCGACTCAGATACCTGGTCAGAGTCGTGCTCCCAAGAAAAGTGCAACTTACTTTTTGGAAAATAGTCACTTCCTCCGCTTCTTCGTATGTGAAAAAAAATAACATTCGAGCTAGGATGAATAGGGTGGTGAGAAATTTAAGAGTAAAAACAGACAATCAAAATACCTCTTCGTTTGGCAGCGACACATTATTCTGGCCGAAGATTTGTGATGTGGAACTTGCAAAATTTGCCGCGCCCACCGCTTCAAAAAAAGACATAAACCTTTGTTACTCGAATAATGAGCAGATGTCGCTCTCAAATCCTATTGCCCATTTTCCTTTGACGTATGGTGAATTATCATGCACTCCAATGAGGTGCCTATAACGATTATTATTTGAGGAGGGAGCTCGGGAAACTTGTTCAGACCCTGAAAGCTGATTTTTCCGATCGAAAAAGATACACGTAACAGGTCCAAATTATAGCTGTCGACTTTATATGTAGTTCTCACATCATTTTCACACTGTAAGCTTATCAGCAATGATGAATTGAGACTGTCAAAACCACTGACCAAATATCTATATGTACTCTCTCCGTATCCATCAGTGAGATTCCACTGAACTTCAGTGCATTACGGATCAACTTTGACTGATGACTTCAGTGCATATGCACTGGGGCTTCAGTGCATATGCACTGAAGTCATCAGTGACCCTCACTGAAATTTCAGTGACCTCGAGGGTCGGACACGTCCTGATCACTGAAGTTTCAGTGAGAGTCACTGATGGATCAGTGAGATAATTCACTGAAACTTCAGTGACGTCGGGGGTCGGACGGGTCCTGATCACTGAAGTTTCAGTGAGTGTCACTGAAGTTTCAGTGAGTGTCACTGATGGATCAGTGAGATAATTCACTGAAACTCCAGTGACCTTGGAGGTCGGACGGGTCTCGGTCACTGAAGTTTCAGTGAACTTCACTGATTCATCAGTGAGAATTTCCACTGAAATTTCAGTGAATATGATTTGCCGGGACCCTTAAAAAACTGAAATTCACCTTGAGCTTGCTCGTCTGCTGCTTTGCATTTGCTTTTTCTATTTGCATTGGCAATGATCAAACAGAGGAAAAGCATAATCCAAACCCCCAACCTGCCCTAGAAATTGATGAAAAATCGAGAAAGCAAGAGTGATGGAAAATTCAGTTACTATCATGACTTCATGAGTTTTCCAAGCAATCGTAATCCTTGTCAAAAGAATGGAGCTTCGCAACTATACATCCCTGAAAATTGCATCGAATCGGTGTCTTCAATCAGTTAGACACTTTACTAAATTGTACTTGCCGACATTGTCAGGAGTAGGATTCACTTTGATTATTTTGGAGGTATAGGATGAATTGAATGGGGAAAATTGAAGCAGAAGTTTGTCACTTATAGCAAAATCATAACTCAAGCATCCAAAAGGCAATTCATGATGTCAATTTCAAGTTATACATAATCAAACTTTCATAAGAAAAAAAAAGTTCTACATAATGTAATCGTAAGAAATTCAGAATTATATGGTTCTCAAGTCATCATTGTGCTATAGGTAAGAAACTCGCACTTATAGTAATAATGAAATATTCAGATTCATTCATAAACTTTATTATCTTGATTAAATAAATGTTGACAAAAACAAAAAATCAGCGGTGGGAGAATTGCTCGATGCTACTGAAACATCTGAAGAGAACACCTTGTCAAATCAATCAAAATCTGCATATGCATCTGTGCCATCAGATGATTATGGGGAATTCTAGAGCGAGCTGGACAAAACCGTCACCAGGGGGGTCGGGGAAAAATCTGAAAAAAATTTTTTCTGTTTGTACTATGTTGAAATAGTGCAAAAATTTTTTTTTTCGAATTTTTCGACCCTCTCTGTGGGCCCTGAGGCCCGGAAGAGGGCCATTTCAAGCTTTTTTTTGGCCTATCTCGGAAAAATCACAGCTCCAACGGAATTTAATATTTTTTGACGTATCTGGGCGCATTTTCCTCGAAAATGCAAGTACTTTTGAGAAAGAAATTTCTCGAGGCCGATAATTGACCCTGGCTACCTGTGGGAGCTATTTACTGAGAGCAAACTTTAGCGATTTTTACGTCATCTTGTGGACGATCTAGGTCCAACTAGAAAGGTGATAATCGACTTTTGCTTGTGGTCATTTTGAAGGTCTTGGAAAATTCTACGATTTGACCACTGGTGAAAGTCGATTATTGTACTTTTTATAGGAGCTACAGCAGCGAGAAAACGAGCATTCTTCAAAAAAATCGGAACTTTGAGAGTAAACTACAAAAAATGTCCATAATATTTATCCACCAAACCTCTCCAGTAGGTTCTTCAAGGTGTCTACTCACACCAAAAAAAATTTTGAGAGTTCATTATTTTTATTTTTTTTTTTAAACGCATCCCAAAATGCCGTTTTTTGCAATTTTCTGAAATACGTCATCATTGGCCATGGCCGCATATGCTTCCATCCCACTTAATTTGCACCAGAGCATATGGAAGTACTCCCCGAAGTACCCCCGAACATGTATGGAAACTTTCGGGGACCATTCTCGAGCCAGGGGCGTGCTGTGGGTTATATCTGCCGAGTCAAAAATGGGCGTTATTCTGGCCATCTGAGTGCAGGAGGCCGTGAGCATGGTTTTACTAATTCTAGCTCGCAAATGAAACATTGGGCTGGAATGGAGATCCAAACATAGTTTTCCGACTCAAAATGACCATCTAAACACTTTTAGGAACGAGTCTTTCCCCTATCGGAACTATCGAAACCTCCCAAAAACGGCCACCTCCCTTAACGGCCAATTTTTCCCGGTCCCACAGGGTGGCCGCTGAGAGAGGTTTTACTGTATATAGGAAAAGATCCTGTTGTGACTTATTATTTATGCTCTTCACAAACTAAAACGCCTAGGAAAATGCCTATTTGAAAAATTTTTTGGACAAATATAAATCGGCAAAGATTGAAAAACAAAATGTCGTGGGCCCCACCGGTCGGGCCCATCGCAGTGAACGTGTTAAAATTCAGCATCTTGAAGATATTGACTAATCTAGGATGCAATACAAGATGTAAGGATAAAAATGGAGTACCAGTCTTCAGACCACTGGTTGTGAGCAATTTCGTGAGTGATCAATTTTCATGGGTGTTGAAGAAATCTGAAATTAGCAACATACTTCAGGTGTTACAATGGGTCTCGGAAATTAGTGAATTGAAGCATGTAAAATGTAATGTGCAGTACTTCATTGCTTTTCCTTATCTCATAAGAGAGCAAAATTCATATTCCATCTCGACTGATGTAGGCATATCATCAGTCATAATTGACCACACACGAAAATGTATTGCAGATTCGGACAAAATGACGTCTTATAAAATTGGTACTATGTATCTATCTAACTTTGTGTTGATACCAGAGTAGAGCTAACTGGCACGGGATCTGATGATTATCGCAGCAATGCAGAATTTACATTTATCAGATACTTTTCCAATATATTGGTCTTGGATTACGACAGATTCCGAATACGTTGAACAACGGCAAAAATTGATTACTTCTCCTTCGCGGGCAATGGAGCTCATATTAAAAATGGAATACCTTAGTTACCCAGTTATTTTTGAAAATTTGCTTCATGTGATGTCCGACGACGATCTAAGGAATCTGAGTATGATTTGAATATATTCAGACCCAACTACTCGATGATTTTCATCAACTCCTCGTATCATAATATACACGTATCACATGTGTTTGCACTATTACTGTAATTCGAACTCGGTATATACACATAAATTCTATTAAGTCTTCTTTGTTCGGTCTTTTTTCGGAGCATAATCTCATTGTAATAAAATATACCTATAACGAAACAAATTGAGTAACTCATGGGTTTGTTCACGTATTTATTTATTTGCTATAGAAAATCCCAACAAATTGTATTCATGAGTATTTTATTTGAAACCTGGAAAACGGGATTTTGAGGAAATGGTTGAAAGATGTGCCGAGCACATGAGAGCCAACTGAGAAAGTTAAACAATTTGAGGATCTCATCCAAAGAATAAATGATTCTCTTTGTGCTCAATATGTTTTCCGCAGTGGCTCACGCAATTTTTCATTTCTGGATTTTCACCAATTCACACTTATTTAAAAACATTTCCCGTAGCAATATATCCTGGCAATTGATGGTCAGTTGAAAATATGAATCTCACAATATTTTGTCTTGTAATTGTATGATTTTTGCAGTTCCGTGGATATTTATATAAATTCAAGTATAATGGTAAATGGTCATAGATTAATTATTCTCCACCAATTTTCTTTATGAGGCAGTATTTTCAATTGTATTTCCCAATATACCAGTTGAACGAGTCCGATCTTACACCGTTATGTCTGGCTTTGATCTACACTTCAAATATTATCATATAGAGCATACATTCGAACTTACATGTTACGAAGACAATTTTTTTCTACAATACAACTCAACGAGGTATGTTTTTCAAAGTATGGCGAGAAATCACCACGAATATTAGACAAAAAATTTTCATTTCATATCTATGATCAGGATATTGGATTTTGTTCAAGTTAATCCATAATTGATTCTACAGCTTTGACATTTGATATTTATTCGATATTCATCGCGCGAGGTTTACATTGAAACAGTATATAATACTCCCCGGAGGCGAGATCTCACATGTGTGCAGGTGACTTATATTGTTCTAAAACTTGATCCTAGAATACATCAAATTCTCAAAATGATAATTGAATCCATGAAATATTACCTAAGGTATACGTGTAAATTGGTTTAGTGCCTTTGATTAAGTTCAGTTAAACATCTTGATGTATAATATGAGCAAATCCACGAAACGCCGTGATTCGTGCGTTACGCCCTTCGTGCACCATTTTTCCGCACCAATAGCTATCAACTCCGCGACAAAGCAAACACTCTTTTTGAGATCTTACAATCAAGTTGTAGGGAGCTCAAGACACAAAACTGAAATAGACCAAAATTTCGCGCGTGACATGGCTTTTTTCCCTCACTTTTAAGGTCGGCGTTTAGATGCAGTCTGGGATATCGGTATGATCCTTGCGGGAGAATGACCCCCTGATTTGAGGCTACAACCACCTTGAAGCCCAATAATGTGCTACCAACAAGTGTGGAAGTATCTCCTGTTCATGACGCGTGACTACTTCTTGAAAAGGAAAAGAAATCGGCGATATTTCTGACTCTACGACGACGCAGTCTGGCGAATCATGTTTCGGCGAATGACACTTAATTATTCTTCAAAAAACAAAGAGATTCAGATGGGTAGGGTCTATGAGCATCGGATTATGTTTGACTGGCAAGCATATTACGCTTTCAGAAAAAAACACGATCGGTTCACGAAATCATGTTTTTTGAGGTGCACACGAACAAGACGGGTCAAACCGATCTGGCTTCGCTTGTGATCTCTCGCTTTTATCGTATTTGATACAGAATAAGTGACTGCTACATCCAATATTCCGTTGGCCAATCGTTCGAGCTGTTATTCCCACTTCTCAAGGGGATTTTTGGGGATAACATTGCTAGAAAACTCTTGAATAACGTGTATATCATCATTCCAATGATCTCCTCGAGTTTTCTGCTGATGAGTGCATACTTTCCATCCCCGTCAGCGGTCAATTGGGTGATGATAGAGTGTATCCGTGTATGTGGCGAAAGGTGATTTAATTTGGTTTCGAATCATCATTTTCGTGTGATTTGAGATGGATGGGTTATGTCTTGCATGAAATAATTGGAGTAGAATCACGTGCCTATTATTGGCTAAAAGAGTTGCTACCGTCAAATTGGGTAACTTTGGTACAGTGAGTGCAACTTTGGTACACCTCTGAAAAATGACTTTCAGAGCTGCGTTTCACAAGGTAAATGATTCTATTGCTCTAAAACCTATTCTGCCTTCGTGGCACACACATAAACAATGTTTTGAGCCACCGTAGATCCCGCGCGGATGATTGGACTTGTTTATTGAAGCTTTTTCCGAAAAGGTTGGTTTAGCAGCAGCACGCGAGAGGTCCAGTGAGACTACCCGGCAAGAACTGTTCCGGAACAAACTACGAGTGAATAATGCTACATTTTGACCACATCTATCATCATATTGAAGGAACCATCTCTACATTGGGGTATTTGAAGCATTTGGGATTTTAATGAATGGAAAACAGGGAAAATACCATGAAAAAGTGCACCTAAGTTACCCCACTCTAGCTAAGAATCATTTCGGTGGGGTAACTTTGGTTCAACTTTGATTCAGAATACACTCATTCTATATATCTTCGAGTTTTAGTTGGGAGAACAATAAGGATAGTGGTACGCGTTACTTCAATTAGTAAACCTGAGAGATGTTCCTTCGAAATTTTTTTCATATATAGATCATATTAGTATTTCATTTATGTTTTTTGATGATAAGATTTTGAAACATTGATCGTTCCATTTCTTTGTATAATTCAAGATTCCATTGTCAAAGTTTTAGTTGATTTCGAAATTCACCTCACTACCTAGTTTCTCTTGTTATTTGTATGAAATTCTAGAATTTTCACGCACATCATTTATTTTTTATCTTACCATATTTAATTCCATTTATTCACAAATTAATTTGAGTTCCTTCATATAAATCAATGATTTACGTATGATTTGTTCAGAATGCATACTTGATATTCTTAATCGTGTATTATGCTGTTCAATTTGTTTCATAAATTTTTAAAATGAATTTTTGGGGACATCAATCAATTTATCTACCCTGAGAAAATAATCATACCTACAGGCCGCATCGAGCGTCGGCAAGCGAGGCCAACGCGCTAGTTGTATGATAATCTCGTAGAGAAATAGAGGAGTTTGACTGTTCATGAGGCAGAATAATTTGTTATACTGAGATTTGTGTAGATTGTCTCAGAAGACTTGAAAAAACTGGAATCATCACTCGATTATACAGATCCCAACTCTGTGGACTGTTCGTGTCCATCGAGCTTCAAGATTTCTCAAATATCGACTCTTCTGACTCGATTGATTGGAAGGCAGTATAAATCTATGTCTTACTGTCTACCACGTACAGGAATATACTTCCACACCATTCTTAGAGAAGACAGTGTGAAACTCACTTCGGAGAAGTTTTTTTCTGAAATTGATCACAAAAGATTGTCGTTTTATTTACATGTGCTTTGTAAATATCTTGAATATCTACCTCGGATTTTTTCTTTCATCTTGATTGCTCTTCATTTCAACCTAAGCTTGAATCAGTAAGAGATGTGATAAACTCATAGCGTCAGGTATAATTTTATCACGTCTATAAAATAGACAACAATTGCCAAGAGGGCATTTTCTTTCGAGGAATGTCTTATCTATTTTTGGGGAAGACCCGGGTGATTGTAATATGAAGTCATTTCATAAGAGAGCTGGAACATTTGAAAAAGCTTGTGAGCTCGACTGTGGTTGAATCTACCCAAGCTCCACAAAGTATTGAAATTCCAGTTTGTACGAGAAAATAGCTTCAAAGCTGGAACTACAAAATCAAAAACTTCCCTTCATGGAAGAATGAAAGTTGTCGCACAAAATTGGCACCACTCATCCAAACAAAGTTTTATCATGTGGATCAAATTTTGATGGGCATTTTTTTGGGATCAATTTCAGAATAAAACTTTTCCGAAGTCAGTTTCACACTGTCTTCACTAAGAATGGTGTGGAAGTATATTCCTGTACATACTAGACGGTAAGACATAGATTTATATTGCCTTCCAATCAATGGAGTCAGAAGAGTCGACATTTAGGAGATCTTGGAGCTCGATGGACACGAACAGTCCACAGAGTTGAAATCTGTATAATCGAGTGATGATTGCAGTTTTTTTCAAGTATTTTGAGACAATCTACACAAATCTCAGTATATTGGATTATTCTGCCTCATGAACAGTCAAATTCCTCCATTTCTCTACGAGATTATCATACAATATGATTTTTTCTTCTTTACTCAAAGCTAGTGGATAAAGTAAACAGTTTGTGAATACTTGTCATCAATGGGTACAGTCCCAAACGAGCTGTTAAGTTGATTAATTGATGATTGATTTATTGAGGAATTGATTGCTTTTTGAATTGTATCAAGTTCTAAACCCGGTGTACCCATCAAAGTTGTACAACTTCCTCATGTTCATCTCCTGCTGCGCGTATCAGGCAGATGGACATGCATTCAGTTTATGAAGCTTACTGTCTGTCGATATCAGCGGTATGAAACTTTGTTGCATTCCCAGAGAGCATTGGTGATTTCTATATTTTCTATCTTATTGTTTTAAGATGTGATAATGAAAAAATCCGGGATTTGTCATGGAGATGAGTGATGTAATGTGTTTTCGCAGGCGTTTGATTGGATTGATTATAGTAGAACTTGCATATGGGGGATTCTGGAGCAAGCTGGACAAAACCGTCACCAGGGGGGTCGGGGAAAAATCTGAAATTTTTTTTTTTCTGTTTGTACTATGTTGAAATAGTGCAAAAAATTTTTTTTTCGAATTTTTCGACCCTCTCTGTGGGCCCTGAGGCCCGGAAGAGGGCCATTTCAAGCCTTTTTTTGGCCTATCTCGGAAAAATCACAGCTCCAACGGAATTTAATATTTTTTGACGTATCTGGGCGCATTTTCCTCGAAAATGCAAGTACTTTTGAGAAAGGAATTTCTCGAGGCCGATAATTGACCCTGGCTACCTGTGGGAGCTATTTACTGAGAGCAAATTTTAGCGATTTTTACGTCATCTTGTGGACAATCTAGGTCCAACTAGAAAGGTGATAATCGACTTTTGCTTGTGGTCATTTTGAAGGTCTTGGAAAGTCCTACAATTTGACCACTGGTGAAAGTCGATTATTGGACTTTTTATAGGAGCTACAGCAGTGAGAAAACGAGCATTCTTCAAAAAAATCGGAACTTTGAGAGTAAAATACAAAAAAGTGTCCATAATATTTATCCACCAAACCTCTCCAGTAGGTTCTTCAAGGTGTCTACTTATACCAAAAAAAATTTTGAGAGTTCATTATTTTTCTTTTTTTTTTTAAAACGCATCCCAAAATGCCGTTTTTTGCAATTTTCTGAAATACGTCATCATTGGCCATGGCCGCATATGCTTCCATCCCACTTAATTTGCACCAGAGCATATGGAAGTACTCCCCGAAGTACCCCCGAACATGTATGGAAACTTTCGGGGACCATTCTCGAGCCAGGGGCGTGCTGTGGGTTATATTTGCCGAGTCAAAAATGGGCGTTATTCTGGCCATCTGAGTGCAGGAGGCCGTGAGCATGGTTTTACTAATTCTAGCTCGCAAATGAAACATTGGGCTGGAATGGAGATCCAAACATAGTTTTCCGACTCAAAATGACCACCTAAACACAATTCCGAGGTCAATTCAGCTCTAGAATATCGTCTAATGCCTCAACGGTGTCAGAACTCGTCGACAGGATCTAAGTTCTTAAGGGGCAGAGGGACGACTTTTTAGAGCAAAACTGACCTCAAAATTGTGTTTAGATGGTCATTTTGAGTCGGAAAACTATGTTTGGATCTCCATTCCAGACCAATGTTTTTTTTTGCGAGCTAGAATCAGTAAAACCATGCTCACGGCCTCCTGCACTCAGATGGCCAAAATAACGCCCATTTTTGACTCGGCAAATATAACCCACAGCTCGCCCCTGGCTCGAGAATCGGCCCCGCAAGTTTTCATACATGTTTGGGGGTACTTCGGGGAGTACTTCCATATGCTCTAGTGCAGATTAAGTGGGATGGAAGCATATGCGGCCATGGCCAATGATGACGTATTTCAGAAAATTGCAAAAAACGGGATTTTGGGATGCGTTTAAAAAAAAAAAGAAAAATAATGAACTCTCAAAAATTTTTCTGGTATAAGTAGACACCTTGAAGAACATACTGGAGAGGTTTGGTGGATAGATATTATGGACGTTTTTAGTATTTTACTCTCAAAGTTTCGATTTTTTTGAAAAATGCTCGTTTCCTCACTGCTGTAGCTCCTATAAAAAGTACAATAATCGACTTTTACCAGTGGTCAAATTGTAGGATTTTTCAAGACCTTCAAAATGACCCCTGGCAAAAGTCGATTATCACTTTTCTAGTTGGACCTAGGTCGTCCACAAGATGACGTAAAAATCGCTAAAATTTGCTCTCAGTAAATAGCTCCCAAAGGTGGCCAGGGTTAATTATCGGCCTTGGGCAATTTCTTTCTCAAAAGTACTTGCATTTACGAGGAAAATGCCCCCAAGTACGTCGAAAAATATTAAATTCCGTTGGAGCTGTGATTTTCCGAAATAGGCCAAAAAAGGGCTTGAAATGGCCCTTTTCCGGGCCTCAGGGCCCACAGAGAGGGTCGAAAAATTCGGAAAAAAATTTTTTTGCCCTATTTCAACATAGTACAAACAGAAAAAATTTTTTTCAGATTTTTCCCCGACCCCCCTGGTGACGGTTTTGTCCAGCTCGCTCCAGAATTCCCTATATGCATCTGATGGCGCAGATGCATATGCAGATTTTGATTGATTTGACAAGGTGTTCTCTTCAGATGTTTCAGTAGCATCGAGCAATTCTCCCACCGCTGATTTTTTGTTTTTGTCAACATTTATTTAATCAAGATAATAAAGTTTATGAATGAATCTGAATATTTCATTATTACTATAAGTGCGAGTTTCTTACCTATAGCACAATGATGACTTGAGAACCATATAATTCTGAATTTCTTACGATTACATTATGTAGAACTTTTTTTTTCTTATGAAAGTTTGATTATGTATAACTTGAAATTGACATCATGAATTGCCTTTTGGATGCTTGAGTTATGATTTTGCTATAAGTGACAAACTTCTGCTTCAATTTTCCCCATTCAATTCATCCTATACCTCCAAAATAATCAGAGTGAATCCTACTCCTGACAATGTCGGCAAGTACAATTTAGTAAAGTGTCTAACTGATTGGAGACACCGATTCGATGCAATTTTCAGGGATGTATAGTTGCGAAGCTTCATTCTTTTGACAAGGATTACGATTGCTTGGAAAACTTATGAAGTCATGATAGTAACTGAATTTTCCATCACTCTTGCTTCCTCGATTTTTCATCAATTTCTAGGGCAGGTTGGGGGTTTGGATTATGCTCTTCCTCTGTTTGATCATTGCCAATGCAAATAGAAAAAGCAAATGCGAAGCAGCAGACGAGCGAGCTCAAGGTAAATTTCAGTTTTTTAAGGGTCCGGCAAATCATATTCACTGAAATTCCAGTGGAAATTCTCACTGATGAATCAGTGAAGTTCACTGAAACTTCAGTGACCGAGACCCGTCCGACCTCCAAGGTCACTGAAGTTTCAGTGAATTATCTCACTGATCCATCAGTGACACTCACTGAAACTTCAGTGATCAGGACCCGTCCGACCCCCGACGTCACTGAAGTTTCAGTGAATTATCTCACTGATCCATCAGTGACTCTCACTGAAACTTCAGTGATCAGGACCCGTCCGACCGTCGAGGTCACTGAAATTTCAGTGAGGGTCACTGATGACTTCAGTGCATATGCACTGAAGCCCCAGTGCATATGCACTGAAGTCATCAGTTAAAGTTGATCCGTAATGCACTGAAGTTCAGTGGAATCTCACTGATGGATACGGAGAGAGTATGATATTTCTTCTTTGAGTTATTTTTTTTCTTTATATGCAATTGAGGTAACCATTCTTGAGTCGAATATTCTGTAATAATCTGCGCATATATGTGATAATATCTGATTTTTGCCTATAGGCAGAATGAAAGCTGAATCTATCTATCTATCTATCTATCTATCTATCTATCATAATTCAAGTGGGAAAGCTTTGGAGAGGCAAAAATTGCATATAAATCCGACAACTCTGTGGACATAGTAAAAGTGAAACTTGATGAGTATAATGGAAAGATGCTCAATTTTGGGGGTGGAATTCGATTGAACGGGTGGAACAACATCTTTATAAACCATCATACCGCACTATCCCCGATTCGTCTAGTTCGATAATAACGAAAAAGTGATGGACCAATTCTACCTCATTGTTCACAGAGGATTAACATCCTTCAACAATGGTGGGCACAACTTTTTTTATACGTTTTAGAGGTACTAAAACACTATGGAATTGGTTTCAAAAGTGCCATGAACGGAAAATTTTGCCTCTCGGAAGGTACAAAAGTTGAAGGTTGGGTAGATTTCTTCATATAATGTGTACGAAATGCGTTGCGATAGAATATCTATCCATGGAATGTTTTAAGAATTTATTCAATTCCCCACCGTCCTTCAATCTCGACGAGACTTTGAACTCATCACATTAAAGTCTAAGGACGACGAAAACTACTAATATTCTTTCGATATAATGAGTTGAATTTTTAAATACGTAATTCCAATCCTTCCCACATATTTTCGACCCAAATAACTTATTTTAGTTGAAAAAATTTCTCGAACAGTTGAAGGAGTTTTGTGCAAAAAGGGTTGATAAGCGTGAACATCTTGATGACTCCTGAGGAATGAATGAGTAAATATATAAATATTGCGAAATTCAAATGAGGATACATGTAACAGATAATTTTTGCAAATGAAACCATGACGAGTTCAATAATATTGAATCAGCAATAAGGAGACGTGAGAAAATATTTAGAAATGTTCAAAGATTTCATAAGAAGATCGGTTTTTGATTTACTGAGTGATTCTCAATCACAGGTCAGTTCGGAATCAATTTCCGATACTTCTAAGGCTTAGTTGCTGAGAAATATTGATATCGAAATTTAACTGTCATCGACTATTTAGACTCGAAAATTCGGTAGTTTTTGTTGCCACATCGGCTACCAATGAATCATGTGGTATGCAACGCTTACACGTTGTCGTGTGTATGATTTACTGTCGTACTATTACATGACATACATGCAGTGAAATACTTATCTATTTTGATAGTAAAAGTTATTTATCCATGATCGTTAGACGCTCGTACACTCTCAGGATTTGAACATTTCCGTTCCCATCAATCTAGAATGACGTCAAGAGAGTTGCTCGTCAAAATCAGTAAAAATTAAAGTATCGGAAATAAGATTCGGATATGATGATATGTAGCTCCAAGAAGAAACTACATCTTTCATAGAAAGTATGCGATTATTCATTGAGACTGGAGAGAACCAATCACTTGATCGAATTTTCGCAGAGAAAATGAATAGTTGACCAACCGTGCTCGCTCATGCTCAAGCAATCTGGAATATATATCAGTTTCAATAACGTGATCTGAGTGCGTGTGTCCAGGTGATTACCGAGCAACGTCCTCTTAGCGATAAATATATACACTTGAGAACTATCTCTCTTCGCGCAAGCTCATGAGTGTCGTGAAAGTAATACAGCCAAACGAATCGTATCATTAGTTCGACGAACCCATTTTACAGCTTCTTATTGCAGATTTTGGTCTCTTATTTCTTGAGACACTCTACAAAATCATATTCGAGACATTTCGACTAATTTCTGCACGGTGATTTCAAATGATGATGTACAGCTCTGCTTATTTTTGTTCAATAAGTGAATAGTGGGCAGCTTATCTTCTCGAATAACCTCGAATTCAGAGCCATTTATGTACGCACAATTATGACTCAAACATTTTAATACACGGTATACACATAAGATAGTTATAACTTTTATTGAGGAAAATTGAGAGCGATTGCATATTCTGTAAGCCCATAAAAGGGTGCGTACATACTGAAACACTCTTGAATGATAAATCGAGTCATAGGAAGAGAGTTCCTTTTTAGTATGTCATTATTTGTATTATTCGAGGCAGAACAGATGTTACGTTTTCCAATGGGACGTTTTGCGTGTCGAATGTGCACGCTCGAAGCATTCGATGTTCACAGTTTCCTAACTCAAATTCCGGCCTCAATTGTCCCATCAAAAAATCGAGTAGCCTATATATATTATCTCGCTCTCGAATCTATTTCTGATATCAGGTACAAAACATCTATACATGTATACCAGGTTCCTACCCAAAATCGACGCTAGTTTCATTTTATTTTATTTCTATAGCTTCATTTTATAATCCACGCTAATTTCATTTTATCTCGTTTATTAGGAGGTATTCTCTCACATCCATCATAGATAATCATTCTAGCTGTTTGTGTATCCCGACTGTGATCATCTAGAGTGAAAAACCTTAACGAACCTTGGCTCAAACTATTACAGACGAAATGTAACGAAATTATCATGATTTAACGTCAGTTCAAAATTTATCCTCCCGTATTACGCGGGGATGGGATAGAGTATCATGGATGGCTGTGTATAGGTCATGGATGGGTCGATAGGTAGATGGATGTGTGGATGCATGGTTTGAAAGGGCCTGAAATGGTCTGGTACAGTTTGGAATGGTCTAGGGTGTAGGGTGGTCTGGCACGATCTGGTATACGGTCTAGTACGATCAAGAGGATCTGGGAGGTCAGGAACGGCCAGGGGCATCCTGGGACGCTCTGGTATGATCTGGGATGTTCTGATACGGCCTCGCATGGTTTAGGATGGTATGGTACGTCATGGAACTATTATCTGAAACGATCTGAAACGATCTGGAGTGGTCTAATATTGTCTGTGTCTGTAACGATCTGGAATAGTCTGGAATGATCTAGGATGGTCTGCTACAATCTGGGGCGTCCTGATACAGTCTCTCACGGTTTAGAATATTATAGTAAGGTATGGAACGATCTGAATTGGTCTAGAACGGTGTGGAATTGTCTGTTACTGTTTGAGATGGTCTGAAACGGTCTGGAATGGTCTAGAACGGTCTGGGGTAGTTTGGCCTGGTCTGAGACGATCTGGCATGTCTGGAACGAGTTGGGACATTCTGGGGCGTTCTGGTACGATTCGATACTTTCTGGTACAATTTGAGACATTCTACGGTCTCGCACGGTCTAGGATCGTGTATAGAGGTATGTAACGATTTGGAACGGTCTGAAACGGTCTATAGGGCGTTCTGAAACGATCTGAAACGGTCTAGTATCGTCTAGTATGGCTTGGAACAATCTGGAGTGGTCTAGGATATTCGGGCACGGTCTGCAACGATCCGCGCACTAAGAAAACAATTTTTGTCGTACGGCCATGCGTTTTGCCGCACAACCGGAATGGTATTTTGCCAGCAGAATAATACCGACCTTGTCATCGCATCAAGCCATCAGAACGGACTGGCTATTTGTATTAGTGCCATACTAATTAAACATAGCACGTACATTTCGAATGCACCAATACTCGATGGAATCACAGTCACATCACGACTATTTTACCACGAAAGCCATCCAATTTTCTGCACGGAATTATACCGGAAATTGTCTTGAACGGTCTGCACTCCAGGGGTCTCTGACTTATCACGAACATCCACAAGCCGAACGAGCAGTAGTAAGAGAAGCAATAATGTTTGATATCGTCGTTTATGGGAGATAACTCTTTCATGAACCGAGGAATTTTGTGCTTTAGGATTAATTTTTGAATTTTTATAATCAAAAAATCTCTTCAATGTCTCATGAAATTTCAACTGTTCTACGATCAAAAAGTATTCTCGACCCTTTAGAATAATCCGTCAAAGTGATTCTGACACGAATTACATCTTGTGAATGATCTGTTGCAGCGGCTACAGTCTTTCCGTTACTCTTTTGAAAGATGTACAAAAGAATAGTCAAAAATAAGATCTTTCCACATCCTACAACAGTACCTAAATCTCACGTCGATCCATCCCATTTCCATACAGAAAAATTTTCCCAAGCTATCATTCCACCCTCCCCTTCACCCCATCTTTCTTACCCTCTTTCTCACCCCTCTAAGAGGCGCATCCAAAACTTGCTCCTTTGAAGTATCCTGAATTTGATATTTCGTTTCGCCACCGTTGCTGCTTTTGCTGCTAATGACAATCGGCTCAAGAAAGAGAGCACATTTCTCTCTCTTCCCGGCTTTCTTTTCATCCAGCGAGAAGCTCGCACAGAACTCTGTTGGGGAAGCACCGATCTCGACACGCTTCGCGTCTAGAATACCAAAAGCGAAGCAAAACCACCCCCTGAGACCTCTGAAACATCTCTTCGTGTACAGTTTGCATAAGGACGCTATATATCTATGTATAAGTTTATTGGTGAGCAGGGCCAGGATGGCAGCAACACCGTAGTAGTATCGGCCTGAATTTATGTTAATTGTTGACTGATTGCGCGACGCTATGCGCACCAGGGAGAATCTATATATCTCATCTACACTACCTCGCTTTCTGCGGCTGGGTTAACGAGCCACCCTCCCAAATTGTTGTATAATGCATCTAGTTCTCTCTCAGTTGTATTATAGAGATATCTTCTTGGTATGGTGTTGAGAAAAGTTATTGTTTCGAATTCTAGGCTCTGAAATCGTTGCGAGATACCACAAAAGAGGGACGGTCCCCGCGTTATTGTAACTAATGCAATAATGATAATTTTCTTGAGCTGATGGTGGTGGGGCTTTTGATGAACGAGGTGGCCGTACTGTGAAAAATTTATGATGAATAGGAATGTGGGCACTGGTGAAAAAAAATGAATTAAAATTTTTCGAGAGACTCTGAACGGTATTTGATCTGTACATCGCCCGAGATACAGTGAAAAGCTAAGTGCAGTGAAATAAGAGAGGAAACCAACTGCGGCTTGGTGTGGAAGAGTAGTGGAGAGCGGGTCATCAAGGGGGCTAATTCAATCAAACGGGAGCTTTGTTTTAAGTGCCGTTAACGAGTGTTTATTTTAAAATCCTCCGGGCTAATTGACCGCAAGCTCCTTCCGGGACCTCTGCCACTCTCACGAGCCGTAGTGAAGCGCGCAAAAATGAATACAAGCGAAGCCAGTGGTTTGTCGCAAATGACCGGAGGACTCGCGCTTATTTAATAATGCCGTCAAGCTCGACCTGATGTATAAGTATATATAGCGTATTTTGTGTGCTATAACAGAATTCTCCGCGTTTGTGACTCGCTAATCCGATTTTAGTGGCTTGTTACAGTCTCTTCTCTATAATGTTTGACATAAAGGCTTCGAGCAAGAAGTTTCGTTATGTATAGACATTGATCTGACATTATTTACTGTTTTTCATCGGTTTTTGAAACTTGGAGACTAGCCGGTAAAATTTATCAGATATGAATCGAGAGGATTTCCTCCATCGGACAAAAAACTGACTGTTGCACCCGACGTTGCACCGTAAGATATGAGAATTTAGACATGAAGTTGGGAATGATACGTTGATATTCAATATAACTATGCTGGTATCCGTATTACCTTCAGGGTTTTTCAAGGACTTTAACCGCGCACAGAAGTAGCAGTCTGCATCATAACGCATTATACGTTGGGTCCGAAATAGGGGAGAATTGTTTCATCCTTAATTGCTACGAAAATGTTGAGATATTTTTGTGGTCGGTCCATTCGCATTTAGATGAAAGAGATTGGAGAGAATGAGCCAAGACTGACACCAGATGTAAATTAGAATAATCGAATTGTGAAGGTACTCCATCTCCTGGAATTTCATAGAATCAAAAACTGGGTGCAAGAGTTGTTTAGATTACGATTCATAGGTGCAGAATTTGGATTTCGCGGCTGCGTATCGAATGTAATCTTTGAAAAATTGCGAGGGAAAGTTAAAAGACTGTCCGAAGAAGATACTTTCACGAATAGTGTGTCAAATACATTTCTCGAGTTGTTGACACAGTCGCTGCAATGCCGAAAATCACAGTTACGTTTTTGTGTGCGACGGGTCCCTTTGGTGGGACCCATTCAATGGGATTTTGATCACCGCCGCACACAAAAGAGGTCGAGCGGGTCCCATCGGGGGGACCCGTCGCAGCGAATGTGTTAACTTATGACGACAATGATTGCCGTGGACTGACTCCATATAAGATCATGCAATAGATTCTACGTGAAATCTTAAATCACTTTCGTAATGTATTTCTCGATCCCATGAATAAAATGAGAAGACACGTATTTTTTTGCCCATTTGTATCGAAAATATCGAATTTTTCCGATCAAAGCCACACAGTGTCCTTTAAAAAAAAATTACCGCTTTCAATCAATTCTTTCGCGATAAGATTCTTTGAGGGTGATCAAACGGGCGATATTGTATGAAATTAATGAGAGATAACGACTCAATCCATCGAGACCAATAAGTGTAAAAATTGATACTGCTGAAAAACAGTCTGAAACAAAAATCTCAAAATGCTTACCTTTTCTTATCTCCTGAATTTTTTTCCGAGAATTTGGTGAAATATAAGGAGTAATAAAAGAATATACATGCGGTTTGTGCCTTTCGACTTACAAGTGCGTAAAATATTAGTTTCTGAATTTTTCTTCAAACTCCCAGGTTTTGAAGATCTTGTACGTTGCTCAAGTATGTAACACGGCCGAAAGAGCCTCCAACTTTGGAAAAAGTCTAATTACAAGTAATATATGCAGATTCTGTACTCATCCCATGCCTTAGTTCATATAATGCCTTCCCCATGAGAAGTGGGCTTGAAAGGGCCCTTTCAAGCCCACGGGCCCTTTCAAAAACCGGTTTTTCTCGAAAGCTGTCACTCAATTTATCCTTTGAAGTAAACATGGAAGGATCCGATTATTGTAATTAGGTCCGATGAAGTAGACAATCAAGAAATAATCGGAATAATCTTGGAATGCCTACATTTTCCACTGGGTGTAATACGTGGTGCACGGTCAACGATGAAGATGGTAAGTATACTTCCTCCCGCCAAACTATCATTCTTAAAATGTGACCTCCTTCCATGTATGTTGGGCAGCCCCGGCTATCTTCAATAGATTCGAATTACCTTGATTCCCAGGGGCCGTATTTTAAATTTGATAGTAAAATTTGGCGGCATGGGTGGCGCTCGCCGTCAACGTGTGAAAATTTTGCCGCTGTATGATGCAATTTACCGTCGCGGTTTGCCGTGTCTGCGTTGCCGGTGGCATTGGCCTTAAAAAATATGTTTTGCGTTTCGCAGATTAGGCTGCAATTCCACGCAAGCGATTTTCTGCCGCGGCAAGCGATCTTCACCATTGGTGTGAGAGAGAAAATTATATCCGCCGTTTTCTCTCACACCATTGGCGAAGATCGCTTGCCGTGGCAAAAAATCACTAGCATGAAAATGCAGCCTATTCTGCAAAACGCAGAACGCATTTTTCTACGGCAAACGCCAAGCCACTGGCATTACTGGCAACGAAAATACGGCAAACCGCAGCGTACAGCGGCAAATTTTAGCGACAAGCGCCACCTCTGACGGCGAATTCAACGGTAAAACTTTCCGGTATTATCGATCGTCAAATTTGAAATTTTGATCCAGTTTGGCTTTCCAGGCATAAGAGTTCTGGATACCATTGACTGGAGAAGCATCATTCCACTGCCTCAGTTTTTTTTTGATCGAATTTGGTTCCACTCAGACATTCCAATTTCTTAAGCATGAGATGAATACGGAATCTACACATATTTTTTGCAGTTATATGTATTTTACTTTCCGAAGTTGTGAGCACTTTTGACCGTGTTACCCACCTGAGTGACGTAGAAATTGTTCGAAACCTGGAGTTTGAAAAAAATTCAGAGAATAATTGTTTACGCCCTTAAAGTAAAAACCTGGAAACCGGATATATTTTTTTTGTTTCTTGTATTTTAACGAATTCCCGAGAAGAAAAAAAACCCGAAGGAAGGAAGATATTGTGGATTTTGAGATTTTTATATCTGTTCTCGATGGACTGAGTCACTATCTCTGATTTTTCTCATGCAAACAAATTTCAGTTTATAGTTGCCCGTCCCTAATTCGAAAGAAAATCCAAGTCATATAATGGAGAAGCGAGTTTCGAGTTGACGAGAACATTCTCGTGGCTTATGATACCTTTACTCGTATCTTATACCTAAGAGTCTCCCCATTATGAAACATACATTCTATCGATATGATGATAGATTTTGACGGTTGAATCGTCTACATCCTAGTCATAATATGAGGTTGACATTGAGAATTGATTTCACTAATCGTGGGAACATCGACCACGATCATTGGGAAACAATCTCATTTTTGTGTTTCTCTTTCTATACCAAAAGAGAGGGGCACTCAGGTTCAGTGTTGTCACTTCGTAGTCCATCGATGAATCAACAGTACTGTCTTTTTTCTCAAATATGCATGTTTGCTCTAGAATGTAATGCTAGACTCAGGCGATTGACTCTGATCCCGGCCTTGAGACATGAGTATGGAGTTTAGTAAGCAACCATGTTCTCCGTAATTACGAGAAATTCTAGTTTTTCCTAAATGGGTCGTGATTTTCGCTATGATGACAGAATTTGTTGCGTCGCATGTATATTTTTGAGGGTGAGAAATAATAAAAGCGACAACATTTCTTTTACTCTTAGTAAGTGCATCGACTTTCTCTAGATTTCTTGGAATGTCTTCGAGAAAGTTATTATATAGCACGCTGAAATTGAACGGACGATGCAATCAAATATTATGCATCTTTTACAGTCCCATATTATAACTCGCCTTTGAATGTGAATGACAAGTCATAATTCTTTCCGCGTCAGATATTTGTTATGTTATGAATAGTTTTCCTTTCTCTTTCATAACGGGCTCATCTCTTGATATTTTCTTTGATCTAAAAATATGACATTCTATTTTTCAAACCTAAAACAGATGGGCATATCCAATAATCTGTGCGGTGATTAACGCGTTCTCTGTGGAGGCTGAAATCGATGATCCTCGCCGAGGTTCGGCGGGACCGACCGGTTGGACCCGCATAATGTTATTGCACGTAAAGCCAAAATTCCTCAGCACTGGGAGAAGGACACGCGGGGCCCACCGCGCGGTATTATCGCATTCTGTCTCTTGAAGATAATAGTGATCATCTCATCCTTCTATGAAAAAATGTAGCTCTGTCCGACCAGCTCATTTCCTCTTCAAACATTACAGGCAACGAGCATCTTATACAACGAAAGAAAGAATTATTGATTTTCATTGGTTGGTAGTTGAAGAGAGGGGAGGTTATCGTAGTTTGAGTGACTAATAGATGAGCAACAAGAACACAAACTTGATAATTTTACTGTTGGTGATAAAAACGAGAAATCTTGATCTGGCTTTCATTCTACTTGACCATGCTGCTTACATCTATTCTGGGACTAAATTCAACACCTCATGTTAGCAGTATCATTCCCAATCAAATACTGCTTTCGAACGAGAATGGCTGTTATCTAAGGAATTATTTTTAATTCAGAAATGATGAGATATACGCAACACGCTTTGGCGCATTAAAGTCTCTCGCAAGTTGAGAAAGAAATAGTCCATTAAAAGCTTCTCCCCCTATTTTCATGTTATCATGCAGGAATGATACTTTGAGAATGAATACGTTTGTTATGTTGAACTGTGAGGAAATAAGTAGCTTGCATACAACCCTATTCATTTCTGCGTTTTGTCGAAAACTTAAAGTATTACTATCGTGAATCGATTGACCTGATGGATTTTAATGAGATCATACATAAAGTTAGCATTAGGCATACAGATCACTCAAATGAAATTTCAGAGGCCTGCGGGTTGCTATGTTAAACAACTCCTGAGCTCCCCAACCTGTATAGTTCTAACATGTGCTCTTACGGAAAAAGACATTTTTTCGATTTATTATGTTTGACCTGATGGATTTTGATAAGCTCCCATATTCTGATTGGTAATGACAAGAAATAGACTCAGGCGTTGTTTTACATAGCCTGGTTAGCTTGGGGCTCAGCTGCGAGCCAAGGTTCACCTAAATTCGTCGTGAAGTCACGAATATGTCAGCATTAAGACAAAAACGTCCACATTTGTTGTTTGTTCTTTCGGTTATACAAATCATAGGCCCCTGAAATTTTGAATAGAGCAGGATCAGACTAATACAAAGCCTGCGACGGAGATTGGGCTAATTTGGTGAAGGTTCGAATACCTCGAAAATTTTGAAAAATGAGGTTACGACAATACTACCTCAAAGTGATTTTGCCATCTTTCGTTATTGCGAAGGTAAGAAATCCCCTTGGAAACTGCGTTCAGTAAAACTGGTGCCAAATTTTTTTAGACCAATCTCAACGTACGTTCAGCGCATCTAATTCCTTGCTCCAAGACCTTTGAAATCCACTTTTCAGAGTTGCAAAATTCGGATTTAGAGCTGTTTCATATGCAAAACACGGAGATGATTTATAAAAGAAGGATGCCAACATCGGAGTGTACCCAACATGCCCCCTATACTTACCTCATAAGGGCGTGCAGTACGACTTTTTTACAACTCACCAGGAGAGTGTTCCAGATCCGGGTCGCATAGTGGCTGAAACTTCGGAAATAGTCTCTTTTCAGTGCCAAAACTCGATATCCAAATTTATAGACTCTGACGCTCAAGAGTTGAAGAGCTACATCCAAAAACATCAGCATTGCCCATATAGGCCCATGTTAAAATTATGCATATACCTGCAATGAAAGGTATCTCTGCAATGCTAATGTTTTTGGCTGCAGCTCATCAACGCTTGAGCGTCAGAGTCTATAAATAGGGATATCATGTTTTGGCACCAAAAAGAGACTATTTTTGAAGTTTTAGTCAAATCCGTGACCCGGAATAAAACACTCTCCTGGTCAGAACGTGTTCATCGCGTCAGAATAGGTCGGAAATAGTGTTTGAGACCGGCAAGTAGCAGCTACAGTAGGAGCTGCTCCAAATGTGCTCTATGATTCTATCACTCAAAAATGAGATGTTACTATATATAGAACAAAATGTCGATAAAACAGAACACTACGGACTTGTCTCAAGGCCTTTCATGACAATAATTCATAAGAAATTAGTTGAGGAGAGTATACCACTATCCACTTCAAGGAGCCTGTTCGATGTAATGTTGACGTATTTCGACAAATGGGTATAGAAATTACGTGCGCTCATACAGTGTAAGTATATACGTGTGCATCTCGAGGCGGCGAGTGTTTGAAATTCTCTCTCACAATTCGCAACGACTACCGCTTACGCCTAGAAATTCACCGCAACCCGATCAAGAGAACGTCTAATGGGAGTCTCGCAGAGTTGTCGAGACGTTGAAAAAACCCCGATCTAGTCGCAATTTTCACGTGTGTCACTCTCACGTATCCGACACGGTAGCATGATAGTACCGGGTTTGAGCCGGATTAGACACTACTACAGACTAGACATCATCCAATGTCAGTGGCCCCAAGAAGATCACGTTTACGTACACTTACATTGCGACTGACCCCGCCGTCGCCGTAGAGGGGCAACCGGCGACTACTAGATCGTGGAGAAAAGAGGGAGCGGTTATAAGGCGATTCCCGCCACTGACTATTCTCAGTTTGTTATGAATTTCGTGTGGTCGTTTGCTAGAATCAAAAGTTTCATCGAAACGTCGGTCTCGTCGTCAACGTCCGCAAGGACATAATCGTAAACGTCAGAATGAGGCAACGTCTACGATCAAGTGTAATTTGAAGATAGTTTCACATCTCATTCTTTTTTTGCTTCAAAAAGTGTTGTGATTTTGTGGAAGGTGAAGATGTACACGTTTCGATTGTTTTTGCAGCTTCCGTGCCTCTTGGCGATAATAGTTTTCAGTGGTACCTGTGAGAGCATATTTTTTGGCGGGTAAGTACTGCTGAATTATAATTTGGAAAATATTCAAAATTCAACTACCTTTTCTTCACACTCGGTATGGGTAACCTCTGGATTTGATTCTGAAAAAT
This sequence comes from Eretmocerus hayati, assembly GCA_029851415.1. Classification (NCBI taxonomy): domain Eukaryota; kingdom Metazoa; phylum Arthropoda; class Insecta; order Hymenoptera; family Aphelinidae; genus Eretmocerus; species Eretmocerus hayati. Next base: position 36,294,864 of record CM056743.1, read on the forward strand.
CAGGGTTGTGATTATTTAAAATTGAGTCGAAATTTCATTCACTATTGTTTTAAATGATGCATCGAATATAATTATTGGCTCATTGGATTTGATATGTTTGATTCTTCCTTAGATAGCTGAATTATTTTAGTTTCAATTATCGCGAATCATGGAACATAAATGAAAATTGAAGTGATTTCACGGGAATAAGCCGAATATTATAGGGTTAGAAGCTGAACTGCACGGAGTGCGCTGCGGTGAAACATTTACGTGTGATTAGAGGTCCAGTGTTTGTTAATCCTATACGTATTTTGGCGCTAATGGCACGGGCCTCGACTAATATATGTTTAATGCTTAGAATTGCATCCCTTACTTCCGATACGTAGATATTACATCCACTGATGCATTCAAACATATCATTGATTCAGTTACTCGAGCGAAACAATTCGTAACAGACAGTAGAATTTTAGTTTCGCAATACGCGTTTGATGTAGATTATAGTTGGCTTGGAGACTATCCTTTGATATAGGTTCGTTAATAATACAAACCAAAAAATTTTCTAGTTCGAATTTGATTTTGTTTTAATTCTTTTGGGAAGGTTTGATGTCAAATTAAAGCGACTATCAATCGGTAATTTGGTCTAGCTGTTTGTACTAGGGATTTCGCTGATTTAGTTTCGATTTGAATTCGAGAATGGAAACGTCCAAAATTGGTGCTTAATGAGCCGTGGTAAACCATTAGCATAGTGAATAAATATATGCGTTTGAAATTCGGTCTGTTGGACAACCAAGCTCCATAATTGACTGCAAATTATGTTACGAGGATTATGAATCATTTGCCGAACACCTGGATGGTGTGGCAGGTTTTGTTGTTGCTAATGGCAAACTAATTTTCGAACAGGATGCACGGATTTGCCGCGCCATTTGTCAGAGGATTAAATCACGTTCGCTTGCCGCCTTTTGATCAAGGATATAAACAGGTCAAATTAACTCTCACAACCATATGCCAAATATGCTTCTTAATCAATAAAGTGTATGAATTTAATCCATTTTGTCAGAAAGATATGACAAGACTCCATTTTCATTCGAGAGTTTTATCCTTGTGGATGAAGTTATCATTGGAAATCTGTTAATCTTTGGTGTTTTATTACCCCTTATCAGTCATCTTAATATATGTATCGTTTTGAAAATCTTGAAAAATTTAAATGAAGTAGTAAGGTTGGAACTTCAACTTTGATAATTTAGAGTCAAAATTCTGAAAAGTGGATTTATTGCTACTTTGACAACTGAGTGAGTAGATTTTGAGCGGGAACGAGATTCACATGTGCCAAAAATTTCACCAGAATAATGAAGGATTAAGGCGATGCGGTCACCGTGCACTGTGCACGCTGAAAGTTATTCGCACTTTTCTCTGACATTCTTGCGATTTGGACCAAACGATGAGAAGACGAGTGTTCATTATCATCTAACTTGAGTTCGTCTTCTCGTCATTTACCTCAAATCGCAAGAAAACTGGAGAAAAGTGCGAATAACTCGAGTGCGGACACTTTCTAACCTATAATATATAGGCACTTTGTAATTCCCACTTTTATCCGATTCTCTTGCGATTTAGGCGAAACGATGAGAAGACGAACTCGAGTTAGATGATAATAAATGCGGGTCTTCTCGTCATTTCGCCCAAATCGTAAGTGAATTCGATAAAAGTGCGAATAACTTTCAGCGTGCACGGTGACCGCATCGCCTTAAGTTAGAGAAAGAAGCTTAACTGTTGAGTATCAGACTTTTGAAAATCGTATCATGCACATTGATTCTCTGACAATTGAACAGTGATTTAGTCCATTTAGGACTCGATATTTAAACGTGAGCTTCGGATTTCTCTTCACCAAAATTTCCTCCTCAATGTATATCGATGGATCCAGAGGTCATCGGCGGATGACACAAAAATGAAAACCCTCGAATAATGCACGTTCTGGTAGAGATTGTGTAAGTAGTTACTTCCGGCTTTAGTCAGACACATCTGATGTTGAAATTTAAGATTTTTGTATACTTTTTGGTCTAACCATATTCCTTTGAGAACCCATTACCGGTGCATTCGAATCTATCTCATATGGCTTATAACTGATGATTATTGAATGAAGTTTTCGACTTTTTGTTCGATTTTTATAAATCGTCGGCTCTCAGGTGAGATCGAATCAAACTGTGTAGAAAGAGTTTCCTGTAAAATTACTTTTGACGTAGGAGGAGAAACTGAATGACATTTATGATCGCATGAGAGTCATTATTTTTCACCACAGACTGAGTGTACAAATATCTCCACGATAGAAAACAAAACCATCAACTTGATTGCAGTGAAATAACTGACAGGGTTCTTCCACCATGAAATCACTTCTGACGCAATGATATTTCATATTGTTTGCATGCGTTCCTTCACGCGAGAATGAGATTTTGCGAAGAATCAAACGATCCTATTGCGGTGTAAGTGACCATGTGAGTCAAGATTGAAAAATGATTTGAAATGATGAAACCAGAATCTTTTTCCGTACAATTTTGACAATCACGTTTTTATCTTTGAATAAATATTCAAATCTACGAGCATCCAGTAAAGAGTGGTCGATTTTTTATCAACTAGTTGTATAGAAAAATTTTTCAACGTTTTATTTTGACATTTGCATGTGCCGCATCTCGAAAAAAGCCCAAGAGCGATATGGAGTTTGATACAAACATTTAGCGCACACAAGTACCCGAAACCAGTGCACCACTACCACATGCACTACTATCCGGTTCCGGTGCCTCCACCCCCACCACCTCCTCCGCCGCCCAAGATCGAGATCGCGCTCTCTTCGTTGCACAAGTGAGTAATTTTAGTATGTGCCATTTCAAACCTTTTTCACCACCTATCTGTTAAAGCTAACTGAACTGATTTTCAATTTCTCTTTAACTGGGGCTCGAAATCCTGATATCAAATTATACTTTTGTCGCAGTCATCACGTTCCATCGTTTGGTTCGTGGTCACACGACAGTTTTTCTTCGCCCCACGTTGATCTGTCTCATTATGGATCGGCATATCCTGAAACGGGTTGGCCGTCTGAACATCAGGGCTGGCAGGATTCGGCTGGGCTGTACTCGGAACAGCATAGGTCTTGGGCATTACCCGAAAATAATGAAATAGGAGGTGAGTGCTTTGTTTTATTTTCATCAGGGTGTTTCCACAAATGATGCATATGCACACGTATGCAGTGCTCACGCATCAGATTGAAGCATGGATCCGACTGTTCGTGTGTCTGAGTAGGGATTAGACGGTTCGTGTGTTTCCCTCGTTACCAGCTGATCCAAAGTAAAACTTGACGAGTTCTGTACCAAATCTGATGCGTTACACATGTGCACGGGAGCAGTACATATGCGCATGTGCACTGCACATGCATCATCTGTGAACACACCTTTATAGAAATCATAATGTGTGCAGCTCGACGCAAATTTCGTATGATTTTCGGTTTCTTGGTTATTCAACAAGAGCGACAGCCACGGTATTCTGAGTTATTGTCAATGACAATGACACTGCGTGTGAGATTGAGGAAATAGTAGGGATCTAATCACAACGGCGTAATGATTTGAAATCGTGTGAAATTTATACCTATCTATTGATTAGATGGAGTACTTTCACTGTCGGTATGATGTTGGATTTGAGGATGTGTATTTAACTCCGCAGTGACGGAAGTTGACATACGGATAGACGGGAAAAATTCAACTGATTGCCCTCGCTCGTTTTGGCATCTGATTTGATGCTCTCTATTTTGTTACAATCAAATCCCACGAACCAGGAGTACAGGAAGCTAATGGTGAGAATTCTGTGAATTGGCTATCTGCGAGACAATAATTCAGTGTAGCTGCCAATTGGCAAAGTTTGGTATTCAATTACTCCGATGCAAACTAGTCACCTTCAAGGCAACTCGAATTTGATGTCAAAGCTGCAAAATTTTTGGTGGAATTGGAAGAAATGAAAGAGATACCGTAAACCGGTGTGACTATGGCCACCGGGGTGGCCGTGGCTACTTTTCCGGAGAAGGATTATTATAGTTGTAGCTTCGACGCTACACCACCTAAAGGGACGTTCAAAAGCTCATTTTAAAGCTTCGAATCTTTGCTTTTAGAATATGTCAGCCTATTTGTGGTAGAATGGGTTCCATTGACCCTTTTTTTCGTTGGAATGAAGTGAAAATTTTCAAATAAAATATTCATGCCGCAAAAATCCACCACAACAACCCACTAAATCGAGCTTCGTCTTCTTTCAATGATTTTTCTTGGTAGGTAATGACGTCCTTCACATTTTGCGTTAGTGTCGATTGAATTTGAGCGTGACAGATATTTAGAACAACCGTTTGAACGAAAATGTATAATTTCTTGGCTTCCTCGGGGCGACTGTGTTCACCCAGATGCCTCTTCTAATGATCATTTGAACGACAACTTGTCATTTTTTGGGCCATCCGGGTCAACTTTGGCTACTCCATTCGTCGTTTCTAAAAAAGTTGAACGTAAACTTGTCATTTCTCTTTTTCCTTGAATCTTCCGGTCGTCCGGAATGACTTTGGCCACTCCGAACTGGTCGGCTCAATTTCGTTGTTCAAACTAAGGTAGCAAGTCTCTAGTTCATTGGCATAATATTATAAGACTTCCATGTTGCGTCTCTGAACTTATTCGTAGTCAGAAAATTTGTTCCGAGAAGAGAATACCAGTATTGTATTGAAAAATACACAATGTCGTGGTGCTCGACGAAGGTAGCTACCGCCACCCCGTGTACCGGGTCTACGACAATCAGCAGATCTGATGATTACTATCCCCGTAGAAAGTCAGCTTAGAAAATTTACATTATTTGAAATTTCCGCGAGTGAACAAGGCCATGATCGTTCACATTAACCGAGCCCTAAATTCATTGACAGTATAAAAACCGATTTGTTCTTGGACTGAGTGATGTCAAGTTTGGGATGATTGGCTTTGACTTCGAGATTCTACAATTCACCACAAACATCGTGCAAACTTGAACACTGTTCACAACAAACGGAATGTCACAGCTATATCTCTGCGCAACAGTATTCATGAGTCGCGAATTCACTACCCAAAGTATAGTTGCTAAAGAGAGAATAATGTGCATAACGGAATACTCTTGTACTCCTAGTGTGTAACAAAAATTGTTCAGGGTCATAAATCAATGGATATGTCATAAGATGATTGATACGGTCTACATAAGTCCCTCTTGGTATTCTCGACGACGCGCAAGCATCTTTTTGCATTTATTACTATAAGCTCCAAGTGCGCACACACATTATGCAAATTTTCTTCTGCTAAATTTCTTGAACTTCGACTCTCGAGTTTCTCCGAACCAGATTTCATTAAAACTAGATTTCCATTTTCACCAAAAAATCAAAGCCAGTTCAGCGTGCATTGCACTTACTTGGATTTCAGCAAGCGTTATCTCTTAAGCACATAATTCGCGCGATTTGAATTGAATAGCTAATTTCCTTTCGCTAGAAATTCACCATCATGTGGTGTATTTCTAGCGAAAGAAGGTTTTCTTTTTTGCGTCGCTCTTATTCACAACCAGACCTTGCATTCGAGATTTGCTGAGCGGTTTGCACTCTCTATGCATGAAATATTTTATATTATATACATGCTTGAAAAGAGAGAGAATTGAAACAGTGTCCTCACGTGTCCCGTTATTTGCCTCAGATAAGGATCCCGCATATAAAGAAGCTAAATCGTCGGGAATTTTACTTCAGGTTCCCTTAAAGCAACAAATCGTCTTATACCAGCCACCAGCCAAAGATACCAAGCCAAGCTTGCTCACGCTTTTCATTAAAAAGCTGAGAAGACTCAACGACGCCTTGCTGCATCCTGAAGTCGAAGAAACCACCGAAAAACACGATGATAAACCTCATGTTACCAATTCCTTAACCTATGCGTAAAGAGATTAGTGTACCTAATATGGTTCCATTGATTGGATGATTGCCTCCTATTTTAGGATGAAAAACTTGAGAATCATCTGAATAACTGAAAAATTTCCATGGTCATTACACCGCAATCTAACTGGAATGAAATAATTCGAACCTCTGATTCAAGTGCCCTCGTAAAAATTTTGTAAGAGTAACACGATAGTGACCATGAAGTGGCCAAATTCCACCCAGTTGGTTAAAAATTGGCCATTGTATCACCAGTATTGTGTTTTTCGGAACAAATTTTTCCTAGGAGCATGGTGGTAATTCACTTCAATGTAAAAAATGAATTTCCTCCAGGAATATTTCACCCATTTTTCACTCGAATGATTCGACTTCGACAAGAGAAATGAAATGTTCTTCTCGGGATAGTAATTCATTTGAATAGTGGAATTAGATTGTGCCCTAGCTAAAATTATATTTCATATGTATGACTCAAAAATTGACAAAATAGCCCGCGGAACTTGCAATTTTCAAACCTATTGTATAGACCCACGGAGGCAAATTTTTTAAGGAGGAAACGGGGTGAATTAGGTACAGTAACCTCGCACTGACTGATCCTGGCTTTCACCAACTTTACAACATTGTTTATTCTCATCAATTATGTGATGACGAACGTTATATTACCAACTCTCGCCCATTGACCACAATAACGATGTCGCGACGGGCTCAAATCAAACAAGCTCATAATGCTCATTGACGCGCACGACATTCAAATCGAATTTCTTTGAATCATCAAGACAACAGAGCAAAGCTTAAAACACCTATACTTTCACGCAGAGTTCAACATTAGCATAATTGGGGCCGTGCAGTATGCGATGTTTGAGAAAGAAAAAAAAATCGCACACGCGAGAATGAGATTAGCATATCATCCTCTGAAAGCGACATATAAATGTGCCAACACCGGACAGCTGTAGGTATTCATTTTTGCATGCATACAGTTTGACCGATCGCAATTCGCTCATAAGTAGAATTGGAGATACTTTACGTGAGAGCCATGAGATTTCTATGCCAAGCTCAGAATAGTAGTAAAACCGACCTCGAAAGTGGCCAAGACTTACTATACTACCTACTGCTTTCACCATCACGTCCGTGTCGTCGTCGTCATCATCTCGTCTCGCTTTTGGTCGCCTTATTACGCTCATATGATGCATCGTTACATGTTGGAAATGCTCAGAGTATATAGAGGATCGTTGACCGATTCAAAATCGATTCGAGATCGGGGCGTTGCCGATATTATATGATGAATGAATATAACGTTTGAGAGATTGGGATAATATGACTGATGATGGAGGTTGTCTCTCACAAATGTCAAAGTCAAACTTGACTTCATGTATCGATTTTTTTTTTTAACAAGAGAAATTTTTGAGATGTTTTGATAGTGTTTCTTTTTGTACGTTTTGGTTTTTCAATGCAGTTGAAAATTGATGCTTCGTCACTGAGAGAAACTCGAACGGCTATTTGTGACACATGAAATATGATGATTATTCTATTTGAGATTCTTGTATGTACCGATTATAAGTTAGAATATTGTCATTATATATGTATACAATGTAAGATAATCCATAAGGGGCGTTTCACTCATGATTATTAGTTATTCGATGTATGTAACGTCAAACAATGAGTTCTAATGCCATATTTGAAATTTCCTGTGTGTGTGTGTGTGTGTGTGTGTGTGTGTGTGTGTGTGTGTGTGTGCGCGCGCGTGGGTTTGTGTTTTGAGTGATGTGAGCGTTGACAGGTGTAGAAAGTTTTAGATCATGAGTTTTTTGTATGCACAATTGTCTAGCCGCAGAAATTGTTTCTGATTGTTACGGAGAGCTATTTTCGAAACGGAATGGGTGGGGAGAGAAAGGAAGAAAAGAAAGAGGATGGATGTGATATGGGATGTAGGTATGAGACACAAATTTGTTGCGCGCTTTGGTTTTATTTAAAGGGCCTATTACATTTTTATGGAGCTCATGACATATTGTCATCTATCCACGATACGGCCTCATGGCACAAATGTGTGTGTGTAAAAAAATATGATTGCCGTGAGGTGTGCACTCATGCATGTATAGCGATCGCCCGGAACACCTTTATAAAACACGCGCGGTAATGTCCTTCCTGTATGATTTCTTCTCTTGCGGTGGAAGTTTCCGTTGGAAAATCCTGTGTCTATTTATTCTTTTTGATCCTCGCAAGGATTCTGGAATGTATTTAGAAAGTCGTGGTTTGAATATAAGCGTGTGTGTATATCTGATATTCGTAGTCTTGAATGATGACGATTTACGAACGACAACCGATTACAGTTTGTATGCTTATATATGAGTGCGTCAGAAGCGCACTTCTACCAATTACATGGCGACGAAAATTGAAAACTTTATTGTAGCATTAAGATCACTTTATCCTCGGTTTTTTTATTTACATTCTTAGAAGAGAAATCGTTATTCATCCGCAATTGACGTGTTTCACCTGTTCCTATAAAATCGCTTGCAGATTACATTTCACAAAGTGTAAGTGAGAGTTTATGAGTAATTTTCCAAGCGATTATATATTTTGTGCGAGTGTTCGCGATTTAGTGCTCATAAACTGTAGCCGAATTTTTTTTGACTTTCATGTAGCTTTCGAGGAATCTTGAATAAGATCGAATCGGATATTTTATAGTTTGATATGAATCTATGCCAATGATTTAAATATTCGACTTGCGTTGTTGTTTATGTGAATGAATTACACTATCATAATGGTTATTGTATTTTCTTATCTTTTGAGATGATTTTGTAGATATCAATTCAAAGAATAAACTTGATACAAAAAATGAGGCAAATTTTTTATGAAATTGAACCGGTTGGACGACATGTTGATGATGATGCAATCTTCTCTGAACGCTCCATAAGCAAGGAAGGTAAGACAATACTAAGGTCAGTGTACCCAACTTGCCCCCATTAAGCCATTTTCTTAATAACTTTGGCCCATCTCCATATTTTCCAACGTACTTTAGCTCATTTTGAAGCTTGTCTCAAGACTTTTAAAATGAGCTAAGATGCGTCCAATTTGGATGAAGAGGAGCCGAACTGTTTGAATTCTCCCAAAAGGTGATTTTTGAGAGTTTACAAAAGTGTGTACCCAACTTGCCCCCATCATTTAAAACAATGTAAATCGGCGATGAAGTGAATAAAATCGCTTTGATCCGTTTTGATCACCGTGCAGCGACATTTGTAGCTTTGAGCTGACCCAAGACATCGTTTCCGACCTACTTTGACGTGATAAACACGTTCTGAGTGGTAAAAAAGTCATACTGCACGCCTTTCCGAGATAACCATATGGGGGCATGTTGGGTACACTCCGATGTCGGCCTTCTTGATTCTCAAACCATCTTCGTGTTTTGTACATAAAATCGCTCCAAATCAGAGTTCTGCAACCCTGAAGAGCGGATTTTGAAGGTATTGAGACAAGGAATCGAATGCGCTAAGGTACGTCAAGATTGGTCGAATAAAAATAAATTGGCACCGGTTTTAGTGAACGTGATTTCCTCGGTGATTTCTTAGCCGTGCAAACACGAAAAATGGAAAACTCACTTTATATTTTCTGGAGACCGCAGAAATGATCCGGGGTCGTTGAAAACTACGTATTTTTTCATATTTTAACATAACAAACGTAAAAAAAAATTGCGGGAAGGTCAACGAGCGCCCATTCCTGAGATCGGCATATGGGGGCAAGTTGGGTACAGAGGCAAGTTGGGTACACTTACCTTATATAATTATGAGGTCAAGGACAAAATACAGCTTGGACCATCGATTTGATGAGAAACGTTACTGTCAAATTTTCGTAGCAGGTTGAAAGTCATTGGAAAATGACTCACATGGGTGAATGTTTGTACTCTTTCTTTTTTATTCACGAGCTATTCCAAGAGTTTCCATTCAAAAGCAAAACCGTAAAGTCAACTGAATGACCGTACAATCGATTAAAAAATTAACAAGTCAGTTTATGGAACGTCATTATTTCTTCGAAGAACAAGGGTGAATAGGAGAGAGTCGGGTACAGTGGGCACCGTAATATCATGAGGCTCTCAGTGATTCGATTCAACTGTTTTGTCTTGGTAAATGCTCGAGAATTGGCATGATCAAGAGATATGCATACAAATTTACAAATACCAATTGTATTGCCGGCTTACACAAAGCCATAGTGTTGCCAACTTTCGCATTGGCTGTCAAATGTGGGCACCTCTTGATGAACATCAGCTGCAAAAACTTGAAGCCGAGCATCATAGGATGTTAAAATTTTTATCGTGGGAAATGGGTAGGCCCATACACTACTCCAATGATTATTCGCCTGTTTGCAGAATTTTGGTTTGCTCCCCATAAAATCTTGTCTACGCTACCATGACTACGTCCTTGCATACAAAATTGTTCACAACTCTTGGGATAATTTAAAAACACATTTGAATTTTGATGACAGGTCTTTCAACTACCCCTTGCGTAATGTCCGACCACTTGTTGAAATTATCTCTAAATAGAATCGTCACTTTAATTCATGCAATATTACTCTCTCCGCCGGAATCAGTGAGAATCGCACTGAACTCGCCAGTGTCTCTTGACCTCACTGAACTACTCAGTGATGAATTGATCGTCTACCCAACAAGTCTAGAGCATACTATTATTCGGAAATTTGTATTGAACACGATCCTGGATAGCAACAAATGATGCTGACCTTCATCAACTCCATGAAATCAATATAATTTTCAATATAATCAAACTGTGCTCCCACGCACACTGATCGTTCAGTGCATATGCACTGGTTATTCAGCATATATCGCTCCCAAACTCGATTGCTGATCGTCAGTGCATATACACTGATCATGTCAGTATGACAACGGCACGTAACCTCGTTGTCGCCTGACGACTTTCAGCATCTTTCACAGCTGTTTTGTGAGTCGAACAACTTGTGTGCTGAAACAACTTTTATTTATGTTTGGCTGAACGCTTGATGGTGTTAGAACTCAGTCCATATAGTCTAAATGTGCCCTGTGGGGAAAGCAACGGTAGGTTACTGTTAGTAGACGATAATACAGACGGGTCTTACAACTGTAAGGCAGCTGTAAGTTGCTGTAAACTACAGTCAGGTATCTAACCTATATTGAGTAGATTATGCAGGAGGGCATCTGCAGTGGTGTCCGGTGAGCGTCTTTTTGGCGACTATAGCTGGCTATAGCTGTGTCTGTGACAGGCTTTCTAGCGAATGTGACTTGAATAAACAAGGATGAGCCAGAGCTTTGTTTTTTCAAAAAATCAAGATTTTTACAGTATTATGAGTAGTACTCAAAGTGATTGGGTGCAGTGGTGGTGACTGTAGCCAGGAGTTCCTTTCCAGCTCTACTAGGAAGATTGATCTTGAGGTTAATGAAAGAATAAAAATGGAGAGAAAAAGTGAAGTATGTGGTGTTGACCCAAAAAAAAAAAAAAAATTACAGAGATATGAAGACGTCCCAGAAAGTAGTCACTCTCATAGCAGCACAGAAGAGTATAATGACAGGCTTAGCAGTGTGACAATAAGAAGGAAGAGGAAAAGAGAACCAGTTGATCACCAAACACCTAAAAAAAAGAACCGAGACCAGTCAAGACCATCAATAACTTTTGATACGAGCGATAGTTCCGAAAATGCTCGCGCGACCGGTGCTGATGTTTATTCCTCCTCGTTTGTGAAAAAACATGACGAAACTTGTTTTCCTGACTCAAAAGTATCACCCGGAAACCACCATCGATCAATATCGTGGGCGGCCCATTCATCCTCAATTTGTTGCGGGAAAAAAGTCAACCTGTGGTTGCCGATTTGGTGGGAAGTCAACCAATTCGTTACAGTGCATGGTAAGCTGTGATCACCGAAAGGCATTATCTTCACATGGTGCTCCACCACTCACATAAATTTGAGAAAGATCGGTCGAAAGGCTGAGGAGAAACCACGGACGAAAAAAGGAGTTGCACAGACACACATACACACAGACACGGACAACGACAGAGAAAGTTAAATTCGTGTAGGGCCAGGGCCTTATTCTAATACATTTTTCCCGCGACGGGGTGGGAGAAAACCCAGCACTTCCAATTTCCGCCTAGTTTACATTTAGTATAAACAAACTAGTTTGTAGCATTCATTGCCATGAAAATATCATCAGGATATACTTAATGGCGTATTCTTCCGAACCCTCAAACATTGTTCAACACTACACAATCCTAAAATTGGGCCAAAAGGCATCTCGACAAGAAATTGGATCACTTTTTGATCACAATCAAAGTGACAGGTTAGTAGCGGAAATGTTGTGGTCTAAAAATGATTCAATTTCATGTTAAGATGACTTTTCGGCCGATCTTAAAATTGTATGGTGCTAAAAAATGTTTGAGGGTTCGGAAGGACACGCCATTAAATATATCCTGATGCTATTTTCATGGCAATGAATGCTACAAACTAGTTTGTTTGCCAAATGTAAACTATAGGCAGAAATTGGGAGTGCTGGGTTTTCTCCCACCTCGTCGCGGGAAAAATGTATTAGAATAAGGCCCCAGTGATAAGCCTGGAGGGAAAACCGCGACTTACAATAAGAAGATTTCGGCGGGAGGAACAAAATGGTCAAAGCTGATTGAGAATGAATGGAGATTTTTAGAATGAACGAATGATCTGAGTGGTGAAGTTAGTTGGAAATCTGTTGTCATGGAATAAATTCTATGAATTTTCGTCCGCGGTATCTCCTCAGCCTTTCGACCGATCTTTCTCAAATTCATGTGAGTGGTAGAGCACCATATAAAGATGTGAAGAAAGGATTTATATCGCAATCTATCAAACAGTTCTCGATTAATGAGTGTCGGAAAATAAAAATGTTGAAATTTTCAAGAAATTATTAGGAATTTTCAGAATTTATGTCTAGAAAAACTTTATAAGGGAAGTTGAGGTGACCTAATGAAATGTTCATCTGGCCATCCTTGATCGATTGGTTGATACGGAATCACGTTAAACGATATGGGAAAAGAGCTGTACATGATTTTTTTCATTGATGAAAGATTCATGATTTAATTGGTAGAGATAGATATGAATGAAAATTAGACATTAACCAATTGACGGAAAATGTTGAAAAAATGGTTGTTTAGGTGACGCAAAATTTGATGTGTTGATTTGGGGAAAGATATTGAATATAAAATAATCGATTTTTGGAAAATGTTGACATTTTTATTTTCGAAGAGTCATTTGTCGAGAATTGTACAATAGATTGAGCTATGAATCCTTTCAGCACATCTTTGCATGGCGTTCTACCACCCACATGAGTTTGAGAATAAAATGTGGGTTGGAGAGCACCATGCACAGATGTGCTGAAAGGATCCATAGCTCAATCGATTGTACAGTTCTCGATAAATGACTCTTCAAAAATAAAAATGTCAAAATTTTCCAAAAATCGATCATTTTATATTCAAATATCTTTTCTCAAAATCAACACATCGAATTTTGCGTCACCTAAACAACTCTTTTTTAAACATTTGCCATCAATTGGTTAATGTGTAATTTTCATTCATATCTATCTCTACCAATTGAATCATGAATCTTTTATCTATGAAAAAAAATCATGTACAGCTCTTTTCCCATACAGTTTAACGTAATTCCGTATCAACCAATTGATCAAGGATGGCCAGATGACCATCTCATAAGGGCACCTCAACTTCCCGTATAAAGTTTTTCTGGACATAAATTCTAAAAATTCCTAATAATATCTTGAAAATTTCAACATTTTTATTTTCCGACACTCATTTATCGAGAACTATCCAATAGATTAAGCTATGAATCCTTCCAGCACATCTTTACAGGGTGCTCTACCACCCACATAAATTTGAGAAGGATCGGTCGAAGGGCTGAGGAGGAACCGTGGACGAAAAATCATAGAATCTATCTCATGACAACAGATTTCCCACAAACTTTACCATTCAGATCATTTGCTTATTCTAAAAATCACCATTCATTCTCAATCACCTTTCACCATTTTGTTTCTCTTGCCGTAAACTTCCTATTGTAAGTCACGGATTTTTCTCCAGGGTCATCCCTGGTCCTCTACCAATTTAACTATGATCTCCGTCGATGTGCATGTCCGTCAGTATCTGTTATTACACTTGTTTTTTTCGTCGACGTTTTCTCCTCAGCGTTTTGACCGATCTTTCTCAAAGGACCCCGCCATAAATGATAGAATTTTGGCTTTCAGCGAATTTGACCGAATCGGCAATCAATCGATAGAGCTCGACGTGCTGAGCAAAAGTCTCCATAGCCGCTAAACCCGAAAAATTCTCGTTTTCGAGTGATTTGGTTGCAAAGTCGCAGATTTTACCGAGCCAAAATAGGGTTATGGCATCAATCGAACAATAACATACGTTCGAATTCGTTCGGCTCGCTTGGTATTTGCCAGCTAAATACCTCTGACAAAGCAAGAATCTTTGCATTACACGCGATTTGATAATCCTCTCAAAAGAATCTTTCACTGCCGCCATTCTCGCGGGATATTTTCAAAGTCCGCATAATCGAAACGCTTCGAAAGAATTTGATATTTCAAACGGTCTGCGGGACATAGTATATTATCAAGGCAAATGCGGATGACGAGTTTCGTCATCAACGAGATACATACAATATTTAGAGCTCACACCTCACGCAAGGGTGCGTTGAGAAGAGCGTTTTCCCACTGGACGATTGAAAAATACGTCTAAGCTCTCAGTACAACTTTGAAACAAAATCATTGAATCTTTTTTTCCGAACTATTTATCGTTTGAAGGTAACGAGATTTTCACCTTTCTAGTGTGCGGGGGCGGGGGGGGGGGGAGGGGGGGCCTACAGACATTTGAAAATATCTTATGGGATTTCAGGGAGATATTCGTTTGGAATTTTGGGTAGTGATTGAATTCCGGGTCGTATCGCACTCGGCTCGAACATACGAAAATCGAATCAGGCCCAACTTTATATCGGTAAAGGTTGCGAAGATCGTTTTAATTTTTTTCCGGGATCGCAGATTGAGACTTGTACGGTTATTTGAGTAGACGCCTATTGATTTTCGAAAATATATTCGTTTCTGCGAGATGATATCAGAAATGAGAAGTCAATCAAGTACTCTGTTGAAATCATGTGAAGCATCGAATTCTTTTGTCTCAAAATAGGTGCGATCTGACAGAAAATGTAATCGTCGTTTGATAACCAAGAGATATTGCATTCTGATTTTCGATAGATATATTCTCGAATGTACACTACTGGTCAAGAGTGTAAATACACCGCTGATGATTTCTACAGTTAGACATTTTATGCGGACTTTGAAAATATCCCGCGAGAATGGCGTCAGTGAAAGATTCTTTTGAGAGGATTATCAAATCGCGTGTGATGCAAAGATTCTTGCTTCATCAGAGGTATTTAGCTGGCAAATACCAAGCGAGCCGAACGAATTCGAACGTATGTTATTGTTCGATTGATGCCATAACCCTATTTTGGCTCGGTAAAATCTGCGACTTTGCAACCAAATCACTCGAAAACGAGAATTTTTCGGGTTTAGCGGCTATGGAGACTTTTGCTCAGCACGTCGAGCTCTATCGATTGATTGCCGATTCGGTCAAATTCGCTGAAAGCCAAAATCCTATCATTTATGGCGGGGTCCTTTATGTGAGTGGTAGAGCACCATGCAAAGATGTGCTGAAATGATCCATAGCTCAATCTATTGTACTGTTCTCGACAAATGACTCATCGAAAATAAAAATGTCAAAATTTTCCAAAAATCGATTATTTTATATTCAATATCTTTCCCCAAATCAACACATCAAATTTTGCGTCACCTAAACAACCATTTTTCAAAATTTCCTGTCAATTGGTTAATGTGTAATTTTCATCCATATCTATCTCTACCAATTGAATATCATGAATCTTTTATCAATGAAAAAAAATCATGTACAGCTCTTTTCCCATATCGTTTAACGTAATTCCGTATCAACCAATAGATCAAGGATGGCCAGATGAACAGTTCATTAGGTCACCTCAACTTCCCTTATGAAGTTTTTCTACAAATAAATTCTGAAAATTCCTAATCATATCTTGAAAATTTCAACATTTTTATTTTTCGAAAATCATTAATCGAGAACTGTTTAATAAATTGAGCTATGAATCCTTCCAGCACATCTTTACAGGGTGCTCTACCACTCACATAAATTTGAGAAGGATCGGTCGAAGGGCTGAGGAGAAACCGTGGACGAAAAATCATAGAATTTATCCCATGACAACAGATTTCCCACAAACTTTACCATTCAGATCATTCGTTTATTCTAAAAATCACCATTCATTCTCAATCAACTTTCACCATTTTATTCCTCTCGCCGACATCTTCCTATTGTAAGTCATGGTTTTTCTTCCAGGGTCATCCCTGGTCCTCTACCAATTCAACTATTATCTCTGTTGATGTGCATGTCCGTTAGTATCTGTTATTACACTTGTTTTTTTCTTCGACGTTTTCTCCTCAGCCTCTCGATCGATCTTCCTCAAATTCATGTGGGTGGTAGAGCACCATGCAAAGATGTGCTGAAAGAATTCATAGCTCAATCTATTGAACAGTTCTCGATAAATGACTCTTCGAAAATAAAAATGTCAAAATTTTCCAAAAATCGATTATTCTATATTCAAATATCTTTTCTCAAAATCAACACATCAAATTTTGCTCCACCTTAACAACCATCTTTCTTCATCTTCCGTCAATTGGTTAATGTGTAATTTCCATTCATATCTATCTCCACCAATTGAATCATGAATCTTCTATCAATGGAAAAACGATCGGTGAATTTGATGAGTAATTTCAAAATTATAGTCTATTGGTCCACATTGGTAAGCACATTTCTACGTGAGAAAGCATTCCGCTAATATCATTTAGGACCGTATTTCATCGAGGTAAGGTGTCCGAAGAGTAAATTCACGTTACCTTTGGCCCTACAGTCTAAAGTAGATTCCGAACCACCAAAACCACGGTGAAAGTCCTTGAAGAACATTTCAGTGGTTCTATTATATTAATTGACTAAACTCATATTCTATTGAAATAAACGATTGCTCCATGTTTAATCCGATGACCAACACAGAATATTTCAATCGTATGGACTTATTGAGGGAGAAGAGTTGAAGATTACAATTTAAAGAGATCACAAGTATTTATTCTATCGAGTGAAAGAAGTCATTATAGCTGCCTTGAAACAGCTTCGAATCAACAATTGGAGCACTCCGATTCTACATAATTAAGACAGAGATCATTTTGCCAGTCAACGCAGAAACTTCAAGAGAAAATACAGCAGTGCATAAAGATACATTCCAGTGTGTGAGGATATACTTCACGCACTGTTGGTGACTTTACGCACAGGTCTCTACGCATTCCGTGCGCAAATAGTATATTAAGCAACAAGGGCGCCAACAGATATTTGCGGGGACGAGTGCGCAAATGTCGGCGCCCGAGTTGCTTACGATATTTTTTGTTATTTCTGTGAACAAAAATGTAACCCGCCTCCTAAAACACATCAAAAAATTAGGGGATGCTGTGAGAATTGGGCGTCGTCTCGAGAGTTGACGGGCTTTGTTCCTTTTTCGCATTGGCGTGTACGAACTTTCCGAGTCCTTTTTCCTTCTCAAACAAATTATGAACCATTTTCATTTGAACTACTTGGGATCCATGACGACTTTCTGAAAAATTTTGACAGTAGCGAGGAGTGACCGAAGCATCACCTACAACGAATGATCAATGCATCTCAAGCATCCAGAAGAACATGGCATGACGGGGTCACAGGAGGGCGGAGCCCCCCGACTGAAAAAAATTCTGAGAAATGTATCAGAAAAAACTCTATCGCCCATATAGTATGTTACCACGTTGCTCAAAACTGTCGCTGGTGCTCGAAAGATCGAAGTTAGATATTCTTCACAATTATGTATGATGATGATATATAGATAGATGATGGTATAGAGTGATCAGAAAACAACTCAAGTCCAGTGCGCGAACGTAATTTGCACAGTGCGCAAATGCCTCATTTGCACACTGTTCTTCGTTTACGCAGTGCGCAAACGAGTATTTGCGCACTGATGCCTCATTTGCGCACTGCGTGAAAAAATATTTGCACACAGTTGTGTCGGAATAATGTGCAAATTCGCTATTTGCACACGCACACTTGCGTCTAAATGGCCATTTTTGCGCACAGAATAACAAAAAATTTCTTTACGCACGGAAAAATGTTCCTTACACACTAACTTCACGCACATGATTATCTAACTATACTTTTCAATAAACTGTGAGTAAAAGTCGACAAACTGTGCGCAAAGTGCACTTTTACGCACAGTGTATCGAAAAATTGTTTTTTCGTCGTCGCTTATGGTCCCACAGAAAGCACAGGAAAAATATTCCAAATACATGAATCGTCAGATTTTTTTCTGATCTTCAATTTGCTTTGTCCGAATTCCTTCTACGACAAAGTGGGCCAGAGTCATCGCTAATTTACTGAGGCTATCCATGGTCCATTCATTTTGGCGGGTACTGTAGGTACGTATATTTCAATGGTCCAATTAGGTTTACCTGATTTTGACCCCAGCTTCGCCGATCCGTGACATTCTCATGATTCACGGACGAAAAGTTTGTGTGGCAAGTCTGATGTTTGTCACACGCAACCGTGGATGCGTTCGTGAGGAGACTTCTCGGGAGACTTTATCTGTCACACGCATGCGTTTGTGTCGAGACTTCGTTTGTTAGCGGAAGCGAGAACCGAAAAGATAACAAGAATCACTGATGAAATGGAAGTGCCCACAGCACTACACACAATCGCAATACATAATCACAATGGCGAAACAATAATCTTGACATAATGAACACGAGTTTGTTATGTAATGATTAGAAGATGAATGATTACGCGTGCGAAGTTGGCACCCGCTCTCAAACACTCCAAATGTAATGATTGGGAAGCCTATTTCTATCAAAAGTTCAAATTTTGAAAACTATTACAAATTTTCACAGATAACATTTGAGAAAGTACATATTTTTCGGACACCCTGGTTCTGGCATGTGCACATTAAATCAGGCTGTACAAGTTTCTCTACCTAGCTCCACATGTCGCGATGAATGAAGAAATCCCATAAATACTTACGTAAGGTGGCTTGTTGACCCCCTACCCCGGCGTAAGGATTTGTAAGGAAATTAAAGACTTTCCTCTCACTGGTAAAACCCTTACGTAATTCATGAACGTCTCCGTCAAACTAATAGATAACGATACGATAAAATGTTATAATTCCTACTTAGCCAGGAATTTTGATGATTTTACAATCAGTCACCGATAGTTTCCGGAAATTCTAGAATTGCACGTAGCCAAAAACCCCCTGAGCAAAGAAGAGCATATATTGAATTGGAGTGACCATACATTTGAATAAGAGCGCAATTGTCAGGGATGCAAAGACGAGTTGCGGAATATCAATTCGCTACCACGTAATCCCAAAAATCGCGACGTCGTCAGCGCAGGGTGCTTGTTAAAATCGAAGGATACATTGACAGTGATTGCACGGATGAGGAGTTGGACAAGAAGAAGAAGCACCCCTACCCCGCCCACGGGTTCCGTAATTGACAAGGTTCTGGTATGATCTCGCATCGAGTGGCAGTTGCCACGTGCTTTTCGTATTTTCCTCACGACACGAATTCGTATCTTTCTCACACTCGCGCTCACGTACTTATGCGTTTTTATCAAACATCGCCCAGGGGCTCCGTAAGCTTGTGCTCAACAACCCGTCGAAATTTGAGAATCGTGCAAGTAGCGCAATAAAATTTTGCTCAGTAGGTGAATGCGTGCGCCTATTACGTTTTATTAGAAAAGGTGATATCAACGAGAACATGTTATGAGCTGAGCTGCCTAAATATTCAAAAATATCATTAGGAAAGTCACGAGTGTCATAGATACGGGATAAAAAAAAACGCAACAAATGCTAAAATTTGTAAATTAGATTCTCGGAAATTTAGCCTCCACGTTCTTGAAATAAAATGACACTGATAGGCTGTAGTGAATAGAACTGAATCCTCCTGAATGTGAGTTGGGGGAACCTAATTTTTACTCATGGGCGAGAATTGATATCTTTTGTAGATATAATGATCGTTTGTGTTTAACGTATTGGACTAGTTTTTCCTTCAGGGGACGTCGGAGCCCTGTCAATATTGTACAGTTACCCACATGATCGAGTTTTCGTATTTCTCGATGAATTTTTGAGATATCAAAAATCTAACAAGTAACGCCGATTCTATGAGCCATACAGAATCGGCGTTACTTAGTAGAATCCCGATATCTCGGAAATTCATCGAGAAATCCGAAAACTCGACAATGTCGGTATCCGACATCCTCTTCAAGAGCCCTAATCAAATTGCAACTTTTTGTGGATATAGAAGATCGAAGAATAATGCGTTTCACGAACAATTTTCTCAATTTCATAGGGCTCCCAAATAATCACAGATTCACGATAGAGGAAGTCTTGTAACTTGCAGTTCGGATTAACGGTGCGACCCAATCTTTTACCAGTGACTCGTTTTTCTTATGGATTAGATCGTTCGGTTCAAGATTGATAAAAGATACTCATAGGCGGATAGGTATCTTTGTCACTTGCAAAGGTATTCATCTGAAGGATACATATAATAGTTGAGTAATTTTCGTCTATCTTCAACACGGCTGATGTTTTCAGTAGTGTCAACAAAACAATCAATTTAGTCTTTGAATATCAATGAACAACCGCAAATACCCGTAGAAAGGTATAGATCAGAGATGCACCAATAGCACTAGTCAGTATAACGCTTAATGATGTGTTAAACCACCAAAAGTACACACCACCAAAACCGCAGCTGAGTCTCGAGTTCGCATAATCCTACCGCAAAACTTTAGACCTCAAAAGAGACTTTGTCGTCAATGCACTGTACTCGCGGAGACCATCGATGCTTTACGAGTTGTCGTAAAAATTCATTCTCGCGACGATGCGCTAGCCTTTTACACGTGATGGACCAAATGGGTTAGCTCCGACGGAAAAACAAAAAGGGCGTTACAGTGCTGCGGGCAAAGAAAACGAGCTGGCAAAAAGTGTATATGTGTGTGTGCAAAAGACCGAAGTACGAACGTGCGCGATTCGAGGTTTACCGCAGGGTGGTGTCGTAAATTCAATGTCTCGGCCAGCCGAAAAGCTCAAACTTGCAGCTTTGGGCCTGCATCTAATGCATCTTCACCATTGTTCGTACTCAAAGCATCGCATCGTCGCTCTATGAATATATCGGGCATCGATCGAAATTTCGAGACCGACAATTTTACGATTTGCCTGGCTTGCTGTAATATTTTTAATTTGTTCGTCTGCACACCCCGGCAGCGTGGTGGCGACCACACCGTAATAAAATATCCACGACTCGGCGCGCGATTTGCATTTTCAGGCGATGGATTCCGGCCTCGCACCAATCCGATACCCATCTCTATACTTCACGCGGGCGGTAGCGAATAAAGATCTTTGGCTCGTATTTTTTCGGCGGAATCGAGTTTTCCGCTCCATGTTTTCTGACTCGAGTTTGAATGTGCTCTCTTTTGCATTAGTTTCTCCTGCAGGGGTAAAAGCACACTTTGCGCGCTTTGTGCGTGGTAGAGGTGGATCGTTTGGATGAATTCACGCCTTTTAAATAGAATATAGTCTTCCCTCATTACCACGAACTCGTCCATGCACGAATTTTGTTTGCGGTCACAAGGTGTTCATGTTATCGAAGGATTCATTACTTTCCTCAAAACAAATTAGTCCGAGTCAAAATTAACAGGAATGAGTCCGTTTTAACGACATTGATCAATCAAGATGAATACTCTGATCCAATCAACATTTTTCCACAATAATATCATTCGTTGTGAGAATCGACAGAGTTAGTCAAAGAATAAAATTGGTAAAAGAAAACTTTTAAAAAACGCTTTTATTGACTTAACAACGAACAAAAACACTAACGATGCAAGATATTACTAGCCACATCAAATAGTTAACTATGTTTCGGAAGTGTGATGAAAGTTAACTATATGATGCATTTTGGTGGCGAAAATGAAGAATGGTTGAGTAAGCACTCCGATTCAGCGGTGAGACGTACTGATTCCGAAGTACTCATCGAACTTGCAAGAAAAAACCGAATTGTAACTTTGTTTCTCGGGCCACGAACCACCAAAAAAAAAAAGAAAAATTGGGTTGATGCATGCGTGCTCCCTGTTGTCTTATCGGCAATGAAGTACACGGCCGTACTCGCGTGTCTGCATGGGATTCAAATACTCGTGCGGTTGGATTAATGACGTTTGACGTATTTCCAATGCATCAGTAAACATACTTCCTCGATAAAATACGATGTTCCAAAAGCAGATGGAGCTAGCACCTTCTCAATGTGTGTGAGAGAGAGACACCAAAGTCATGCCATCTCTCTCCCTCTCACGTTACTATTCTTGGAAATGTTTACGATCACACACTGCCAACCATGTGATTTACGACAAAAACAGAACATTAGGCAACTTATACGCTGAGAAAAAAAGTACATCGGGAAACAAGCACAAAGCATTGAACCACACACTCGCGTTTACTTTACACACTCGTTTTACCAATATTGTTTGGCCCTAACGCGTACGGGCAAACGACGTATATCTCGTGGGAGGAGCTAACAAAAAATTGTGCATCGTGATTGGACAGAAATGACGAAATTGTATAGTGCCCCTGTTTTGAAAAATTCACTAGTCGGGCAGCTGCCGAACTAGCAACTCGGTGAAGTGCAATAAAAGCGTTTAATAAAAAACGCATAATCCAATCGTCTCAAGTGAAGTCTAAGAATGCACGTATCAACGTGGTTTATGCAACTTTACGGCCCGTTTACGAACTTTCTGAAAATAAATTTTCATGAGGCAGCTGATGAGATCGCGCGGGATTCTTTGAATAATGATCAGAAGATATTTTTGAAAAGTCATCAAGGGAGTCAATCGAAATATTTGATGAAGCTGCAGCGTAATCGTGCAGAGTTTTCAAAGATAATAGAACATCTTTCCCGAGGTTGGCCAATGTTATGTCTGCAGATGGGATACGGAACACGATAAAGCGAATGATCAGATTCTATATTTTTCACAACCACCTCTATCAGACTATTCCTTACAAGTGTATCAGGTGACAGCGAGACAGCGTGCAATACTCTGCCACTGGGCCCTCCGATCAACTTCATTAGCCCTACAATGCTCCAATACTATCTTAAGAGGAAGTTATTGGTAGTTATCATTATAATACTTGATGCAAGCTCGTCAAACAAGCATAATATTACGAGAGAATTATGACGTACCATAAGTAATGTCAAGAATTTGGGAAGCACCCGCTCATCAGTTCTATACTGTTGAATTGCAAAGGTATGAATGTATACTTTTTAGATGATAAAGCAGGATGCTGTAACGTTTGATTGATAAGGATCCGATTAGAAATATGTTCAAGCGGCTTGAAGATTTATCAAATCTTGATCAAGTTTTTTATCAAGACGAGAAAAAAACTCCTACTTGATCAAACACTTGATTTTTTTCTTGATGTTTACTTGATGTTTGGTCGTTTGTTTACCTCGTGCTGTAGACAACGCGAAGCAAAACGCGTATGTGTCGCCTATTATTGTTATAGTTCTGTGGCTCCAGAGGATTTATAATTATTTGCGGCTCTTTGCAGACTTGAAAAAGCTCGTGAAAAAGACACGCGTGATACTGTTATTACTATTATATATAATATTCTGAATAGTAACAGAGACTCCGACAATCTTTTAGGTTGGGTGTCTTTAGGTTATCTGTGCCTAGATAGGATATGCACTAATTGCAAAGATCACTCATGCCTTATTGCGTTAATAGATTCAGTGATCGTTGATATTCATGAATAAGTGCCGTAAAAAATGTATGTAATCCTCGTGAGTCTCGTGTTTCCAAGAGAGAGTCAATGAATACTGGAGCTACCAAATCTCAACTGTAATTATATATTGATAGAGTAGTCGCATTCCGGAAAAATAATCCTAGATATTCAAATATCAACCAGGAATTCCGCAAAGGAGTGGAATACAGTTCATTCTCAAATTTGATTTCAAAATTGAAATATTGATGATATGAGATTTGAGGTTAAGTTGAACTTGTCAACACATAGTGACCCTATAACTCCCTAGAAACTTTAAGTGAGAACGTCAAGTTTGATCAAGTAGGAGTTTTTTTCTTGATTAAGGCTTGATAAATTTGATCAAGCCTTTGATCAGAACTTGATCAAGGCTTGAAGTTCATTTCTAATCGGGGAGTTCAAAGATCTTCAGGTGAAATGCCAATGAAATAGAATAGGTGCCAAAAATGTTCCTGAAAAAAAAACAAATGGAGGAGCAAGATAGTATTAATGATTCAATTTTCTTTATTAATATTCATTTTGTATTTCTTTACATTGCTAAGTATGTCAATGTGAGGCGTTCATTGCGTTTACTCAGTATTTCTCGTAAAGACACTACATCCAAAAATATAGATACTTTACCATTAGGAAACGTTCATGAATTACGTAAGAGTTTTAGGGGAAAAGAAGGGGTCCTCCAATTTCTTAAGCTCCATATGTGAGTCGGCAATTTTTCATGAGAAAAATGTTACTGGTGGAGAGGGGGGGGGGGCTAGAATGATGGAATTTTCCAAAACGTAATCAACAGACCACGGCGCGGCGGGCCGAAAGGCCAAAAAAGTAAAAGTTGCATGAACCTGGGAAACTCTTGTGGGATATGTTTTGGATTATTTTCAATATCATTTGCAGCAAGAACCAAAAAATTCCGCGGAGGTTTTCAAAATAAAGTCAATTTTCATATTTTCCTACCTCATTCTCCGGTAAAATCGATCGTTCACCCTGTGTCACAGCTCTGAGTCGGCTCTGAGAAATCATAGAAACATGCATATTCGGTGTGAAAAAAACTGATCATTCGAAATCTGAAGTGAGAATCCAGACCAAATGCGGTCTCCGGGATCTATCCTCATTGAACAGCAGAGTAAAGCACATATTTCACGATAACAACATTATGAAATGAAGGATCCCGTTCTATTATCGGCAAGGTAGGTCAAAGAAGACTTGATAACTCCATTAAAAATATCGTTCAATTAATACGAATTCCGCCGTGTCAAGTAGACAATAGGTATCCGTAAATGTAAATAAAGAGCAATAAAGAACATTCCAACTATATGAACAACGTGCGCCGGCAGTTTTTACTGGGTCTCTCACACGCACATGACCATCCAACGTCTGAAAATTTCACAACACTGGCGATTTAGGGATTAACTGAAGCTTGGAAATTGAGACTCTTCTGAAATTGCTGCTCTGATAAGAAAAAGATAGATCGTTTCGGCAGAATCCCCTCCTGTGGCATGGCTAATATGCTACTCTGTCAGATAAATAGAGATCTTGCGTGCAATTGAGATGAATGCTTAGTGCGCGAGCAGAAAATTGTTTGCTTTTAAGAAGGTGCACAGGAGCTCTGAGCACCTTCTGCAGGAGTACCTGTTACACTCTAGGTACTTGTTGATGTAAAAATCAACCTGGTGTTGGAATCAAAATCAAAATAAAAAAATCAAATCAAAGGGTTTACGCCTATGATTATTACTGTTTCGTCCAAGAATCTAAAATAAAATTTTTGTGGGAAACGTGGTTACAGACGACACCGTATACTTTCAAATCAATAACATTAGTTGGGAGTGGTGGTATTGTCTGAAACCACGTGGTTTCTCATAAAAACTTTAGGAAATATAGATTGGATGCTTGAATCAAATAAGAATGATCATCGGCGCAATAGCGGAAATTTTTTTGCTTGCGCAGTAAGCATCTCTGTCAATCGCGTCCCTGTCCATCGCATGAATCGTCAGGATTGGTCTAGCATGGCAAAACTGGAATTCACACGAACTATCAAGACTTTTTTGATCGACTGTGCGTAAAACACTGCTTAACGCCCTGCTGTTTTCGTTCACTTTATGCCCAGTTGATCGAAAAACGTATTCCGATACTCAGGCGTGAAGCTTTTTTTGCTTTACTCATGCTAATTTCGGCCCTCGCCAAGGTTCAGGCCGAAAACAATCTCTCGAAAAGCAAAATCAAACTTCGCACCCTCGAATCAAAAAATACTATTCTGACCTATTTAGCCAATGATAAAATGAAAGTCTCCATTCTTCATGTCAGTATCGATAAAAGAGGCATTATTCTGCGGTCGAATGAGAATGAACCCAGCAGATTGCATCTGGTTTGGATTCCTACTTCAGATTCTGAAAGATATCAGACTTTTTCACACTAAATATGTATGTTTCTATGATTTTTCACAGCCGGCTCAGAGCTGTGACACAGGGTGGAAGATCGATTTTCCCGGGGAATGAGGTAAAAATATAAAAGTTGACTTTATTTTGGAAACCCCGAGCTGCTGCAAATGATGTTGAAAATATGCCGAAACATATCTCAGAGGAATTTCCTTGGTTCGTGCAAATTTTCCTTTTTGGCCTTCCGACCCGCCACGCCGTGGGACGTTCTCTTAGTCTTACACAAGTCACAGTGATTGGATTGACTAGTTGTATGATTATTTAGTATTTTATTTATTGTCAGTAATGCGTTCTGTCCTCATTCTGAGGTTGAATTCTGCGAAATTTCCAGTTTTAGGTCGATTCTGAACTACGGAAGACACTTGAAGGGTGCTCTAGTTCCTTCCGAGGTTCGAACCTGGACTCGAAACTGGATTACTAAGTATTGTATTGCATTGTATTTGTTTCCAACACTCTTTCGAGTTTTCACGTGTTACCCCCACCGCCTTGGCGTGGAGGCCATTGTCATTTTTTCCAGTTCTAGTCGTTTATGCCAATTTTTCTTATCAGGTGAATGCAAACTTCCCAGCGGACTCTATCAGACAGAGAGTTACTACGAGAATTCAAGCCCCACCGCGGCGTTTTTCGAGTATGATCTGCATTGTATGCAGACTCATACTCACCGCCTTGATGAGACTCGACAAGTATCAATGGTTCCATCAATTCTGTGCCAGACATTCGGGCTCTCCGCTTATATTCAACGCTCGACACGGCTGTGAAAGGATACCACAAACCCCGAACCAACCCTCATCGAAGCACTTCGAATTTTTGACTGAGCGCTCAGCACTCAAGGCATTTTATTATACTTTTGTCGGAGCGCAAGGATTCGCGTTCTCGGTTGAGTTACTCGGAAAATAATTCTGAGTGACCCGCCGACCGGGATTCAAACCCACGCCCCCTCAAGTGCGTTGTTTCAGCCTGCTCAAGGCGCAAAGCCTCTACCGACTGAGCCAATGGACGTTCGGGTTGCTAAGTATTTAACGAATTATGGGATGATTAGGAAGGATGAAGCTAAAAAGTGACCACGGAATAAATGTTCCTCCCAATCCTTCCACCTTCCCATACAATGGTCCTACCCAGTGTGACGCACCCCTTATATGGTGTACGTATCGTAGTTTCTAGGTATGTAAGACTCACACGAAACCCCAGTTGTTTGCGGATGGTGGAAATACTCATATCGTGTATTTTATAATTATTCTATAATCAGATTTGTAGGTGAGTAGATTGCCACAGGGGTAACCTTATGGAAGTACCAGGGTAATCTTACCCACCTCTGCTACGTAGGTAAACCTCTGGAGCTATTCAAGCTGTTCCCGGCTGCGCGTTGAAAGTGTACCTGCATGATTTTACTCACCTACGAAGGCAAGACTAATATTGTCTGGATGAAGGAGGTTTCAGCTTTCATGGATAAGATGCGTGTAAATCTAGAAAATCCTAGATAAGTAAATACCCACTCAATCGAACAGGACCAGGTCTGCGGAACACTGACCTCGACCAAACTCTGTGAGTTATCTTGTTTCGGTGAGGAATGGAGGTATCACGAAGGATTTAATCCAACGGGTCTTCTATCTCAAAATACAGCTATGGAGATTAGCACTGCCCACATAGTCTCATTTCGAAATGGCCCCTACTGCATCTCGGGATAGAAGTCCCACCAGGTTAAGCCCTTGGAGATACTTTCATTTCTCACCAGAATAAAATCATTCCTAAAGACCCATCGATATCCATGTTTTGTAGACCTGGTGGTCTCTTTATTAGTTCAAATGAATGGGAGAGGGTCGGGGTATTTCTCAATCGGTTGAGAAGGATATTTAACAATAATTGCCCCGAGGCAAGACATGATCCGAACCTACAATTTTGATACCTCACAAAACCTCAACGACGTGGAGTATGTTATTCAAAAGTAAGAATTGTTGAAAAATGAGATTACTGTAACAGCGAATCATGTTTTTCCTTTGAACATCGCTCAAATCGATATTGGATATATCCCATTGGATCTAAACTTGAGAGGAAAATTATCAAGACAATGCATTATGGGCAAGATAAAGGCAACATGAGCAAACAAGTGGAGTTTCAATAACGTAATGTAGGTAAGAGCTTGCACTCAATGCTGCTCGCTCGCGTCGAGAGGTCGATCGGCTTGGTGTATGGCTTTCTCATCTCTTTTCGTCTCTTCTATTCGTCTCTCTCTTTCCCTCAATCTCGTGGAATCTAAGGGTTTTGCAAGGTGGCTGTGGTGGGCGGATGAGATAGTAGAGGGCTTGCGGTCTGCTAGGAGAAGAGTAGATGACTCGGATGTAATAGGAAATCCGGACGTGCAACCAGATTGGTAATCCACTTACTGCCTCGGACTGATATCGGAACTACAACATTCCCCTCTTCACCTTACAAGCTTCTTATCTATGTATTCACATTCAAGTCCCACGCTGTCGTAGATTGTATCTGGACAAGATTCTGAATTAGGCGAACGCGTGATAAGCAGTAGCTCAATATCTTTTCAGCTATCGTATTTTTTTGATGAATGAGGTTTTGTAAAATCTTGCATATTTTGAGTAGATTGACCTTTCGACGATTTTCTTGCACGGTGCTCTGAACTAGCCCATTTCAACGATAATTTCAGGAGGGAACGATGAATACGTTGGTGAAAATCCGAAAATCTATCCAAGGTTCACTTTAAATTGTGTGACTCGATACCCAAAAGTGCTGTACGCACTACATTATGCTGAGCTAATTTTGTTTGATCCTAATGCTATTCATGGACTATATATTTCATAAAATTCGTAGTCAGAAATGACGTGTTCCGGGCATCTAACTATGCCCTTCTTCAGGTTAAATATTATACAATCTTGAAATGAGAGATCTAACGAGGGGGGCATTAACCTTGCGGGTCCTGGATCTTGACGAAACTTTGGGAATTTTCTTGTTTTGGTGAGGAATGAAGGTACCAAAAAGGGTTTCGTCCAATGGGCCTCCGATCCTGAGATACAGCCATGGAGGTTAGCAATGTCAGTATATCTATATATGTGTCATTTTAACATGGGCCTATATGGACAATGCTAATCTCCATAGCTGTATCTCGGAATAGGAGGCCCATTGGACAAAACCTTCCTGGGTATCTTCATTTCTCACGAAAACAAGAAGATTCCCAAAGTTTCGTCAAGATTGAGGACCCGCCAGGTTGGTGTTCCCCTTGTAAGTACAGAAAAGCTTAAAAACTAGGACTTATCAATGTAGGTGCGGTGTTTTGTGATCCCCTCGGAGATGGAACCTATTGCAGATCCTGATTCTCATAGCCCGCAGGGACTTCTTCAAGAGTCAGCCACGCTGCTGACAGGCTGATTGATTTCCAAAGTGCACTAATATACCCGCAAGGTTTTCATCACTCTACACTTAACCGCACTGGACTACAACTGTTGCAAGGGGCACAAGGGACCACAAAATGAATTAACATATGAAACATTACATTCTGTCTAAACTGATAGAATTAACATTATGTCTTTTAATCTAGAATACCGTATCCACAGATTTCTTTGATATTGAAATAAGAAAGCGGGAAAATCGGAAAGTCGCTCAAGCCGATCTTCAAAAAACTCGTTTTCTTCACATGTCACAATCACTTTGAGGTCTTGCGGAGTTTTCTCTTCGCCTCGCAATCCATTCCCTGGGTTCTCAGCAGACTATCATAATTTCTACACTCGCTCATTGAGACCTGGAGCTCGAAGTAGATGGTCCATCAATTTTCAAATCGTTTATTGCTTTGCCACAAATTTTGACTTGATTGGAATGAAAACTTACAAGGGGAGTCCGGAGTCTCCGGGTCCTGAAATCTCACCAAAATTTTTTTACAGTTTCGTACCACCTAGAATATGAAGAATCTAGAGTAACTCCATCAAATGGGCCTCCTGTTCAAAGTTACAGCCCATGACATTAACATTGCCCATATAGGCCCATGTTGAAAAGTGATATATATATATATAGATATATTGACAATGCTAACGTTTTTACTCGTAGCTCTGAACAGGGAGCCCATTTGACGGGGTTACTCTGGATTCTTCATATTCTTGGTTCTTCTTCATATTCTGTGAAAAAAGTTTGGTGAGATTTCAGGACCCGGAGACTCCGGACCCCCCTTGTTAGTTGCTCCAGGGAACTTAGTCTTGCTATAAAGGTTGATACTCAGCTACCAATTGGTCACTCAAAATTATATCTCAATGAGGTAGAAATTGCTACAACTGACCCAATCAGTTACTGGTGGATACGATACAAATGTTATCAGATATATTCACCATTTCACTTCACCATATGTGAAAAAAAGATGAAGTGATAGAAAATGTCATCGAACTTTGATCGGCATTCGATATCAATTCATACTGCTCAAAACTCGAATGTATTTGAATATATGGTGCTCATAATGCTTTGTTGATTTCTATACGGAGGTTAGATCGTGAAGGAGCGAAAGGAATAACTCGAG
The DNA here is from genome assembly GCA_029851415.1 of Eretmocerus hayati. Taxonomy (NCBI): domain Eukaryota; kingdom Metazoa; phylum Arthropoda; class Insecta; order Hymenoptera; family Aphelinidae; genus Eretmocerus; species Eretmocerus hayati. The sequence goes on from CM056743.1 coordinate 36,325,681, forward strand.
AGCGGAGCCGAGCTCGTTTGTCAAATTTAAAGACTCGATTCGTGGCCAATTCCCGACAATATCGGGCAATAACTCAAGGTAAACTGTCGGAGCATTACGTGTAGCACCGCAATACTTTATTCAGTTCATAAAATGTATTCCTAAAACATATCGCCCCCGCACGTGCTTCAATTTTATCTCAGTAAGACCGGCTACTCTCTTGGTTAGTTTTTTCTTGCTTCGTGTATACGTCCATTTACCTTAACATATATCGTGTGCTTCACGTCTTATTGATTAGGCTCCGATGTAACGGCAATTCTTGTTAGAACATGCTGGATTCGGGAGTATCTATTCCTCGGGAACAACACGAGACGTAGCTAGATTCCATTACAGATGGAGAACTTGTGGGAGTAATAATTGATCATCGAATCGGTTTCTACTTTTTCAAATCGGTGGAGCAAATTTGTTAACGTTGGTTAACAGATTTCCGCCCAACCAACACTAATTTGTTACCATAATGGCACAACATAGGCAAGTATCATCTTGATTTAGAAAGGAGATAGAATTCTATCGTTTCGGTCATGGACAGTTATACACCTCCTTTCTTCTCAGACCTGACAAGAAGCCCTGATTCTACTGAAAGACGCTCCCCGATACTCCAAAAAGTGGCAAGTAGTTTGTTTGTTTTTATCAATCATTATTGATGACGTCTTTACACTATAATTCACAAATCTAACCTGCAAAAAATATTTCAATCGTCGGTATTGCAGGATAGATCAAATCCTCATTTGTCATTTCTCGTTCCCATCTACTTAATATTTGTGGATGTTTCCCTCAATACTGCAGGACCAAGTTGAGGAGGGTGAGAACAATCTCTGTAGATGGTTATAATATGAGGTAAGATGAGATGGACTTTTATTTACGCAATGGCAAAAAACCACAAAAGGTACAAGTTCGTATTAAATTTAAGTCTCTTATCAAGACTGACAATGAGTCGGCGAAAAAGTACACGTGTACTAAAGAAAACAGGAAATAATTATAAACAATGAGAAACAATTTACAAATTTGGTCAAGCTCCATTCAGTCCTTCTATACAGGCGTGGTTCGTCAGAAATTGAAGGTACTTACATCAACACGAAAAATAACTAAACGAAAATTCACGGTGGCCAAAATTGCCATTAAAGGCGGGAGAGCTTATTGTTGAAAACTGAGATAATAGTGGGATCAAGGGAATTGGGCTCGAGCAAATATGGTTTCAATGATGATTTGAAAAATGTTTTAGCGATGATGGAAGGCGCGAGAAGGAGAGAAGAGAGTTCCAGAGTTTTGCGCCCTTACACTGGAAGAAGTCAGTTGTCGCGAGCCGAAATCTGGAGATGTTGGGCTCTCTTGCATCGCTTCGAGTTGAGGGTCTAAGCTGGCACGTGGAGATCATCGCATCCAGATATTGGGACTCTTTAATCTTCAATAGTTTACACATGAAGATGACTGCGGAATACATCTAACAAGAGTCAGAACAAGGCCAGCCCAGGCCCTTCCGGTACGGAGTGACATGTAAATCCCCTCTCATGCCAAAGATGTAACGAACACATAATATCCTCAGTCAGATGAGTCACGTGCGTTATCTTCCGACCGCGTCAAGACAAACAACTGTACAGTAGTCCAGGTGAGGTCAGACTAGCGTTATGATCAGTCTTCGACAGATTGCCTCGGTGGTATACGCTCTGATGAATCGCAGACCATACAAGGCTCTATTATCTTTTCTTCGTCACTTGATCGATCTACGGTCTCCACATGACTATGCTATCGAGTGTCTTACCGAGACTCACGATCGCACTGAAGAGAATCGCCATTCCTTCCCGCACCCCAACGTCCGCCAGACCCATCTCTTTTATCGAGTATCGCAGGCATCAGGAAATCTCTATGATCAGGAATCGCCAAATTAGTATGCCAACTGGTCAGCGATGACGTTTTTTCAACTAAACTAACGGATTGTTATTGAACTTTTGAGTAAAAAATTATTCTTAATTATCGAATTATCCGACATGTTCATTTACTTATATTGAATGAAAACGGAACCACTCTTCCGTCTGGTACTGCACAGTCGTCTTCTCTTCGCCGCAGATGACCTATCTATCTATAACAGATTGACGTAGAAATAACCACCAAAAAATGTCAGCTGGCTGGTGGCGGTCTATCATGTCATCACTCAGTTTCAGTGAGGCTGTCTGAATTTTTTTGCGTTTCTGAAATCTGGTCTGGAGCGAGCCACGTAGGTTCTCCTTTTTTAGGTGAAACTGCTTGATAAGGATTGCATTCTCGCAAAGTCAACTCGTCGATTATCATCAGTTGACCTCATTTGGCAGAAGTATTGAGAAACCAATGAAATTTTCATAAGAATAGATGAGTACCAGTGTATGTCTATGAATTTTCAGAATGAATCAACTAACATGGATTCGCTTGCGTGAATTATTTTCCACGTAATTTTGCACAGATAGGGATTCATAGAGTGGAGAGAACGTAGGATTCTGAGGAATTCGTGATCGCTATACAAATTTAGTTCTCGGCTATAGCATCTTTGATGAATGGAGGCTTTGGACTTATCTGTGCCGATCATTACATGGTCCAATAGGAGAAGTACTCTTTTCCAAAGACCAAATCTTCAGTGCACGATTTACTTAGGATCGTGTACTGGATCCTGAAAGACGTCAATTTCACCTGCACTTTCCAAAGTTCGGGAATATGTATATCAGTAAAGTGCCAAGCCGAGTTCTTGATCTCTAGTACACCTCGAGTACTGAACCCAATGTCAAAAATTTGATATCTGGCTCTAAAATTTCATTCCCGAATTCCTCGATATTTGGGGTTCTCCGGGGACAATCGACTCATTTCCGACCTCAGTGAATCGTTTTAGGTAGGAGTAGTGAGGTCTGGTCCCTGAGATGAACGATACTTCCTTCTTCTTGTTGGCCTATGTCGTCAATGGTTACCCATATAAAATCTCAAAATCCTAGCGGAGTGGCATACACAAACTCTTGATGTGCATTTAACTCTAGTGGAATGAGTATAAGCTTCCCATAGCGCCCATTCATTACTCGTCAAAGTAATTGCACCTACCTATTAGTTTGATGGCACTTTTAATACAGCAAAAACATGAAAGATATGCTTCTTCTGCTCACACTCCGACGCTTTCGGATAATCGCCATTCGCATCACTTCAACTTGCATTTTCTATGGAGCGTGCAACACATGGATGAGTTTATTCCCAGTCTCAAGTGACAACACTACTTTCAATCATATTGATGATATTTGGTAAATTCTGGATACATGTGGCGGATAATTTCAATCTTGGTGAGTGGTGATAAGGAAAAATTCTTGGTTTCATAAACATGTGCATTCCCTCGACGAATGCATTATTCGGCGATGTTGTTTTTTGTTTCTGCGTTTTTTTTTCTTATGACTGGAATGCTGCTTCTTGATTCTCGTTGATCATGTTCTAGGTGTAATAATCTCTGAAGAGGCCTCATTCCAAAATTTGATCATTTGTTTCATTCTTGGATGTTAGTTAGGAAGGGTCGTGGTCCGCGACACATCATCTCAGATATACTGTACCCGGATATGATCTCAGAACTCCGGATCCAATTAGGATTTCTTCATACTTTTGTGTAATCTTGGTAGCCATACTATGTTTCATTCCACGAATGCTTGTGTAAGAAATGATATCTCCACTTGCAAATTAGAGCCCTTTGAATTTATTGTGCAATTTTCCGTTTCAGATACGTACTAAAAAAATGGGAAAAACTGTAAATTCTGCAAATCGTCCAAAGCATGTATATTAGGGTGACACTCATTTCTCAAGTTTTGATTTTCCTATCGACTTATGCTTGAACATCCTCATTGGGTGAATAAATTCATAACAAAATAAGTTTCACGGGAATGTTTCAAGACGTCCTCATAGTACCACGCGAACACAATTCTTAACTCTAGAATGCTTATACCGAAAAACTCGCCCATCCGACTCTCTATGTTTCTAGATCGCGTAAATTTCTGGTTCGGGATAGTTCTGGTCCATTTATAATAGCCATAACCTGACATAACCTCTAATCAGTGGCGCTGATTCAGCGCTGCCCCAATCTACTTTGATCTGCTGCTATCAAGCTCTGCGTCGGCTTCTCTCGTCCTTCCAGCAATGTCCCAACAATAAAAGAGCACAATCCAAACCTTGGAGCCAAAATCCAATTTAAAAAGTGATGGAAAATTGAGTTTCCCAAGGTGCATCTCTAGAAGAATGAGCAAGCTAACATCCACAAAACTACCACGAGGGTCATTGGTCACCATCAATTTCTGATTCATAAGCCGGATTGAATAGAGTTTCAAGACTCTCACTAGTTAGATGAGAGTGAATTCATAAAATGAGCATTGTTATGATTCTCTCTGTACCTGCAAAGAAGAGGCTTGCATGATTGTTGATAAAGTGTGTAGGTGTTGTGCAGATGAATATGCAAACAGATTTTGATTTATTTTGAAAAGGCATGTTTCCTCCAGATATTTGAAGAGAAGTGAGTAATTTTGCCAACTCTACTTTTTTTATCCTTGTTCCATTCTTAAAATTTGTGAGATTAAGGAGATGAATTTTGTAAAAACATCCTCATCTTTGATTGTTATATTTTTGCCTTTTACCATTGCCAGAAAGATTTGAAATGGATTATATAGATTCACAATTCCATCCACTTTTTCCCTTTCCACTTGGAAGAATGAAAGATGGATGAAAACTACACTGCCCATTGATATTAATATCATGTCCACACATCTTGACATTGAGCTCATAAACTGCCTCTTTGTTACCTGAGTTACTATCCAAATGTGGGTCACAAACTTCTGGTTGCATTTTCTCATTCAGTTAATCCTACCTCCTAAACAATCTTAGCTAATTTCAGTTCTCATACAACCCCTGATTAACATCATGGAGTATCTAACTGATTGTACACACAGATTTGAGGCAATACTCAGAGATGCAATGTTAAGAAGTTTCTATTTTTTGACATAACTACCTTTGCTTTGACAACTCATGGCATTAATGTGTAACACCCAGAACACTATACCTTCAAATATCTCAATCCGTAGTGGCACAAGCTGGACACTTTTTATCAACAACCATGCAAGCCTCTTGTTTGCAGGCACAGAGAGAATCATAACAATGCTCATTTTATGAATTCACTCTCATCTAATTAGTGAGAGTCTTCTCTATTCAATCCGGCTTATGAATCAGAAATTGATGGTGACCCATGACCCTCGTGGTAGTTTTGAGGATGTTATCTTGCTCATTGTTCTAGAGAAGCACCTTGGGAAACTCAATTTTCCATCACTTTTTAAATTGGATTTTGGGGATTCTCCAAGGTTTGGATTGTGCTCTCTTATTGTTGGGACATTGCTGGAGCAAATGTAAAGGACGAGAGAAGCCGACGCAGAGCTTGAGAGCAGCAGGTTAAAGTAGATTGGGGCAGCGCTGAATCAGCGCCACTGATTGGAGGTTATGTCAGGTTATTGCTAATATAAACGGACCAGAACTATCACGGACCTCTGCTATACGTCATATACATTTGTAATAATAAAATAGAATGTGAAACTGCATCTGCATCAGTTGCGCGCCGAAGATCTTGCGAGTAGATCATCAATATAAAGTATGCAAGCGCCACCGACAAATCAGTGCGTACGCACTGATCTATCAGCATAAATCGCTCCCACAAATCAGTGCTCATGCACTGATAATCAATGTGCTCTCACTGATTGGGGCGGAGAGAGTATACTCCCATTTTATAAGGCATCATGTTTGAATGATTGAGCTTTGTTACGTACGAAAAATTTTCCTACATTGTGGTAACACATACAACTTTGCACATTAGTAAGCGAACTTTGCCCACGATTATGACAACTTTGTACACGATTTCAAACTTTGCGCACTGAAAATCGTGCGTAAAAAAAATTCACTCAACTTTGCGCACCGCACACTCACCCGCAAAGTAACTTTCCGGTACAACTTTACGCACACAATATCAAAATAGTACATTTCGATACAAGGGCGTAAAACGTTTTACGCCCTTGTATCGAAATGTACTATTTTGTTATTCTGTGCGCAAAAATGGCCATTCACACGCAAGTGTGCGTATGCAAATGCCCCATTTGCGCACGGGTTCTCGTTTGCACAGTGCGCAAATATCCATTTGCGCATGGCGCAAACGGTGAAACAGTGTGCAAATGGGACGTTTACGCACAGTTTGCTTACAAAATTTGGGGTGATGGTTGATCATTCTATACTCACTAAGATATATCTTAGTATATTGAGAATTGTGGATTCATGACTGTAGATGTCTTGAAAAATAACCAAGATCTGGATATGTTGAGAATCATGCCTAAATGCATGTAGTACAAGCAGCAAGAAATAAAAAAGGCTGATTTGTAGGACATCACACGATAAACCTTCTTTCACATCAAACGATGGACTGTGTGCAATGAAGTTGTAACAATTTGCGTAATAAATCGCGACTAATCTCAATATTGAAACGTTTAAGATCAACGACAAGAGGGAACATTCTCTCTCGCACCGATCCCTTTTCAGCCGTTGGTAATAGTATGTTTTGCATCAAGTTCATGAGGTTGTACCTCGCTTTTGAGCGATTGGTTTGCGGCCCGAGCCGCAGGCGAGGGTCGAAATAATCGTTCGGGAGCGGGGAACCCCAAGAACGAGATGCAAATACTATTTTATGCAATTTTACGAGCACCCAAACATCGGAGAATCGCATAAAGTTTTTTTTATTCACAAAATACGGTTATGATTCCCCGAAATTTCTTCATTTCTTACAGATTCATTTGTGGCGAACTATTCGATCACCATCACATCAGCATCTCTGAAAAATCTTCTCAGATAAAATTAGATACCCAAATTATCGTTTCACGGACTATGAAATTCGAATTGATCATCTTACGGTGCATGTACCGAACGTCAGAAATAGTATACAATAGATGATTGAAGACATTCCAAGCTATCCGGGAGTATATTATATGGGCAAAAGTCTTCTTTCTGATACATTTTTCAGGATTTTTTTTCAGTCGGGGAGCGCCGCCCCCGAACCCCCCGGCGGGGGCTCCGCCCCTTGCCGCCCCTGGACCCCGCACTACGCCCTTCGTAACGCCCTACCATTATCTCCGATCAGTGGAGTCATTTCCCCAACGGATTGCAAATAAGTCGACTTACTTTGGATATTACTAGACATTGGGAAACCATAAATATATTCGAAATATGGATGTCTTGATAGATCTACCGATCAAATCTTCAAAATACACAGTATTATTATCGAGAACAAAGATTCAGGGAATTCCTTCACCCCAGAGGGAAAAAAATCGAACAATTCTCTAGCTGACTGCCAACCTTGGCAACATCCGCGACATTTTTTAAGGGTTTTGGGAGAGTTACATTTTTGCTCACAGCAATAACAAAAAATATTGTAAGTAACTCGGGTGCCGACATTTGCGCTCTCGTCCCCGCACTCGTGTGCAAATGGTTTATTTGCGCACAGTTCCATCGTTTACGCCGTGCGCGAATGATTATTTGCGCACTAGCGTGCGCATGGCGCCAACGATGAAACTGTGCGCAAGTGGACTATCTGCACACTCGTGCACGTCGGGGACTCGTGCGCAAATGTCTGTTGGCACCCTTGTTGCTTAATATGATATTTCGATACACTGTGGGTAAAGGTGCACTTTGCGCACAGTTTGTCGACTTTTACTCACATTTATCGAAAAGTTTAGTTAGATACACGAGCGTAAAACCTATTATTCGCATCCTCACGATGATTCCGACCCTCGCCTGCGGCTCGGGCCGGAAACCCATCGATCGGACGCGAATAAAACGTTTTACGCCCTTGTATTGAAATGAACTAATTCAAATCTGTGCCTGTCAATATCAAATCCGAGGTTTCCATTGTAACCTTGCTGTTCCGTGTCTCTGCATGTTCAATATTTGATTTTATGCTATATTCCGATATTCGGGTGTCTACAAAATGGCCTAAAGAATTTTCCGCGACTCATTTGCGAGATTCTTTGCTTTTTCGTGACTGTTTCGACTCTCGCCTGCGGCTGAGGCCGAAATCCAATTACTCAAAAGCGACGGCAAGCTCATGGCCTCGGTGCGAAGAGAACTATTATTTTGTCAATTTTTTCTCAGATTCTTGAATCGTGACAAAGGGGGGCTAGTGTGATGAAGATTGAGGGCGTTGATGGTACCCCTAGGGATCCTTTGTCACTGGTCACGTTCGGCACAACTCGGACGATGAGGATGTCGAGGTTCGTGGATGAGGTTGATGAAGTTGAGGTTGAGTGAATTCACACACAATATTTTCACATAATTCTGACACAGGAACCAAAGTGCGACACACTGATTATGAGTTTGAAAGTGTCACGAGGTCGCAGTGACGACATTCCTACTAGGAGTACGTCGGAGTATCGGAGCAGCGTGGCCACGGTTGGGCCAAATGTCGTGGAGTATGCGTCTCGACTGTGATTCGAAAGTAGACTGTTCCCCCGGCCTATTTTTTTTTTTTTTTTTTTTTTTTGTTTGACAGACCGGAGAGGGGAGATCTTCATAGACACCCACTAGAGCGTGGGTAGTGTCGGATTCACCTGAAGGGCGCCTACCGACTAAAACCCCTCTCCGTTGGACGCCAACCAAACAAGTGGCCCCCGGCCTATCAAACCGGGGGTTTATATAGGCCGAAACTGTACTGCGTGATTTGCAATGTGTAGGTCAATTACTCATGTGTGTGTTGTAATGCGCGGTCGCATTACAATCTGAGTACATGCGTGTCATTTTTTGTAATGAGTGAGTCAATTACAAATGCGTGTATTGTAATGCGCGGCCGCATTACAATTTGAGTTTAGCGGGTCATTTTCTGTAATGAGTGGATTGATTACTTTTGCGTGTATTGGAATGCGTGGGTACGTTACGTAACGCGAGGGTTCGTTACATGTGGAATTTGCGTTACATATGTTTGAGAATGATATGAGTATGATTTTAATTGATACACATGGGAAACAATGTGATCGACGGAAAAAATAGACGTGTGTATGGACGCGTCAATCGCTCCGAATTTTTCATCTTACGTAGTGAAATAGATCGGATTTTCTACGAGTCTTAAGTCTTCGGAACCCAATTCTTTAGGACACATTATATATCATGATGAGAAAATGAAACCCTTCCAGTACTAACAATCATTTTGAAATGAGTCATAACTCATTTCAAAATGATATTTTTTATCGAGTTTTCCAGGAAAAGCCTAGAAGTCAGTGCTCCACATTCGTTTCAACTTAATCTGACGAGAATATCAGAGGCAAAATTTGTATGGGGATGTACTCTGTCGTTTTCACAGCTGAATGGTAGAAACCAAACTGGTGCATTGCATAGTTGAAAGGCCGTTACGCAGGTGTGAGTGCTTTTCTCATTTGCGAAGAAGACCGGGCTACTTATCATATACCTGGTCTCGTATTCACAGAGCAACAGAGCCCCAAAAGGGAGCTTCCAGCTACCCACCCACTAACCAAGCCCGCATTGGAAATTGTGGTTTATTTCAGGGCTTCTCAAAGAGCAAAACTTTCGAGTTTTACGATGCATTCACAGAGCAGTGGCAGACTGGTGAGGCGTCCCTTTTGCGATAAGCGCTCGAGAGATGCTCCTACGTGTCATTAGCGCGATTGGTTTCCTTACTTTGAATTCTTACGATACACGTCTTCGACGTACTGCATGTGCCCCAAAACAGTCATCACCCCAGGGATCGCCATACATCGATCGACCACATATGTAGATGTGTCCCACAGCTATGAGTATTTTTGCAAATATTGCGATGTTGGTAGGTTTGGTGTTCGGGAATGTAGACTTATGCCGGTGATTTTTCGTATTTCATACAAGCGAGAGGGAGCTGGGAAAATTGAAAAATCCATCCGGGCGTTATTACCGGGCGCGACGCGAGCGGCTCAAATTTCATTATGAAACGCGCAACGCTCGCAGGACCTGGTGTGACTGAGTGCCAGCCGTGTGTCTCTGTTTGACGATGCTTGTTATTGCATAGCAGCAGGTACACTATATCGTGCGGCAAACTCGGTAACCGGAAGTTGAAGCCACCACACCTCATCGTGGCGCGAATTTTAAAAATATGTGATATTGGACAGTCAGCATGAATATCGCATTGGGACATTTTGAAGGTAATGTTTCATTTCACTCGCGGACGACTGGTCATTACCCGAGCGCATCGAATGATGAATTTCGACGCTTTTGATCTTTCGTTAGGGTAAATATTGATAGAGCGTCGATCAAGCGATATTCGCGAGAGTGCAATATTCCCGCAGGCTAAATGCTTGTGGAGCCTCAAATTCGTACAAAATTTCCAGATCACTCGGGCTACAATAGAATTTTCAATGACTGTGTGTACGCACGAACCTCCGTATCTATAGATAAAACTATGCAGTACGAGGAAAATCAGCCGAATTACCGACACGTTCTGCGCTGACCAACGAAGGGCGCAAAAATAGCTGAACATTCAAATATAGCTGGTATATAGTATACATCGAAGTCTGCAATGACGTGGAATAATGTTATTGATTAGCGTTTTGGCCACCTCGTGAATATGTATAAATGAACGCGCGTAGCAAATTGAGCGTGGCAGGCGTTGGAATTGCATTGACACGCAAGCGTGTCGAGAGATATAGAGAATCGCGGATCCGCGCCCAGCCAAATAAATGGAAAAGCTCGTCGAGCTTTGATTGCGTGCAAAAGCAGTCGTGGTGGTGGTAGTGGTGGTCAGCCGACGGGCTTACATCTTCAATTAGTCAGGATAATTAATTACACGCGGGATCAGCGTTGCCGATCCGGGATTGGGATGCGGCGTGAGCGGCAATTTGCTCGATAGGCTCGTCACGTCGATCTGTGAATGCGATTGCTACCCTGCGCGTTGACGAGGCCTGAACCCGTTGTGCTGTCTATCCAGCTTTCGAATGATTGTGTAAAGGGTTAGAGTAGGGTGAATAGGGTATTGAGATGACATGCGGATTGATGTAGTATTACGGTATGTTTAGGTTGCGAATGGTTCATCAACGCTGATGTAAGCATTGTTATATAAAATGATTCGATTCATCTTCAAATTGGAGTGATCAAATGACGTATTTTTGAATTATCGATTTCTCCTTTGCACATATGACGCAAACAAAATTCGAGTAGTTATAGTCCGGTCCACGCAGACCTTTTTGTATGTCCGTCGTACAGAACTCAAAACCAACCCCACCTAGCAAAATCATTGTCGAAAGAAGTCCACGTTTCTCTCGTTTCTATTATTCTACTTGGATATCATAACGAAGTTGAGGTGGTCACGTTTGGCTCAGTATTTTTTGAGATACAGCTGTACGCGACGGATAGACAAAAAGGTCTACGCGGAAGGGACTATCGCGGAAGGGACTAAACGCGGAAGAGCAATTTAGCGTAGCGAGGACTTCGGGATACTCCTTTGATGCACGTATCATATTTTGGAAAGTTATGCCAGTACGTATGTACCATGAGATGGCGAGTGTGCTTCTACTTACTTTCATTTCTTTGAAACGTGATAATGCATTATCTTCTCTGAATATTTTACATGAGTTCTGAATCTGTTTCGGTGCTTATCCACAGACTAGATTTTGATAATGATCCGGAATCAATGCAACTTGGCCTTAAACTTAACCAAACGAAAGACGGATTATCTCAAATTTATGAAAGACTCCTTTGAAATCTCCGAGTAAAGTGTGGTATCACACTCGAATGAGAGTAAGTATTTCCGAAATTTCCTATTACTCTCGGATAAAAGAGTGAGATACTCCAGTAAACTATGAGATTATATTTTACCGCTTGTTTCTGTTTGATGGATCAATACATAGTTCACAAAAAGAAAGCTCAGTAAAGCTCTGGGTGAGCGTATCAGTGCGGATCTATGTCGACCATTCCACGAACCGTCTATAAATGGATTCATCTATTCTGTTGTTGAAAGATGAGTATTCACATTTCAGATTTGTCTATTTTCTTAGATTGAGAAGTCAAGTACCTAAGAAATTGAAAAAATTCCTCGCCTTGACAAGAAATCAGCTAGGTGAAGATATTACAATATTTGTCTCAGATAATGGGTTGGAAGTTTGTAATTCTGCTGTTGACAAGTTACTCAAAAACGTGGAATCCAACATCAAATGACCATCGCTTGTGCACTCGAACAGAGTTGATCTGCTAAATGGGAAAACAGATCATTGGTTGGAAGTACTCAGGCCATGCTTAATGGAAAGAATTTGCAGCTGAAATTATGAGCGAGAAGTATCAATACTTGACTTCACATCCTGTATTGCTCTGGCACAAGTTCTGAGCTCAACATAACCTCGTATGAACTTTGGTTTGGGATGAACTTTGGTTTGGGAGAAGAGCGAATCTGGGTGAGCTGAAAGTTTTTGATGCTATTTCTTATGTTCACATACGCAAACAGAAACGACAGAAGCTCGACAAAATAGTAGAAAATGGCATTTTTGTCATCTTTGGTGACATTGTGGAGGATTTTGATTGTGGTTACACGACAGTGAAAAAATAAAGTTTCTACCGAGAATTTGTCCTCAATGAGAGAGAGTCTCCTGCAATTCTCTTTCGTGGTGAGTATGATGGAGATTCTACGGTCTCCCTTGACAAACCAGTTATCTTAGGAGGAGAAAATGATGACGACGGTGATTCAGATCAAGAATGAGCAGAGAAGAGACTCCGATAATTCGTATGGTGGGAATTGTGAAGAGTCCTCTCATTTTGCAGAACGAGAGGAATCAATCGATTCTGAGCATGATTCTGAAAATGAGCCAGAACCACCTCAAGAAGCTGGAGAGGAGTCTGGAAAAAATAACGGAAATCGGCGAGCTCCAAGGAAAAATCGAGCTGAATTTGAGCGGCCAAGGAAGTATCGCGATGAATTTGATCCTGACTTAATCGCCGTGCTGGCAGAAAAACCTACAGAACCTCAGTCCTACGAGGAAGGTTTAGCAAATCCTTTTGCTTTGCAATGGAAAGGAGCGATGAACAAAAAAATGACGGCCCTTCTCAAAAATAGACTGAATCGACTTTTGGCCTCACTCCACTTGAAACGATGTGGGTCTTCGAAATCGAATGGAGAACGGATAGAATGTTTCGAATCAAGGTTAGCTGTAAAGTAGGGTGCGCCGAGAAAGGGCTTTTTTCGGTAATCGATACGCCCTAGCGTGGGAATGTTGTGTTTGTACATATAGATGTGAAAAAAATTTTGCTGCACGATAAGAAATGAGACTTTAGGTCCCAGCAAGAGCCATTAAACTTTCATCGAAATTAACACAGGTTTAAATGGGAATGTGCCTAATTCGGCACTTTTTTCTTGCTACCTCTGCTCGCATTTCTGGCGCATCCAAGCATTTTTCAACGTACATTAGCTCATTTCAAAGCTTGTTCCAAACCCTACAAAATGTGCTAAAATACGTCCAATCTTGAGTGACCAAAGGGAATCTATCTCAATTTTTCCAAAAAGTGATCATTATTAGAAATTCCAAAAAAGGCGATTCTCCCTTCAAACTTTGCTTGTATCTCTGGTGCATCTGAACATTCTTCAATGTGTTTCAATCCATTTTTATATTTGTCACAAAAGCTACAAAATAAGCTAAAGTACGTCTAATTTCGACTAATCCGAGCCAATCTATCTCAATTTGTCTATTTCGAGTTTTGGAAGGAATTAGGTGGGAGGGGGGAGTCGCTTATTTTCGGATTTTTCAGAACTAATCACTTTTTGGGAAAATTGAGATGGATCGGCTCGGATTAGTCGAAATTGGACGTACTTTAGCTCATTTTGTAGGTTTTGTGACAAGCATAAAAATGGATTGAAACACATTGAAGAATGTTCAGATGCACCAGAAATACAAGAAAAGTTTGAAGGGAGAATCGCTCTGTTTTTGGAATTTCTAATAATGATGACTTTTTGGGAAAGTTGAGATAGATTCCCTCTGGTTACTCGAAATTAGACGTACCTTAGCACATTTTGTAGGATTTGGAACAAGCTTTGAAATGAGCTGAAATTAGGTTGAAAAATGCGTAGATGCGCCAGAAATGCGAGCAAAGTTAGTAAGAAAAGAGTGCCGAATTAGGCACATTCCCATGTGAACCTGTGTTAATTTCGATAAAAGATGGATGGCTCTTGCTGGGACCTAAAACCTCATTTCTCAGCGTCCAGCGAAATTTTTTTCACATTTTTATGTACAAACACAACATTTCCACGCTAGGGGGTATAGATTATCGAAAAAAGCCCTTTTCCGGCCCAACCTACTGTGAAGGTCTGTTCCCAAGTATACGGAGTTGATTATGGATGAATATTCAGCCCCCTCGTCAGATTTGCTTCAATTCGCTTGATATCAGCACTGGCTGTCTCACAAAGTGTGGGACCGCGGCATTTTGGTGTAAATCAGTCTACCTCAATCAATGACAAATCTGAAGAAGACGTATAAGTCCGATCTTTGGATCTCACTAACGAAGACAGAACTATCATCCTTGAAATCTACTCAGGCGATGGAACATTGTCCCTTAGAATGGGAATGATGTAAATCTTTGGATGCAACATCTCAAGACAGGTTTTGGAATCACTAGTAAAGACGTGAGTCGATTCTTGAGACTTCAGATCGAACGGCTCGAAGATGGACCGATCTTTCTCCACTTGACAAACTACAGAAAAGGGATTTTGGAGCTTTACAACATGGCCCATGCCAATACAGTTGCAGTTACCATGGACAAACACGAAGATCTTCATGTACCATTGTACGGAAAAAGAAAAACTGAGAAACTGTAGGAATAAGCTGATGGCTCACCCATACAAATGAATGACTCTACACGCTCTGAGCAGAAGGCTCTTATGCGTTTCGTCCCCCACCTGCAACCTGGTTCATCGTAACCGGACTCACCAGCAGGGCTGGTGTTGCAGGTAGTGCCCTGGCCGCTTGGCGATGAAGCACTTATGCGCTCTTATATACTAATCGAGGTCTTGAGCTGTCGATTGCGGGAAAGGAGCTGGATCTGTCATCCATTTATTGCGCATGTGAGGTATTATGTACCCCACAAAACCACGAGCATCGCACCCTCCGGCGGTTGAATCAAAGAACTATCTTGCGGTGTGTATGAGACCTGATATCGCACCTCCTTCAAGTATTGTTGGTAGGTACTTAGTTGATCCAGATAAAATTCACTGAAATGCAGTGAACGAATCCTAAATTATTTTCAATGCACTGTAAATTGCGGTTTATTTTTCGAAGGTAATGGGTAATTTCAAGATTGTAGCTTTAAGTGACCCGTATTATGCCAAAGAAGTACAAACGCGTGGATACGTGGCCGGATGTGTTATGAAAATTGGCAACGATACCGTTGCTTGATCAGTCAAAAGGAAAAAATGTGTTCCTCGTCCTACTACAGAATCTGAATTCATTGCTGCCTCTTCAGCTGTGAAAGAAATTATTTGGTTGAATACACTGCTTTCAGAAATTCTCTCGAAACAAGCATATCAGCTTCCGCTGAAGAAATGCTTTCAGATGTCTGCTAGTGACCAAGACTTTGTTTTGAATTCTCGCTGTGTGTGCTGTTGGTTGATTAAACAAAGTGCCGCTCAGCTTATCTAAAAGCCAGAGATCCGCAAAAAGACTAAGCACATTGATGTGAAATTTCCAAAGATTGTTCAATCTTGATTCGAAACCTCAGAGCAACAAGCGGATATTCTCACTAAGCCTTGATGAAAGAAGAATTTTCATTATATTCGCGACCTGCTTTCATGTTTGAGATCAGTTTACGCCACCTTGTCAAGCTTATCAAATAGAAGGAGGAAAAAATCAAAATCCATCACTGACTGAGAATTGGGATTGATTACCTTGGCGCACACCACGTATAGGGATCACGTATCATTTGCATGAGTTATGGAAGGGAATAATGAAATAGTTCAATTTGACCCATATTCTAGAATTCATTATATCAACCATGATTCGTGTGGGCACATGACAACTATCCAAGCGCGTTTGGCATAATGTTGGACGCGAAAAATTTTCGTGGCGTTTATAACGTCATACGTAGAGTTATCTGAGCAATGTGTTTAATGAAATACATATAGATTGAAAAACTAGAGCGAGTCAATCTTGAACTTATGCTCCTAAGATAGACAGTTTTTCGCCAGCAGTTGCATCAACAATGAAATCCTTATAATAGTATATATTAGCGTGACTGTTAACTCGAGCATTGTATAGCGATATTGGTAAATTGTGTAAACAGTTTTCTGTGCCAACAGCTAGGACGGCTTTTCGATCCTTTGATAATAATGGAGAACCATCGTCGCCCTGCAAGGTAGAAATGGGGAAATCTTGATTATATTTGTATGAAATCAACGATGTTTCACGAGCACCCATGGAATGGCTTATAATAGGGTTGAGATGAAAGATCACGCGACTGATAAATTGATTCCTGTGTACGATTGAGTTAGATACAATACGACAGATTCCCACGGTGCTTTATCGACAAATTAAAATTATTGGATTTTTGAAAGTACTCACGCATCCAAGTAATGAGTAAGGCGTCGATTTAGTGCACAGGGTTTCTTCGCTCTGTGGCACTATTTCTTTAAGTTCTTGTTTTCTTATTCGACATTCATTCCTATCTATTATTTGAACAGTAGCTGTATGCAGTGAAGGCGTTCTACGGCGTTGATTGATGTCGTCAAGGGCTAAATCTCTCCAACCAGCTATGAAAGCTTCTTTATTATAATATTTCTCATTCGTCTCAATAGACAAGTACGCCGGTTTCATTTTGGTTGGACTGACATATTTTAGCAACTGCAAAGAATTTAATCTCTTTGAATATTATCCATTCTAATACCTTACTGTTGCAGAAACTGTATCACATTTCCATTAATCGTATAAAATTTGATTCTCTCTATTCTCAAATGGCTCAACTCAACTGCTCGAATCAAGAAAATTCTTTAGCAGTTTCGTTACAGTCGTATGGTCAAAAACAAAAGTTAGAATTTTTCATGCGATTCCAATGTAAGGTTCAACGGTCCTCACAACAATTGTGGCTAACAGTATGTAAAATAAATGAAATCAACCCGAATTTTCGGCAAATCATTGAATCAGACCCAACAACTTTTCCTTCGTCGAATTGACTCAATGAGCATCTTTATTGCATCATTGCAAAAGGGCTGCCACGATTTAATCCACTCAGTCAAAGATCTGGTCATGAATGCTGCAGCCCTGGAGCATGAAAATTAAAAAAATTCCAGTCCAGCATTGATCGCATTTCTCTAAGAGTACTTATGTAAGATTTTGTGATCCGACTGTGACATTTTTGAATGACTAATTTTTGGAATGGAGATGCACTTATTTGGTTTGCAGTCGTGTTTGGGCATCAAAATTGTCTTTCTTATATTTCTCGTGTGTTTCTTGAAGGGTAATAGGATTGCAGAGTCAACTCAATACTGGAATTTATGTAAAAAATGATATTCTATCGAGTCCTCGCTCGAAAAGCTCGAAAAAATTTGAGTCAAATATCACGTGGAAGTATGATTATCGGGGTCAGCAACTTGATGAAATTTTCCAAATTCTTTCAACTTCATCGATAAGCATTCCTTTGAACAATTTGCATGAAGACACAATGCTTTCTCTACTGCCGTTGAAAATACGAAGGTCGACAGAATCAATTACTCGTTTTTATTTACTATTGAAGGGAGAAGTTTCAAATACTCATCAGACTCGGAGAAGTCTGGTAACTGGGGTGAAAACGTTGTCCTTTTCACGTTCCACTAAGACAAGTTCGACTGTATTCATCTGGAAATCCAAGCAATGGGAGACTCAAAGGAGAACTCATATCAAATTAACCAAACAGAGAAATCGGCTGGCTATAGGTACATTTTAATATTTATGATAAAGAATTGGTCAAATTTGGCTGACAGCCTTAGCAGTGAGCGACCCTTCATCATCCGACTGCATTTTAGATGCAAAAAGCGAGGAGTTTAATTGATCAAAGGTTCCTTCCAATAACCAATGTCTTTGGTCCGTACTGAACTACTGCGAGGGAGATCCTACTGAGATTTCTTCACTGTCTCGATTAAAGCGATGCGATCACCATGCACTGCAACCATGGAACTTGAAAACACATCTCACATAGAAATTTTGATGGTTCGGACTTTGAGACGAGTTGTCAAAACCTTGTTATTGTCGAACTTGTATTCCACAATCCATCCCTTAGCCCAAATCACAAGAGGATTTAGAGAAAAATCTGAACAACTTGATTGCAGGCACCTCTTAACCTATACTGTAGGCACATTTTCATTCCCATTTTCCCCCGATTCTCTTGAGATTTGAGCTAAACGACGAGAAGACGGACTGAAGCTAGATGATAACAAGTATTCGTCCACTCGTCGTCCAGCGCAAATTGCAAGAGAACCGCAGAAAAATAGGAATGAATTTTAGCTTGCATGGTGACCGCATCGCCTTATAAGAGTACTTGGCTGTGCGTAATGTTAATGATAAATCTCAATGATGTACCCTTATGATCGCTAGATTGTGCCAAGCTTTGGGTCCAGAGTGTTTGTTCTGACTGATCCATTTTCCATACGTTGTCCACGAATGCACACCATATACATCTATGAGATCCGAATTATTATCGCTGCCTAATACTTGAATTTCACTCGGTTCTTTACCACTCAAACATCCGGCCAAAGTTAGGACATGTCGTTTTGTGATGAGAGTGCCAACACAAGAGCTAGAAGGCGAATCTGATCCTTGATCAGAACCTTCCAAACAATTTTCACACAAAATCTTGATGTATACAATGAATAGATGCTCATATCGTGCTGCAGCAGAACTAACTCCTGTTATCGGCTCTGCGTTACAAAACAATATATTTTGAACACCTGCAACAATAAATTTTACAAAGACAAAATTCAACGTCATATTTTGCAGCGTTCTAAGATACTCACCAGTTGTTGCGAGCTGAATGATACAAAAACTCAATATTTTGAACATTTTGTAACTATTCAATCTTTGAGAACCGCTGATATCCGAGTTCAGGAAAAAAAGTATGATCCCTCTCTCAGTTCAGAATTTAACATTAATCTGATGCTCTCAATACATTCCAAACTATTGTCCTCAAAAGACTATCTTTCGTGCCTTAAAATACAAGAAAAAAATTGGGTAACTATTGTTCCAAGTATTCGTAGGAGTTATGAATGGTACTTATAGTTTGAGGCAAACACGTGCTGGATTCAAACAGTTGTTCCATTAGCAGACGACTCTTTTGTGACAGAAATAGAACTCTTTTTCCCTCAATATTCATTATGTTATACTCGTTTGAGTATTATCATTCACAACGTAAGCTTTGACGTTTTAATTTCTTCTTCAAATACAGGTGAAAGATATCTTTTCAAAATAAGATCACTCTGGTGGACCAAGAGAATTATTACTATACATACAAGTTGTATTGAGTTCTTCAGTTGATCGAATCTGATATGGCACGAGATCGGGAAAATGAGTTTATCGACAAAATTGTCGAGATAACTCAAGAAATAATCTACGTTGCATTCTAACCCGGGCATCAATCCCAACTAATTTCTGAGATGAAAATTTCGAGTCCGACCCTACCTCCATATGGCCCTTCCTACATTCTCTTCCAACCGCTGTGAAATTGGCTTTTATTTTTTACGAATCTAGTTGAATAAAAGGGATAGAATGCTTTCTTTCGGTTTATTGCTTGTGTCTTCGGTAAACAAAACCGGCGGCTTTTGTATAACTACTGTGACAATATTTCTAGACCATACATCTTCAAAGTACAAACTAAATGGGTACATGAATAAATATAACTTATCATCGGTTCCGGTTCTCCTGGGCTTGGTAGCCGTATGTTTTTTAATTAGCTAGGCAAACTTTGAAACATCGTTCAGATTTGACATCCCAACGAATAGTCCGAGATTGCCTTGAATACATCTTGATGGTTCTGCAACTATCACTGTCAGAAAATTTCTCGGAAAACTTACGCAGGCTAACGATTCAGCCAAATTTCTCAGTGATTTCATTCTTGGTTTTCCAACTGAACCGCCTTTTTCTCTTTCGCCGAAAGTGTAACAATCTGAAAATCTATTCTTCATGCTGATGCCATTATGTTTACATTCTCTAGGTGACATCGCTAGTAAATCATTCTTTACAGAACTCAGCCAAAATCTCGCCGGTAAAATTCGATACTCTTGACCATTCCTGGTGTAGAACGACTATTTTTATTTCTCTTACATTTCAATGTATGTACTAATTCATTACGTAATGTCACTTTTACCTCCCAAGTTGCAAGAAGATCCAAAATTTTCCTCAGGATTACCGTCTACTAGATTGGGTTAGGATGGAGTGAGTGAATAAAATAGCAAGTGAACCGGGAAAGCGTCCGAGTGGATATCCGCGATGAGCGTTTCGGCAAAACCAGTAGAGTAGCAAATGGAAGGGAGAAGGGGGATCAGGGGTGGCAAAGAGTAATGCATTCGGATAAGGGGGTGAGGTTGGGGTCTATAGCTGCGACGATCCATTAGCGAAGCTACCCTGGATCCGGGATCACACGGGGGCCACTATCGCTGCCCGGTAATATCTTGTTGTCCTTATGGCTGATCTCTTGAAAGCTCCGTCGCATTAGCCGAGCGGGGTATTTAAACACCGCAAGCTGTCCTCTCCCGTCTCCACCTTCTCTCTCTGTCTTTTTCTACTTGCCATTCGGTCTTTCTCTCTCTCTCATCCCAACGGCCACTACTATAGCACACATACTCTGGGTAATGCATGAGTAATGCCGGGTCGCGCGCGTGCGTACCACATTTTTATTTCCGCGAGCCCATTTCCTCGACATCAGTTATACAAAATGAAACGTCAACTGTTAAGCGTGTGAGTGGGCTTTTTATTAACAAAACTCGGAACCACGAGTTGGCCAGAGAAATTTTTTGGTTCGATGCAAATATGGTCGACTGTAGATTGCACCCGTGCGGCCTTTTCCTCTGGCTGATATCGAAATTGCGTATGATATATGTTAATATCACAGTTGAATAATGGATGAGAGATATCAGTAGATACGTGGTATTTGATTCTAGCAAGCGGATAAAATGACATTGCGGGTTAGCCGAAACATTTTTACTCTAAAAATTCACCCTGTATTTTTAACCAAACGATATATATCATTTTGCATCGGCGATCGGCTGGATTACTTTTGAAAATGTGTGCGCTTTCCGAGCGTTACACGTGCTGCATGTCGGAATTTGTAAAAAGAGTATCAAATATGAAATAGAGTCAATATGGGCGTATGTTTCAGCATTCTGTGTAGCCGTGCATAGTGGCGGGAGAGCAATTTTATTGAATTTTGATGTTTTTAATCGCGAGCTGACCACAATTCTATTCGCCAATATCGTGCGCAGCCAACATTTTAATATCCTTGTGATCACAAAGCTCGATGAATCATGAAAGTAAACGAACGGACGTGAGCATGCACAATTTTTCCCCGAATTCTTTACGTATAAAATTGCACCTATCAAGATTCGAATATTTTTTGAATCGCCAACGGTATTTAGTCCGGTTACCCTTAATAAAATTTGTATCGATAAAAATTAAATGCAACTCGCTAGTTCTTTCGATAGCTATCACACAGAGAAAAATGAGTCTTCGGCGCGCCTATGGACTTTCAATCCTTACGGTAAGGGTGATGACAGACAACGCGTTACGACACGAATCTTACGATACGACACTCAATTCATTCCTGCGAACCCAGCCATTGATGAATTAAATTCATTCTCATAATCGACGACTGGTACTGTAAAAGTAAATTCAATCCATCGATGGCTGGATTCGCTGGAATGAGTTTTGGGTCGTAACATGCGATAGCGCATCGTGTCGTAGCACATTATCTGACATCAACCTCATGCCAGATATTACGCTACGGCACGAATCTCATGACGCGCCATCGCCCGGTACGACACACAGTTCATTCCGGCGGGCCTGGTCATCAATGGACTTGATCAATTTGCAATGCGATTTTTTTTCCAAAAATTTTGCATACTACCAGTCAAGGATTATGAATATGAATCAATATCATTGATGCTTGGTCTCACCGAAATGAATTTTCGGTCGTGTCGAGCGATGAAATGTCGTAAGAATCGTATCGTAGCACATCGTCCGTAATCACCCACAGGGCCTAGGGCGACACCAACGTAACCACGAGGCGTCATAACGAGGGCAAAATCTACGCTGGTGCTTTTTTGTAGTCGTAGGCATACATATTAGGCATATACGTTCATTAGCCAACTGACAGCTGACCATAGAGACCTCTCTCGCGGATGGTTCGCTGAAAGCTTGCGTCGAGAGTGCACAAGGGGCTTGAAGCCATATAACCGAAGCGCATAAAACATCACTCGGGAATGCGCTCGCCTGGGCCTTGCGCGTGAAAATGAACGAGCACCCGCTAATGGCTTTGCACCAGCCCCGCGCAAGCTTAATTAATCCTGACACATCCGTAGTCTAGTGTGTATACGGGGATAGGACCTCATAAATCGTCCGATTTCTACATCTTTTGAGAGTGAGTTCCCTCTGCAGCTTTCAAGCTCGCAACTTGCATTGTAAGCTCGCTTGGCTCTTTTTTGCCCTAACGCATTCTGATTTTTCCATGAATCACGAGCTCCGTTGACTTGATGAGTGGATATGAGATGCGCTGCGATTCAGTAGCGTGTGGTGGTGATGGGTTATGGTGCATTATATACGCTGGTTTGAGATGTGAGATGTAGGAAGAGATACGCGAGAATGGATCATCGTTATTCATAGCGACCTTTTGGTTCTGCCGCGGAGTGGAGTGCTTCTGCGTTAATTTTGAGAACACTCGTATCTTTAGGGAGGACTAAAAGCAGTAGCGAAGTATTATCGATGAACACTTTCAGAAGCTCTGCAATCGTGAATTTTTTTCTTTCCAGATTTTCAAGATATCGTTAGTTGAGAAGAACAAGAAGAGTCTAAGTCTAATGATGAGAGTTATGCATACTTGTAGTGAATTCAAAGGAATCATGTTCTCAATTATAGCTTGTTATGTTTTGGAGCTATTTGAGAGCTTAAGTATGTACTGGGAGATTCAGTTATCAGTTCCTATCGCCCGTTAAACGAACATTATGCGAACCAAACATGTTTCACCGGTTCCAATAAACTATAAATAAGGTAAGTGTACCCAACATACCCCTAAGCCGATTTGCTACTAGATATAGGCATACTCCAATATCCTCAAATGCGCACAGACCAATTTGAAAGCTCGTTTCAAAACTTCCAAAATGATCTGAGATAAGTTCAAATTCGTCCAACCATAGCCGAACTATCACAATTTTTCTAGAAAAAAGATTTCTCGCGAGTCCGCGAAAGGGTGCACTCAACATACCCCGATCCTCTAAAATGATGTAAATTGGCCATGAAGTACATAAAATCGTTTACATGGGAGTGTGATTTTTCGAGATAAGCACACGGGGGGTGTCGGATACACTCCGATGTTGACTTTTGGCTTCAAATATACGCCTCCTATCGAGTCGAAGGCATCTCTTAACTCAAGGCGATGCGGTCGCCGTGCAACCCTGAAATTATATCTCATTCAGGTGTACCTCAAAATTTTGATGATATGAAGTTTGAGACCAGTTGTCCATTACGTATTATCATCTGAATTGTGGTTGATAACTCGTCATTTTTCATTAATCCCAAGACTATCGGTGATGAACGAGAATAACTTGCCCGCGGGGTACTTCCTAACCTACAAATTGGCACATTTTGGTTCACAGAAATCTCGAAATCTTTTCCAATTTGAGCTGAACGAAGAGTTTTTTTTTTTTTTTTTTATTTAAGCATTTGGAAACCATACATGGTTTATATTTGCTACAAGATAATATATCAAAAATTCAAATAAAATGTAGAAATCATATCAGTATATATAACAATAAGTATTTTTCTCAAATATTTATATCATATTCTTTCAAGAATGCGTAAATAATCTTGCACGCTGCAATATCTGGAAGAGCAATCAATATTTCAATATTCATTGGTAACTGATACCCTTCATCTCTCAACTTTTGTAATAAGACTGGTCTTTTTTCATCGAGTAGTGAGCATTGCCAAATAATGTGATTGAGGTCTTGTTCCCCTTGTCCACATTGACATTCAGAGCTTTCAACGATACATATCCTATTCAGAGATTTTGCCGCATGGTAATGATCTGATCGGGCTCGATTGATTGTTACGATGAAAGCACGTGACAACTTTTTTTATGGAACCATGGTTTCTTTCTGGGTCTATGATAATAGGAAAAATACTTGATGCCCTTTGATTTCCCTTCTTCTACAATTGTGCATTCAGTATCATGATAACTCTTGGATTTGTAAGTCTGATACAGATCTGTGAAGGGTGTGCGAAGAGGCTCCGCTTGCGAGCCTTCTGTTGCACTTTTTGCTAATTTATCAGCTACTTCGTTACCGTATATACCTATATGCGCAGGTATCCAATAAATAGTGATTTCAATAGTAGGATTCTCTTTCTTAATTCGTTCATATGCACTTTTTGTCTCTAATATGTATTCATTGACTTTGGCTTGCATCTTTGTGGATTTTAAACTCAAGAGCGCACTAAGGGAATCTGAAAAAATTGAATAATTGTGTCGCGGATTCTTTTGAATAAGTATCATTGCATCTCTTAATGCTATGCATTCTGCTGTATAAATAGACATCGTGCCACTGAGCGTTCTTTTAATTTCAATGTTAAGCTGAGGACAGACACATGCAGAACCGAGAAACGGCTGAGAGTTTTTACTCCCATCGGTGTAAATTGCGATGCTGTTTTTTTGGTGCAGTAGGTCACGCATCAGATCGTTTGGATTTTGCAATGCTCTAAGCTGCAAACCAAAGTCGATTTCTACGTCTAAGGATGTGAAATTGGTAGAGTAATCATGACAATATATACTATAATTCTTCGAAGGTTTATCATCAATATCAAAAATCTGCATTATGCATTGTTTCAACATACATGGATTCTTATCTACCAGAGTTGTTCTTTTTTTAGTGTCTTGGTACGTTTTCTTTGCCATATCATATACCGGTGAATTGTTATTCGATAAGACTTTAGTGAGGTAGCATTTGCAGAGGTAAATTGCTCTTTCCTCGACGAGTTGAAGTTTCGATTCAGCAATTAGGATGTTAGTGGGAGTACTTCTACGATACCCACAAGCAGCCCGGATAGCTGAATACTGAATTCTCTCAAGCATTTCTTTGTGAATTTTTTGTCTTGGATAATAAATAAAGCTCCCATAATCGATGATTGACCGTACATAACTCTTGTATAATGTGAGTAAGGTTTCAGGGTTAGCTCCCCACCACACGCCACAAAGATATCTGATTATATTGATTGCTCTTGAACATTTTTGTTTCACTAAATTTATCTGAGGAATAAAGCTCAGTTTATAGTCAAAGACTATACCCAGAAATCTCGCTTTTTCACTTGATTTTATCTCAAGCTTACCTATCTGAATATGAGTGTCTCCTGGTTTGATGCCCTTTTTGTTGAAATGCAATAGGACCGTCTTATGATCTGCGAGTTCTAAACCTAAATCATAGAGATTCTTCTTACATATATTAACTGCCTTCTCAATGGCTCTTTTTCCTTGGTCTATTGAAGTAAACTTTGTATATATCGCGATATCATCTGCAAACTTAGATATTTTGACTCTCTTAGGTAAGCCGTTTGCTACGGGACTAGAGTAAATGACATACCATAAAGGGCTTAACACGCCTCCTTGTGGCAACCCTTTGCCAATGCTTCTGAAACTGTCGTTTAAGCTATCTGTATATATAACTCTATTATGAATTACGAATTTTGCAAATTGGACCAAGTTTTTTGAGCAGCCAATAGACGCTAGTTTATCTAGAAGAATTTCACAATTGACATTATCGTATGCTCCGCTAACATCTAGTAGTGCCGCCAGTACTTCCTTTTTTTCAGAAAAAGCTTGATCTATTTCGAGAGTGAGGCTAGTTAAATTGTCTACGGTTGATCTTCCTTTGCGAAAACCTGATTGGCTTTTTGGGATCAAATTGTTATATTCGCACCACCACTGGAGTTTCAACTTTATCATAGACTCAAGTAATTTACATAAACACGACGTTAGTGCTATTGGTCTGACCCCTGATCCGTCTGGTTTCTTGATAAAGTGAATGAACGACTTAAGCCAGTCTTCCGGGTACTCACCCTGCTCGTACATCTCGTTAAAGATGTCCAACAGTATTAACTTATACTTGATGGGCAGTTTTTGAATGATTTCATAGTCTATACCGTCCATTCCGGGGGAGGATTGGATGTTAGCACATTCCAGTACTGACAAGAATTCTGTGAAGTTGAATGGAACTTGGAAGAACTCATTTTCATCACATTTGGGGATGTTTGAAGGATCAGTGATGCACCATGGAGGACTTATCTTATCTAAGGCGATAGATATTTGATCATCGTTCTGTAAATTACTTTTTGAATGTGGTTCGCCAGGTTTAATCCATTTATTCTTAAAAAGCTTGCATTTTTGCCAGACGTATGAGGGGTCAGCCCGAAAATCGATCGTTTCAGTGAAATTTCTAAAATTCTCTCTTTTCTTGGTTCTAAAAAGTTTAGTCGCTTCGGCCTGTAAACGGTTGAATTCTATATGATCGCAAAGTCTCCGTGTGGTATCCCACTTGAGGAAGGCCGCGGTTCTAAGTCTAACCATTTTGTTACATTCGTCATCCCACCACGAAACTGGGTTTCTGTACTTTTCCGGCGGAACTTTTTTCTTTTGAGGCGTGCATTTTTTCATACACTTTGTGATGATTTGAACAAAATGATTATATTTACTCTTCGCGGTCAACTGATCATATTCTTGTGACAAAAATGTTTCAAACTCAATATTTAGATCATTTTGAAATTTATCCCAATTCGTTCGAAGAGTCTTCAGCTTAAAAGACTTTTTTTCATACAAATGCTTTTCAACGTTTACAACACATATCAATGGGTAATGATCAGATCCATATGTTTGGTTCAAAGCGCTTACGTTGATATTTTGTGCGATATTCGTGGTTGAAAAGAGTAGATCGATGTTTGAATGATAATCACGCTTGAAATCCGATCTTGTAATAGTATTGCTGTTATGTAATACTAGGTTATGACTTTCTACACTCTCTGATAATCTCTCGCCATTCGCATCAGTATCTGGGCAATTCCACGCAATATTATGAGCGTTGAAATCGCCGACGAGTATACAAGCTCGGTTTATGTTTACATTTTGGACAATTCTATCCCACCGGCTCTGGGATAGAGATCCGTCTGGGACTCTATAACAGACAACTATATCTAAGACTGGCTTCATATTTGTGATTCGCAAAGCACAGAGTTCTACTGATGGATGTGGTGATTGGACGTTCTCAATTTCAACATACGCAATTGATTTACGAAGTAATACTAATATACCACCCCCATTACCGTGTTCTCTGTTCTTTTTGTATTGAACGAAATTTGTCGAAAATATACGATCAGAGTCGAAATCATCTGTTTTCAACCACGATTCCACACAAATAAAAATATCGATATTTTTCAAGAGATTTGGGAGCTCGAGCTTCCGCTTGTTTATACTTCGAGCGTTCCAGTAAAGGATCCTTAGATCTTTTTTGATAAGTTTACTATTCATTTTCTAACATATTTTTCTCTATCGATAACTTGATTGAGTCATTCGCGAAGGAATCGTCGCTAAACGCGATCTCATCTTCGTCACTTAGAATTGTCTTTATTCGGGTGATTCTAGTTTTGATACCGCGATCTTTCACGAATTCATACGTATCACTAAGCATTTTGCTCAAGGCAGGAAAGTTGTGAGTGAGCCTACTCGCTTCCTGCCGGATGTCCGTCTTATTTTTTCCAAACGAGTACTTTACAAAGTCAACTAAACCATCATAACTCACCGGATACTCCTCTGCTTTAGAAATTATAAGATTCTTTGCTGACATAAAATTATCATCTACATCACTTTCACTATAGACTCTCGGTTTTTTCTTAGAGTTTGTAACTGATTTTGATGTTCTATTCTGCTTCTTGACGTCTGCTTGGCTGGACTCTAAGGTCGAGGACGATGATGTTGAGCAGGATAAGGGCCTCTTGACCCCCGTCGCCGGGAGTTGTGGGAATGACTCTGCATCCATCCCAATACTCTGACTGTCGGTTTGAGTAGTGAGAACTGGTACATGATTTTCTCCATCCAATACTTCGAGATCGTTATTCATCAAATCTTCGTTATTAGCTACCTCTGCAGTCACCGATGTAATTGCAGGGTTTTTGCAATTTTTAGCAACATGCCCCTCCTCTTTACAGAGAAAGCATGTAATATTCTCGGATGAGAAGTAGATCCAATGTGGCACATCTTTATACACAATTTTCATATTACTTGGTATTTTTGAGATATCCTCTGGCGCGATGTATACTTGTTTTCTGAAGCTCTTTATGTGTGCCAATTCTGGAAGGTTAATTCCAGCTCGCATCGGTGCCACTCGAGACACAGGTGAAATTCCAAGTTTACCAAGTTCTCGTTCGATTACTACTCGAGGAATACACGGATGGACATTTGAAATTATGACTCTTTTTGCCTTCGAAACGAGAGACCGCACTTCGAGCGATCTGTCGTCAACGTTTATTTTGGCTCGCTCACTTACTAGTTTGTCGACCAATTCTTCGCTGCTGAGGTAGAAACAGATTCTTGCGTGTGAGATTCTTGATACGTATTCGATGTCTTTTGGATTAATCATTTTTGCCAATGCTACTGTATATGCTTCTACCGTCTGTCCTTCGATTGCATCAAATACTATCGCTTGCTCTCTTGTGGGAACTTTTTCTTCTTGGACCATGGTCGAAAACGATGGTTTGGGATTGGCACTCACTTGATTTTGACTCATTTTTAACTTTGGATGTTGCGAGGTCTCTGTGCTCAGAGACACAACGCAGTCAATGCTATCTACGAGAGATAGACTTGAAAATGCACGAAGCACAAATTCACTGGCACTCTAAATTCCACAGCTCGCGCGTATGGGTCGATATATCACATATCGACATTACTCACTCGCGGGACGATGCTAGTAAACACGTCTGTACTGCCCGACGGCTCGCGTCGGACTGAACGAAGAGTTATCTAGGCCAAGTTAGATGATAATAAAGCCTGGATAACTAGTCGTTTAGCCAAAATTGAGAAAGATTTCGAGAGTTTTGTGAACAAAAATCAGCGTGCACGGCGACCGCTTCGCCTTAATTCTGGAAAATGGTAACTCCTATAATAGTATTAACATGGGATTTAACTTTTTCCATAATTAGGTTAACACGTCCACTGCGAGGGCGAAAATCACGTTCGGGTCCTGTGTGCGGTAGGCCTCACGAAAGGGAATTCGATCACCGCACACAGAGTTGGACGCGTGGGCCCCACCGGTGGGGCCCATCGCAGTGAAGATATTAAGAGATATCATACTATTTATAGGAGGCGTCGAAATGATCTCTGTATTCTGCTCATGAAATCGCTCCAGATTTGAGTTTTTGATATTTTCAAAATTTGAAGGTCTTGGAAC
Organism: Eretmocerus hayati; assembly: GCA_029851415.1. Lineage (NCBI taxonomy): Eukaryota > Metazoa > Arthropoda > Insecta > Hymenoptera > Aphelinidae > Eretmocerus > Eretmocerus hayati. Next base: position 36,355,394 of record CM056743.1, read on the forward strand.
AAGGAATCAAATGCGATAAGTCGAATCAAAAGTTGTCTACACCAGTCTCATTAAAAATGATTTCGTTGGTGGTCCCTTAGCTGTCCAGAAGAAAAAAGTAAAAAACTCACTATAAATTTCTTGGGATACCCAGGGATGGTTTGGGGTAGGTCTATACTTGCTTCTCGCTTAGAATGTACACTTTGATTCATTTGTTCCTTTATTCATTCATCTATTCACTCGCGGGCTCATGGCTTTTTACATGTAAGATAATCCATTTCAACTCGTCACATATTAGGCTATGAATGAGGAAATGGTACATGAATTTCATCTTTTTATAAATAATTTATTATCGGGTATTTCTTGAAGTCAATTAAAGGATCAATTGTTTGATGAATTATACCAAGAAAATTCTAGAATGTTTGATTGCATAAGATTTTTCAAATTGGAAGTAATGTCTTGCAAGAAATCGAGACAATCAGATTGACAGTTTCCGGAAGACCAGCGTCTATTCGAAAAAGATCGATAATTTAATGATCCTGCTAGCCGATGAAGATAGAAAAATTCTGCTCCATTTGCTTGGAGGGTTCTCAGAGTTGCATGAAATATCTTATTTTTTTCTAATTGGTGTCGCGAGGATTTGAATCTTTGGACCACTTCGAATCGCTCTGGGTGTGTGATTGAGATCCCAGTGTGCTGAGTAATTGAGATAAAAGTATCACAGTCGCTCTGTCTTGCCCACAGAGTGAAAATCTGCATAAGTTACAAGTTCTATTGCCATTTTTAGTTGCATCTATTCCTATTCAGTTAAAAAGTATAAATGCCTGTAGGTTGATATGCATATCTTCAATGTTCCACATGATGTATAAGTTCATGACATGTCAAATCTGGGTTTAAGATGTTCGTCTAGTTACCCAATGATGACGCAGTATTCCGGCAATTACGTATGGCTTGGATCATGTTTGAACATAGTTATACAATGCTCTAACAAGTAGGATAGCAACAGCTTATTCCGTTGTTTTTCTTTCTTCAAAGTTTGTGGTGAGTCGGTTCCATAGCATCAAATGATTCTGAATCTTGAATTGACAATCCCCGCGTTGGTCTTCTTTGTACCGTTGGTAAATTAAATTCCATAAAAATTAAGTTACGAGTTTATGAAGTGTTGATGGTACAAATAGCTACCTGACACTGGGTGAAAAGTAGCTGGGAATGGTACTGTGGAAGAAGATGCTTAGGGAAACGGAGGTATAAGGAATATGGAATGAGTTCCTAACTAATCTCATTGAGATACGATGAGTTTATGTCTTTCAAAGTGTTCCAATGAATGAATATAAGTGTAAAATCAGCTGATGTCACAATTATTCATTTTTTTCCAAACATTATAAGGTAATGGGACTCGTACATAACATCGACTGTATGGATTTCCTGACAACTTATCTAGCTCGAAATTTTGCCGAGTAAATGAAAACCGATGGTTCTCATATGGTTCTACATTATCTGTATCCTCGATCTCGTTAAAACCTGATCAAGATCTGAATTTGAAGAGCCAATAACGAGCCACTAACAAGCATGTTGAAGACGTTTTAGGCCCCGTAACTTCCAATTATGTTCACCCTCAAACCCGTAAAATGAGTCTAGCACAGAATCATTCTCCTTTGATCTAAATACTTCCGAAACAGAGAAACAGAACAGTATAAAGAGGCGCGAAAATTCCAGTAGAGGCGTGACGCGTGTGAGATGCCATAGAGGGGCATTTTTCAGCATCTTCTCTCGAACTTGTCTTTTTCTACCTCATCTTCCACCCAATTAAAGTTACGAAAAAGTGGCAAAGTGCGCTTACCGCAAGAAGAAAGAGGGCAAATAAGGGCACGACTTACATACACCATGGAACAGAGAGATGCTCATCAGCTGCGGAAAGAGTGTATTGTGGAGGTCGATGCAAGAGTCACTGTAAGAGAGCCCAAGTAGCCAAAGTGGGAGATAAATGGATAAAGCAAGCAAATAAAGCCTAAAGGGAGAAAAATCGAGGAGCACAAGAGGAAATCGGAGAATAGAAAGGGAAAGGCGCGACGAGGCTGATGGGGGTGCGCATAACGAAGCTTTTTTGCCAACTCGGCGGCCACGGCGGCATCAACGTGGCGCATTAGAATGCCGTCCTGCCAATTTGGGAGAGCCCCGTGCGCACTCGCCTCGCAGCCAGTTAATTAAAAACAAAAGCACCGGGGGACACGTCAATCTTATTTGGCTCTCCTCGACCTGTGAAATACCTATACCTGTGTATATATATATATGCCAACCCCACAACGGAGAAAGCGAGCTGGTTGAAAAAAAAAAAAAAAAAAACGAAAAACCTGGATGCGCACAGTAGCAGCAATGGGCTAAAGGAGACCCGCTGATTTGTTACCACCGCGACTCCTTTAATTAAGTCCGCGTGCTCGTTATGCCGAGCTCACTCTCCCTTGGCGCGGAGTAGAATCTATCCTGTGTACGTATATTACGGGCATACCCAGCTTGTATCGCTTACTCGCACGTATGGGTGTACGTAGATCAAGAGTATGTAGTTTCAGAAGAAGAGCTTGCAAGCATGAGTGAATGTGTGTGTATATAGACATACATGTGTGGGTGAATGGGGAAACTATACTGCACTCGTTTGCAGACCCACGACGGTCCGTGTGTACTTTGCACCTCGTTACGGTCTCCAACGCCGCCCGCGACCGATCGACCCCACAGATATTCACATAGGGTGTATGTACCGGTAAGAGAAAGAGGGAACAATCGATAAGCGCGATTCGGACCCGGTGAGTGTTCGAATTGTATCATGGTATTTAGGATGGAATAAGGGTTTTAGATATATTATTTCAAGATGAACGATAAATGAATGTTAGCCGAGCGAAGTTTTGATTGATGATGGTCGTCATGATAATTTCCGTGCATTTGTTGGTGATCAAAATTGGAAAATTATGAAGCTTGACGCATGAGAATTGCTCTTTTTCAACTAGTCGTGACGGTGTCACAATCGCTGCAATTTTTTCATTGGTGTAATGGAAGACGCTAAAATATTCATGTCCATTCGACTTTTTGAGCTTTTAGGGAGATGGGTAACTTTTATGATTGAAAATTACTGTGAAGCGAAGGATTTTGCTAGAACCTTATTTTTTCTTGCCTCTACTTCTGAAAAAATTTGAATCGATATTCACCTATAGGATTCTGGATCATGGAAATTATATCTTTTGTTTGCTAAAAGATTAGACCAGATAAATCTCTCTATGGTACTTCCAGTTACTACACTATGTGGAACAAGGTAGCAAATTCAATCTGTATAATAGTGAACATTTGAAAAGAGTGAAGATAATATATGAATTGACTGATCAACATAAACATCACTACTTGCACAGTCCATGGCGTACATATATTATGGATCGGTCAAGAGGTATAGAAATGTTTCCAGATTAATTAATGAATGGGATTCTGTAGATATAGCTCATTTGTTAGATGAGCTACATAGTATCTTTGAGATTAAAGCTTGAGCGAAAGCACTGAGTGGAAAGTTTGGATCGTAACACCGGATGATTTCTCTTGTAAATAAAACAGCCTGAATAATTATATTACTTTTGTTGTATTGGCACAGTGATTGAAAAGATGATTAGGTTAACAATATATTTTGTTGTTACAACTCAATGTCTCCTAAAGCCAGATAACAAACCTTTGACTTCGGACTCAGAAAGAGGAGGAAATTCTACGTTCAAATATGAACTTGTCAGAATTTTTATTCGGGGTGGTAATTCCGACCCAGTGCTCATGGTGACAGTCGAAGTCGAAAACTCAGAGTAGCATTCGTAAACGATAACTCGAAGTGGGACTAATGATTCAGACCTCAAAGTGGCACTAGTGATCGGAAACCCAAAGTAAGACTAGTGATCCAAAACCCAAAGTGGCACTCATGGTCAAGAACTCAATGTGACACTAGTGATCGAGAACTCAAAGTGGCACACGTGATGGGGACGACTTGGAGAATTCGAACACTGGTGAGCCAGAACTAAAATTGGTACCTGTGCTCGGGAACTCCATGACTAGTGATCCGGAACTCAAAGTGTGACATGTGATCAGGAAACTCACAAGGTCACTCGTGATCAAGAACTGACCGTGTCACTCGTGTTCAAAAGCTCAGGGTGGCTTTCGTGGATTTCTTTGGTTACGAGTGCGATCTCGATTTGTCGATCACGAGTGCCTTTTTGAGTTCCCGATTACGTTTGCCCTTCCGAATTCTCGGTCGTGAGTGCCTCTTTGAGTTCCCGATCACGAGTACCTCTTTGAGGTCCTTATTCCGTGTGTCATATTGAGTTCTCGATCACGAGTGCCACTTCGAGTTCTTGAACACGAGTGCCACTACGAGTTCTTGATCACGAGCGTCACCCTGAGTTCTCGGACACAAGTGTGACCCTGAGCCAAGATCCCGTGGGCCACCCTGAGTTCTCGATCACGAGTGTGACCCTGAGTTCTCGACCACGAGCGCCACTTGGAGTTCCCTATCACTAGTGCCAATTTGAATTCTCGATCACGAATGCCACCCTCATTCCTCGATCACGAATTTCAATCTGAATTCTCAATCACGAGTGCGAATCTGAGTTTTTGATCACGAGTACCACTCCGAATTCTCGATCCTGAGTGCCACCCTGAGTCCTCGGACACAAGTGTGACCCTAAGCCAAGATCCCGAGGGCCACCCTGAGTTCCCGATCACAAGTGCCTCTTTGAGTTCCCAATCACGAGTGCCTCTTTGAGATCCTTATTCCGTGTGTCACATCGAGTTCTCGATCACGAGTGCCACTTCGAGTTCTTGAACACGAGTGCCACTACGAGTTCTTGATCACGAGCGTCACCCTAAGTACTGGATCAGAATCACCACCCTGGATCGAAATTCTGAAAAGTTCAAATTTGGAAGTAAAAAATCCCTTCTTCTTGAATCCGAGGTCAAAATTTTGATACCTGGCTTTGAAAGCAATTTCAAATCTAGCGTACGACTTGACGTAGGGATGTATAGGTCCGGTCTTTGGAAAATGGTACTTTCGTTGTTGGCCTGTATGTTTTTTCGGAGAATGGTGATTACCTCCTTGTAAGAGCGGTATATCTGTTACCTCTCTTCTAGTCTAACTTACCTCGAATTTGGCAAGGTTTTTCAGACAATATATGTGCAATGTAGACCTCGACAAAGATGACAATGAATCATACACCCCATGCCTCTAGTCATGCAAAATCGAGTAAATGCATAATTTCCCAAAATATGTAGATCTTTCGCGTATATTAGCAGAATATCCCTTTTACTTCTTTCTGATTTGGTCCAAATGCAGCGGAATTCCCAGAGAGATATATCCAAAATCTGGAAGGAAACGAGCTCAATGAGACCATCGATTGCTTGTATCAGAACAAACAAGAGCTAGTCAAAAAATCAAATTCCAGTATCTTCATGTGAGAGACAGATGAAACATTCACGTTTCACTCGTGGTGAAGTGGGCGAAGGGGAGGCGAGGCTTTTTAATCATCGGTCATTCCGTTAGATTCTAACGGTGTCAATCCCAGTTCTTGTAGTGCCATCTGAATTTTGAAAATCCTGCTAAGAACTAAAGGAACATCGTGGGCTCGAATAATTCCTGGAAGTCGTGCATAATTCTGATTTGGCAGGTTCCATGGCCGAAACCATTCGCAAGTGATTCAGTGCAGAGCACAAACACAGATCATATTGCAGATCTTCCTCTGAGCATTCTCATTCTATTTTATAGTACTCAAATTGATCCTTTCATCATTTATGATGCTTTTCAAAAATTTCTTGGGTCCCTGAGGAGTACTTCATTTCATATGAGTAATCCTCCAACAATCATGTTCATTTCCTCAGAAAATAGAAAATTTTTTAACGCCATTTGATAGCTCTACAAAGAAGCTCGTCGTGATAATTTGCCATTTTCAGGTGAAGTCTAATTTCATAGAATCTTTCAGCTTCAAGTGGAAAGCCGAGAAAAACATCAGATATAATTGTAAATAACGAGGTGCACCCAGAGGCGGGCTATCGCAGTTTTTTCAGGGAGTGATTTCTCGCGAATTCGCGGAAAGGGATACAGAACATGCCCCCATCTTTAAAATAATGTAACTGGGTGATGAAGTGTATGGAGTGATTAATATTCGCCTCTATCATCATGAGACCATATTTGGAGCTTTTCATCGATCCAAATCACTATTTTCGGCTCATTTTGACTTGTTAAACACGTTCCAAATGATAAAAAAAGGACTGCTAACCCTTCCGAGATAACAGTATGAAATTTTTGAAGCGGTTTCCGCTCTTTCTCTCTCTCTGCGCATGAACACATCTGTGGAGCTTCAGAAGTATTCTTAATCGATAGTCCTTGCAATTTCCTTTCAAATGACCCCTGACACGGTCGACTTCACGTAAGAAAACTGGAGATTTAGCTATCTTAAGTCCATGTCGGAGTCTCGCGATAGAAATGTGATTACAACTCACGCCATGGTTTCTACATCAATTGGAATGGGGATGGTCGCAAATGATTCGGGAAGCTTCGGGAATGTGCCTCTGGTACGATTTGTAAAGATAGATGTCTCCCATTCTTGAGGTGGAATCAGTGAATCGCGAAATATTTCGATTCTGGTTCTCAGAGCGCGTGACCCCGCACTTTAGATCGAGACTTATGAGAGATGGAGAAGTTTTTCCTCACAGATCGTACCAGACGCTCATTTCTAAATGAATCTCGAGTCATTTTTGACCGCCCCCGTCTCAATTGACGGAAAAACCGTTACGTAATGAGTAAAACTGTTTTGAGCGAGACTTCGACACGGTCTTAAGGTAGGAGGATATCACTAGTATCCAAATCCCAAGTTTCGGCTTCTTCAAAAACCTGTGTTTCAAGATAGTTCTGGCACTTCGGGCCTCCTCCTGACGCACAGTGGGGTGAAACATGGATTTTGGGCCACAAATCGTATCCGCGCGAATACTTGACCGATTGATTTTATCCAAAACAGATTCTCTTCGTTTTTCCACCCTTCACCACGTGGCTCTGCAACAATTCCGATTACAACCGTCCTGGAGTCTCGGGAGGGCATCGAATGTTGAACCATTCACCCGTTTGTGATGGGTTGTATGTGCCCAGGAACGGTCAAACTTGGAACTATGTTTGATAACTTCGGGAGTGCAAAACGACTCCCGGGATCTGGAAAACACTCCAAACACCATCTCTGCCAAACACAGGTCTGGTGCACAGGGAAGTAACGAGCCCCCGTCTCGAATACAGGGCAACATTCGATGCCCTCCCGAGACTCCAGGATGGTTTTGATCAGGATTGTTGCAAAGTCACGTGGTGAAGGGTAGAAAAACGAAGACAATATCTTTTGAATCGAGTCAATCGGTCGAGAATTCGCGCGGATACGATTTGTGGCCCAAAACCCATGTTTTACCTGTGTGTGTGTGTGATGTAGGATAATGGAATATCTGGTTCCATTGCATCAAATCAACTTTGTCAGGGAGTCATTTTAAAGGAAATTGCAAATCGATCAAAGATATGGCCAAAACCACGCAGGTGAAAAAAATAGCAAAGTAGAACAGCAAAATTATAGTATTTGTAAAACTCATAGGCCCGACGGGATGACGGAACACACCGCAACTCCACGTCTTCGGGACACTTAAGTTTCGAGTCCATTGGAGGGAGGCGATAGATTTGACGAGCTGGGCCGATGACTATTTCAATAACTTACCATCTTCTAAAAAACATAGCTCGGGATCCGTTCAACTAATTTGTACATATTTGTAGGGTTCCTCAAGACAGAGAAAATTAGCTGAACTGACTGGTGGAATATTGAGATCCGTTGAAATGGCGTCCATTTCAAAATGGTCTAAGAATCGAAGAAAAGTGACTTTACGTATGATCGAAGAGGACATTGAGCTCTGCGGTCATAGAGACTCTTGCTCAGTGCTCTGAGATCTATCTTTCTACACTCAAGAAAAATTTGATCAAAAGCCGAATTCCTATGACGTAAGGCGGGGTTCTTCTGCGTCACTTTCTTCTAAATTTTTGCTTTCTGGATTGTGCTGCTGCAGCTGGGAGTTCGTGGGGCTGGGTGCGGCGAAACTTTTTTCCCATTCTTCTGTTTCAAAGAAAAAAATTTCACGATCGTGTCGTGGAAAATCGAAGACTGGCAAATAAGGAACACCTCACTATTGAATCAATCTCGTTTATGTTGCTCACTGTGAGTCGTAAAATGGTGCCCGAAATATCACCGTAAATATCAAGAATGTGAAAAGTAGGATGGCATTTCATACTTGGGATGATTCAATTTTGAAGAACATCGACGGTTTGGTTATCGCTCAATTCTGTTTGAACCTTTCAAGATTCATCGCTATTATATGAACGTTTCGAAAAAATCGCAGAAATTATAAACCCTAAATCACAGTTACTCGTCTCTGTGTTCTATTCATTCAACCTTGGTGGTATCGTCATGTCTATGAAATCCACCCTCATAATTTTCGCGCGAGTAATTTCTTCCATCGCAAATTCCCATCAGCCAAAAAAATCCCCCTCGACTTCCGAATGAGCTCGAGCACTACACGCACAGTTGGTTGACAAGGAATAAAAAAAATAGTCTGAAGAAGAAAAGTAAGCCGATCTTCGACCGATACTCGAACGTATACTGCACGCGCTAATGAGTAAGTGCGTCGCGATCGCGATGCCCTCCAGTTTGCGATGTAAGGCGGGTAAGTTTTTGCCATGCATGCAAACAAGTAGTTGCAGCAGTGGCATTAGACCTATACGCAGGTAATAGGGGGCTGTTACAGGCTATACCCCACTCAAACGCGCACAGTAGCAAGAGCGATCGATTCGCAAGAATTTTGATTGGGTCGCAAAAAAGGCCAACTGCAACTCCCCCACTGTTTCTTCCATCTATACAGCTACTGTGCGTGGCTGTACGGCATCGGCTATATTGGATACATAATACAGACTATTTCGGGACTACGATGCAACGATGCAATTAGACTGACTGTTAAGAGGCCGCCGCTGAGTTCGGGGTGAGACCCTTATACGATTGAGATTCTCCAGTCCCGATTCCCAGTCTCATCCCTTTTTTGAGCCCAGGCGATCGCTCTGATTAATGAAAAAGTTGATGAGATATATATGGTCTCCGATTTGCGTGGTTCGGTGCTGACGACTCACAGCTGGTTGAGCGGTGCGTCGATTATCGTTTAATGAGTGAAGAGCCACGATTCGTATTCATGCATTTATCCTGGATACCTGTTAGGATGATAATTAGAATAGATATGAATTTTGAGGCATCAAATTGTGATGAAAAATCAAGTTTGCATGCCTGTGATATGCGCAAATTTGTCACCGCAATCACTCCTGACTCTCATACTCACCTCACTCCAATGTGCTGATCCCGCGAAAATTAGTGGCTGTGAACTTTTGTCAAGCATTTTTTTCATGTATGTTATGTTGAAAGATGAATGACCAAATTCTTTTGGACGATTGAAAATAACTCGCGGGTTTTGTATCATGATAAGAGTGATTTTTATGTATTTCGTGCTTACGCGCCAAAATTTTCGATTCTACTAATCTAACCGTACAACTGTAGCTCGTCTGGCTTGTTATCTGCAGGTTATGAAAAACGCTCCTTCCGAGTCGAAAAATTCGGATCTCAAGCGATTTCATATGCAAACTCTCAAGTACTGGAAAATGTTTTCTGAATGTTTCGATTTCCTATCCTGTCATCCAGAAATTTCCCCAGTAAATGTTCACTGCTGAATCGATAAAAATGGAACTGAAAACGCAAGTGACCTCAATTATGACCTGTTTGTTGATCTGTATGGTTCCATCATGAATCTGGCTCGCGCAATAGTTAGTTTCAAGCTTATTTATCCATCAAAAGTAGTTGGACTCCTATTTACTAAACTGTTGGGACCTGAGGTGTGTCCTCTCAGTATCTCTTGGTAACGGACTATACTCATTTAGCTGCTGATCACACATCTCATACCGAGAGTGAGTAACATAATCACCATTCTCTTATTCACGCAATGAATTGTTTCTCAAAGTATTATTCACGAGAATCCTGCTGGTTTATCAGTCAATCAGTTAAGAATTCAAGGAAGTTGAAAATTCGAGAAGTAAAAGAGATCACAGAGGCTATTTGAGGAATTTTCTGAACTGGAAGATGAATGGGCATCTCATCGAATCAAGTTTCAAAAGATAATGAGGGAACCGCGCCTGCGCATTTAGCGGGGAAGGGTTAGAGCGACAGGTTACGGAGTAGGCACTTGTTGTAATAATTGGGAAGGCCAGACGACGACGACGAGTGACTCCTCGCCCAGGAGGGTTTTTCAGATCGAGTGACAGGAGTCGCTATGGTGAGGAGATGGTTTAGCTGGGGGACGAGCTTGGAGGCACGCGATGCAAAGTTGCGACGCTTTAATTGGACATGCATGTCTGCGAAGAGCAACTCCCTCCTTCTTCCTCCCACTCTTAAATAGCGTATCTTGCGTTGGTATACATATGAAACTACTCTTGGCTGGTCTGCGGCGCTAATTAGCGTCGCGCGCTCACCTCCTTGGCCCTTTTTTCGTCCGTTTTCCATCCCTATACGCTCACATAAATGAGTAAAAACGACAAAATTCTCGACGCTTAATTTGGCCACGTTGCAACGGCAGAACTCTGCAGTGCCTACTTTTTCGCCATGCTCTTTTTCTTCGTCTTTGGGGCTCGTCGATTTTTTGGACGGGTCGCGTCTTTTTACTGGTGCGGCTCTTTTCAAGAGCCAACTCATCGATGCTCATTGGGGCCGAGATTCCAGATAATCGCTGATTTCATTCGAAGAGACAAGCCAGATCGACGATATAACGAGTATTACATCGCGATTGAACTACTAACTGGTTCATTTCCATTTCTTTATCTTGACATGATAGCCGATATGTAAACCAGAAGTTCTTACAATCGTGTGATAGATTGTAGATGTTTTTTGATTCGACTCAGTCGTAATCCGATCGGTACAAGCTTTTAAGGGAACTTTGCCGAGCAGTTGTGTAGATTTAGATAATTGAGATAAATTCGCAATTGTCGAAGCGACTTCATAATTCATTTTTGACCCAAACCCTCAAAAACATCCTCATCCCTTTCCTGGCAAAATTTGACGAGTCAGCCAAATTTTGTAAAAGTGTGTACCTTCGGGCTTCTAAGGGTGCTGATTACGAAAATGTGGTCAGATTTTAAAACTTAAGGAGGGAAATTCAAGATGGTGTTCGGAAAACTTCAATCTAGCCCGATATTGCTGGAATCCCGTACACTCAAACTTTCCCGAGAGCTTTTCGCAGTTGCTGTGCATGTTTTCAGCGATATTTGACCAGACTTGGGTTTTCCCTTTTTCATTTGGTCCGGTCACCATTTTTGATCTACCATTCTGAATTCACAGAATCTGAACCCAATTCATGATTCGCGGCCTCGAAAGTCTCATTAGTGCATTACCTCTTATAGCGTCCCAGAAAATAAGTTTTTCGATGGAAAATGACTTACTTCGAATTGTTTCTACAAACATTCATACAAAAATATCAAATTTGGTGAGGACTTCAATTCAAACACAATGGCGGGTGAGATCTATTTGGTCGAAAAACTGATGGACATGCATCAGTTATTCTTCAAGAACTTGGAATAAAATAGGTCACATAGAGCCAAATGCGGAATGCTTTCTCGTCTCCCATTGATGATTTTGAAATTTGAAATCAAGAAAACCTTCCTCTATTGTTCTTATCCAGTCCACGACCCTTTCAGTTTCCTTCATCATGATCTATTAGCAAATTTAACCGCACACCTATAATAGAATAAAAATTCTCAATCGAAAAATAAAAGGTTCTACATCTATTAAAAACATTTTTTGAATCATTCTTATTCGCCATATTCACTTGCAAATGCTGTATTTCATACTTAATGTTATAATTTATCTTCCAAGTTGAATAATTTCCTAGGATTACGACGCATCGAGAAATATTGCTCAAAATGAGAGGATCCATGGCAAGAGGGGGTTGGGAAATGTATCAAAACTTCAAAGGGATCGGCAGAAGTGCTCGCGAATTTTTGAATGACATAAGAATGGAGATGAATAATATTCTTTCGTGAAGTGGGAATGTTTATTGAATTTCCGTTTCCAGAGATATTATCAAAAATTACGTGGAAACGGCCTTGGTAGATTTATGTTGCGACGCTTGGATGCTAGAGCTTTTGTACAAACTTTATTTAGAGATGTTGGCTAACTGTTGATACTTGCTCCGGTATTCAAAAAAGTAGTTCCGATATGTGAAGCTCAAATGACACTGAGAGTATTATCAGCTTTATGATTTGGAACCATCCCTGGAAGATCTATGCAGTTCAGTTGAAACGTTCTCGAGATCTAGGGAGGGGGGGGGGGAGAATTGCGAATTAGAAATAAGATTACATCAAAATTCAAGTTAAATATGCCCCTAGGATCGTCGTCAATTGGTGAGTGTGGCTGGAAAGGACTGGGTTCGTTGTGCAACGAGGTTTAACAGTGCTTCAAATTTTCAGAGAAATCGATGAAAGTGTCTCCAAGTTCTCGAGTATATAAGAATAAAAATAGAAAAATTGTTTGAGATAAATGAAGGCCACAATCAAAATTTCGTATAGCTCAATCTTTTCAGAATGAGTGACAAATACTTGGAAAATCTAATCGGCTACTTTTATTGAGAGGTTTGGATGTCAAAACATTTAACCAAACATGTTCTGAAAATTGTATTGAATTTTATTTAATCAATTCCACGTGGAAGAAAGAGTTCTGAGATCTCAAGCCGTCAACGAATTATGCACATCACTGATCATTTCAAAATAAGCACTAGAAGGTCCATGACAATTGGTCGAGGGGCTTATGGGAGATCACGCGAGGAAGAGATGACACCGTACAGACTCTAACGCATACGTACATACACAAGGCGTGATTGAAAATGATTTACAAGGAGCGTTTACATCACGGGTGGAAGATATATATAGGGATACCATTTGATATATCTCGGCGAGCAGAATTAGATATATGAATGTTCATTGAGGTATGGCTCAAACTAGAGGATCAAAAATGAGAAATACGAGGAAAATTTTAGGGAAAAATTTCTACACTGATACAATATTCACTCTTCGGAGAACCAAGATGGAGTGGTCAGTATCCTGACGATCCTATCGAACAAGCCTAAGATGCTACTCTCGACAGGTTAATCTGTGACTCTTCGAATTGTGCAAATCGCATTCCTGAATAATGCATCGAAATCAAGATGTACTTACTGATGCGTTCTGCAGAATGGAAAACAAAATTTTCGTTGCAAAATTTCAAACAGTCAGATGAACTGCACTTCGTGACCTCGAGACTTTTTCGGACTCATGAATGAGGACTTCATCCCCTTTGTGTTCTAGAATCAATTTAGAAATTACAAACAAGAAGAACGCCGGAACATTCCCCTCGTGTATTTGGATATGTCGGTCTCGCTAGGAATTACTCCACATTCGCTAGCATTCTGTCCAAATTTTGACGACTAATCTCTCATTGATTCTCAGATGTCTTCTTAACACCCCGTCCATGGAAACAAAACTTGCGATTTCTTCCGCGTGAGTGGTGGGGTCCGATGGACAATTTCCAGGTTGAAAGAAACACATCTTCGATGATCATCGGAGGAAGAGATATTCAAGATGAACTATGTAACTCACTCTCTAAACCCGTTGGAGTGAAATTTCACTCCCTTGGAGTGAAATTTGACTCAAAGCTATGAGTCAGTTTCGTGCGCACCGAACTGGGGTGATTCATCACTCCAAGCTGGAGTCAAATTTCACTCCAACGTGAGTCAATTATCACTCTTAGGATTGAGTCAAATAATTCAAAACCAAACTCTTTAACATTTTAGATACTGCAATAAAAAAATTAATTCACGGCGTGCACCCATATTTCAATTGATTTCCCGGTAATTGTAGTTATACTTATTCTATGAAAAATGTGCTTATCGAGAATTTTGGCTATTGTGTTCGACTCGATAGGGATTTGAACCCGCACCCCCTTGATTGCCAGGCAAGTGTCTTGACCATTAGACCAAACATGACTTTGTCAAATTACAGTTAAGAAAGCATATGGGCGGTTGTGAACGGTCGATATGAGTTTTTAAATATACCCGAGAGGTGTTTCGAAGAGAAACTCGGGATAGAGCAGCATCACTCAACAATTGAAAAGCTTCCCTCTTTCTTCATAAGTAGCCCCGCAAATCATTCTGGGATTATACCCTAACCTGTAAAAATCTATTTCACTCAATGTGAGGAGTCAATTTTCACTCATCTTGGAGTGAAAATTGACTCAAGCTTGGAGCGAATGTAATATTTTCGTGGTTTCACTCCATATGAGTGAAATTTTCACTCCATAGGAGTCGTTCTGAGAATCACTCCAAGCTTTGAGTCAAAATTTCACTCCAACAGTTTTAGAGAGCAGGGTTAATTGTACCCGAAATCTTCCCTCCCTTTCATCGGACAGCAATGTCCTGTGCACAATTGACACTCAAGAATATCCCACAGTTTTCTGTAGCTGTCCCTATTCATTCAAAGAGAAGCATCTCAATGAATTGGTTAACAAACTTGCAGGAGAAGAGATCTACCTAGTGCCATCTTTCAAAAGCATTCTCTTCATGGATAAGCCTATCCTTTGATAATTTGAGAGGCTCAAGTTACCTAAACAGTACCGATCGCTGAAAATCGGTCCAGGTTGAACGAAGTAAGCTCATCAAATGTTCGCGATCCTTATCATTACATCGCTCGCGTGATCCAAAAAAAGATTGAACATATTTTTTGCACTCAGGACTCCTCCATAATTTACAGGATCAAGCAATGGTGACAAGGCAAGAAAGTATCGAGAGTGTGATCCGGCAAGCTTGCTCATGGTAAAGGTGCATGCAGAACAGCCTGAGGAACAAGAACACAAGAGTTGAACGCTTCAGTCTTTCTCTCTTTCTCTCGTAGGATATACCATGCCGCAGCAGCCAGTCAGCCAACAGGACGTTATATAATAAATCGGTCTCGTTAGCAAGAAACTTTGTTTTTGCTGAGGGTCTGCTCATTAGATCGCCACGGTGCGACGGTAATTAGAAGTTTTAGCCCCGGTTCACCCCGTGTATACCGCAGCCCCATGCTCTCTCTCTCTCTCTCTCTCTCTCTCTCTCTCTCTCTCTCTCTCTCTCTCTCTCTCTCTCTCTCTCTCTCTCTCTTCTCTTCTGCGCGCAGCACTTGGTAATGATGTGGTGGTAGGCTCACAGAGCAGGAGTATGAAGTGCAAGGCAGCACGAGACGTTGTCGTCGCTGCCCTGCGATGCCGATCGAGCTCGATATCCGGCGCCATCGCAAGCCCTCCACTCCTTTTCTCACTGCGCCAATTATCCTTTTTACTCTGCAAACCTCATATATTGGAAGGTAACAATGACGAACTTGGCTGGATTATAAAGCTATCGCCGTTTATTGGCTTGATTGCGCTCTTTGGAAGCTCGCAATTATCATGAATCTTTTGCCTTGTCAAGCTTGCAAGTTCATGCCTTGAGCTGAATCACCGTTTACTATTTATGGCTGCATTTTTTCTTAAGGATTCGACCTCTTCTCAATTTCTGCATATCTCTCTCGAATAGTGATATTTAGTGCAGTAACATATGAGAAAGATTCCATTCACCTTCTCATTTGGGATTAGTATTCTATTTCACGTTTCACAGCCAAGGTTTGTCGAAGAATTGATTCTCGTTGAACAAATCGAAAAATTCCGCCTCCACAAGTTTTTTTTCGTTCGTATGATGAAAGTGTATATTTGATCATTCAGCACCATTATTCCATCACTATTATTATATCCCGAGTATCCCCAGTAATGAAATGATAATTAATTTAGAAATTCCTATGATCTACGTTTGGCGCCTGTGTTAACTGATATTCTGTGACAATGTTAATGTGTTACCCGATGTAATGCAAGTGGGGTATCATTTTGGGTTGAAATGAGACTTTAGACAGCGCTGAACAAATATCCAATATCGATTCCTCATACTTTTTTTGTAGCGTTAAGGTAGTTGTACACCAACTACGTGAGTCAGAGAGACTTAACCTCACTTTTTTGCCCACTTTAAAATAGTCGAAATTATTATTTTTGTTAATAACTGCACTTTTTCCACCAAACAACAAACAAAAACGGTCATCTAAGACTTCCTGAACCGAATCAGGCATGGTTTCCAAAGTTATCTAGCCTAAAATCAAAATCACGTGTCGCATTTTTTGCATTCTACGCTTTGTATGAACAATTACTAAAAAACGACGTGGTCCATCATCTCCAGACTTGGCCATATGATTCATTGATACATAAACTCGGATCTCTCGCAGTCCTAACATTTTCTGTTGATCAGGTTTTGCGCTAGACCCATTTTTGTGCTGTTTTTGGGGCCCGCTCCCATAAGCGCAATGTTAAAAATGTGCAAAACTAGTCAAATTGCGACGATCAATACTCGAAAACGGGATGGTCAGCCGTTCTGGAATTTTGCACACGTACTCTTCGATATTAGAACTATCTCTCTGCAGAATCTCGAGAAATTCTGTTGATGAATAATTTTGGTGTACAACTACCTTAAGTATCAGGTCTATCCACTCTTACATTCTTTAATTTCATTTTACAATCATGTTTATTGACTGAATCGATCATGCTTTTGCTCTGAGGCAGAATAATTGCAGAATAATGCATGATTTGAAGTAGTCATGATATTTATCTTCGCAAACGAAAAAGTCTTTCCTTGGTATCTGCCTCGTACACCTATATTGTGAGATTTTATCCTGCATGATCAAACCCAAAATTATACTTGTTGATTCAACATCACATTTTTGATGGAAGATCTCTGGCAATTGTGCTGAGCTTCCAGAGCTTGATCATGATAAGGAGTTCTATCTGTCTTTTCTTGTAAATTCCCATCTTCGTCGTCAACGGTCTCTTGACTTTCTTCCGTCAGAAATAGATCTTCAACAATGATAGATATCTATAAGAGCAGAATTTCACATACAGTGAAACCGATGTCCAGGAAGTTACATTATCACAAAAGAGAAGTTGATCAATTGCCTGACCGATCGGGGTGGTACTTGTACACGTACAAAAATCAGAACCAATGATACTCCAGTGTCCGTATCCGGGAAAAAGAGTGTATTTATTCGAAAGCTTGCTATACATCGGGCAAGATAGAATTCGGACGGTCGCCGGGAAATCGACCGTGTTAAGCAGGTGTCTCTCTTAGCAAGGCGTCTGGAATACGAGTTTCCACTGTATTGTAAACCTCATCAGCTCTCAGGATCAGACAAATCTAACCGTAACTGAACGAGGTATCACTGAAAGTATCAAAGAAGTTTGCATCAAAAAGAAGTATTTGTGGTTGCTACATCGCTTCCATTGCTCGCAAGTGCTTCCGCAAATAATCACTGCATCAGGTGGCACTGCGTTTATCGGTAACCCCACCCGGATTGCTTGAGATTCTCGCTCGTTGCACGTGTTCTTCACCAAAGCTTCTATAAGAGGGCAAAAGCACTGCGCGATATATTGCTATAGGAAAACTCCACACCCTTTTGCCAGTAGTAGAGCTCAGTAGTTTCACTTGGGGTCTCGAGTTTTGTAGAGGTGTATACCAGGAGGACGACGACGTGGCGCGCAAGTGAGGAGGGCTCTCGCGAGAGTGAGCGCGCGGGGTGCGTTGCGCGCAAAAGGAGCCTTCGAGAAAGGGTAGAGTTTGCTAATTACGTGCCTCCCTCTCTTGCTCTCTAATGAATAAGCTCTAATGAACCACTTTCTGTTAATTAAAGGCCTCCTCTCTATCCCTCTCAAAATCCCGCAATGTCGGACTCCCACCCTCCCCGACCGTCGCCCTTTTTCTCCTATATCTATATATGTGTATACCTGATTCTCTTTCTTGCGATACTGATGATATAGCTCTCTGGCAGATCGAAAGATTCGTTGAATGTATGTTGCGTATGAATGCAAATATTGCGTCAAGCTCGGAAAGCGGAATTTTTGTGTTTACAGAGACCCACCACAAAGTACCCGATGTAAGTGACGCGTGCCTCGATTTGAAGTTACTTTTCGACGTAGGGTGGCATTAAAAGAGGGCATTTTGAGTTTCATGTTGTATGATCTTCCCACGAAAATGCAGGTAGTTTTGTTCCTTGTTAGGGTAAATTTTGTTTGTACCAGGAACTTGTTGATTCCACTCGTAAATTATCCTACAATAAGAGGGAACGATAGTCGTTATCGTTTGGATTGTTATGGAACCCGCTGAAATAGATTTGGATTATACTTTAAATTTCTCGAAGACTTAATAAACAAGCAAATAGAATCTCAATATCTTGGATTGATTGATTGATTGGTGCCCATTTATTCGTCCGAAGACAAAAGAGAATAATCAGTTATGTACAGTAACACCCACACAGATCAGGGTGCTTGCATGAAAAATTTTCAACTTCTTATCTGAAAGTCCTTATTTTGTAATGAATTTAGAAGAGAGAATTGCAATTCTAGGATGCATAGAAACGGAGATATGATTTTTCGAAAATGGCAATTAGGGGCCCGCGCGGACTCGCGCTCAAACGAGTTTTATCGTGCGCCACTAACACACACATAGATCCGTGACGTCACAGGTCAGCTGCAGACGAGCCGGCATATGAGATTTGCACAGGCGTCCGCGTTCTATCGAATTTAAACGTGAAAAATTTGTGTGAAGGGGAAAATATTGACGATGTGCCTTTATATTGTAGATAATCGGAACCTGGTGAGTGACAACAAGGTGCGTAATGATCGCGTTGAGTCAAAACGTTTAAATACATAACGGTGTTTTAGGCTATGAATCGCTTGTGAAGTATTGTTGATTTTCTTGGCTACATGGCAGCTTTTCTCTTCTCAGACACGAGTCTTCTCCTCACGAAATATGTAAACTTTGTCTCTGGAAGATCGCGCACCGTCTCCTTGCCCAAAACATATCTAATTTTTGGCGTAATCTCAGCTACACTCCTCACGCGATACGTAGCCTCAATCACCGCGAAGTATCTGTACTTTTTCACTCAGCACGGTCACAATATACCTCGCAGTTAATTACCCGGGCTTAGCACTGTAAAAAGGCACATCACCAATTTTTTACCTCGTTACACAGTTCTCACAGACGATAATTCGGCATGCAGAACGTGGATTCCCGTACAAAATCTCCAATACGGCTCGTCTGCAGAGCTGACCTGTAACGTCACGCGTCGATGTAGGTGTGAGTGGCGCGCGAGTGTGCGCCAGCAAAGTCGTCTGAACGCGTGCCACCAAACTGCGATTTTCGAAAAATTATTTCTCCGTTCCTATGCATCCTAAAATTTTGATTCTTTTTCCTAAATTCATTAAAAAATAAGGACTTTCAGATAAGACATGAAAATTAAAATTCCATTTTTCATGCAAACACCCTATTGTACACACTGATAAAATATGATATATAATCAAGTAGTTTGGCCAGGGCCAAATCTTAGTTATATCACGAATTGTGACTAGTTGGGTTATACTTAGAAAAGTTACAAACTTCGGAAAAAAATAATACAGAAGAAATATAATATAAGGAGGAAAATGGCAGGGCTCGCAGTCATATCACAGGAAAATTCAGTCGGATGACGAAAAGTCATACATATTCTACACTCTATTATGAATCAAATGGATCAGTGTAAAAGTGAGTACAGGCCATCGAAATTCAAAAATGAAAATAATGCTTCTTCCCCACATCAACTTTTGAGAAGTCTGTGTCAGTGAATAGCCTTTCAAGGCATTTTTGAATATGGACATTGAAAGATGGTTGTGAAGGAAGGATTTACGCTCTTGTTCAATGGGCAAGTCAACTTCGTCACTAAGCCAAAAGTACTCATTTTGAAGCTCAGGATACTTGCACTGGTTGCGTGGCACCCGCTCCCAGCGCCTGTGCGTTGCTTTTCGCTCATTCATGAGCACCCTCAACTCGGGAAAAATCCAAGGAGCATGATTTTTCTTCGGATTTATAGTTTTTCCGGGAGCTAGTACGTCCAAAATGGTCTTCGAGTTGTCATTCAGGCAATGAATTGCATCTTCCATAGTTTTGGCAATCTCGAGAGCTGTCCAACTCCAGCGAAGCAGACGGTCGTTTAATAACTCCGGAGTGATGTTGCGAAAATCCCTATAGGTGAAGGAATTTTTTGGCAGAGTGAGGGTGAAGACGTTGACGGTGACGTCAATGGCCGAGTGCCTGCCGAAAGTGGGCAGGAGTCTACTGTGCAAGTCAGTAATGGTGTCATTGTCATCTACGTAAATTTGAACAATCCATGTATGAGAAACATTGGGGTTGTGTTGGTGAGTCGGGCCATGCTGAACTATCTGTTGGGCTAGTTCTTCTGTCAGTGCAGTCAGTGTCTTGGTGTCAGGATGAGCAATATCCAACAAGCCAGCGTTCAGATCAGCCATTACGATTTTGTGGCAATAATCACACACAGCCGGCGTAACAAGCCAAACAGCGCTCCATCCTTCTGCATGGCAATTTGTGGAGGTCTATAGATTACTACGACTAATACGGGAGGAGAATTACCTTGTTGTACGCTACAGAAAAGAAATTCAGGCACACCAGGTTTTCCTGGACCAAAAGTATTTGACAAAGTCAATTTTCCAACTTTGAACTCGTTGCGCACATACAAGGCAACCCCACCACCCTCTCTGTTGCGATCTTGTCTCAACAGTGGGAAATCCAAAATCTGAACGAGACTGTCATCAACATACTCATCTAGCTTTGACTCAGCCACTCCGAAAAGATGGTAGGAGTGATCGTTAGCGACGAGCAAGCGTAGATGCTCAATCTTATCTGTCAGTGAGTTGAGATTGATAAATCCCACTTTGAAGGATCCACCTCTCCCTCGTTTATCTTCAGCAGCCATGCTTAGTCAAGGAGTTCCTGCCGATCCTGCCGTCGATACACCACTTTGCTCCTGATCAGGGGAGGTGTTCTGGTTGTTGTTCGAGGACGCACTGATGCTTGTTAGAACAGCTCGACAGGCCGTTTGGATGATCTGCAGGTCGGCGAGAGATTCTATTTCATGTGCTTGTTCACCATTTTTTCGCCTGACCCAGAAATGCCCATCGCTGTGCCAGACGTATTTTAAGCCTAAGCCACGTGCAATTGACCTCGAACGTATGTACTCTTTGTACTTTCCACGAGGGAGCATTTTATCAATGAATATTATACGATCTGGCACATGAGCTTTCGTATTCGGGTCAAGCAAGCTAGGCTGGATGTTATTAGCCGTGAAATAGTTGTGGGTGATTGAGCGTTTAGCCTGAATCACTCTCCTGACTAGATGACTACTGGAGAGTTGAACCACGCATGATGGCAGTGTGCGTGAGACGGCAGCTCGGGATAACGGAAACGATTCTCAATCGTGTGACGAGCGCCTCTCCCTAGTCGCGCTCCCCGGTTGCAGGAATCATGTTCTCCCTCCCTATTGAGGGAAGGATGGTCTTGAGCACTGCGGAAAGAATATCGCGCATTTGTGCAGGCGAGGCCTCAATATCTCTCTTCAAAATACCGTTAATAATCAGTTGAGAGCTCTGAAGACCACCACTGCTGAATTCCCGCCCCTGATCCCCAGCGTAGGGTGGGGGGAAACGTCCGTCTTAGGTGGAGTGATGTGACGCGAGGATTGATGTGTGGAGTCAGCATTACTATTCTCATTACTAACAACAGAGACAGATTGAAAAATATTCTTTCTCGGAAAAATTACAAAGTAAAAAGTCTCGTCTCTAGGACTCAAACCTCGCCGTTTCGCATAGTATCCGTGGCCTTACTTTGGAGCCACCTTTCTCATTCATCTTGGGGGAGCGTTAGTTTGTATGGGTACTTCACGCCTGTTGCATCAAATCAGTTCTCCCGGGGGTCATATTCAAGAAAATCTCAGGGCCTATCCACTAAGAATATACTCAAAGATATGGAAACGTGCGCATGCGCATGAGAAGACCGGGCTTTGCGAAATTGCATAATGGAACTGCAGAAGTGGTGGTCGTTACGATATCAAAAAACGCGAAGGGTTGCGGAAATATGATCTTGAACTGTATGTTCTCGACTTTACGCTCGCTGGAGCCAATGTTTGATAAATTCCAGCTCGATCAAAACTGTGAGACTGGACCACTGGCGGGGTTATCAGAGTTTTTTGAAAAAAGGTATAGCGTGGATTGGCCATATTTTGAACCCCTATTGACAGACTTCGACGTTTAAAAACACAAATTCCACTGTTTATTTAGGTCAAAAAATCAGTCGATTTGAATAAAAACTATTGAGATCCTTCGAAGGGAAAAAGTGCACTTTTGGCAACGTCGTAAATACGATGTTCCGAACTGATATGACGAGCTTAAAAGGACGCCAAAAAACGCCTTATTTAAACTTCAAAAATCCCACCGGTCGTAAAATCAATAAACATTGCATAGAATGTTTTGGAAAAAGTTCTAAGAAAATGCTGTTTTGGTCGAGGTTTTGATGCTTACTTTTATTTATAGAATTGACGGACAAACCGCGAGGACCACGAGCATCAATGATCCGGAATATGTTGAACTTACCCGTGTATGAAGTCATGGCCCTTCAAACAGATCCCGCATCTGAGAGGAATTGGTCGGGAAGATGCAACATGTTGCATGAGGTTAAGTTTATGCAACATGCCACTCTTTCTAAGTTTCAGCGAGCTGTTGAATATTTGAAGAATTTTGGAAATGAAGTAATGAAGTGGGCATGAGGGAGTGTCAAAAGGATCAGAATATGGAAATTGATAGATATCATGGGCAAGCGATCAAAATTCTATGGCTTATATCTGAACTCATCTCTCCCAATTGTGGCTAGACTCGGCGCAGTGGCATACAGCGTCAACGTGTTCGTTGTGAGGAACAGGGGACTCTCATCGACTGTGAAACACATAAGTAAGTTGGATCCGGATGCGCAGATTTGATACCCGACGTCATAATTCTGTGCCGGGTCACAATGTAAAACTCTCTTGGTGACGCGTTTTTGCTATGGTCAAATTAGGGTCCCTGTAATTTTTGAGTCTAAACAAGGGGGGGGGGGGTAATTCTTCTGATTGGCTCCGCCGTATTCAGCGATTCCGTGCTTTTTAGATGGGGACGCATCTGTGTGAGTCTGTTCACACCGGTGCGCCCGTATACGTGTAACTCGCTGGATATGGCAGCTGACCGCCCCCCCCCCCCCTCTGTCTCGACCCACAAGCTATAGGGACCCTAGGTCGAATTGCTTGCTCGAGACATCTAGCGGCTAGCTCGTGCGTTACGCCGAGGTGGTTCTTACGCCGACAGGCAACATTTCGATGTCCGTGTGATCTCGGCTCCCCCCCCCCCCCCCCCGCAGCGACCACGCAACTTGCCGGGGCCACCACAGTTTAAAGTTATTTTCTGCCACTAGCAGCGCTACAGTCTACTTGTTTTTTATATAGTACATTCGTGACCATAGCGATATTCGAGTAGAAGTCATATCAGGAAGGAAAAATAGGTGTGGCCCTCGCGTTGGATCAACAACAGACTGAAACCACCTCTCTTCGTGTTAGATATGTATAGCACGTTATAGCAAACCATAAATTGAAAGTCATTCACTATTTTGTGATGGGATGGAGTGGTCACGATAGGAACAATTGTAATGATAAAAATGAAAAGCACCCCTGTTGCACCACTTCTTCATCAGCTCAACCAAAGCTATCTTTGTCTTAATTATGCCACCGGTGAAAGAAGAGAAACACAGAAAGAAACGTCAGAAGTCGTGATCCGCAAGGGTGGCTTAGTAGATCGCAGAATAGTACATACCCGCTCTACGCTTTTTATGGTATCCTTAGACGATTGTTTCTTGCTATTTTAAGTGGTAATTCGCTCCAGTATTGTTTGTTATTCGTGAGCCTTTGCCCATTCATTAGGCAATCCGTTTGCGACGACACTTTTAAAAGCACTGTTGTATTTACAATTCAATTTGCTCTATGGCACAGCAACCGCGAGTCCTCGTGGTTCTCTCAGAGGACGATTCCGCCGTGCCACTGATACTCACAGCTTCACTCTCCACAGTTGCCTGGCTTCCGGTGCATAGAAGATGGTTCGTGCGGAAAGGGATATCATCTCCAAGCAACATTCCTTTCGTCTTTCTCTTGATGGCGAGTTGAGCTAATTTCTTCAGCACAACCCTTCATAACAGGACTGTACAGCGCGGCGTTACGAAGTTACCCAGTTCTGTCTTACTTTTTACTTGTGCTATCCTCGAGTTGTGTTTTATTATGTTCTATAGGGGGCTCCAATTGGTATGCGGCGTTATGTTTGTTCGTTGACACTTTGTCAACGCACGTGGAAATATTCATGTAGCTGTTTGAAGACAGAGTACAATTTGTTTCTGCTGTGAAGCATTAGAAGTCAATGTACGTATTTGACTCGAAATAGTTAAGTTATCTAGAATCATGTTATTGTATCGATAATTTGATAGCAATATGTCCCTCAAGGGCATGCGGTAGCCGTGCAAACTAAATTTTGTTCCAATTATTCTTGAAATCTCTTGCTTTTAGCCCAAATCGCAAAAGAATTCGCGAATAACTGGAACAATTCTGCAATTTCTGTAGTGCATAAGCTGATGACCAAGTTTGGACATTTCC
The DNA here is from genome assembly GCA_029851415.1 of Eretmocerus hayati. NCBI lineage: Eukaryota > Metazoa > Arthropoda > Insecta > Hymenoptera > Aphelinidae > Eretmocerus > Eretmocerus hayati. The sequence continues at coordinate 36,380,109 of CM056743.1, forward strand.
TTCAAAATATAATAGAAAAGTGAGAAGCTTATTACAACATAACGTTGTGTTTGATATTATACATCAAGTTTCATCTGAAAAGACTCATCGGGAGCGAAGTTTTGGAGCTGAATTCAGAATGCCCATTTCAATTTCCGGCTTCAAACTAAAAATTCGCACAGCTCTCATGCAAAATCGATCTGGACTAAATAAAATAATCCGTGTCAACTCATATTAGCTCTAGATTTATTTACTTCATTGCGGAAGGAATCTAATTTTTTGACCGTACTTCCTTGGACGGTCTTCTCCGGCCAGTGAGACGCGGGAGTGACTTTTCACTCCCATTGACGAGGTTCAAGTTCCGCCAACAAGCATCAAATACTATCAATCAGATGAAATGAAGCAATTTCATGAGAATAGACGCAACGAAAACTCTGATGTTTGGAACAACCATATATCGTTTGAGAACTTTGAAATGATTCAAAGCTCTTCAATGATGTGATTTTACTTACTTCGCCTCACTCTTCCTTTAAAATGGAGTGGTATCCTGTAGAATCTGCGGATATTCTGGATTCTTTGACTCCCGTGATTGTTTAATGGAGTCAACGTGAAATCGATTGTACAGTAAGGCGTGATTGACGCATCGTCGCGTCTGGCAGTCGAAATTTGTAGACGATATTTAAATGCTCAGCGTGCAGATATGATTTTGCTCTTATGATTTAGCCATATGCATTTGGTCCGTCAGTCTGGCCGTATACAAGTGAGTGACATTTATTGAATCAGCCGTGGATTTAGGCTAGGATCCGATTGGCGGTGCTCCAGCGCATTATTTCTCTCGACAGCAACTAAAAGTTGGACAGGCTTCGGCGAGGCACCTGGCATGTCAGGCTTTTCATTGGTACGCGGCGTATAGCTTAGTGCATTTTTGATCTGCGCATCGTCACTTTCTATCAATTCTTTCATATTTTCATTCTACACTCCTCATTTGTAGAACCAAACAATATTTGGATTGCCTGGTTGTAATCTGTATTTATGATATGAGTAATGGCTTAAAAAGTGACTTCCACTCACAAATTATCACGCTTCTCGTTTCAATGCATTGTTCATTGCATTTGAGAGTATTATAATAGACATTGTCTTCGTTTCTTAGCTAAGATAGATTCCTGAAATATGAGCAGATTAGAAAATGCCAATTCATCATATGTTTCATGAATTATTATTAAATTATTGTTGAATTAAGTGACACAGGAAATTTTCATGAATAATAGCCGTCATTTATTCATCCGTTCAAAAATTGAGCGTGCGTGAGAGGTCACTTGACGGATAGAATGTATAAAGCGTTCCGAAGGGACAGCGTTTTGCACTCCATAATTCAGAGATGGCACGTCATTTTTGCCCGCACACGTCAATACTCTGTGGCAAATGTTCGCAAGTAAATTTTAGTACACCCAAAGGACTTTTACGAAGAAGTAGGAAAGCTACACGAGATGGGCCTGGCTCAAAATGCAAGTGGTCTCCGAATAAAAAGTTAGTCGAATGCAAATATCACGCGTCACTTGGATATTCATGCTTGGCTCTGTCAGAGAGAAGCACCTCGTCCTTAAACATGTTCGCTCTTAAAGTGCCGCTGTTTACTGCGATCCGGGTTTTGCAACGATATGCGTGTTCACCGCTTGAGCAGTGTTGTGCGCGACTTTTTTCCCTGTTCAGCTTACAAAGCGAGACTAGAGTTTATCTTGTCGAGCTCCTATTTCTCACGCGCGCCTTCTTGAATAATGCGCTCCCTCAAGCGAGACCTGAGGATGGAGGCGTCCCAGACGCAGAGCTTTAGCTGAACTTTCAAACGATTACGTTAGACACTAATTACCAGGTCTAAGCTACGATTCTCACTCTAAGATGAAAGAGATTTGGATTATGTTCATCGTCTGCTTACAATTAGCGAACTAAAACATTGAGATATGCGTCGTAAATTTGTTGGGGATGTCATTTGTTTCGGCGATTACCGTGCGTGTGTATGTGAAGGATTTCTAATTATAATCAAAATCATCTTGCCGGGTAAAAATAGTGTGAAAATTGGTGTAATGAAATGTTTCAAAGATTATCGATTTTCTTTTTCGTTTTTATTCGTGATTAGATCCTCCCCCCTCCCCCACCTTTCTCAATATCTATTTGTTGTCCAGTGTGATTTTTGTAATAACAGAGTTTTTAGAATTAGTCGAATATTTCTCGACACATTTCGAACAAGTCATCACATATAATTGGAAATCGATGGGGCGCACTGATGCTCAAATTTGGTCCAATGCAAGCATTCTGGAACTGAAAGGAGGTGAATGATCTTGATTCGAAGAAAATTAATGTGCCTCTTGCTGAGATAATAGATCTGACTCAACGGTTCGGAAATCCGCTCCAAATTCTAAGCGTAGGATAGGTTTTGTGTGACATATTTAGTTAGATGGAGTATTTTGCCAAGTATATCGCTGCTAGATATTCGAACCAATCTTTCAAATGTGAATAGATTTTTTTCAGACTTAACCGAGCCGTACCAAATTTCTCAAAGTCACGACCTCATGTGAATTTTGAGGTCTTCTGTATCTGCATCGATACGGTAACAAGCTTCAGCCTATTTCTCTTAGTAAAAGATTTTGGTCTAAACGGGAGACAAATCTAGATGTATCGACATGTATGAGCAATTCGTAACAGTTGAAGTATTCAAATGGCTTGTATAATTTTTTCATATCTATTATAACAAACCGGAATTTACGTTTAAAGCTCCGCTTTACGATTTTCCAAATTTTTTTCCTTGGAATTTGTAGCATTGTCCACCTTGATTTCCGAGAATATATACCGGGAGTCTAAGGAGGAGGTTGAAGAACATCCAACATCAGCTATCGACGAGTTGTTAACAAATCGCGACTGCCAACTATATGCGACGGACACGTAATTCCAATATAGAGGATGACACCGTCGGGTCGGGCGAGGGTGGATGGCGTGTCGTAGGTAACGGAAGAAGGTTTGTTAGCGTCGGACATAACTTTCATTAATTGGAGAGGACTCGGTCGAGCGGAGGAGTAGGAGACGGTGGCGGTGGTGGCCGTGGCCCCCGTAATTAATCTTACGCCCTAATGAGTGTCAATTGGCAGGAACTGCCAATTAACGCACCACTGCCAGCCTAGTTTGGCGAACGGGTGAAAGGAGAAGACCGATGAACAGAGAAAGGGAAAGAGAGAGTGAGATAGGAGACAAGAAAGGCCGCGATGGGTAAGATACCAAGTTTTCTTCCTCGCTGCAAAATACGCGAATAAATATAATGAGGTCTGACCTATCTTTGGCGCAATTACACTCTCGCGCCCTTTTAGATCCTATCCACACTTACTAAAGGCCTGCTTGCAACGAGAGTTGCCTTCAATTTTAATTAAAAGTAAGGAAGGGCAGCTAACAAGTCTAAACAAAAGGAGGATACCCCTTTTGATTATCCGGCCGCACGTATAGCAGCGTGTAATTACTCGCCCCCGCGCGTCGCGCGTGTTTCGATGAAATTAAAATTCTTCGCACCGAACTTTTCAAATAGTGAGCTGTGCCTTTTGCTTAGATACCTCGGATAGGCAAGTCACAGTATTTCACACATTACGATACGGTTTTATGAGGGCATAAGCTCATTCATTTAAGTGTACGACTTTCTGTAAGCCTGGCGTGGCTCACCACTTCCGAACAGAATAATTGGCAAACTAATCACGATTCGAACTGATCTTGAAATTTCTGAAAAATGCGTCCAAGCAACTGGCTTCGGATCTCTTTTATCGGTCTCAAAAATTTTGTGATACGAAAAAAGTTAACCACGACATGCAAAATGCCAAACCTGTCAAAATTACAAAATTAAACAATTGTTGAGAAAAAAACTAACTCAAATTTTGATTCGTTTTTTTTTGTCAAAAACTGGATCCTGTATAGAGATTCTATTGTTATAGTCATGTCTTTCGTGGAACGCTATAGCTCATCTGACTTTCCTCAGTTTTCAATTATCCGCCTTAAAAAAATCATCAAAGATTTTGGAAAATGAGCATCATGAGCATGCTCCCATTTGTGGACATTCTAAGAAAATGGTTTGATTTCGGGTAACGTATTTAGACCACATTTTATCTCTTGTTAGGAGAAATACGCCTTAGCCAACTAAATATTCAGGATGCCAAGGAAAGATTAATCTGATATCACATTCAGTCCTGTGCGAAAGAATATTGTATTGATAAATCATACACTTCTATAGATGATAGCGTAGCTTACGGATCTCATATTTTTCTTTAGAGGGGTTCGCACGTACGACACATTCGTTCTTGTATGACTGCACGAGTGTATGAAATAAATATACGGATTCACGGAGGTTGCAAGCGTATCATGGAGGATGGACTAGCAACTCTGAATTTTCGCTCGTAAATGCCGTGGCACGTGCATTATGCTTGGACTGGATCCTGCCACAGAGATGAAAGTCTCATTTGCGGTTATATTTCCTTACCCCCCATTTCTGGCCTGCTCGCGCATCTAACCGACTTCCTTCTTCTTGAATTAGGTGGAGCTGTTTATGTCTCGCTAACTTCAATTGAGAATTTGTGCTTGAGTGGCTCTCGAATTGCCGCTCTATCTAAACTTTGAATTGCATCATTACGAGCTCGCTCTTTTCATTGATGTAGTTAAATTTGCGCGTGTCATGCTGTCAACTTTGATTTGCTGTGTTGTTCAACAGGTCACAAAATTCTCAAGTAACGACTAAAGTTTGTGAGGTGTTCCCATTTATTTCCTTGGACGATTGAACTTCAATTCTTTCCGAATAGGAAACAGTTGTGATCGGATCCTCTACTAGCTTGCTGGCTAAATTTTGAGGAACTTGGAAATATTTTTGAAAAGTATCTAGTTGATGCAACGCTCCACTTGTTCGCCTCGGGCCATTGCGACTACGATGGAATTATTCATAACTATCTCATTTTTCGAAAGTATGTTCAGAGCTTGGTTCACAATTGAAGGATTATCGTGGAATGCGTCATCACTGGAGTTTTTCGATCTTCGTGGCTGGTAAAATGGAATTGGACCCGAAAGCTAGACTTAATATTGTAATGTTGGAGTCCAATTTATATAGAGCTCTTATGCACCCCTATTGAAGATACAACTCAAATTCTACGAGGATCACGTTGTCCGCAAGACGTTCCTCATAAACTGTGTATCATTAACTTTTGGATGAGTTATAATATATACGGCTACTTATACAGAGTCACAAAAGTAAGTTTCCACTGTAACTGAGAAATAATCGCGATAGAAATTTCGAGCACGTGCCCTATCATCCCCAGGAAAATCGTAGAATACTTACGTGGAAAACCAGGATTGCGCTCTATTCTTCCTCAATTCACGAAGCTCGTTAAGGCGATGCGGTCACCGTGCACCGCGACCATGGACCTTGAAAATACATCTTATATGAAAAGTTTGATGATTCAAAGAGTGACACGAGTTTTCGAATACTTGTTATTGTCCAACTTGTATTCCTCAACCCGTCTCTTAGCCCAAATCACAAGAGAATTGGAGAAAAATGGGAATAACTCGGCCGAGGGAAACTCTTAATCTATAATATACGCACATTTTTATTCCCAACTTTCTACGATTCTATTGCAATTTGGGCTTAACGAAGAGCAGACAAATCTAAGTTAGATGATAACAAATATTTGTGTGCTCGAGCTGACTCATTTCGCTTCACAGCGCTGTCTTCAAACGTACATTCTGTATATGTAGATATAAAATTTCAAGCGATTTGTTTGACTAAAATTCTATATATCCCCGAATGGATTTGGGGCTAGATTCATTAATACTGAACAAGAATGGTGGCGGACTAGAGGGTCTTTCTTTAGGGTGATGGCAGACAAAGCGCTGCGCCACGATTTTGCGCCACGCCACGACGCGCTATCACACGCCACGACCCAAAAATTCATTCCAGCGAACCCGACCATCGATGGATTTGATTCATTCTCATAATCTACGACTGCTACTGTAACAATAAATCCAATCCATCGATGGTCGGGTTCGCTGGAATGAATTTTTGGGTCGTGGCGTGTGATAGCGCGTCGTGGCGCAGCGCTTTATCTGTCATCACCCTTATCTGTCATCACGTCATTGGAATAAAAACACCTACCTCCGCCATCGAATCCCAGTAGAAGGTGAACAGCTAGAAAACGCCTGTAGGACACATCTTTTGATCCTATTTGACCCTACAAAATGAATCGAAGTCAATAACGTTAGATGGGCACCTCCGTAACTCCAAGATTGAACGCACTGTCAGAAAATTTTTGAATTGAAAATTTATTGTATTCAAAGCAAAAAAAAGTCGTGACCTTGATTACAAGCGCGGAGGTCAATTTTGTGGTCACTTGGAAGTAAACTCAATTTTTGGATGGAGCTGCCCACTTTTGACGCCAAATGGTGGAAGAGCATGAGGAATCGTGTAACTTTTGTATTGGAAGATCGCTACCTCTTAGATCTACGGGTAGTCTCCTTCTTGTATTAAATTTAAATTAATTAAGCGCCTGTCCAATTTTATCCGTCCGGATGCCTCGTATCGTGGTGGCGTCGTTGGGGCTGTCGGTGGGTCGGTGGGGTTCGGCGGGTCGGTGGGTCCGGCGGTGGGTCCGGTGGTGGTGGGTCGGTGGGTGCGGTAGTGGTGGGTCGGTGGGGTCCAGCGGGTCGGTGGGTCCGGTGGTGGTGGTGGGTTCGGTAGTCCGTGTTGGTATTGTTGGCGTTGCATGTGTTGCTGGTGATGGGAATTTCAGTATACGTTATTTAATTTCATCCAGCATATTTTTGAACGTTAAATAAAAAATGGTTTTCAACTTAGGAAAATTATTGTGAGCCATGTGCGTACATGATTATCACACCTTGGAGTTAGTCATTGAAAAACGCACTCCGAGAAATTCTCTATATCCGTGTTGAGGTTTGAATCAGCGACCTTCAAGTTTGTAGACTGGAACCTTATTAAGTACCTTATTGGAAATTGTTACCGATAAATTCTTAAAAATAATTTCAAATCAAATTCTCCAAAAAGAAAATATTGGTCGCATCTCATGCCCAATTTTGGGCAAGACTCGTTCTTGAGCAGGACTTGTTAGCAACACTCTGCGATAGAAACACATCGATTCCTCGGGAATATTTCCGAATTCTCAAAAAGTTCATTGATCTAACCATTCACCCGTTCACTTAATTCAAACCTAATTATTTGGTTTAGAAAATATCTTCTGACACCACATGAATCAATAACCAAGTTGCAAGCCGACGGAAAATTGCAATACAGTATTGAAAATTTTTGGTTCCTTCGTTATTTTTCAGAATTAGCAGTACGTAACGAATCTATTTTACCGAATTTTCAGACTTTTTTAAGACTTATTTTTTCACTTTTTTTGTAACGACTCTATTGAATTATGAAGAGGTTCATTGAATATTCAATACGATCTTCTTGATCCTTAGCTTCTCAGATCTTCGCGAGGCCCCACCGGTGGGATGCGTCGCACACAATTAAGACCGACTTCTGCCAGTGCGACGAGTCCCGCCGGTGGCGCCCGCGAAAATTTCTATCGTACAAGGGAGGATGAAGTGAATGATCAAACTAACAAAATTAGTGATCTTAGAATGTATGATTTCGCATTTTGCCACCTGACCAGTGAGCTTTTGTCTGGTACGATCCCATGAGATATTAAAGCTCAAAGATATTAAATATGTTCCGAACTCTTTTTTCGCCAATCTTAATCCAATCGTCCAAAAAGTGAACTTATCACTCCCTGTAGAATCGAAAATTTTCTTTTTCGTTAACTGGGAGATATGTTTTTGGTAATTTTTTCATGAAGAAATATCAACCTCATTTCAGTGAAATGGTTGTAGTTCCGATTTGACGCAAAATACGACCGCGCAAATCGTGGCATTCGCAAGGTCTTCGAAAGATTCATCGAAATATGCTTCGGAAAATTTTTTTTGGTATTACGGACGTCTCCTACGAGCGACAAGGTTGACAAAAGGAAAAATGCGATTTCTCAGATGCCCAATTCTTTGAAAATCTAGAAATCCATATTGTGATGTGAAATTGCGCGTACTTCCAAAAAAAATGATTCCGATCAAGGCATCATATACTTACCCTCTAAAAGTATTGGAGTGATATTACCTACTCGAGGCTCGAGTAACTTCTCGAATGACTCGTCTACGAGTCAATTTCCGACGATATCACTCGCCATGCATGCATAGATATTTTACCTACTTAAAATCGCTTTTTTGTGGTAATTGCTTTTCATAAGCCTCGCCTTACACGCAGGTTTGTTTTACGATCGGTGCGACTTTCAAGTACATGTATCCGAGTGTAAAGGATGAATCACACGTAATTCCAGCCCCTTTAAAGCTAGTACATTCATGTGCCAAGCGGAAAATGCTTTTCTTGGACCAAATCATGCAGGTCAACATTTATTTATTCAGTCTCGCATTTTTCTTGAAAGTGGAGCACAACCTCGTACCAAAGCTGAATTTGTAGCTTCAGGCTCAAAGAACAAGATATCATCGCAGAAGAGATGAATTTTTATCGCACCAACCACTAAAGCATTCGCAGTGGCGATATTTAAAAAATCGGAAAATTTTCGAACACTCACACAGGAAATTACCACTCTTACACAGTACAAAGCACTGTCCTAAGCTCACAGCATATGTTTTCCCGATACTTAATTGATCGTCTCCGAGATATTCAGGATGATTGGTCAATCTTACCAAAAGCTACGAGCTAAGCCGGGCGTGAAATCCTCAGCAAGACATGCGAAATTTGCAATCCAGGCGAATGGCACATGCTTCAGTGTTTATCTCGAGCGAACTACGAGCTCGAAAAGTATTGAATACCACCAACCATGAGGAGATCTTTGAAACCCCTTAACGTAGAACGCGAAATAATTAAAGGGACGATTGTCGGAAGATTCCTCAAAACATCAAAATCCCCCAAATTCTGAGATTTGCCCATATCACTTCAAATTCATACGTGATTCCGACAACGATCATATTCATATGGATTCTGCAACCTTTTTTCCGTTTTCTCCGAATTTTTGGCTTTCCGAATTTTGACCATTCCGAAATTTGTTCTTCCGAATTTTTACAATTCCTAATTTTTGTCCATCCGAATTTTTGCATTCCGAATTTTTGTCCCTCCGAAATTTAGATTTCCGAATTTTCGTCCTCCCGTAATTCTGCATTCCGAATTTTAATCCTTCCGAATCTTGGGCTTTCCGAACTTTGACTTTCCGAATTTTAGTCTTTCCGAAAAATTAACCCCACTCAATAATAGCACACTGTATTGAGTTACTATTCTGAATTCTTTATTCATTACATTATGTACATTTCACGAACGAATTGATTCTTGATTGTGAGTAGAAATTATAAATTGTTGTGATGCTGTGGAGAATACATAATATTTCAAATTCAACACCACCCATGTGGGGATAATAGAAACTAAGGAATTCGACTAAATTTGTTCAAGAGCTATTCGAAATTCTGAGTTTATCACAAAATATTTCTGGATATACAACATTCGTGGGATAAATCTGAGTTCCAGCGAAAGGCGTTTTAGATGAATTTTCTGAAAGTATTTTTTCTCTGCTCTTCCTAGCTCTATTTTTCATGACAATTTTCAAATTTTCTTCCGATGTGACTCTTGCCAGAGCAACGTATAATTGCCTATGTGCAAATACTGGTGCCGGCAAATAGGTCCCAACGCTTTCAAATGATTGTCCTTGAGACTTATTTATAGTAATTGCAAATCCGATTGTGAGAGGGAATTGCCGACGTACCATAGACAGAGAGATTTCATTCTTTGAAGATTTGATGTTGATTCATGGAATGAATACCGTATCGTTTTTATTTTTCCCGTTAATGATTTTTGCAAAAATCACGCAGGTTTAGGTTAGTGTAGGTCGGTCTCATCCGGTATAGTTCAATCTGATTTGTTCTTGTTTGGTTTAGTTCACTCTAAGGGAGCCTCATTCGGTCTAGGTCTAATGCTAAGGTAATGACCTTACTATATATTTCACGTATATCAATTTTATCCGTCCGGATGCCTCGTATTGTGATGGCGTTGCTGGTGATATTATATAGTATCCAATTTTATCCGTCCGGATGTCTCGTATCGTGGTGGCGCCGCAGGTGCTGTTGGTGGGTCGGTGGGTTAGAGGGTCGACGGATCGGTGGGTCCGTGTTGGTGTTGCTGGTGATGGCTTTTGACTTATCCGTACAGATGGGCAGTTGATTTGATGGTCCGATCAGTTGTTCTATAGGTTCCAATCAGTCAAAACTTTTTTCTTGGATCGATGGGCTGTGGCTGGGGTCGAGGCTGGGGCAGGGGCTAGGGCTGTGACTAAGGCTGGAGCTTAGGCTTTTCGGGCTGAGTCTGGGTCTGTGGCTGAGCTGATGGTGGGACTAAGGCTAGAGCTGACGCTGGGGCTGACGCTGGACTGCGCCTGGGTTCGAGGCTGGGTCTGGGGTTACGGGTGGAGCTGAGGCTGGGTCTGTGGCTGAGCTGATGCTGGGACTAAGGCTGGAGCAGAGGCTGAGGCTGTGTCCGTGTCTGAGGCTGGGGCTAAGGCTGGGACTGAGCCCGAAGCTAAGGCAGCGGCTACATGCAGTCGTTTGAGGCGATTCTGGGACAGTGGGACAGCGCCTCCATCGGAGGCTGCGGTGGTGTTTGCTCCAAATTACATGGAGAAAACGGCTCGATTACCACTAGAGGCGCTGTCCACTGTCTCAGAATCACCTCAAACGACTACATATAACCGCACCTTGAGGCTTAGGCTGAGGCTGGGGTCAATGTTGGAGCTAACGCTGAGGCTGAGGCTGAATCTGTGACTGTGACTAGGGATGATATGGGGCTGGGGCCAAGGCTGGTGCAGTGGGTAAGCCTGAGACTAACGCTAGGGCAGAGGCTGGAGCTAAGACTGGGCTGGAGCTGGTCCGAGGCTGGGGGTGGACCGAGGCTGGAGCTGTTGCAAGCTGGGGCAGTGGCTAAGCCTGAGACTGACGCTAGGGCGGAGGCTGGGACTGAAGCTGTTCGGTCTAGAATGGCCTAATTCGGTCTAATTCGATGCAGGTTGGTCTAGATCGGTCCAATTCGATCTAACTCGGTCTAGTTTGGTGTAATTGAGTCCAGCTCGATCTTGCTCGGTCTAGCTCGGGGTAATCAGGTCTCATTCGGTCTAGTTCGGTTGTATTAGGTTTAGTTCAGTCTAATTTTTTAGTTGAGTCTGGTACGGTCTAATTCGGTGTGGCTCTATCGATTCCAGTCTGGTTTGGTCTAGTTCAAGCCAGGTCGATCTATTTCGTTCCAGCTCGGTCTAGCTCGGTCTAGCTCGGTCTAGTATGGTCAAGCTCCGTCCAGTTTGGCCTTATTTCGTATTTCCATCATAAAATATCATTAAAGCCAAAATTTGTCCGTCAGCATCTTGCGTATCGGGTTGCCTATGTGGAGGGAGTGAACTTCGATGGCTGGCCGTATGAGTCATGGGTGGGTCATGGGTGGGTAGATGGTTGGATGGGTTGGTGGGTGAGTGGGCGTTAGTGGACAGGTGGATGGGTTGGCGCATGGATGAATGTACTTGAACTTTAGTGATTTCAGTGAGAATTACTAAAGTTTCAGACTGGGGCTAAGGCTAAGGCTGACGCTGGGGCTGGGTCTTGGTCTAAGGCTGGGCCTGATGCTGGACTGAGGCTGTGGTTGGGGTTAAGGCTGAAGTTGTGACGCTGGGACTGAGGATAAAACTATATCTGGGACTGGGGCTGGGGCCGTGGAGGGTGCGTGTCTGAGGCAGGAGCCGGGATTGGGGCTGAGGCCGTCACTGGGGCTATCCAACTGAGGGAAATTTCCAGATACTTACCGGAGATTTACTACTTCACTATGCGTAACATCACACCAACTCAATAGTTCTCAATCAAAGTTACTAGGTTGCATCAAGGAAATTGTTTTCTTCCGAATTCACTGTATTACGAAATCTGCATGTTACATTGTTGAGCTACAGAAGCATTTCAGGGGCTCATACCATATCAGAGACACTTCCAAGCCGGACGAGCGCTAGCGAGGTAGGCAAAAGCGCTAGTCTTGTATTAATGACCTTCCCTTCTTTTACTTCAATCGTTCTATCGCAACCGAAAGTGAGAATTAGGGGTCTCCACTACAAAAATAGCGTTGCCTTCTACATGATCTTGGAAATGAGCTCTTTTGAAAATAATGGAAACGTGTTTACAGATTTTATGTAATTCGCTCCGTTTCTGAGTTTTACACTAGGAAATCACTTTTGGTGCACCATGCATAAATAAGGGATGATTCCTCAGAGTGTAAGGATCTTACAAAAATTACTCTAGTACGAATGCCGTATGATCACATATGAACACATTTTCGGCTGGACTGTGGTCATATGCGATTACCCATAACTCATAGAAGGGATAATCATAAAGGGATAATCATAAACTCATAGAAGGGATAGGATCATAAAGGGTCTCCATACTTACAATTAGTCATAGGCGTACAAAGGCAATTTATACATAGCCTTGGGGAATGAAGGTTTTTTTGATTCTGGATAGGAGCCTAGCAGTTGGAGCCACGAAAAAGCTCATTTCGAAGCTTCGGTCTGAAAAATATTTTGTGTTCAAAATGAAATACTTCATTTCCGACACAAATACCTATGATCAAGTATAGAGACCTATGACAACCTATGACTTTGTTCACATGGTCATAGTAGTTAGTCATGTATGACCATCGGTCAGCTTTAAACATATATATATATATATATATATATATATATATATATATATATAATCATAAGGCAGTCATTTTTAATAGGATACTTATGATGAATAAGATGAAAAAACTTGATCCAGGTACAGTAGAACCTGTCAAGTTGGACCCCGCGTTGGACAACCTGACAAGTTGAATACTGTCTAATGGAACGAAAAATGTTAAATCCCATGTATTCATATTGTTTCTCGTCTGTATAAGTTGGTCACCTCGCTATGTTGGCCACTCTTTTCCGGAACCAAAGTATTCAACTGAGACAAGTTCTACTGTATAAGGCTTGTTGATCGCACTGCAAAAGAATTAGCATAGATGGAATCTGGTATTTAAAATCGAAGCGAGCTCTTTCGCCACTCTTGTCGATGACATTTTCATCGCAAAGTGATGAAATCGATTGAGTCGCTTTTTAGATTTTTGCATTGAAGGTTCTATTCAGTTCTCAAAAGTTCATGCACGTAACAAGAGCATTCGCAAGATCACTCGTCAGATAACCTTGCTATCATAACCGATTCTCGACTTACATAAACCAGCAGCGCACGCACAGGGACCCCTCGTTAACCGCAGATTTATCATCTGCGCATTTTAGTATCCGCGGATCGTTGCTTTGCACCGATCCCTTGTTACACGCGGGCTTAGTTTCATTATCCGCGGGTTGATGGTCATTACTGCTCTGAAATCATCTCATTCCCATGCATTTCCGCTTGTATTCAATGATCTATGATTAATGATCCGTGATCACATCGAATAAGATATATATATATATATATATATATATATATATATATATATATCAACCATGAGGTTAGAATGATCTTGCATCCAATCAATCTCAGATTCCCTCGCCCGGACAACAAACTTACACCACAGAAGTGTTGAAGATTTTGCATTTGAGTTACCGACAGGAACTCTTCCCCATGACGCACATGAGCAGACATCGGGATCAAAACTGATTGTTGAAATGATAGATCTTGAATTGTGGATTAGAGATACGGCGATGACTCATGACTTTATGACGACCGCGAATCTCAGTTTTACAGTTCAGGACAACAATTTGAAGAATAAACGCAAAAGACTACGAAAGACTAGCAATACTGTCAAAAATGACTGACTTATCCTAGTTTTGAAGCAACTTATGATAGATCTTTTGGAGGTTTGACCACTCCTTCTTCCTTCGACCTCGGAGATTCGATGTTCTTATGCATCATTATTGCAAAGCGTTTTCATGAAAAGTATTCTACTCAATTAAGACATTGATAGACTATCACGTCTCTCGTGATGTGCCAACTCAGTGGAACGTAACCTCCCTATTTCCCATAAGATCAAGGTTCTTTTGTCCGCGGTTTTGTTATTTGCGGTGATTTTCTGGAACAAAACCCCCGCGGATAACGAGAGATCCCTGCACATCCAAAGATCAGAGTGTCTGTGGGAATGGCCCCACTTAGATTAGAGAGCATCGAAAATACATCACGCTGCAATATTGATGTCTTCTCGCGTGGTGAATAAAGTATCAGCCTAATCAGCGATGAGCGATACATCGGGCGTAAAAGCAAATTCACGGGGATGGTTTAGTCTCAACATCAGTGCATAATAGCAGCAGCAGCAGCAGCAACAGCACCCGCGTATTAAGTTTCGGGGGTGTCAAAGCGCGACAGGTGACGCGCCGCCACGCCGCTGGGCCACACCACGCTCAGCATCTCATAGATATATATACATATTATACTTTATCCTACTCTGTATCATCAGATGAGGGGCTGTGGCGCGTGAATCTTTCAGACTCTTCGCGTGGGATGGCTTCATCCGTCGAGGAGACGTTGCCACGCGTCTCGACTCTTGGTGGTGTGGGAAGGGGTCCAAAGAGCCTGGGCAATCTTGCTAATGTAGCTGTGGTGCTCGGCAGATCTTTCTCTCACTCTACTATCCCATCACAAGAAAAGCTCGAGTGTGTATATATATATATATATTCTATGTGGAGATAGACTTGGTATGAGGATGGGTTGGTTGCAAGCTAGCGTGCGCGCATAAATAACGCTGGGGAGGTCTGCTACTCTTCCGCTTCCTCTGTTTCGTCATCCGATTGCTTGCTATAACATTTACATATACCTATATATATATGACTGAAAGCAAAAATCTCCCCGACAGCCATTATCGCGCCGCGAAAACCTCTTCGCGAGCTTGCTGATGCGCTGCATAGTACATCCACCTTTTCCTTTTTAATTTCCTACCCTATACACGCTGCATATAATGTAAAATGCGTGCGGGTTTTAATCTCGAAAGCGTAACCCGCTCGTGTCTAATGATAAGTAAGCGGAGCGAGTAAGAGATGAAGATTCGTACTTGAAAGAGTTGTGTAAAGCTTTGCAAGTTGTGGTGCGTGTTGCATCTCTGACTGGATTTGACAAAGCATACCGCGAGTATCTGTAAGTATAGTGTGTACACATAGTTTTTCTCAGTCATTCAAGTGGCTTATAGGAGTTGAGATATTAGGCAAGCTTGCAATCTACTCGGTTTTGAGATTTTGTTGAAAGCTTTGATGAATCGGTGAATAGGAAGGATGTGTATAGGCTCTAAAGAGTGTGGTCCGATACCGCAAATTTATGTTAGCGAAAAGTGAGCTTTTGACTAGGACTTGATGCATGCTTTTGAAATCCATGCTATTTGGATGGGAGTATGCATCTGGAAGTTACCACATAATGAAGTGGGTCATCTCTTTGAGAGTTTGTGAAGCACGAAGTTACCTGGTTTCTTTCATTTCTCGGTCAATGAATTTCAAAAATATTTTTTGGGGATGATCATTTCTTGAAATTATTCTCATATCAGTGTCACGTGGGAATTCATAACAAGTTTGGTGAAAAAGTCAGCGATCGATTTTACATGGAAACCGCGGAGATTTGAACCCAGGGCCTTCATCACGGAAGTCAAGTGTCCTTACTACTCGACCACGATCGCCTATTCTCCCGTCGTCCCGTCGACCCATACCTCCAGAGACAGAATCCGAAGATACCCGAGAAGATACCCGTGTTGCACTATGAGTGATTCCCCGCGCACCAGACCTACGAAAAAGGGCAATGTCTCAGATTATTTTCTTGGCTTTTCCATCCGGTTCTATGGTACAAAACATGAACTTTTCACCACCCAATGAGATCCCATGAACAATTTCCAGGTATGTGGGGCACATATTAATTCATCCTTTCCAATCATCTCCAACAACAAAATTTGGGTCTTTTTCTCATTCAAATTCATATTTCTCAGATCCGTTAAAAGATATAGGAATGCGGTTTGCGGCACTCAAAAGGTCTTAAGAATATCTATTGAAATCAATCTTGTACTTAAGCTTGAGCTTGATTTTGAGCTTATGGGTGGCTCCAGTGAACACGAGAATGAAAAATACAAAAATATCAATTTCTCTAAAAACCTTTTCCTTATTCCTTGACAATTGGATATTTGATGTGAAATATTGAGTTCCATCAGACAAAAGCAGTACCGAACATTTTTTTGCATCCTAAGGCCTGTTTTTGCTATTTTCTGCAAATCTATATTCAAGGCGATTAAAAATAGTCTATTTTCTACGCATGCGCAGGAATTTGGATTCATGAAACCAATTCCATTGGAAAGCCAAGGAAATTTCTTTCAAAATAACCACTTTGCGAAGTCAATTTCATCGACTGGGACCGGAGCTGCAACGTATGGAAGATGAACCCTCGGCTTGGGTGCGGAGCATAGGCGTATGCCATCCTGCGAGGATTTCTTCTATCACTCCCTCTGGTACCTCCGACATACCTCCTGAGATACAGTGGTATTCTGGACATTGTAGGTTTGGTCCAAACGCATGGAATTGACTTCGCAAAGTGGTCATTTTGAAGGAAATTTTCTCGGCTTTTTAATAAAATTGGCTTCCAGAATCCAAACTCCTGCGTATGCGCAGAAAATAGACGATTTTCAATCTCCTAGACGATAGATTTGAAGAAAAAAACAAAAACAGGCTTTAGGACGCGAAAAAATGTTCGGTACTGCTTTTGTCTGATAGAACACAATATTTCACATCAAATATCGAATTTTCGAGGAATGAAAAAGATGGCTTTTTGAGAAATTAATATTTCTGTATGTTTCATTCACTTGCCCACTCGAGCCGCCCATAACTTCAAAATCAATTCTACAAGATTGGTTTCAATAGGTTATTTTAAGACCTTTCGGATGCCGTGAACCGCATTCCCGTATCTTCAAACGAATTTGAGAAATATGGATTTTGTTGAAAAAAAGACTCAAATTTCGTTGTTGGGGATGATTGAAAAGGATAAATTAAAATGTGCCCTACATACCTAGAAAAATTTTTATGGGGTACCATGGGTGGTGGAAAATCAATGTTCTGTACCATAGAATCGAATGGAAAAGACAAGAAAACAACCTGAGACATGACCCTTTCTCGTAGGTCTGTTTAGCGTGGAGATACTCTTATTCGAGGCTCGGTGCGTAGTGCGATTTATAGAATCATGAATTTGCTGCAATGAAAATTCTTAGAACGAGCCGAATAATTGCTCTCATACCAATGACTTTTTGGGCCATTCAAAATAATTCACCAAGTCAAGTTAAAGTACGACAGATTTTTCTAAAAAGTTTGTATACACTCATTCCGTTCTGTCTATTGAGTCTTGATTACATTTATTGATGAGTTACAGTAAATAAAAAGAAATAGACCTTGGGGGATGAAAATACTTAAAAGAAGGAAATTTCTTTGATTTTAGATTCAACGCAAACATCGTAAAAAAATACATTTTAGTCCAATTCATGAAAAATAAAAATATCTCAAATCATTCATAGTCTTCCGCACTCTCCTACATTTCATAATATAAAGAATTACACAGGATGACATTCATTGGGAGTCAGATCGTCATCAGCCCTATCAGGGCTAATTACAAGAGTAATCCCTTACGACGAGCAGATCCATCCACCGGATGAGAAATCAGCAAGCAGAATCGGGGTAAGAATACTTCGCGCGTCGCGTGAGATTGAAGAGGCTATGACTGCGCCCGAGTAGAGTCGCAATCTCCGTTTGAAGAGCACTCTCAGAGATAGAGAGGGAAAAAGTCGGACAAGCAAAAAGACAGAGAAAGAGAGAGACACTGGCAAAGCGGACGACGACGAGGTGTCGGCAAGGCTAATAGAAGTAAAACACTCCGAAGCTTCTCGGATGTCTTTTTCGAGTGTAGCTACGCAGAAACAAAAGAGGGGAAAAGCTCGAGACGATTGGGTAAATAATGAAACGAATGCAAATGCAGTCTTTCTCCGTTTGGCGTGACGCAAAATGTATAGATACTCTCCGGCACATCGGTACTCTCGATCGCTTGCTCGCGTTGTGGCAAACGCGTAAGTACTTACTCTACTTTATATATATATATATATATATATATATATATATATATATCTACATCGACGAGCTGCGAGCCAAGAGTATAGTGGTGGTGGTGGTGGTGGTGGTGGTGGTGGTGTGGCATCAGCTATAGAGCATCAGTGCTTCCTCTGTGCACTTAGGATTAAAATAAGCTCGCTAAAAGTGTGATAATTGAAATTGCATGGCCGAGAGTGCCCCCCGCAATGCCACACTAAAGTAGTCGCATCGTCGTCGTCGTCGTCGTCGTCGCATCGGGGGAAATGCGCGAGTAGCTACGAAAGTGCTCTCTATCTGTCGCAAAGCTTGAATGGGGGTGCCAGGAGAAACGAGAAATCGCGAGGCATTGCGGTAGTATAGTAGCTTTGGTTAAAAGGGATGAATGCGGATGGTATGGTAGGTATAAGAGAGGGGTTATGTGAGACTAGCATCTCACGCTTTTTTTTGTAGAAAAATTTTCTTGAGTGGTATTACTTGAGTACACATTATACGCCTTGAAATCTGCTTCTAAGATTATGAAGGACCGTTCCATTTATCTTACCGTTTAGTCATTCTTTATGTTACTTCATCAACGCGTTTTCAACCTCTTTTTGAGGTTTTTTTGCGGGACCCACAGTTTTAGGTGGGTTCCGAACCACCGAAGCCACCAAAAAACACTTATGAAAATTCACATTGGTGCCAGCCGAGATTCAAACCCAGATCTTCTGCGTTGAAGGCCAGGACCTTATTCACGAGGCCCCGACGGCTTCTTTAGTCATTCTGATGATGAGATCTGAAGACATGTAGTTTGGATGATACAGTTCTGGATTGTTTCATCAACTCTTTCTTTATCCATTAATCGTAAGGTATGTCAGTATACCCAATTGGGTTTCACTCAAGATCTTGAATAAACACACTCACATAACTTTCCGTGCAACTTTTGGAAAATGGTACTTTAAGCATTTAGTCGGGTCCAAAATGACGTCCGCGTCTTTGAAAGCAAATATATTCGTTTCTACAACACAGCAAAGGAGGCTGATCCACATCAGTAGATCAGCCTGAGACAATCCGGTGTCTCGGACCTGGAGTCTGGTGAACTCAGTCTCAGTCAATGATCGCCGGAGTGTAGAGACCACACTTATCTGTCCGTTGGCCACGGCAGCCACAATACCTGGGACTGGATCAGTCTGGAAACTGGTATTAGGATTGCGCACGAAAAATCACAATGCGAGTCTGAACGACTTATCCAGTGACCGGAGGAATTCCCTCGACTCCAGAGAAGCCAAGTTGAGTCTCCAGCCCTCCACCGAGAGGTAGGTGTGGACATGTGCTGGCAGCCAGCTCAAATATCGGTAATCTGTCCAGAGGTTGAGTCATCTCTCGGTCACTTGTGGACACAAGATGGCCTTCTTCTAGGTAGACGTGCTGGTAGGGCGCATTCCTGCCCCTCGCCCATGGGGGCAAGCTTGCCGGGGTGGAGGCGAAACCCGAGCACCCAGGATTTAAATAATAAATTCCCTAAAAGTGATTTGCCGTGAAGCCCATACTTCATTAGATCTGATTGGAAAACTAGAGGGAACCGTGGGCTCCAGCAAAGCTTAGGGTGATGACAGATAAAGCGCTACGCTACGATTTTGCACCACGCCACGACGCGCTATCGCACGCCACGACCCAAAAATTCATTCCAGCGAACCCGACCATTGATGGACTGGATTTATTGTTACAGTATCAACCATAGATTATGAAAATGAATCAAATCTATCTATGGTCGAGTTTGCTGGGATGAAGTTTTGGGTCGTGGCGCGCGATAGCGCGTCGTGGCGTGGCGCAAAATCGTAGCGTAGCGCTTTATCTGTCATCACCCTTTGATGAGCCCCACGCTCTCCATCGAAGGATGGACTTTGGTCGTGTGCTGGCGACAGAACCCAGAATCGGGTAGTTGGCGAATGAGAGTGGACATTGCCGAGATATTCGTGACTTAGCAATTTCCCTTATCCAATCCAACGCTCTGTCGGAGCCTATCCATGCTCCGTGTCCATGGGGGGAAACTGGAATCAACAAGACGGAGGTCGGCCATCCCATATATCAACTCAAATATTCGCTATATTAGTCTCTACTACTCGTGAATTTTCTTGTTGGTCACTAAGAGTCCTACCGAACAAAATTGTGCAACTAATCTTTACGCATTGTGGCTTATTTCTGATGCATTTTTTTTTTTTTTTTTAACATCAACGCTAACTCCCGCATTGCGGGATTTGAGCCAATTTTACACGCATACTACAAAAAAGGGCTGTGTGCCTAATTTACTCCATAGCCGTTTTCTAGATTTGTTCTCCTCTCCATTTATATCACCAATCAAACTCTAAATCTCTGAAATCGTAGAGAAGGAGCTGTAAGTGGAGGGATTCTCATTAGACGTTCAGAAATCGAGACATCCCGATCGGATTTTGCAAAAAGACCCAGACCATCTTGTGAGAATTCGCCTCTTATAATGGTAGGGGCAAATTAGGCACACTCTCTCTGAAATTCGACGGACAATAACTTTTCAAAAATGGAATCCTTTTGAATATAACACTATAAGATTTCAAACACATGGAAAATTACTACCAAAACATGAAAGTCCAATACAATTTTTGGTATACACAGCTCTCAATCACAGGGGTCACTAAGACTCGAGCTGGGTCTAAGAATGTCGAGATGGTAGGGCTGCCGCGAGACGAGATTTTCCGAGACTTTGCAAGTCTCGGCATCGGTCTCGGAAGATATGAGCGGCCTCGGTATCGGGTATCGGTCTCGGAGAATTTCCAAAATTGAGTATCGGCCTCGGTCTCGGCATCGTCCCGGTCTCGTCCGAGACTCTCGGCCGAGGCCATAGGTTATTCCGATAAGAATGCAATGTGCGAAGAGTTCGCCGTTGGATCTTCGTATTCGCAAATTAACTCGCGCAAGACTACACACATGTATGAGCATCTCTTTGGTGAGTATTAGGTACATACTAATAAGTATGGATGATTGAGAGTTCAATGAACGCTGAGCACCATGGTAATATATAGAAGATGTAAACACTGCCTCTGTCTGTTTGGCTCAGTCGTCCGCAAGTTTCATTAGCATCAAGTGACAATTTATACATACAAAATGCTTCGAAAGATCACGTTGCCAATAGAGATCTTAAATTAGAGGGTAATACTTCCAAAAAGGCGAAATCTGGTGATGTTTCAATGTACCAACTTGGCCCAATCGAAACTCGACCTGATGATGACGAGAAGCTAATACTAGCGCTTCAGGAAGGCGAAATAAGTTATTAAAACATTAAACAATGTAATTGGATTCATGTAGTCTCATCAATTATCTACCCTCGATTCAAATTATCTACATTTGACTGCAGTGATTGGAGAAAAAATTCGAAAGCTGTAGCATACCAAAAGTTCGAAGAGATTCTCGAGAAACGTTACTATCAGGTCAATTCAATTATCGATGTTAATAGTTTTCACACAATATTTCAATCGTATAAAATGGAATAAACTCAAATATCCCACGAAGTCGATGTATTTCCATTTCGACTAGCGTTTTTGCCATACTCGCTACCGCTCGTTCGGCTTGTAAATGTTCTTGATAAGTCATAGGCACCAGAAATGCTTCTATAGTTCAATAAGAATAGTTGTAATATAATGGTTTCTGATCAATTCAAGGTGTCTAAAAAAAGTTTTAAGATAGTTCGCAAAATTGGCATTATATCAAATTATACTGGCTAATTGTGGAGATATAACTTCAAGTAAGCAACAATGAATATTGCGGAATTGCATAGTTTATTTTCAATTAGCTGAGCTGGTATATCTTTGATCAATCGATTAGGCTGAAAAACTTCCGTTACATGGCGTGAATGTAAAGGGTTGATCAAAGCGATGTCAATTCAATTCGTGCAGTGTGCATAAGTTGACCGTTGATCTCCGGACTTGGTGCATATAAGAGCAACTACAAACTAGAACAAATTAGGCCAAACTAGACCGAACTAGACCAACCTGATTGGACCAAACCAAACCGAATTAGACCGACCTAGATTGTACTAGACCTAATTGGACCGAACTAGATCGTATTAGACCATACTAGACTGAACTAGACCCAATTAGACCGGAGTAGGCCGAACGAGACCTAATCACCCACGAGACCCAAACTAGACCGAGCTAGACTTAATTAGACCGAACTGAACCGATATAGATCGAATTGGCCCGATCTAGACCCAACTACACCGAGCTAGATCGAAAAGGACCAAATTAGACCGACCTAGATAAAAGTAGACCGAATTGGGCGGAACTACACCGTATTTGACAATACTAGACTGAAATAGACCGAATTAGACCTTCTCTCATTGCTCGAGCTTTTCAAAGTGGTGGAAGAGCAATGAGAGTTTACCACTGACACGCGGCTCAAGTGGCCGAATGTTCAAAGGTTAGAACGTTCTCATATACGAAAGTTCATCTTCGTTAAGCGCTTGCGAGAAAAAAGATTTTAACCCGCTATTTTTATTTGATTTCTCGCCATTTTTACTTTTGGCAGGTCTTCGGCCTTCTGCCGGAGATATATATAATTAATTATGACACTCTATCGATATGATCGGATATCGTATTCATCACTCGCGGGAATTTCAAATTATGAAAGTATATTTGATCGGTCTTTGCGAGTTAAAGTCAGCTGGTATTTCTGAAATTGATCGAGAGTGGAGAAAAATCCATTCTCGTTTATGCCAAAAATTTCAGAAGTACCAGCTGACTTTAACTCGCAAAGGCCGATTAAATACACTTCTTTAATTCGAACTAGACCTAATTTAACAGAACTAGACCGAACGAGACCTAATTACCCCGAACCAGACCGAGCTAGACTTACTCCATCCATCCCGACTCACCCACCCACCACCCTACCCAACCATCCACCCACCCATTACACTTCACCCCTTCCAAAAAGGCGACCCGATGTGCGGCATGTGGACGGACAAATTTTGCCTGGCTCCTTAATTATTATAATATGCCAGCTATGCATCGGGCTCACCAAATTGATGGTTTTTATGGGCGAGACCGAGAGTCCCGCGAGACCGAACAAGGCAGCCTCGTATCGCGACCGAGACCAAGGGAGGCAGACTCGGTCTCGGTCTCGGATAGTCTGATCCGGGATCGGTATCGGGTATCGGTCTCGGTTTTCGAGAGTCTCGGTACCGAGACCGATGCCGGCCTCGAGTCTCGCGGCAGCCCTACGAGATGGCCCAGAGGTATGAACCAAAGAGAAATCAACGGAGGCAAATGAGGCTAACTCAACATAGTTTCTAAGATGAGCTAAGAAACGTTCAAAAACATCGAAGTCATAAGCAAATATTGAAAAAGATTGAGTCATTAGCAAAACGCCTTAGAGAGAGAGAGGGGGGGGGGAAGAGTTCAATTTGGGTGCACTTACTTTTTTTCATCCTCTCGGTGACGACGTTGACTTAGAGAGAAAGTTGTTTGAGAGTTACGGTGGTATGACAGATGCAGGATTCATATAACATTCACACAGAATCAAAGATACATTGTAGGCGCTGAGGAGCGAACAGGGGTGGCTGCGGTTGAATAGGTATTTTGGAGCTATTGTACTGTAGGCACTGTGCCAATATATGCCGTTCAATAAATATCATCTTAATGAACTCATGTATATTTGATTGGAAGACCGTGCTCCCCTTCATCTGGTCTGCATATTCTACTCCTCTTTTGCTCTCTTTTCCCCTTTCAACTCTCCCCGCTTGTATAATATTCTCTGCTGCGGTACTATCGACGGTGCTGTGTCACTGTTTCAAGCACTCGTGCGATTGCCCCTTTCCCGCTTTTTTTTCAATTTCCAACACGCACGACTCGTGCAGCATAAACATCATTAAGAACTACATCGTTTTTTCTGACTCGAACACTCGATGATCAGGAACTTGAAGAAAATTTATTGTTGTATGGAGTTATTTTGATAAAAGTTTTCAAAAGTTGATTCAAACTAGTATGAGCCAATCAAATACGGCGTCATGTACGATTCGAGCAGTTTTTGGAAGAAGTGGCTTATAATTGGTTGGCGGTAAATCATGGTTGAGCCAAATTTCAATCCCTATCTTTCAATCGCTATAAGTATATTTAGAATGAAAGAATTACTACAATATTGTACATAGATTTTTCCGAGCATTTGGCGAATTTCGTTTCGTTCGGCGAATCTCAAGATCTGGTTTTTATATCAGTTGGATGTACGATCATTCGATGGAATTTCATCAAAATTATGAAAGAATTCATATTGCTATAATAATGAACTTGGAAGATTGATAATCTCCTGAAGTGATTTTCCATCGTGTGTATGAGTAGAGCTTCTCTAATATGTAAAAAAAAGAGCTTGGAGTATGCAAAAAAGTACGCTCAGGCCTACGGTTTGCGATACATCGATAAAAATAATTAACAGCGTTCAAAAATAAAGCTCTCCAATCTCCACGCCTGCAAGCTCTAGCCACATCATTCTCTTTGTGTATATTATATTTTTTGCGGGGGGTTGGTTATTTGCCGAGGTCGTTTAACGCGCTGTCAAGAGGTCCACGAACTATTTGTCAAAGCCGTGAGCTCCCTAGCGTGCGACAAAGTCGTTTATACGGAAAGACTTGTAAAGGTATATATACTCGTACATGTATGTTATATAGCTATTATATTGATCCCTCGAGCCGACTTCCCTCGTCCCTCAGCTCTTGTCCTCTCACTCTTCTGTTCTATCGATGTTCAACAACGCTGTAATAAAGGGTGAGAAACTTGCCGAGATGCCGGATTAATGGAAAGAGAGATTGAGCATCAGCGTACGACGATTATATGCGGTTTACTATATGTGTAGTACTCTTCCCTTTTCACGTTGAAAATGTGATGATACGTGTGAAAGATTGAGACTAACATCACGTTGACCCGCTTGTAAGCGTGCGACCGCAAGAATACCTATGTACGGGAGGAGGAATATATAGATTTCTCTCACTTTGTCTCTGGATTTCTCTCTTTCTCCCCAATGAAGAATCTCACTGATTTCCCGAAGCTGCTGTACTATACGTGGATTCGATTCCCTTTTATTGCATTCTGATTACGTCAAGTGTGATCGAGGCCGGTATGCCCTTGTATGTGGAATGACATTATTTCGAAACAAAATGGTTCACTAGATTGCGGTAGTTTGTAGTGAGAAAAATCTATGAATCTCGTTGGGTACCTTGATGAAATCCGTTATAATTTTTCGCGGAATAGAATGCACCTCAGAAATGTATGATGTTAGTTGGAAGGATAATTCAATCAAAGTTTTTTATAGGTGGAAGGAAAGTTCATCAGGTTCCACAAATTTACATTCAGTTCCAAGATTGTTCAAACAAAATAGTCACATGAGACGAGTCAAGCAATTTTCATCACGCACGATTTTGCAGGCGATTTTCTCACTCCTCTATAAAACTGCGATATGCGCCTCTGAATATTGCCTTCAAGATTCCCCCAATGATAACACAGGCCGACGAAAAAACAGGAGTACCTTTCTTTAGAGAGCGGACCTTCATATTCCAACGTATAATCGTACGCTGAATCTTTGAATGACATTAGTCTTCCCCGGATGACCCCAAGTTTTCGAGAAATAGGGAATAAGAGTTTTTGAAGTCAGATGTTGGATCTAGACCCCGGATTCTGCAAAAGGAGAAATCCCCAAGTCCAGATATGAAATTTTGGAGATTTTTGATCTGTTGGCGACTCTGATCCAGTATCCAGGGTGACACTTGTCATCCAAAACTCAATATTGTACTCGTGATCCAGAACTCAATGTGGTACTTGTGATCCAGAATTCAATGCGATTCTCGTAATCGAGAGTTCAATGGGTTACTTTATGATTGAGAAGTCAATGTGATAACCGCGATCATGAACTCAAAGTGGTACTCGTGATCGAAATCTCAATGTGGTACTTGTGATCCAGAATTCAATGCGATTTTCGTGATCGAGAGTGCAATGGGTTATTTGTGATCTAGAAGTCAATGTGATAACCGTGATCATGAACTCAAAGTAGTACTCGTGATCGAAATCTCAATGTGGTACTCGTGATCGAAATCTCAATGTGGTACTCGTGATCCAAAACTCAATCTGCTACTTAAGATCCAGAACTCAATGCAATTTTCGTGATCGAGAGCTCAATGGGTTACTCGTGATCGAGAATTCAATGTGGTACTCGTGATCCAGAACTCAAAGTGGTACTCGTGATCGAAATCTCAATGTTGTTCTTGTGATCCAGAATTCAATGCGATTCTCGTGATCGAGAGTTCAATGGGTTATTTGTGATCGAGAAGTCAATGTGATAACCGTGATCATGAACTCAAAGTGGTACTCGTGATCGAAATCTCAATGTGGTACTCGTGATCCAGAACTCAATCTGGTACTTGTG
The DNA here is from genome assembly GCA_029851415.1 of Eretmocerus hayati. Taxonomy (NCBI): domain Eukaryota; kingdom Metazoa; phylum Arthropoda; class Insecta; order Hymenoptera; family Aphelinidae; genus Eretmocerus; species Eretmocerus hayati. The sequence goes on from CM056743.1 coordinate 36,406,709, forward strand.
ATCCAGAACTCAATGCAATTTTCGTGATCGAGAGCTCAATAAGTTACTCGTGATCGAGAATTCAATGTGGTACTCGTGATCCAGAACTCAAAGTGGTTTTCGTGCTCGAAATCTCAATGTGGTACTCGTGATCGAAATCTCAATGTGGTACTCGTGATCCAAAACTCAATCTGGTACTTGTGATCCAGAACTCAATGCAATTTTCGTGATCGAGAGCTCAATGGGTTACTCGTGATCGAGAATTCAATGTGGCACTCGTGATCCAGAACTCAAAGTGGTACTCGTGATCGGAATCTCAATGTGGTACTCGTGATCGAAATCTCAATGTGGTACTCGTGATCCAAAACTCAATCTGGTACTTGTGATCCAGAACTCAATGCAACTTTCGTGATCGAGAGCTCAATAAGTTACTCGTGATGGAGAATTCAATGTGGTACTCGTGATCCAGAACTCAAAGTGGTTCTCGTGATCGAAATCTCAATGTGGTACTCGTGATCGAAATCTCAATGTGGTACTCGTGATCCAGAACTCAATCTGGTACTTGTGATCCAGAACTCAATGCAATTTTCGTGATCGAGAGCTCAATAAGTTACTCGTGATCGAGAATTCAATGTGGTACTCGTGATCCAGAACTCAAAGTGGTTTTCGTGCTCGAAATCTCAATGTGGTACTCGTGATCGAAATCTCAATGTGGTACTCGTGATCCAAAACTCAATCTGGTACTTGTGATCCAGAACTCAATGCAATTTTCGTGATCGAGAGCTCAATGGGTTACTCGTGATCGAGAATTCAATGTGGCACTCGTGATCCAGAACTCAAAGTGGTACTCGTGATCGGAATCTCAATGTGGTACTCGTGATCGAAATCTCAATGTGGTACTCGTGATCCAAAACTCAATCTGGTACTTGTGATCCAGAACTCAATGCAACTTTCGTGATCGAGAGCTCAATAAGTTACTCGTGATGGAGAATTCAATGTGGTACTCGTGATCCAGAACTCAAAGTGGTTCTCGTGATCGAAATCTCAATGTGGTACTCGTGATCGAAATCTCAATGTGGTACTCGTGATCCAAAACTCAATCTGGTACTTGTGATCCAGAACTCGATGAAATTTTCGTGATCGAGAGCTCAACAAGTTACTCGTGATCGAGAAGTCAATGTGATAACCGTGATCATGAACTCGATGAGGTACGCGTGATCTAACACTGGATGTGGTACCCGTGATCGAAAACTAAATGTAGTACTCATAATTCAGAACTCAATAAGGTACTTGTGATCCAGTACCCAGGGTAACATTCGTGATTTAGAACTCGATGTGGCACTCGTGATCCAGAACTCAAGGTGGTACTCGTGATCCAGAACTCAAATTACGGAGCAGCGAGGTCCATTATGAAAATTACTAGAGTGGAGCTTTAGCCGTGTTTTATTCGATCGCGATCCTTCGACCTCGCGTGGATGGACGTGAATTTACAATGTTAACCAATTACAACTCGCCGGGGATGTGGAAAAATTCTTGTAAGAGACTGTACCACCTTCATGAATATTTAAAAGACTTATTTATATTTTTGAGACTCGTTTCCATTCTTCACATCGACTATTTTACTAGAATTCATCATGATGATCCAATGCTTTGCTTGCTAAGACGAATTTGATAGGAATGAGAATTATTTTGTCCATATCAAGAAATATCATCGAGATGCTACATTCTATCCATGCGACCGAACTTGCAGTCGTACTTTTTCAAGTTGGGAGTATTTTAAATCTAACAGGCGTACGGTGGTAGTCAGTCTCACAGATCAAGTATACTGAAGCACCTAAATTATTGCTCTTAATAACATCAGTGATGAGTCGTGGAACTTATTGGGGCTATGTTTTCTTAAAATGTTCAAAAGCAAGTCTCATTGCCTTACCGCATGAAATTCCCCTTGTTTTCCGGGATAAGTCGAAGCTGCACTAGGAAAAATCAATGTCCACTGGGAGTATAGCTACTTGTTTTCATGCCCGATAACTCTTGAAACATCTTCTTTCAGGAGTGATGGCACGCTCAGGCATGGTGCAACACAACATCACAACAACACATTGGCCTGAAACGATTAATAAAGTTATATCATGCACGGTTCAGTGAGGAGTGAGTATATGTAGTTGGTAGGCGTACAGTATCAATCATTTGCCGGGCGTTTCTGGCCGCGACAGCGAGCGTTGCGGGCATGTTTGGCTCGCGTACAGGACGTGCAGCTCTCCATTTCCCCTTCGGCCATCCCAATCAAGCCGCATTATTCTCCTCTTCGTTCGCGTGTACACACAGAGATTGAATCCTTTTGGCTGTATGCGTATACCCGCTCGCTTGGGGTACTATCGAAGTAACTTTCAGAATGCGACCGATCGATGATAATCTGATGAGGAATCAGTCTTGCTCTGGTTGATCTGCAATCAATTCTTCTTTGCTGGTTTGTCATTCCATCTCTGGGTGGTCCAAAGATTTCTCGAGTTGACTTTCTGAACGACAAATTTTATGATCACTGTCCAAGAAACAGCCTAAAATTGAGTAGCCTAAGTCTTGCAGAATGAGCAAGAATGTTTTCGCCAATTTGTTATGATAAGACTTGAATATCATATTATCCAAATTGTGTGAAATGCTCGTTAAGAAGAAATCGCGAAAGAAATCGGGGCGTAGGGGAATGTACAAAGATGGTGATAATTATGGGGCGAGGGAGGAGGTGTACCGACGCGGGCGCTATGAGAAAAATCGTGACATTGCAAAATGAGCAAGTAGCATATTTGCATCAATTTCTCCGCGGACAGAGACTGACTAGTACCTGTCGATTTGAGAGCCAAAAAGAGACTTGCAGGGCCGAAGGCATAAGATGTTCCACCGATTTCGGGCAAATCACAACACTGCCAGTGTGTCGCACGAAAAGCAAACGAAACGCTCTCAATCACAGTTTTTTCAGAGAAACCATCATTTCATCAAAATACTTCATTCAAATCGAAAGTAGGACAGCAAAATCACAGAGGTGCATAAAAGTTGGTCCAAAAAGTTGACCCTGTTTGAATGATTTGCACCTCGTGTCCTCAAATTTTCTGGATTCCCTGTCTCTTTCACATGGCAGCGATTGCAAATTTTCTGGAAAATCAAATGAACGAATAGTTTTCTGGCCTGGAATGAGATTGATGGAGGAGTTGATCCATGTAAAGTAGCTGAGTAATTAATTGGCAAAATACGGCGACTCATTTCGTAGAGATCATTGATTGTATACAGACATCAAAGTCCCCTCCCCCGGCGTCTATAGAAAACCATTCACATACTCTAATAATGAATGACCCGGTAATCTTCTACTGGTTTTGCTTCGAATTCTTAGAATAAAGAACCTTAAAAGCATCATTCTAATGCCAAATATAAATTCCCTTACTTATTTCGTGGATTCCAAACATACCGTTCCAAGTGCGCTGCAAGCAATTGCATTTAGCAATCTCGATAATTGAGCGTAAAAGCTATTCATTAGAGATTCAATATCGGATGAGGAAGAGGTAGAGTGAGAGGGGGTCAGGCGCGTGCAAGTTTTTGCCTATTATCCCAAATAACGCGCCTCAAGCACTTGCGATTGAATTTTCGAGATGGGATTCAATCAATTGAATTGAATTCTCTTTTGCGTAAAAGTCGTATAGCAGAAGCCAGCCGAGCGAGCGGGTGGCTGTAGACTTCGTAGAGTGCTGCCATCAATACTCTGTACTTTAATAGGTTTACCAACCGTAGTGCGCTATATAACCGCATGAGTATTTTTGCATGTATGTATGTATGTCTATACACACTATCAGACGGTCCCTACCTGCGGTAGAGTGCTAGAGAGCGACGCCAATGTCGGCTTACGCGCTCACTCATATTGGTTCTTTGCCATATTTACAGATTACCGCGTGCGATGCGAACGCGAAATATTCAATCCAATAAAGTTCAATCCTCGCTTGCCAGCTCAGATTTACGCGCAGCCACGTACGTGTGCACTATAATACAGGCATGCTGCCATACGGCCTCGTCTATGAGCATGTGTACATCACCCGCAAGCTTTTGCGCGATTTTTAATCCTGATAGCTCTAATACTCTTCTAGTGTACTCTGTGTCTGTTTCCCTTGCATTTTTTTAGGATATAACGCTGTCACTTTATGCTATCGCACAATTCTTTATTTTGCGCTGCATGTCGCTACTGTGATAAAAAATCTGACTAGAGCTGTATAACACTAATGTGCACTTCCGAATTGTTGCAGACATTGAGATAGAGGTTAGTGCGTTATTACGATTTCGCGCTTTGAATCAATGAGATGAGGTATGGATTGTGCCTGATTAATTCGTTGAGAACCGAAATGTTGATATTTACAAATCGTGAAGTGTTACGAGAAGTCATATCTTGTGTGATGTTATGCGAGGTCGAATTTTCTAAAAATAAGTTCATCCAATTTTTCCTCAGAACTCGTTCTTCACTTCCTTATCGGGTAACTTGTCAGGATTCAATGATATTTTGTTTTGATGAAAGAATTATCCATTGAGGTCTTTTTACAGCGGAATGCGTCAAATTCGGATCTGGAGTATGACTTAGGTGATTGTTGATTAACAATTCTCTGCTTAGATGAGACCGGTCGTGACTCTAGTCTGACCATAAGGAAACCTGTCTAGATGTCCATGAGTAATTTCTTGCAGGTACAGGAATATTGGTTTATTCATGTATATCCGGTCTCTGACTTTCATCTCAACCCCGGTTGAGACGAAAGTCAGGGCGCGGGGCAGGGATACGCCCTGCCAGATCGTCGGTTCGGAGGACCACAAGTGGCTCAGTAATGACCCGCTCCTTCTCCTTGACTACCGAATTCTGGGCTCGGGGCCCACCACAAGGCCGAACCCACCTCTCGGTAGGGGGTTTGGGACTCTTCTAGGCTGCCTTAGAGCCCCTCGGGCGAGCTGGGGTTGGTGGATGAGTCGTCCAGGCTTACATTGTTACCGTCCGGAGACGATTCCAATGTGAGTCCCTGGACTCACCCATTTCTAGGGTCCCGGATTGAGATGTGCGGTCTCCACGCTCCGGCGGGCGCTGACTGGTGCCGATTAGAGACCTTCCAGGTAGTGATCTGCGAAAGCAGTTTAGTCGTTTTGGGGAGTCGACTCTGCAAAGTCCATCGGTTCTGCAAATCTCATTACAAATACCCAGGGTGCCCGCTGGATGTGTATGGGAACGAGGAATATAATACGTTTCACGATCGCGTTCCTCACACGTGCCCCTCTCGGCCGTTCGCAGATCACTTCCTGGAGGGTCTCTAGTGCCGATGGCTCGTCAGACTCCAGGGCTGAAACACCGAGGTGTCTCAACCCCTCTCTGCGGGTTTCCGGGAGAGGCCAAAGCACGCCGAGCACCAGTCTCAGGGCCAGGCTCTTCCCTATCGGATTCGGGCCGAAGCCCAGGTACGGTTTCCCAACAACTGGAGCCGGAGGTTCGTCACACCACGGGATTCGAAGTTCCCCTTGCGGTTTTCTTGCATGTACAGAGTGCTTCTATAGTGATTGAACTGCAGGTAGTTTTGACCACATCAAATTTTCTGGGACGTCTGTTGTTCAATGAATATCTGCCTGCAAGCTTTTTTTACTAAAGAGATTTTCCATTGAGATTAACTGAGTCTCAATGACAAATCACATCAGATTGGCAACATAGGGATCCACCTTTATCCGCGGGGGTTTGGTTCTAGAATTGCACAACTTTCAACCACATAAAATTTCCGGGACGTCTGTAGTCGAATTAACATCCACCTGCAGGCTCTTTTTACACACGATCAGTTTGTCGTACTCCGCCAATTCTGATTGATTTTTTATTCAAAATCGAGAATCATCTGGGCGTTGGATCCTCCGCACCCTGTGTCCATTTTTTTATGGAGAAATTTTGTATTGAGATTTACTAGTGAGAAATCATACCAGATTGGCAATACGTACACTCAAATGAACCCAATATCATCGATTATCGCTATTGTCACATTTCTTACATTCTTGTATCACCAAATTCACATGAGGCATGATTCCAGACACCAACAACGGTTTAAAATTTTGGTTTAGTTCCCTGACATCGTCGATTTTAAACTTTCAGTTTTAACGATCAACCGTTTCAAAAATAAGTAGACCGACTCAATGAATTGAGCCCTTGGTGGAAACTCTCAGCAATGTAGAGCTTAGTTCGAAATAGTACCCATAATTAAAGTGTGCAACGAAAGTGAAATCTGATTACTCGGGAGCCCCTTAATTCGTCTTCCTCTCCAAATATAAATTCCGGATCCTATTCCTTTTTGGCACCATTCCCATTTAATTGAAGAAAAATTTAAGCGAAGATCCCGAATGATGAAAGCAAACTAATCCCAAAGCTTGGATACACTTTCCGCCAAAATCATGATGCAGAGCACACACGAAAACCATCCAATCTCGCGATAGATGATGACCACTGTGTAAGCAACTGTTGCCCACACATCACACACGTGCACACCCTCTGTATACGCATAACTTGTATGATGCACATCCACGTTATGGGTTGAAGGAGAGGGCGAGGAGGAGGAGGAGGAAAGGCCGTACGGGTCTATATGTATAAGCTCGTGTGGGTATGGGGGCTCGAGTTTAGGTCGCTCCTCAAGTATGCGCGCCTTTGTGACTCGCGGAACCTAATTAATTCTGAGGTAATGAGTTAGTTGGCCTGGACCCGTCGACGTCGACGGGGCGGCGGGTTTCGCACGCGCCTAGCCTCAGGCTGTGCCACCTATATACGTCTGCATGCCGCACTTACCTCCCCGTACCTCCTCAAACTACCCTGGGCGCGTGCGAGTTTCATGCTCTCGCTGCTTAGATTGGATTTGATATTAATTGCCTGCCACCCCCTCCCTCCTTTTGCACCGCTTTGGTTGCACGTAGCTCGGCTTTGGAGCTCCTAAATAGTTGGCACAATTTTTGAAAATATCTGTAGCTTCGATTGGAGCAGGGATCTGATGAGTTTGATATCGAATGTGGATCACTCACGTGAGATGGCAAATTTTTCAACGATTCTACTCAACTCTGATTCCGTATTCAAGGGAATTTCTCGACTCTGTGATGAAGGATTTATACTTGGAGGGATGGTTTTGACCCTAAGTCAAATTTTCATTCATTTCAGTTCTGATCAGCTTTACTTTTTTTTTTTTTTTTTTTTTTAACGTACCCAGTTCAAAACAACACATCATTTATTCGAAACGTAAACGTATTGCCAATTTCGGTTCAAGGTGAGTTTTCGGTGTAGAATTTCTTGAATATTGAGTTGATGATGAGGAAAGGTAGCCTATCAATAGATTCGAATGAATGATCGAAGGAATTTCTTTTGAAAAATCAGTTGAATTGAGGCAATGAAGAAAGAAATTTAAGGCGATGCGCTCACCGTGCACCGTTTACGCAGAAAGTTATTCGCACTTTTGTCTGATACTCTTGCGATTTGAAATAAATGAGGAGAAGGCGAATACTTATTATCATCTAACTTGAATACCCCTCCTCGTCGTTTGGCTCAAATCGCAAGAGAATCCGAGAAAAGTGTGAATAACTTTAGCCCAGGCACCTCCTAACCTATAATATAGGCTCTCAGAGACGGGCTTCTACTGAACCCAATGCGAAAAGTATCAGGGCTGTCCAAGCTTCTGTCCGATATCTGATGAGATCTAAATCTGTCAAACAGAAGTCTGAGCATTTGCTACTGACCATTTACGGTGATTCACACTGCTTTGTTTAGTACCTTCTTGTATGTATATTCGTGTATATATTTGTATAAAATTTAGTATCCATAGTCTATTTTCTATTATACTGCTATTGATCGAATATTCTCATCACTGTATATTACTCATCAGGGCTAAGTAGGGTCTAACCCCAAAGCCTCAATAAATTATCAATCAATCAATCAATCAATAGGCACATCGTAATTCTCACTTTTATCCGATTCTTTTGTAACTTAGGCTAAACGACAAGAAGACGAATTCAAGTTAGATGATAATAAGTATTTGTCTTCTAGTCGTTTAGCCCAAATCACAAAAATATCGGACAAAAGTGCGAATAACTTTCAGCGCCACGGCGATCTCTCACGAACTTAACTCATCTCCTTAACGTTATCTCCCCTGGACACTCATTCTCAAATGACGCTCTTCGGTTATACAAAGATCATAAAAGGCCAGATATGACTATCAAACTTATGTCAATATAAAACTCATTCACGATGCTTGCAGAATGAAAAATCAATTTAAAAAGCCTGCATCTGGAACCCATCAATTTCTACTTGCCCGAACTGGTTGAATTTTTTGCAGCATCTCTGTTATAACAATGTAGTGATCTACTCTGTATGCCTTGTACTTCATCTTCAAGAAATATGATTACCATGATGAGTAAGCATCCAAACGGAAATGAAGAATACTTGAACAATGCCCCACAATCTGGGGCGTTTTAATATTGTGCGCACTCATGAAGGCTCTAATTAATCCTACAGCCAGTGGAATCACCTGCAACTTCTCCCTTTCACGGGTACCTTGACGAAACTCATTAATTCTATGATCGCAGTCACAGAATGGCATTCCGGGAACCCTACTAATTAATCCTCGAATTAATTCGATTCACAATGCAGAGCTGCAGCCTCCAGCAAATCTCTCGCCAAGCAGTTCCAAAGCAAGAGAGAGCGCGCAAAAGCTGATTTTCACCCATACTCTTCGAGCCTCGAAACGAACAGCATTTCATCGTCCTGCTTCAGGAAAACGCAGGCCGAGAGTGTGTAGGGTTATGCTGCTTCAAATTGCACGCTTCAACAGTTTTGAACCGCATCCTCAAAAAAATTGCTGCTTCGTACTCACTCTAATAGCGCTTGACTTCCTCGCTAAACGTGAGAAAATCGTGAAAAATTCTGCAGCCTGATTCGAAATGCAGAGTCGTAGTTCAAAAGGAAAGTGGAGACCTCTTCATTTGGCTCTGTGTAGAGAGTGGTATAGAGCTTGAGCTCGGTGCAATTAGCATGCCAATTAATAATGCAAACTCGGCAAGGTCCACTCAGAACCGACCACTATATGGCGGCTCTATCAGGCAGCTCGATAATGCACGTGATACGATGTAGAGGATGAGCAGTTGCTCTAACATGTTCCAAACTAAGCAAAATCATTGGCACCACACGATATAATAATTGAATGCAATTTTTGCGGAATATCTTGCGGAAGATTTTGATCCCTCCTTATCGGGATATATATTTCCCGTCTCGATTCAGAAGAAAAATTTTAGCTCTATAGGTTTGGTTTAACAGCTAATCTTGATTGTGCGCATTAGTAGATTATGAAATTGCACGTAGATAGGTGATTTTATACGAAGGACTGTTTATGGCACGAGCAAAATGAGTGCTATAAGTCTTTTGTAATGAACTGCCCATCTGCACACAGTCCCGTATAGCACGAGAATCTTGGAATCATGTTCAAAATTGCGATTTTTAGATTGAAGTGGTATTAAATCAAGCTTTCGAACAATTATTTCGACCCTTGTCTGTGGCTCGAGCCGAAGATGAATCGCTCGAAAATGGGCTACAACCCCCAAACTCGGTCCGAAATCTGCTATTGTCACCAATCTAGTCTAAGAATAAGATCCAACCCCGTGAGATTGGATCCTTGGGGATATCACCATATTTAGTATCAATTGAACGAAATCAATTGATGGAAATTGTGATTCTTTCACTGTCGAAATTCAATCTCTGCGATGTTTTTATTTCATTTTCTCGAAAAAAGTTTTCCTCTTTTGTATGAACAAGCTACATTCCTAGAATTATCGCGAGATCGTGGTGAAAAATGCTGGATTTGGTACTTTTAGATGGAAAGCTGACGAATATTAATTTTCTCGAAAACAGCTTTATGAAAAGTTTCAATTCTCTATGATCCTGAAATCATGTTGGGAAAAAATCTCACATCTAACGAGATTTAAGCAACTCAAGTTTATTTGATGCAAGGGACATCAAAATTCACAATGACCGGATCCTGTGCAGTTAAAATCATTCCGCAGGTATATTCGGAATTGCTCAAGGGTGCGTGAATTGAATTTGTTGCAAAAAATGAAAATTTCCTAACGATTAGGGTTGCACTCCCTTTCAATTGAAGTCTGGCTAAAGTAATCCCTGACTGTAAATATAAATTGATGTAAAGTCTTGATAAAAAAAAAGGGCGCAGTCAGTTCCTTGGGGGAAAAATTGTTCGGATTATTTCATATTTGATGTCGCAACTGTCTCAACGGATTGCCAGATTCATATAGCATTGGTTCCAAAGTTATATATTCTGTTCAGAAAATAATCTAGAAAAACTCGCGAGAGTAGAGAAATAATATCGTTGAAGAATTATATGATAAGTATTATGTAAATTTCTGATTTTTCATAAATTTTTTCAACTTTGACTATTTCAATGAATTATTATTGAACCAAAGATGGAAGTGTCGATGGGCATTTTCGAAAAATTCGATATTTCTCGAATTGAGAGGTATTTTGGCGTTGAAGTTTAGAATTTTCAAGAGATACAATCCAACTAATGGGTCATGATTCGTCACAAACGGATAGATAAATGAATTGTTGAAAGAAAATCTTGTATGATGCAGGGTGATCAGCGCCCTGAGGGTGTGTCCACAAATAATGCATATCCAGTGCACACGCGCATATGCACTGCTCGTATGCACATGTGCTGCTCATCAGATTGGAGCCAGTTTGATTCAAAGCAAAACTAAACGAGTTCCGCAACAAATCCGATGCGTAACACATGTGCGACTGGACTGTGAATAATAATGCCCGTGTGTATACACTGCATATGCATCATTCGCAGACACACCCTAATGGCTGAGATAAGATTTTTTATTGTGTATATTGTGTTGCAAATGCCCATACGACGGATATTGTAAGAACATTCGGTTTGAGACAGATGCGAGGCTCAGCCTTCTCATATAAGCGGCATTTCTAGTAATCTTTCGCCTGAATCAAGGAAGGAACTAACCATTCCAGAAAAAAAGTGATGCCACGGAGTTCTGTAAAATTTCCACCGAAATATTTCCTTGAGGCATTGTGGTTTCACCTGGCACAGCTTGCATCAACAATACCTCAACGACCTCCTACGCGACGAATCGGCAAGCAAAGCTCTATACTTAGAAGGCAAAAGAGCTGCCACAATTCTCTGGATGATTCTCTACGAATTTTGGCTGCGACGCTACATGAAACGAGAAGAGCGTAACGCAAGTCGAAAGCATCTTATGCGTATCACTTATTCAAGGGTGGCAGACGGGGCACGCGCGAGTTTACGAAAACATTGATGGAACCGTGCAAGAGTAGTCTCGAGGTTGAGAGATGCACGCGCCCGTGCTTATTTTAATGCTGACGCGAGCTGCATTCGCAAACAGTTGCGGTTTCAAGACTACTCTAGGGAGCTGCTTCACTGATTATGATAGGGTTTTCAATAATTTACCGCGAGCGATGGCCTAAAAGTAGGCATTGCTGGGATGGCTTGAATCTTCACGATAGGCAGATTAAATTTTTCGTGTATAGAAATTGCGATCTTGTGGCCACGTTTACAACCTGAGTGGAATGTACATACAGTTCCTGGTGAGATGTCAAATCTTTCCAAAGTTGACTGGCTGGCTCGTCAAATGTTTTGTGTTCATCAACAATGACTGAACCTGTTTGTCGTGACGACCATGTAGGTCGAGCATGCATGTTGATTTTGCCTCCGGTATTTGCTCGGGTATTTGCTTCCGGTATTTGGTCGGTTTTGAAATCTGCGACGGATCTGTTTTTTTTTTTTTTCAAAATGCTAAGACTCCTTCTCGAAAGGACCCCGCCATAAATGATACGATTTTGGCTTTCAGCGAATCTGACTGAATCGGGAATCAATCGATAGAGCTCGAAGAGCTGAACAAATGTCTCTATTACCGTTAAGCCCGAAAAATTCTCGTTCTCGAGTTATTTTGTCGCAAAGTTGCCGATTTTACCGAGTTAAAATAGGGTTATGGATCGAGCAATAGCATACGTTCGAATTCGCTCGGCTCGTTCGGTATTTTACGGCTGAGTGAGACTGATTCAGCAAGAATCTTTGCATTGCACGCAATTAAATAATCCTCCCAAAAAAACCTCTCACAGGATATTTTTAATGCCTACAAAATCGAAACGCTTAAAAAGATCTTGATGATTCAAATGCGGCCAGCGGGATGTAGTGGATCATCAAGGCAAATGAATTGTTTTGGAAACACAAAGAGATTATTGGTTTTACATCAACGAGATACATACAATATTTAGAGCTGCCTCTACGCGAGGATGCGTCAAGCATAAGTAGCGTCTTTCCGATGGAAGATTGAAAAATACGTCGCTACTCTCTCAGTGCAACCCTGAAACATAGCATTGTGTCTCTTTCTTTGCACTGTATATCGTCGAAAGTCACGAGATACTTACTTTTTTAGTTTGCAGGGGGAGGGGGCTCCCACAGAACATTGAGAAAAAAATCTCTATGGATTCTCAGAGAGATATTTGTTTTGATTTTTGGATGACGATTGTCTTTCGCATCATATTGCACTCGGGTCTTCGAGCTTGAGAAAATCGAATGAGGTCCAATTTTATATCGGCCAAGGTCACGAAAATCTTTTTGATTATTTTTTGGGTTAGAAGATTAAAAGACTCGTGCGGAAGAGATGTCGATTGATTCTTGAGAAGAGATTCGTTTTGCACAGAAATAAAAACAGTCATTCACTCTGGCGAAAACTCGAGAAGCATCGAACTCTTTTTTCCGTAACTAGGTGCGACCTGGCGCAAAATGTAACGGAGGCTCTCAAAAACTGATGGAAATCGTATTCAGAAGTCAAGTCACATTTTGACGTCAGACTGTGTTATTATTTCTATTTCTGATATTCTCTTGAGGAGTCCGGTATTCTATTATTTTCTTGAAAGGATTATTGAATTGCGTGTAAGACAAAGATTTTTAGACTGCAGTCTTACGTAGCCGTGAAATACCAAACGAGCCGAGCGAATTCGAACGTATGTTATTGCTCGATTGGTACCATAACCCTATTTTATCTCGGTAAAATCGGCAACTTTGCGACAAAATAACTCGAGAACGAGAATTTTTCGGGCTTAACGGTAATAGAGACATTTGTTCAGCTCTTCGAGCTCTATCGAATGATTCCCGATTCAGTCAAATTCGCTGAAAGCCAAAATCCTATCATTTATGGCGGGGTCCTTTGTCGTCCTAGAAAACTTTGAATCATCTGAGCTGCAAGATTCTTACTCATTCTGATGAAGAAATGTGTCAAAAGAGTTTCCAATGAAAACATTGGTTTTGATGAATGTGAACGCAATCCTACCATACAATATTTCAATGAATCAAGTGGACTTGATCCGAGTTTTTCATCTGTCAATGTGATCTTCATACAGAGTTTTTTTTTAAACGCTTTTATTCCACTTCGCCTTGGCCATAGTTCTTATTGTTGGCCATGGTATTTTTTCCCCATTTCTGGAACAACATTTTGGCTTCCTGTTTCTCGTTCGCTTATGACGACTTCAATCAATTGAGTGTTAGCGGTCGTACGCGGTGGGGGCGGGGGGGGGGGGAGGTTGTCCTTGACTACAGTATCTGCTGCACGTGTGACTCGCCACAGAGTGGCGCCACATTCTAATACGAGACACCCATAGGCCTTATGTAGGCTGCCCAGTGTACGCAAAGTTTTTTCTTATGTACCGTGCAATTCCTTTCTGCGCGATTCTTTTTTATCGGTCTCTCAAATTCTATCTCTAATACACTACGCCGAGCTCCACCACGCCGTTTGGATCAGTGAATAAAAGCGTTTTTTCAAAATTCTTTTTAACCTTTACTTACTCATATAGGTAGCTTCCACTGGTAGGTGGAATCTTATAAGAGTCACTTGAAGATGAGTGTTGTGTATCAAATAACTGCACTGACTGTGTAAGCGAACACATTCCTTCTCGCAAAGGTTCATTCCTCTACTCGCGCTTACAGCTTCTAGAATCTTTCAAAAATTTTTTAGTTTCAATATCAGTTAAGAGAAGACGGAGGTCTTGAATTACAGCGAACCATTGCACTCGATTGCATGTCAGCTGCTATCATTGGGATGACACGAGTCGATAGGCGGGACTCGGATGATCTGGATGCCTCAAATTTTATGGACATTCTGCCAACCACGGATACTGCGAAAAATTTACTCGGTTTAATCCAGGTTGATTACATAATAGAGGTTCCTACGTGATTTGAAAGATATCTAGTAACATATTGTAACCGTGATCGCCAACGCAATCAATCCATTTTTAGACACTGATTTTGCGGAATGATGTAAAAACTCTCGCTCACATGAATAAATATTTATTTAAGTAATGAGGTACAAACATCATCATCAAACATCCTCTTCAGCTTTGTTGCTGAGACTACGATCAATAATACACCGAAGTCCGAAGAGTGTCGATATTGGATGGAAAAATCGGGAGTTTGGATGTCCGATATTCCATTCTCAGTCATCAAAGAATTGCCCGACGATTATATTTCTGTGCAGAGTCGAGTGGCGCGAATCCTTTGACACATCTTTTTTTTCAGAAATTCAGTAACCCTGTCACATAAAACGTATTTGGAATGTACAACGATCCCGCTATATCAATGGCCAGCGGAAACAATGAATCATTTTTCAAATTATTCTGCACCATGTCAATAATTATTCTCAAAAAATTCGTCCGGGACGCAGCTGATAATTCATTTCGCAGCATCAAACGAACCAAGTCATGAAATATTTGCCAGAGAAATCCGGAATAAAGCGATTTTTGGCAATAATGATTAGCAGAACTAATGGAATGAATCTTTTTTATCATTTCCCTAATTGTGGTTTTTTGAACTCATGGATTTTGAATTGGGAGATTTCTTCAAATTTATCAGAACTGATGAATTCGATATTTAACGGCCCATAATGTGAGGTTGAGTCGAGGAAATTATGAAATGAAGAAGATATGACACGCGAAGGTAGGTGGCAGTGAATATGATTACAATTCTATCGTCCTGTTCGTGGAAGTTTTGTATCCCAATCAACTGACTCAAAAATCCACCGATGAGGTGTTTTTCGGTAGCTCGTACACAGTAAGAATCCGTTTTGTATACGACCGTGGTTTTCATCAATCGTGTCGGCTCATCACCCCCCAAGTTGTCGAATGAAGTATATTCTCCCCATATGCATAATTCGAATGGGATGAGAATGATCAATTTGGGTCCTCTTTACCTCTAAAAGTATTCATTTTATCGAAGAATGTGAGAAGAAGGTTACCGTAGGTTTCCTCTAGATCTGTAAAAAAAGACTCTTGAAAATTTTCCGAATAATGCGTCCATTTCGAGTTATAAGGCATTTTTGTCCAAAATTTCTAGATTTTGCAATATTTTTATCATACATGTTGCTTCATATTTCATATCACAGGTATATTTAGGATAATTGGGTGATTATGTAGACCTTTTCCCTCGATATACTCATACGATAGGATCAGACATCGTCGGATTGCAAGTGGATTACCAACCACCATCGATCATTAGCCCCTCATCGTTCCACTGCAAGCTGACACTGGAGAAGTTTACTGCGCTGGCAAAATATCGTGTCTGAAACAGTCATTTTAGCTGCTTGTCATTGCACGGAATTTTTTCCCATAGCACTCAATGTGTGTAATAGTCGGCGAACCATATCAAAGAAGTAATCCTCAACGAACTATTTGGCGGATCCCATTAATGGCTTATCTTTTATGACTCACGAGAAGTCACTTGTTTTTAATCAAACTGTGCAAAGGTCAATGAGACTAAAAATGGGCATGAAGTGCAGCTTGGTGTCATCGCTATGGTGCCATCGTTTGTGGTACTATGATGGAAGCTTGAAGAATTTGTGGAATCTATGAACGATGAACTCGAGGTCAATTACTTTTTCTTTGATAATGGCACTTACCTATTCGCGCACTCGAATTCACCTCGAATATCTGCAACCAGAAAATCCCACCATAATCTCAAAAAGCGAATGCATTGCCAGGTATGAAGATCCGGTATCGGAAAATGGGTCTGTTCCAACGGTTCTAGCTCACCTCTGAAAGTTGAAGAAATAAGTAGGTATTCGTTCTGGATCGAAGATATGTGGTGCTAATCCGGGATATTGTAGAATCTACATTTACGTCACCGCTTATCCACCGTGAATTGATGAGGAAATGAAATCAATATACGATGACACATTCAGAACGCCTGTCTCAAAAAAGTCTTACTCAGGATTGGAACTGATTCGCCTTGCTATATGTGGTCCATGAAATAGTTCCCGAATATAGAAAGCACTGCAAGTGTGTCATTTGCAAAAAAGCTCATCGGTAGGTTATAGTTGTTCTTCTGATAAGCAATTAGAAAACTGTCAGTGCTATCCATAACTCTTGTCGGCTCATCTGTTAATAACAAGATCGACGTAATTGGCCAACGTACGTCAGCATGAACGTATGAGGTATGAAGCTTCGTCGAGGCGTCGAAGTTCTGTGTTACTCATCCAAGGATCTGATCTTCATCACGCGTGATTTATCTGTGCTCTTGTAAGACGATTTGACCTTATGGCAGCTCATGAAATTTGCAGCAATAAACTGAAATGGCCGCCAAAAGAAATACGCCGTCGTATATGAAACCCGCCTTCTCATTTCGCGAGCTAATTATGATCGGCTCACACAAAATGAGTTTCAGAAACATGAAAGAAAAGAGTGAGAGGATCGGGGGAGGTCAGAGTGTACCGATTATATGAGTAACTCTCCAAGCTCACGAATTGGAAAAGCAAAACAATATTTATGGCCTTTACGTTGCCTGTCATCTACTAAAGGGTGAGAACAGAGAGACGAAGGATCCGAAATGAGGAAGATTTTGCCATGCCAATTTGCAGAAAAGGATATACTGACTTTTGAAATAGTGTAGAGCTTATTGGAAGCGTGAGAATGGTTCCTTATTATTATAATTTTGACGTCGAATTGAGGCTGTCACAATTCTTGACAAATATTTGCTTTCCCTCACCAGAAAATGATTGTTCAGTTGAAACTCGTTTCAAATCAGCTAGATGCGCTGAACTGTTCGGGTAATTAGGAGTTGCATTGGAAAAAAAGAGTCCCAGAAACAGAGTGAGAGAAAGCAAATCATAAGACCTTAGCAACAATGCTTCAAATTGCAGGAGTATTTGTTATGGGCGACAAAGCATTTATTTTCTATTGAATGTCCCAGTCGATCATTATGATCCCAAGCCAATTAGTATTCACGTTCAAAGGCAGGGATTGTTTTTCTCCTCGTCAATGCGCGCTCTTTGCCTCGGCTGAGCTAGCTAGTGCCACAGCCGGTCCCGCGTGACTTTCAGTCTCGCCATCATTAGTCACCCGACGATTGTAACTACAGTACGTATTCTCATTTCGCGGAATGGGGTAACCTGCTACATCTCACTAATTGCTTTTTTGTTGAATTCACTATGGATGTAAATAGAATCAATTATGATTCACAGGGTAAAGAGACAAATATTCTTCTTTATTCATATCCTGGCATGATGAAATCATCTCATATTGTGATGTTTAGAAGAATCTGGGAAAAATTCCCATGATCATTTATCCTCTTGATAATCAGGGAAAAATGTGCATGGTTTTTAAGGTATTATTTCTGTGGTCAACCTCAAAAAAAGAAGAGAAAATTTCTATGTGGTTGCTACCAAATTATCTGAGAAATTTCATGAATCAGATTGTAGTTACACACAAGAAGGTGTATCTATATTGAATTATATGTACTGTACGATGTACATTCGGAAGCCACCTGAACTGTGCAAGTTTCGAGATCTACTATCCCACTGGTTCTCGTGTGGTACCCTGACCTATGGGTACGGCTGAGACAGTAGATCTCTAAGCTTGGACAGTTCAGGAGGTTTCCGAGTTTACGATCTTGAGGAGTGATCTGTTTCATTCCAACATGCATTTGAGAATGATGTTTATGTAATATATTTTTGGTGAAATTCTTTTCAAAATGGGGATTCACGTACATATTCAGACGAATGGTATAAAATAACAGTTTTGGTCACTTCATGGTTATTCTCATTCGAACCTAGCGTGCTACATGTGGTACATTCAATAGTTTTTGTAGTTTGGCATCAGTTCCTGTCAACGGCATTGAAGAAGTCCGAAACATATCGAAAATTATGTTGGCAAATGAGTGGTTCCGAAACAGACTCACGAAATACTGTCATGTCCCAGATTGTTTTCTTGGTTTTCCCACTCGATTCTATGGTACAAAATATAAATTTTCCACCACCCATGGGACCCCATAAAAATTTTCCAGGTATCTGGGACACATTTCAATTCATCCCTCTAAATTATCTTCCACAATAAAATTTGAGTATTTCTTTCTATGAGACTCGTATTTCTCAAACTACATCAGAGATGCGGTTTGCGGCATTTGAAAGGTTTTGGAAAAACCTATCGAAATCAGTCTTGTAAAATTAAGTTTGAAGTTATGGGCGATTCCAGCGGGCAAAAGAATGAAAAATACATGAATGTCAATTTCTCAAAGAGCCATTATTTATCCCTTGAAAATTTGATAATTTATGTGAAGTTGTGTGTTCTTTCAGGAATAAGTGGTCCCGAACATTTTTTCTGTCTCTTAAGGCCTATTTTTGGTCATTTCCTCCAAATCTATTTCCTAGGTGATTGAAAATCGTCTGTGTTCTGCGTATACTCAGGAATTTGATTTACTAAAACCAAATTCATTGGGTAGCCAAGAAGATTTCCTTGAAAATAACCACTTGGCAAAGTCAATTCCATACATTTGAATCAGAGCTACAACGTCCAGAAGATCACTGAATCTCAATTGATGGGTCGCAGATACCCTATAGGGAGTGATAGAGAAAATCCACGCAGGTTGGCGTAAAGCTTTCATCTACCATACGTTGCAGCTCTGTTCGCAATTGTTGAAATTGACTTCGCTAAGTGGTCATTTTGAACGAAATTTGCTTGGCTTCTTGATGGAATTTTCAATAGATAAAAAAGATGGGTTGTTGAGAAATTGACATTTTTGTATTTTTCATTCAATTCCCCGCTGAAACCGCTCATAACCTCAAATTTCAAATTTACAAAACTAATTTCGATGAATTTTTTAAAAATTTTTCGAATGCCGCAAGCCGCATCCCCGTATCTTCGATGTGATTCGAGGAATACGAATTTCATTGGAAAGAATACCCAAATTTTGTAGTTGGAGGTAATCTAAGAGGACGAATTGAAGTGTGTCCCAGATACCTGAAAAATTTGTATGGGGCCACATGGGTGGTGAAGAGTTCATATTTTGTACTATAGAATCGAATGGATGAGCTGAGAAAACAATCTGAGACTGACCCTTTTTCATAGGTCTGTTTCGCGTGAAATTACTCATCGTATGTAGGTATATGGACCAAAGTCTCCCCTAGATCACATCTATATATATATAATGTTTCGCCTCTCTGTTAGGGAACGTTCATAAATCATGTAAGGGCTTCAGGGGGAGGCGAGAAATCTCCCAATATCTTACGCTCTGAAAAGGGTCAAGGTGTTCTCGTGGTACCTTGGAGCCCTGATTTTAGAATCGGGATGTGCAGGAAGGGTTCACTAAATGACCACTCACTGTTTGGTTATACTGAACACAAAGTGAGAATATATTCTCTTATGAAGTGTGCGACACTTGTGAGAAAATAAAGATAAGACGCGGTGTGGGCGCGGCGCGAGAATTAAAGGGATCGGGAGTACGCGGTCGCGAGGACGGGCACCGGCGCGGGTATACTTATGCGCGCAAGCAGTACAGCTGATCGCTGCTTGCCGACCAGTGGCTAACTGACGAATTTCGAGCTGCGAGAGAGACTCGCAGAGAAGAGCAGGGCGGATGACAGGATCATCAGTTGCCAATTCGGCCAATGAAATTTGAATGATGTCACTCGCGTGACATCGAGGGGAAATCGCGGGTCATCGCACCGTGCTCCAACTGCTGAATTTCCCTCGAATATTCGCAGGCTCGAGATACTTCAACACGCTCCATGTATGAGTCTGCAATTTTCCATTTGCAAAATCTTATTAGGAGAGAGGGAGGGTCTAAAATCATGAAATTTTGCCTTACGTATTTTATGGATGTTGCTTATATGGGGCTGAAGAACGATTGTACCCCTTTTTTTCTCGCCCCCCCCTTTCGTTCCATCATTAGTTCCTGTGCTCATCTGTTAATAGAAGGTTTTTTTGCGTTAACCTTTTATTTTCCCGTCTTCCACATTGGTTCATTGAATTCTTTTCCACGGCTTATTTTTCGTTTCAGTCTACGTTCTCAAGAAAATCTGAACCAAATTCTACAAATCAAAATCACACCAAATTGTATTTGTTTAGTTACGACAGTGAAATAACTTTATTTTCTTTATAAGATAATTTCTGGTGCCAAAGAGTTGGTCTCTTTTGCATAATGTCTGATGAAAAGTACCAAATAATTTGAAGCTCCGTGCCAAAGTCAGACCTAGAACCAAAGCTCGACAGTACATGACTATCGAGCCATCTAAAACATTGAGAGTTGGATTCGCACTCAACACTTGCGCCGTGGTAACTTCTTTTTTAGTGAGAATCATATATTGATATCGAGAGCAGTGTGCATTCACGTCTGTGTACATTATGGATATGATACACTCTCGTTCATTTCCAGAGTATGAAAAAAGAAATCAATGCTTCTTGTGAAACAGTAACCCAGAGGACGAGGTGGTAAGGTACCCCCTTATTCACTGTGGGGGTGTCCTCTGTTAACGTGACATGGCAGCGTGGCGCGGGTGGCGGAAAAATAGAGCAGAGAAAATAACAGCATGCGCGGGAGTGAAAAAAAGTCAAAGCACGCGCTCGCCCCTTAATAACTCGAATTCAAATGGCTGCTCCGCGTGTCTTTTCACTCTGGCGGGCCTCGATGAATGCACTTTTTTCACTCTTTTCGTTATCGCGACCCCCACCTTCCTCTTTGTGCGGCGAAACCTTGCTTGCGCGCTTTAACGAGTGCGTCTATCGATACCGATACTACTACCTCGCATGTTTTTTTTTTCACGACGCATCCGTGTGACGTTATCCAATTAAAAAGCTGGCTTTGTGCGGGCGCGGAGGCCGTCAAGCGAGCCTCTGATGGCACGCGCGCGAAAGAGAGTCCCCTTTCGCGAATTTGAACGGAAGCCGAGAGAGCGCAGCTCCCAATTAGCGGGCCCAACGACAACCTCTCTGCAACGCTCTGGGCTTGGCTTTGGGGCAACTCTTGCCGAATTGCTCGGATTATTGACACTCCCCGAGCGCTGCTTCGAAAATGATTGCGATGCTAGAACCTCATTATCGACGCCGACGGTGACGATTTTTGCGAATATTGCTCGTATAACATGTGTGTTACTTCCTGAACCAGTGTTCTGAGAAGACCTTTGACATTGGGATTGGTACATGTATACTTATAAAAGGACATACATCAAGGGCAGGTTTTGATCACAGAAAATCCTGTCACCTGAGTTGCATGTACAGATAAGAGTATTCGATTCAATAGCGCCTCTGCTGATATTCATTATTTTAATATATACGCCGGTCAAATGGCCAACAACTTGCTTACAAATTTCAAGCATCGCGACGCTACTAGTCTTTTTATATTTGAAATCCCAGCAGTAACAATCAAATGGCTAGGACCCTTAGATTTATGGGTTAGAGTCAAATCGTGTAATCTGGCAAGGCAAATTGTTCCATGGCATCGGTTTATATTCTGCGGTGGTTCCGTATCGTCATCGTAGACCGATGTGGTTAGTCCAGTGTATGAGTGATAAGAAAAAAAGGCCAACTCCTTATAATAATACTCATCCTTCTCTCATCTCTTGTCCTAGAATGTGAAAAGTTACATAAATTGGGTGATTTTATGTTCCAAATGTTCGAATTAGAGTGGATATATGATTAGTGGTTACCTAATGAAGAGTTCACTTACCCGTTCACCATAAAATTGCCCCTGGTATCGGAAACGCGATTTCTCTCATCAGAGTAAATGTCCGGGGTGGAAAAATGGTGAATTAATGGCGAAATTAGAATTTTGGAAATATTTCGGTTTCTACTTCTCATGAAGGAATATGGATTTGCTTTATCAAAATACTATTGATCGTTCTAGACAATTATACGACTGCTATAAGATTTCATGCATTTGGTAGAGTTTGTTTTTTGAAAATGGACAGCCTCACACTATTGAAACCGAGAAAACACGTTGTGTTAAATCAGGTACCCAACTTGCCTCCACTTAATATTTTCCAACGTCCTTTAACTCATTCAAAGCTCGTCTCAAAACCTTTGAAATGAGCTGAAGTACGTTTGAATCGGATGCAGTCGAGCCGAGCTATTTCAATTTTTGCCAAAAGTAATTTTTGGGATTCTACAAAAGTGTGTACCCAACTTGCCCCCATCATTTAAAACAATGTAGATGGGCGAGAAAGTGAATAAAATCGTCTTCATTCATTTTTATCGTCGGGCAACCACATTTGGGCCTTTTCACTAGTTCAAAATGCTACTTCCGACCCATTTTTACGTGATAAAACATTCTGAGTGGGAAAAAGGTCGTATTTACACGCCCTTTTCTAGATGACCATGTGGAGGCATGTTGGGTACACTCCGATGTTGGCGTTTCTGTTTTACAAAGCATCTCCGTGTTTTGCCCATAAAATAGCTCCAGATCCGACCTTTTGCATTAAAAAAAAAAAAAAAAAAAAAACAAATTTTGAAGGTCTTGAGCCAAGAAATCGAATGCGATAAGGTACGTTGAGGTTGGTCTGACTAAAAAAATTGGCACCGAATTGACTGGACGCAATTTCCTCGGGGATTTCTTAGCTGTGTAATCGCGAACAATGGAGAAATTACTCGAATATTCTGGAAAATGCAGAAATGATTCGGGGTCGATCCAAACTACTTTACTTGCTCATATTTTAACATAACAAACGTAAAAAAAAAATATGTGAGAAGGTCAACGAGTGCCCAGGCATTTCTGAGATCGGCATATGGGGGCAATTTGGGTACAGAGACAGTTTGGGTACACTTACCTTAGAGACGCATGACATGAATTCTTATCTCTTGCTCACGATGAGCGATCTTCCGTGAACGTGTGAAAATGCATTCAACAGTTGACTAGCCACCGAACTTGTATGCAACTGCGTCAATTTGGATAGGTATTGCTTTCAACAAAATGAATTGAATGAGTGGTCATTGCATTCAAGCCCAGTTGAACACCACCACGCGTAGGTGTTGTTGTGATTTGAGCATGGATACCCTATACTCGTATTTGTAGGTTCGATTGAGCGTTGAATGCTGGCACGCGTCGCTGCTCCTCGAAAAACCAGTTTTCCACGTAACGGAAGAGCCCGTGGACCATTAAACCAGGGCAGCCACCGCATTATTTGTAGCCATTAGCGCGTGTGTTCACGCTTTCGGCTAATTAGACCAAATCCGACAGAATCCAACAGGCGTGCTGCATTTGCACTGTAACACCACCGCCCACCCCCATCATGTATCGTGCAGCCGAAATAGCCCTCACGAATGAGAGTCAGAGTTGAAAACGACAAACTGATGAGAGTACAGAATGAGACAAAGAGAGTAAGCAATTCATGGAATTGCATGGAATGAATTGTCCACCTGCAGATTCCTGTATAGGTGCAAGCTTCGAGTGCGCGAGGCCCCGTGTCTACTGATTCTTGGATCGGGACTGGCGTCTCACCGGTTGCAATATTAAAGGCGCTGAGCCCGCATCATCTTGATCCGAGCTTTGATCAGCATATAATGTGAAAGTAGTTCCCCCCTGCCTGAAATTGATAGAAAATAGAGATCAGATATGCGAAATACTTTTGATAGAAATTCTTGAGAAGAAAGCGAAGTGGTAGTATCTGATCATTGATCTAATCTACCGTTTTGTTTTCATTTGAAAATAATTTTTCTTCTAATTCTTCGGTATTTGGATGGGATCCATGTCTCATGTCATAACGAATCTATTTCTGAACGAGTTGATCATCAAATGGATGATCCGGGTCGCATGAAAATGAAGACAATGATTTCCTGATGTATTCGTTCAAGCGGGCCATGGGATTTCATTCCAAAAAGCTGTGTCTCCTTCATTCAGCACTTTTCCTGCTTATCTCATCGTGGCAAATGAGTCATCCAACAGGATCGCACAGAATTTTCATGATCTTAATAATGTAGAGGTCCAAATTCCCTCTCTCAATCCATGGAAAATGCATGGCCGTATTCGGTGCCACTGTTAGACCCATTTTAATAATGATTTTCAGGGTGATTTTCTCAAGACTTTGATTGACAACGTCCCTTTATGGACCTTTCTAACAACAAATTGTTTCATCCCAAAGGGTCGGAAAAAGTGCCACTCCAAGAATGCACGTTCTCTCTCTAAATATTAGAAGATGGGGCTTGTGTAACAAGGAAATTGAAAAAAATATCAAAATCCAAAGCCAGAAGAACTGTGTAATTTTGGCCCTCATCCTCTCTGGGTATGGCATGATATTTTGCCGGACCTTCTACAAAGGGGTATGTTGATCAGGGAAGGACCCTGTCCCTGCCATAAGCACTTTCTTAAAATAGTTACACCTCTTAAATTTTCTGTAATTAATATACAAGTTGAACATTTGGTCTCGTCGATCTTGAAGGACGGTGGGGAACTAAATAAATTCCCAAAATTTCATGATGGAAATTTTATTGCAACGTTTCGTCCACTAGGTTTTGTGGACCTCATCAGGCTTCAGGTTTGTTATTCTTTAGATCGTCATGATATTTTGGACGATCTTGTAATAGAGCACAGACATAACGTCTAGCTCCTGTCAATACAAGTAAACAGAGTGAGCTAGACGTTATGTCTGTGCTCTATTACAAGATCGTCCAAAATATCATGACGATCTAAAGAATAACAAACCTGAAGCCTGATGAGGTCCACAAAACCTAGTGGACGAAACGTTGCAATAAAATTTCCATCATGAAATTTTGGGGATTTATTTAGTTCCCCACCGTCCTTCAAGATCGACGAGACCAAATATTCAACTTGTATATTACCATCAAGGACGAAAAAATCTACCAAAATCACTTATGATTTCTGTAATTAAATCAAGAGGGCGATTTGGGTACTTTCCTTTACTTCAAGAGCTCGTCATCTTGAAACAAGAGTTCCATCATCTCTTGAAATAAGGTGTACCACTCTTGAAACAAGAACAGCGACCTTTTAAAATGATAGAAGCGTCTGTATTAAGAGAAGCCTGTGAGTTCAAGAAGTGACAACCTCTCAAATTAAGAGCTCATGTGTTCTTAAATTGATCACTCATAACCTCATCGCCGTGGAATCCGATGAGATGAAGATGATTTGTAGAACTTTTTGGGACCTCCGTAAGTGCACGTCTGTACATGAGTGCTCATCTGTAATAGGTACTACAGTGTATTTTGAGCTGAATACCGGACACTGGGCCATTATTTCACTTATTATATCGCTTTTCGAGGCCAAGCATGGTAGAGCGTGTGATACATAAGCCGCGCGCAGTTTTGTAGTGAGGGGATTCTTATTCCGGTGCGTCACAGCAGTCTGTAACCCTGTTCAACCCGGTATTGAAAATGGCTCGTCCTCAATATTATGCCTGGCATACTCGCACTTGCCTTACGTGAATATATCAACATGGGCCATTAAAAGCCAAAACCGGCATATGAAGAGACTATATTATTTCTCGCATCTAATCTCCACCCACGATCTTGTTCTTAGTTGATGAAGATCAACGGTAGTGAAACTACCATTCATTTTTTTGAACGCGGACTTTTAGGTTAGAATTCAATCGTGAGTGAGACATTGAAATGAAGAGGATGTCGGAGATCGACCTCTAAACTTCTGCTAGGATATAAAATTTCTTTATTGACAAACTTACGCTCTCAATTTTCACTCAATCGATCTTAATTTTTCTTTCAGAGGTACAAAATGTCCGTGAAAAGGGTGCTCTGGTGCGTTTCGCACGCAAATGTACCGCTCCGAGCCAAAAATCGATGTCAAAGGCAAATGCACAGAGAGGTTAGGGAGCTATTATCCTCAATTATTTAGGTTCCCAAGAGCCGAATCAGAACGAGTGGAACAGAGCACCCTTTTTGCTGATTTTACGCATCAAATAAATCATTCCCGCAGGCTTTTGATGCTCAAATGAGGGAATGGTTCTGGAAATAAGATTTCGGTAGCAAAAGGTCTATATTCGTTGGCAAAAGCGAATATTTTGAATTGCGAAGTCGACATACACATAACCTTGTGTCGCTTGGTATGTTGGCAGCATTGGTCATGCTTGAGCTGCGGCTGGCTCGCTGGCTGTGGCTATGTCGGCTGCTCTACCACTGCTAATAGCGCCGTACGGCGCGCGTTTATGCTTCGTAGCCGGCGTAGCACGAGAAAATCGTGGTTTCCCGGTGGAAATGAGAGTGTCCGGGTCGGGTGAAGGTGTATCTGTTGTGAGTGTTTTGTACTGTGTTGTGTGTACACCCACGCGATGTGCAAATCAGGGTTTGTAACGAAACTTATGTTTCGTTTCGTTTCGTTTATTTCGGTGAAATTTCAATTATGTTTAGTTTCGTTTCGTTTTTCGATAACCATAATCAAAATTCCAGAATTTAGTTTAGTTTTTCCCATAAACGAAACTAAACTTAATAATTTGATTTGAATTACGTTTTTTATTCCGTTTATGAGAAACGAAACTAAACAAAAACGAATTATGATTGAGCTGGAAACTTAACGAATCCCAACAAAAATGTCGGTGAAAGAAACGAAACAAAACGTTAATCATGCATAATTACGGTTACAATGAACGAAACGAAACATAATCAAAATGTTTTGTCAGAAAACCAAACGGAATCCAACGAAACTATTTCGTTTGAGGGGAGGAAACTAAACGAAAGTAATTTCGATTATGATTATGATAAACGAAACTAAACGAAATTGATATGAATTATGTTTATTATAAACGAAACTAAACGAAATCGATTTGAATTATGTTTGTGATAAACGAAACTAAACGAAATATATTTCGATTATGATATAAGACATTAGACGTAATTGATATGAGTAAACATCATTTGGAACGAAAGCAAAGCGTATTGATATACAGGAACGGTTGCATGAGCGAACGCAAATTTTCTTCTCCTCCCCCCTCCCCCGGCTCTCATACGCTTTCGGCAAGACTTCGGCAGAACAGTGGTAGGTAATGGACAACACCCATGTTATGGTATACTCCGACTATATGAAACAAATCGTCTAAAAGGAGAGGTAGATCAACGAGAGTCAACAGTGACGGCTCGTCGATCAGAATTTCTTTCGAAACGTCTCGACGTGCATATCTGAGCATCCGAAAAATTAACAACAACAGACGACGATGGTGGTGACGATCCTAACCCTATGACTCACAAGGCTTCGTGACGTGGGCACCCGAGTTTGCAAAAAAATTATGAGAAATGTACTATCTAATTGGTATACTATCTAATAGTATTTCATTCAAACAAGGGCTGTCAAGTAGATGTGATGGTTGGTGAAATCGCAGAAATTTTCTTCAACAGTGCGTATAAACTGCAAGCTCCCAGAGGAGTGTTTGGATTTGGGAATTTGGGGTTCACACAGAACTGAGTGCTTTGGGAACCAACAGTGAGGATAGGAGATGGGATCAGTTTTGGACACATTTCTATTATTTCAGCATTAATGCAGTTACGCGAATTTGCATTCTACTGCGACATCTCCGTTCGATCGTTGCATTAGTAACGGCACAATACTTGGTAATGGCGAGGGTCTCTCCACCTCCCTATGCCCGAGTAGAAAAAGTATTCGGCTATCCAGCAAACTTTGTACGGTCCGTACGTCGGCAAATGTTCGGGTACCGAATCGGCATCCATTCTGCTCTCTAACGCTCCGCCGCATACGGACCACGCGCGGCAAATGTTCGGCAAGCATCTGCCGAATATTTGCCGCCTCAGCGAAGACTCCAAAAAGTCTTCTGGCCTGCCGCACGCTTGCCGCATATGTATTCGCACTATAATTTCATCAAACGCTTTCAAGTGCGTATGAATCAATGTTACATTTTTACTCAATCTGCAGTGAACGCAATCTTTCTTCTTCTCAATAAAGGTAAAGTCCGCGAAAGTATTAATTTAATTCAGACGGACTTGAATTATATTTTCATCCTTGTTGTTGGAAAAATGGTGTAAAATAACCTTTTTTTATCATAACTCGAAACTCATGGCCGTTACAACAAAAATTTCCCTACAAAAGTTGTGCTAGTCAATATCATCTATAGCTTGATGCAGTGGCTCACCCCGATACTATGGTTGTTTATGTGGGAATGATATTTGTCTACAACAAACTCGTACCACTGCTGCAAAAATGCTAAATTGGGCAAACTTGACATCGGTAACCCACGGAAAAAATATTTCAAAGCGAAAATTATTCTTTTCATTTTTCCATAATAACATTGATTTTCGAGCTACATTCGCGGGAAAGTGCCACACGCTATATTTCCCACTCTGCGCTCGTCACTTATCATGCATGTTTCATGTGGCATACTAATCTGCCTGTAACTCGAAAACTAATGTAAATATGGAAAAATGACAAGAATAATTTTCTCTTTGAAATCACTTTTTACGTGGGTGCCAGTGTCAAGTCTGCCCAATTTTGCATTTTTGCAGCAATGATACGATTTTGTTATAAACAAGTGCCATTTACGCATAAACAATTATGGTGATGGGGTTAATAGTTGTATCAAGCTATAGACGATATTGATTTGCACAACTTACGTAGGAAAAGGTTTGTTGTAACTGCGTTCAATCTCGAGTTGTGAGCGAAAATCGGCGATTTTTGCATGATTTTGTTGACAGTTAGAAATGGTGTAATTATTTTGAAACTCAAAACTATGTTTTAATACTCGTTGAAGATTATGAAATCGAGAGCAAGAATAATTTCCCGTCCCATCACCGTAGATTTTGCTGCAGACTGCATGGCTATCTGATGGGAGTATTAAGTTGCCAGCCCATTTAAAAAGCATAGCCGCACAGATGCCGAACACTCGCGGAGTGAGTTCCGTAAACGGCAAGTGTGCGGCGGAGCGCTAGAATGCCGGCATTCGGGCCGAATGCGGGATTCGGCAATCCGCATTCGGCCCGTATGCTAGCCGAAAACTTTCTTCTACTCGGGAGGCGAGAGGCTTGAAGTCCACAGGGGTCGTATTACGAGGCTTGATCGGCGAAAGCGCATATACGGGAGACTAGTACACGGAAGCATGTAGGACTACACCTATAGTTACCGGTGTACACGTATATAGTTGTTCATATATAGGTATAGTCCTACATGCTTTCGCGTACTAGTCTCCCGTATGCACTTTCGCGGATCAAGCCTCGTAATAGGACCCCAGGCCAATAACGCAATGAAGAAGAAGAGCAGAGACGGCAAAAGCGACCGGCCAATCTGCCATCGCCCTCCGGGTTAGCCATGTTGGATTCCGGTGGCTGCGCGAGGAAATCCACTCGTCATCTGTGAGCCGGGTCTGAGCGCCGGAGTGAGCAGACGTCCCCTTCTTCATATGATTGTGGTCTCAGTGAACCCACCTGACTGGACCTTGACACAGAAATCACCACCTTGTGACTGGGTGATTTCTGACATATGTAGACGTAGTTTCATTGGGCCCAAAAATTGATCTAAGATAAACGCTCCCGGATGATTCGTTGATGATCAAGAAGTCTAGGAATGAATCATTTGGGTAAGACTTGTTTGTATCCGGCAATCCAAGACTTTGTTGCTATAGATTTGAATATTTTGTTTTATCTCTCTAATCTTACGTCGATTACTGCTATTTTGGGTGTGTGAGCAATAGGTCCAAAAGGAGAAAATTTTCCATAGCATTTCTGTACAAAAAATGAATGGCTTAGTGTTCTCCTGGATGACGGGGTTGACTGACTGATAAATTACTTTTATTTTCGTACTGTATCCCAATGTTCTGTCTTCCAGAAAATATTGATTTGTCTCTAAATGTATCGTACTTGTAGAAGTTTGAGAGCAATTGAATATAAATAAATACGAGGAATTGGTGAAGTTATACAAAATCAATCATAACTCCCACGACATTATCTAGGTTGACCCCTACATCACGCCGGAGTGCGTGGTTATGGCTCTTCGAATGAACCTTCAACCCTCTTCTTCCGAGAGATCTCAACTCGGAGTAGAATGTACCTGAAATAATTCGCACGAACCTAACTCTGCAGATTTTGGAACAAACAAGAATATCTTCTATGATTCCATTGGATGGGAAAATTTTCGTCGCATCTAGAATTGGCCCACCCCGAGGGACTCTTCTTTATCGTCAAACCCTATGACAGTCCTAAAATGGATCAAAGAAAATCCTTTGGATACACAAATCAATGGGATATCTTGCCATGTGTGGGACGCTTCACTCAAGATTACTTCTAATGCCAAAACTCCTGAAAAAATCTCCGGTTCAATGGCCTTTGGAATGATACATTGTTTGTGAAAGGAACTGTGCAGTTAAATTTGTTTCGTGGAATTTCGATATTTTTTGTTTCTTAATCAATGGATTGCTGTCTAACTCTCGGCTCGGTTCTGGGTGACCCCTTTTGGCATACCTAGCCCCCCCCCCCCCAAACAATAGTTGTGTGCTAAAGAAATCAGCACGAGGACTCCAGGCCTTTATCGAGGAAGGACTCCACAGCTATCACACTGTAGCCTCCCAGTGCTCCCTATCCACCACCTCCCCCTACACACACTCACACACACATTCGGCTATCCCCATTGTTCATACGGTGTGGCCGAAACCAAACTGTATCACACGACACGTATATACTGCTCTTTACCATTATTGCGCCGAAGTGTTGCACAGATCTGATGGGGAGGGGGGGGGGGTTGGCTTGGCTCAACGTTTCGAATTATGTTGATTTGTTTCGATTACGTTTAGTTTCGTTCATAATCAACATAATCAAAATCGATTTCGTTTAGTTTCGTTTATCATAAACATAATTGATTTTGATTTCGTTTAGTTTCGTTTATCATGAATATAATTAATTTTGATTTCGTTTAGTTTCGTTTATCTCAACAAAATTTCGGTTGGAATCAATTTCCATAAATAATGAATCGGAATTCGTTTTTGTTTGGTTTCGTTTGTCATCAACGAAATCAGGATCAATTTCGTTTCGTTTCGTTTTTGAATGAACGAAACGAAACTCAATTGCTTTTGAATATGTTTTCATCTCTGTTCAACGAAACGAAAAACAGAATAATTATGTTTCGTTTCGTTTATCTAATTCTGTGGATATAATGTTTACGTTTAGTTTCGTTTTTCATAAACGAAATTATGATTGATTTCGTTTAGTTTCGTTTTCCAATAAACGAAACGAAACATATTCAATAATTTCGTTTAATTTAGTTTAGTTACAAACCCTGGTGCAAATGTTCGCGTGCGATGGTTGTCTTGCGACGGATGCAGCTTCGCCGTAGCGCCGTGGCATCCCTCGGAGAACACGAGTTTGTTATTCATCAGAATAACAAAAATGCGGTACAGGGCCGAAGAAAACGTCGTGTCGGAGTTGTGGCCTTAAAGAAGCTAGCCAGCCCATGGAAACATTTGTTGGCCTTGCCCTGATGGCATGAATGATGTTACAATACGGCATGTTTCTCCCATTCCAGTGTATGTATTTTCTTGCGTCACTTCATAGATATTGCACAAAATATTCAATATGAGACGGAGTATTGTGCTTTATACATTCAAAATGATATAAAAAATATGATCTAACGTATATAAGTTGAATGGAGTAGAATACTTGTTCAGAAGTTACTTTGATTGAGTTTCTGAACATCGGTGTTTAGAATCCGCAAGTACCATAAACCTCGAACTTTGTCTCTGACCTTGCTATTCGTTTGTTAGTGGTTGATGGTGGATTCTGAATTATTCAGAATTCATAGGAACCTCATTGACCGTAATTTCCACTCCCCAAATATGAGTTTGTGATGAGTACGCATTCTTGTCAAGGAAACGCAGTGAGTCTTTTGATTTTGAGCTGCTTCTGTGGCTCTCAGGGATGAATTGGAGAGTCTTTTACATTGAGATGATGTGATACATGGGAAACTTCTAATGAATGCACTTCTGTAGTAACAATCTATTTTACTTCATCGTAATTGACCATTGATCAACCTAAGATTTGTCAAGTCAACTCCCCAAATTCCTGTTGACTCAGAATTATAATAAAATTCAATTCCAATATTCTGAATCAGGCAAAATTTTTCCAGTTCATGAAGAATCTGTGGAACTAAAAACAGTCCAAAGTCTGTTTTGTAGAGTAATAGAACTTCTCTCAAGAATGGTTGATATAAGTACTTGATGTGCGAGCTTGGATACTTTTTCTGTATGAATGTGATTTTCTATGCTTATATATGCATTAACCAATGACGCAGTTGAATTTATATTGATGAATATGGATGCAGATAATTGTCTATCTGGAAAGATAATCCTGCTTTGCAAGGAAGCCCCAGATCCATTCTTGTATTCGAGTATGAATTTTGGAACTGTCAGATAGTAAATCTCAAGAAGTTATGATTTTCTGATGTTGATCAGGAATCCTTTGACACTGATAAAGAATCTCATTCTTGTTGAAGGATGAGTAAAGTCATTCAGACAACATGAATTTTTGAATTCATCTTGTTTTAGGAAAAGAACTCTTTTTGGAGAGTATCTACAAACTATTCAAGTTTGTGAGCGTGAATGTATAGAATGCAGAGATATGGATATTTTGAATTCATCTCGACTTGGAAAAAATGACTCTTTTTGAAGAGAATTTTCGAATTCTCTACAATTGTGAGCGTGAATATGTTGGGTGCTTGATATAAATTTGTGAATTCATTCTAATTTGAAAAAATAATACTTTTTGGAAGAGAATTCTCAAATCATTTTCGTGGAGAAACGTGAATTCATTGATGGCTAAGACTTGCCTTTTTTGGAGTTTAACTCAAATGTTTCATGCTTGTGAACGTGAATAATCAGATTTTAAGCGCTGGCTCTTGCTTCAGCAACTCGTCTTTCCCGGGATAAGGCGACATAGCATCAGTGTTGCCAACAATAGAAAATTACACATGGGAAGCTCATTCTAAGTGTCGCCATCTACACTTGGAATAAGCTAACTAGCGTCAGCCCGCCTGATAACCTGCGAAAAGGCCAAGTTGTTATTAAAATCACACACTCTTGAATTAAGAGACTGTCGCTCTTATTTCAAGAGATCCTTTTTGTAGTGTACGTTAACGGGCTTGTGCGTCCTCAATTGTATCATCTTTGAGATAGTTTCTCATTTCGTGGACAGGACTTTCTGTATCCCTAGGAATGAGTTAGAGACTTCTGATTTTCACAAGAGTTGAATTTTGAGTTCGTTAGATTTCAAGCGTCGACATATCTAACCTCCCAACCACTTGCAATCATATTTTTATATTTTTATAACAACTTCAGAACACCCAACGGATCTAATCCGAGATCTAACCCTTATTTTTTCAAATATCCAATTCACTTGAAAATCGGGCAAAATAAAGATTTTGCTAGGTAAAAATGAGTATATCCCGGAAGCAATCATAATTTAGTTCATCCGTTAATTTCAAATCAAGTAAGTCAGAAACAGCTGACGAGGGATATTCATTAAGCTAGCGAGGTGCACGTATCGATTTCATTTGATCGAGTAGCAAGTAGGTTAATTAGTATCCGAAGCTATCAAAAGTTCGTTTCTCAATATCGCTGTGTATGCTCAAAGCCAAGCGCGGTAAGGGGAGAATAAACGCCTCTACCTCATCCCTTATAGCAAGACAGAGTAAGCTGTATAGAAAGCAAACCAGGGCTGTTCCTTGCGCTCGCGTGTTGCGGTGTGATAGAGAAGAAGGATATTAGGTAGGAGGATGGCGGGGAGCATAGCCTCATATATATGGCCCAGAGTCGAAAGTTTCAGATTTAATAAGCCACCGCGAACGAGAGGTATGAGTTCATTATGGCAGATACGCCGAGTTATCGGGCGAAGAGGTGGGCCAAGCTGCATCACATACGGGCTTGCCAAGCTATATATAGGATCGAGAGGCA
This sequence comes from Eretmocerus hayati, assembly GCA_029851415.1. Taxonomy (NCBI): domain Eukaryota; kingdom Metazoa; phylum Arthropoda; class Insecta; order Hymenoptera; family Aphelinidae; genus Eretmocerus; species Eretmocerus hayati. Next base: position 36,440,903 of record CM056743.1, read on the forward strand.
CACACGCTGATTACTCGCGGGAGCGCTCACCTCGACCCCACCCCCTCCCCCGCCCGATCCTCCCACGTCATTAATAATGAATCCAATACAGCGATCCGTATATAGTTTGCCCAATCCACCAGCTCGCGAGAGCACGCTACATCTTGCGCGTCTTTGCCGAAATTAATTTATTAATTAATTAACGCATCTAATCAGCGCGGTTCGGGACAGCTGCCGCCACTACTACTACCACCACCGCAACCACCATGGAATGAGTTTACTGCCACCCCACACGCGCGTTGTGTGATATAGAATCCGACCGTGATTGTCCGTTGCTCATTTATATACGTAGGTAGGTAGTAAAAGTGAGTAAGTATGTGTGAGACCGTCAGTGAGAAAGAGGTAAACACGATCGAAGGCGGACACGCGCGATGAGGGAAAAAAGCCAGAACAAGCCAACTAACGAAGCGTTCCGGAAAATTAATTTAGACGTGAGTAGCGATAGGGCCGTTCGATATGCGCCAACAGAAACGAGCTGACCGCTTGTTCTCCATCATGTCTGCCATTTTTTTCATCATCCCGCGGCACCAAAATTTTCATCTGGTTCAGAGTTCCATCAGAACTCATTGAATTTCTTTTTCCGATTTTGAGATAGGTGATTTTTTTACTCTTCCTCGTGATTATTATTATGTAACTGTAGCCCAGGGGATCAGAGCTTTCAATCCAAACAAAATGACCGCAAATAATACTCGTCATTGAATTATTTGTCATGTCAGGTTTTGACAGAAATCTTTATTGCCAGATCGCAGATTGAAGTGATACGCGCAAGGACAGTTTACATATGTGAATTTCATCACGAGAACTTACTCCACGAAGCTTGTCAGACTTCCAGGAGTAAAGGCACAGGATTTACTTCATAAAGCGAGTTTTGAGAATAGTCTATTTCATTGAAGATTTGATCAAATTGAATCATCGAAAACGCCTGCTTTCGTTCTGGTGGATGAATAACATCTTACCATGTTTTTTCCCTCACGCCTGGCTCTTTATTCTAAAACAATTTCCCCAAGGAAGGGGTGGAAGAAAACCCAGCGATACCCATGTTCACCTAGTTTACATTGTGTAAACAAACTATCTTGTTACTCTAATTACTACGTGAATATCATTCAATCATACATTGTGTCTTATCCTTCCGAACCCCCGAAACTTTTTATGATCATACATCCAAAAGATTGGTTCAGGAATCATCGCAACATGAAATCGTGTCATTTTTAGATTACCTCCCAAGTGATAGGTTAATGAGCGGAAATGGCAATTATATCGCTTTTTTCTTCCCGCGCCCGGGGAAATGAATGATTAGAATAAGCAGGCCCCGGGGGCCTTATTCTAATACATTTTTTCCGCGACGGGGTGGAAGAAAACCCAGCATTCCCAATTTCCGCCCAGTTTACAATTAGTGAACAAACTAGTTTGTAACATTGATTGCTACGAAAATATCATCGGAAAATACTTGATAGCGTATCCTTCCGAACTCTCAAAAAATTTCTAGCCCCACATAATTCTAAGATTGACCCAAAAGTCATCTTGAATTGAAATTAAATAATTTTTAGACCACAACATTTCCGCTTACTAACCTGTCACTTTGATTGGGATCGAAAAATGATCCAATTTCTTGTTGAGATGACTTTACGCCCAATTTTAGAATTAGGTGATGTTAAAAAATGTTTGGGGGTTTGAAAGGATACGCCATAAAGTATACTTGGATGATATTTTTGTAGCAATGAACGTTAAATACTAGATTGTTTACTTAATTTGGAGTAGGAAAAATTGGAAATTGCGGGATTTTCTCCCACCCCTCCACGGGAAAAATAGGGAGCGCGGAGAGAAAAGAGCAATAACCACCATTTCCGCTCACTAACCTATCATTTTGTTTTTAATCTGTAAATGACTAAATTTTATGTTGAGATGATTCCTGAACTAATCTTTTGAATGTATGATCATAAAAAGTTTCTGGAGGTTCGGAAGGATACGCCACCATCTATGATTTAGTCATATTCACGTGGCAATGTGAGTAACAAGATAGTTTTTACTAAATGTAAACCAGGTGGAAATGGGAATCGCTGGATTTTTTTCCATCCCTCCGCGGGAAAAACGTTTTAGAATAAGGCTCCTAGGCTCCTGGGGTAGAAAAACGGTGAAAAATGTCAAAGTTGGAATTTTTCAGAATTTTTGTTCTCTGATTTTCCACTCACATAAATCTATAATTGGGAACCCATTGGAGTTTCATTTTGTTCCGTGCGTAGTGTAAGAAGATTTTCAGGATTTCCTCAGATTTTCCCGATGCTTTATACGAAAAAACTATCACAAGTCACTGGAAATCGATAATGTCGCCTGAAGGGGGCAGAGGAGTGAACGGCTCGACTAATATTCAAGGGATGACTGAAAATTTACATAAGGTGAGTGTACCCAACTTGCTTCCATTAAGCCATTTTCTTAATAACTCTGGCCCATCTCAATATTTTTCAACGTATCTTAGCTCATTTTAAAGCTTGTCTCAAGACTTTCAAAATGAGTGACGATCAATTCAATTTAGACCCACTGGAGTCAAACTGTTCTAATTCTACTAAAAGGTGATTTTTGAGTTTTCAAAAGTGTAGACCCAACTTGCCTCCATCATTTAAAACAATGTAAATCGGCGATAAATTGCATAAAATCGCTTTGATCCGTTTTTATCACCGTGTAGCGACATTTGGAGTTTTTAGCTGGCCCTAGACACTGGCTTACTCTACAACCTCGCGCTGGACGCGCGAATACCGTAGTTTGTCTGCACCGGCACTATCACTGGTATTCATAGTCGTTATAACTCCAGAGTTAAGAATTAATCCGCGGGTTAGGCGCTGTAATCGGCGTGGCAGAAGAATAAACTAAATAGGGTAAGTGTACCCAACTTGCCTGTGTACCCAACTTGCCCCCATATGCCGATCTCGGGGATGGTCACTCCTTGGCCTCCCGGCAATTTTTTTTACGTTTGTTATGTTGAAATATGAGGATGTAAGTAGTTTGCGTCGACCCCGAATCATTCCTGCGTTCTCCAGAAAATCGAAAGTGATTTTTCCATTTTTCGTGATTGCTTAGCTAAGAAAGCACCGAGGGAATCGCCTTCAGTGAAATCGGTGCCAAATTCTTTGAGTTCAACCAATTTCGACGTACTTTAGCGCATTCGATTCCTTGTTGCAAGACCTTCAATATCCATTTTTGAAAATTGCAAAATTTGAATATGGAGCAGTTTTATGTGCAAAACACGGATACAATTTGTAAACAAGGATGCCAACATCGGAGTGTACCTAACATGCCCCCATATGTTTATCTCGAAAGGGCGTGCAGAACGACCTTTTTTACCACTCAGAACGTGTTTATCACGTCAGAATAGGTAAGAAATAGTGTTTCGAACCACCGAAAAGCTCCAAATGTGCGTGCACGGCGATAAAAACACTTTATCGCCGATTTCCATAATTTATTTCGGGAGAATTGCGACAGTTCGGCTCCAATCGATCCAAATTAGACGTAGTTTAGTGCATTTTAAAGGTCTCTAAACAAGCTTCAAAATGAACTGAAGCACGTTGGAAATCGTTGGAGTAAACCAAAGTTATTGTGAAAAAAGCTTAATGGAGGCAAGTTGGGTACACACTTTCGTAAACTCTCAAAAACCACCTTTTGGGAGAATTCAAACAGTTTGGCCCTAGTTGATTCGAATTGAATGTACCTTAACTTATTTTGAAGGTCTTGAGACTAGCTTTAAAATGAGCTAAAGTACGTTGAAAAATACGGAGATGGGCCAAAGTTATTAAGAAAATGGCTTAATGGGGGCAAATTGGGTACACTGACCTTACTACTCATTCACCTCACGTTGTCCCAGTGCTGCAGAACATCACAGAATTGAAGTCTTTTTTGTCCACGCCGGCTACAGCGCGTAACCCGCGGATTAATTCTTAACTCTAGAGTTATAACGACTATGAATACCAGTGTATGTCTCCAATCTCTTGGTGCCCTTAGTTGTACTTGAAATATCCGAACACACCATCTTGACGTAAAATTTGACGAGGAATACGATAAACATATCAATTTTGAGCTCTATAATGTCCCTAGCTTGGTATTAACGGCTTTTGAAAACTGACCTGTACCGTGCTGGGGTAGAGTTGTCGCTCAAATCTGATATTTTTTTCGTATTTCACGTCAAATTTTACGTCAAAATGGTGTATTGAGATATTTTAAATAGACCATTTTGACGTAAAATTTGAAGAGGAATACGATAAGATATCAGATTCGAGGTTCAAAGTGTCTCTCACGTGGTAATAACGATTTTTTGGGAAAACGATTGACACCATGCAGGGAATGACTTGCAGCTTAAATCTGATATCTTTATCGTATTCCTCGTCAAATTTTACGTCAGCATGGTTTATTCGGATCTTTCAAATGCAACTAAGGGCACCAAGAGATTAGCGGTATACTACCGGTGCAGCCAAAATACGATATTCGCGCAAGGTTGGAGAGTCAGCGATTGTTTCCGACCAATTCTGATGTGGTAAACACGTTCCGAGTGGTAAAAAAAACCATACTGATGCACGCTTTTTCGAAATAACCATATGGGAGCGTGCTAGGTACACTCCGATTTCAATTACTCCGTGTTTTGTACATAAAATCGCTCCAAATTAGAGGTTTGCAACTTTAAAAAACGGATTCTGAAGGTCTTGAGACAAGAAATCGAATACGTAGAGGTACGTTAAAAGGATGTCGGATACCGACATTGTCGAGTTTTCGGATTTCTCGATGAGTTTTCGAGATACCGGGATTCTACTAAGTAACGCCGATTCTGTATAGCTCATAGAATCGGCGTTACTCGTTAGATTTTTGATATCTCAAAAATTCATCAGGAAATCCGAAAACTCGACCACGTACGTAATTGTGCAATATTGATAGGACTCCGACGTCCCCTTAAGATTGGTTGAATGAAAATAAATTTGTACCAGTTTAAGTGAACGCGATTTTCTCGGTGATCTCTCAGCCGTGCAAACACGAATAATGGACAAATCACTTTGAATTTTCTGGGAAACGCAGAGATGATTCGGGGTCGATGCGAACTACTCACTTTCTCATATTTTAACATAACAAACGCAAAAAAAAATATGCGGAAAGGTCAACGAGTGCCCATTTCTGAGATCGGATCGGCATATGGGGGCAAATTGGGTACAGAGGCAAGTTCGGCACACTTACCTCATTTTTCTACAAAGCTAAATACAAATACAATACGAAGCAAGATGGTTGAGGACCGATTTTCTCACTATTTGGACTGATGGTATCATTGATTGGTTGGAAACTGTCCTAATTCGTTGTAGAATTCTATATAGGATGGTTGTGAGATCGATGAAGTCCATGTTGTGAGCTTTCGTTGGGAAATTTCAATAGATGACAAATAAATTTTTTCGGGAGATGAATTTAATTTGGTGCGAAAGATAGTCGAGTGACCGCGGTTAGTCAAAAGCATTCGACTCTGCACGATTGCCTCGAGATAGAGACAAGAAATCGATTTCAACCGTCGCACAGATTACGGTTGGACACTTTCATCGCGTGCATTTTCACGGAAAGTTAGCACGATGCACACTTCTCAGCGTCCGCATGGCTGCAGCTCTTCAACTTCAGATAGTTTTGATTATGGCTTCTTTGACGCAAGCGCCCGGTGAGAGCTCACTCTTTCCGACTGGCCAAGTTTTCGAGATAGGTGTAGAGAGCGCTGAGCGGGCGCGGTTCCTCTGATTTGGCAAACTTTTTCATATAACACAGTTAGCAGCCGAGCTCGTGTTTGCTCAAACGCGGCTTCATCAGGCTTTGATTGGCCCATTCAATTTTCTCGGGGAACCCCGCGTCAGTCGGCTGTGGGATTCGTTTGCGCGAAAATTGATCCGAATTGTTCGTTCGGCAGGCTATATAGCTCTCTCTCTCTCTCTCGTACAGGCATCAGAGTGTAGTGGTGGCAAGAAATCTTTCTCGAAAATGAATACTCTCCGTGTGTATACGGCTTCGAAGCGCTTGATGAACGCTCGAACACGACGAGGTCGAATTCAAAAATTCTCTCCTACCATCAGAGAAGCTCTCTAGCGAACGCGGATTGTTAACCACCGGGGATGAAATACATCATGCGCCTTGAAATTTCAGGTTGCACGAAAGAGATCGATTTCTGCTCCTCTTGCGTGGAGCTATTCATTTGGTGGGCCGATGGATACGGCTGCGTTTTGTGAAAAAATTGACCAACGATTTTGCGCTGCACAGTATATATGCTGCTTGGACTGTTTGATTGAGAGTGTAAAACACCATCGCGTGTTTCCAACCAATGTGCGGACCTGTAATTGAGTTGGTAATAGCAGAGCGAGGGCATGAGAGTTACACCTTCTCTGAACCCCAGACAGTGGAAGACTAGAGGAAAAGAAGAATGCAATGAGAGGTATGGAGTAGACTGGAAATTAGAGGTTTGCTTCTCAGATTTCACGAAAAAATTTGAATTTAAATTGGCTCGGAGACAGACCATTTCATCTAAAATTGAAATACTGCGAATAGATTATCGAATCCTCGCGATTTCGAATGAGAATTTTTCTGTCCAAAACTCGGCCATCCTCGGGCTTAGAATAAGAACTTATCTCGGTGCTTAATATTGCGAAGCAACATCGAAGAAAAAGTTATCGTTTAGGGAAATACATTAGATCTAGATCATGCTAAGAGTGATAGGGAAGACCGATCGATGATTTTGACCTGGCCATGGGTTGTGATCATAGTTGGTACTATCTCTACGGTTGTGATGCCGGACGCGTGTTGTGTTAGATGCTATTTTCAATCAAAGAAAAATTTGAGGTTGGATCAGAACTACTCTAAGCATATTCTGCAGCTAAAAGTGAAAGGTTCAAAGTGTAAGTAAAGTGTAATATGAGGCCATGGACTGTATCGATAAGCTTTCCTAGAACAGTTGCTCATCTCTGCAAGGACGATTTCATCCGAGTTGAGAAACAAAGCTGTTCCTCGAGTCGGAATTAGCTTACACAGAGACAACTATTTGTTGAAAAGTCAACCTCAATTTTTTTCTCTGCGTCTATAGCAAAAGTGAAGAGCTAAGCAAAAATGGGTCTTTCCAAAGTAGGCTGTATTTTTGAGGTATAACTCTGGTGGTTTCCAAATTTTTTTTTATTTTGGAAGCTATGACTCCCATACTTACCCAACACCAAAACTTATATAAAATATGAACTTTGGATGACTTAAAGCTCATTTGGCCTAGTTAAGGCTGAGTATTCCATATTTTGTCATTTCAAATCAAGAAATATCATGGTCACAGAAAATTTTTTGTGCGCAAACAGTTGCCGACTAGAGAAATGGCCCCTTTTTCTCATATAGTACACAGAATACCCAAAAAAGTTACTTATTCTGCAAGCCATACGATGCTTTCCCTATTTTTAGCAAGGAATTCCTTCTATACTAATTGTAAGACTAGCGTTATTTCCTACCTCGCTAACGCTTGTCCGGCTTGGAAAAGTCTCTGATATGGTATGAGCCCCTGAAATGCTTCTGTAGTTCAAGAATATAACATTGAGATTTCATAATACAGTGGATTCGGAAAAAATAATTTCCTTGATGTAACCTAGTAACTGTGATTGAGAACTATTGAGTTGGTGTAATGTTGCGCATAGTGAGGTTCCTGAATCTCCAGGAAGAATCTGGAAATTTCGCTTAATTAATTTGATTTGTTGGAAGGATATTGCGAAATCTACGATTATTCGCCTTATGAATCCTGTCCCACTTATGATTTGTACCTGGATGAAAAACTAATCACGAAGGATATTTCTCTCTTCAGCGATGGATAACATGTAAACCCTTATTGCCCATCTCGTTTGACTCAACCAATACACTAATTTCGAAATAGTTATTTACATCTGATGATGCAATGATACTGAAATAGACATTTATTCGAATCTAATAGACGGTGGGAACTTGAGCGATTTTCACTGAAATTTCAGTGGAAGTTCCACTGAAACTCTAGAAATTTCCACAAGAATTCCACGGAAAACGTAGTTTCTCTAAAACTCTAGAAATTTTCACGGGAATTTCAGTGAAAGCTTCACTGAAACTTGGACGATTTTCAACGATTTTCATTGAAATCTCAGTAGAACTTCCACTAAAATTCAAGCGATTTTCACTGAAATATTAGTGGAATTTCCACTGGGATTTTGGTGAAATTTTCACTGAAATATTAGTGAAATTTCCACTGGGATTTTAGTGAAGTTTTCACCGATTCTTTAGTGCAATTTTCACTAATTTTTTTTGTGAAATTTTCACTGATTTTCTGGTGAAATTTTCACTGATTTTTCAGTGAAATTCCCACTGATTTTTTAGTGACATTTTCACTTAATTCTCACTGAATTTTTAATGAAATTTCCACTGAAATTCAGTGAAACGTATCACTTGAACTTTAGTGATTTCCTCTCCATCCATCCACCAACCAACCCACCTGACCACTCACCCACCAACCCACCCACCCATGACCCAACCATGACCCATACGGCCACCCATCGCTCTTCACCCCCTGCCGATGGGCAACCCGAGACGCGAGGTGCTGACGGACAAATTTTGGCTGGGCTCTTAATTATTTTACTTCCAAACCCAGAAAACAATGAAGAACACCCATTCTACTGAATGTAAGTTCTGCACACATACTCAGGATGATCACTCTCATCAGCAGAATGAGTAATTGTTATTCTAAATACTTCAAATAATATGTAGGAAAAAGCTGAGCCATATCCAGGGAGATCTAACGCGTACAAAAACTCTACAAGGTCGGAAAAGCGTAGTGTAGGAAAAGAAGCTTTTTTCCACGGGTGTAGTCTTTTGATAATGATGGCTGCTTCATTCTTGAATCTTGGACAGTTTCTCTGGTTTGCTGTCATTTCTATACCAATAAAAAGGCAAGGAAAAAAGTGAACACGTATGCTAGACTATATATGTTGGATACATGATCATCACACGTGAAAGGCTTATATCCGACTCAAAGATTATTGAAAAATCATAGATTCGGCTGACAGCATCACTTCAATTCCTTCATGACGACTAGATTTTGGTGAAGATAGCCTGATAATTGTCTCAGATCTTTATGAACTTATGAAGTGGCATATTCAAAGTCTCCCTCGGCCATGGCTCTGTTGATACACAATTAGAAACATATCAAAGTGTCTTCGGCGAAGAGCTCTTACCATGTTCTGAGGTTGGGGTGCACTTGGATATTCTTGAACCACTGGAACAGGGTCATTTTTCGCACAATCTATACTATCTTGCGCATAACCTAAATACTACTGTTTCAACACACAACTCTGAGTTGCTGCCATACGTGAAGATGATGAAGGTGATAGCTACCATAGTACACACTATTCATCTGATCTTATTGAGTTTCATGTATCAGAATAAGTCATCACTCTGCTAAACTTTTTCACATGAACTTCTAATCATGTAAGAATGTTTTGATGAGTTGATGATTGGTCCACGGTGAGTCATTTAGCTGAAAAAGGTCGAGTTGCGTGAACATGGAATTTTCCTCTGGGGTATATTTTGGGGTCATTAGTAGATCATTTTCCAACAAGAATCAAAAAAATTGGTCGAGGGTTTTTAAAATAAAGTCGACTTTTCCGAAAATAGTCTATTTACTTCATTACTCACTCTCGTTTCTTGCTTGAAATCGACTATTCAAAATAACCAAAGTACCTATATCCGACGTAAGAAGACCCAATCTTCCGAAATCCGAGGTCCAAATTGAGCCCAGATAAGATCCGAATAATTCATGATGGTTTATAGAGCAAAGAACCCTCTCTTTACCGAAAAAATTTACTTCAAATTCTAGGATATCTCTTGTCATCAGGGACATGAATTTTATAAATACTGGAGGGGTGTATATATCAATAGTGACGTATTTCACTAGTACTTGGTATGCCCGAGACCTTTTCATCATTCGATTGGAATTCTGAATGTAAGTAAGGAGCTATATCTGAACAGATTCCTAACAAAGAAATGTTGAATTTTTTCGAACTGTTGTTCTAATGCGAATTGAATTTTCAATAACGACAATCTTGTTGACACATTAGAGACCGCTTTCACATGATCAAATTCCATAAACAAAAGTCACGCTCGATTATCATTGTAACAAATATCACAGGCGCACTAACTAAAGAGATAGACTTTCACATTTCGTATTCTGTAACATTCTCCGTTCAATATCAAGAGAACGGTGAGATATCTTATATCCTCCTTCGATCAGTTGAAAAAATAACTCATACATGTAATCCATCGAATTCGCATACTGCGCAGGAGAGACGATCTGAATAAGTTGAGTCTGCAGAATGAACTTTACATTCCTTCCAAACTTCACTGAATTCGTGATGAACTGACTCGGATACTTGTCCGCTGTACTTTCCGAGACCAGTTCCAGCTCACTACGAAATTTTTCAATAAGATATATTATTGCATAAGCTTTCGGTGTAACAGAAATACCCGAATTCGGATAGCAACTGAGAAAATCTTTTATTTTATCAACATACTGAGGATCGAGATTCATGTCAAAACAAGCTCTCACGACTTCTTCAAAACTTTCCAAAATCTTGACATATCTATCAAGAGGAGGCTTATCTCTGCTTTCGATGAGGTTTATGTTATTTAGTATCAATCTCAGGAGACCCTGAATTTTCCGTGAATTTTATCAGTGGAAAGAGGGTTTCCTGCACTATGAACCATTCCGGAATATTCGGATCTCATTGAGGCTCAATTTGGACCTCGGATTTCGAAAGATTGGGTCTTTTTACGTCGGATATAGGTACTTTGGTTATTTTGAATAGTCGATTTCAAAGCAAGAAACGAGAGTGAGTAATGAAGTGAATAGACTATTTTCGGAAAAGTCGACTTTATTTTAAAAACCCTCGACCGATTTTTTTGATTCTTGTTGGAAAATGATCTACTAGTGACCCCAAAACATACCCCAGAGGAAAATCCCATGTTCACGCAACTCGGCCTTTTTCGGCTGAATGACTCACCGTGGGTCGTGGTTAAGAGAAGATCCTGCAGCATGTTCAATAACAGTAGCATCTAAAGTGAGCCAGAATATTCATAGAATCATTACATTGATTTACTGACATCATTCATTCTCATCCCTCATCTGTCAATCAAGTCTTTTATTATGTCAGTCCTACAATAACCAGTTTACGCCATGAATTATAGGGACCCTAAAGAAACACGATAGCCGTCAACCGGGAACTTTGAAATCGATAGTTTGGAGAAGCAGTAAAAAAACTCCTTTTGATGCGAAATCGCTCATCGCAAGTCACACATTCATAACAAAATGAATAAACAACGACTCGGGATCTGTTGATATCTTCCCGAAATAGTTCAAAGAATAGAATAAAACAACTTTTGAAAAATCGATTTTTTTGACCCAAAACCACCAGAGTCATACCTTAATCAATTTTCAAACTTTTTCGAAAATTTGTATGGCGTTCTATGTAATGCTGGGATCATAAAGTATTTTTGTGGAAGAAATTGTAGAACTTATCAGCGATCCTGTGACGTGAAATTCGAATTATGAAAATATGGGACTCGTTTTTGACGCTATGTCGAATAAAGTTCCGCTAAAAATCAATCTAAATCATCTCCTGGTTTCAAACTCATTTAGGGACGATAAAGTACTTACAAAAGTGTATGGTAGATATTCACGGAAAAGCTTCTCCTGAAGAAATTATAAGCGCTCTGAGACTGCAATCATCCTAATCTCACATTTCTTTTGGCGCATTTCCAGTTCCCAATCGGTAGCCATGATATTGTGCCCAAAATGTCGGATCAAATTTCGAGATCTATTTAGAACGAAGAAAATGAGCGGTGGGTGGAGTCTAGACCAAAGGAAGGGAAACCTCGTTGTTTGTTCTTTTGATTGATCAATTATCCAGATGGAATATGTTATAAATGCCGTGAGATTTCCTGAATACGAATAAATGCGGCTCAAGACTATTTTTATCTGTGCTTATTCTAGTCCATCAGAGAAAAACCAGAGTACAATATAAACGTCAAGTCAATAAAAATTTCACATCCATCTGAACATCACTATGAAATATGTATCCTATTTCAACCCTTATCGAATATTCTCTGATAAAATATGTCTGGGAGCTCAAGTTGAAAACTGCTGATTCTGATCAATGACGATGAATTTGCTATGACGGCTGATAATTCAGATGAATAAGCTCGATTTATCATTAAAAATCGAATAACATGGAAGGAATTTGACAGAGCCATTCGTCCCAATTTAATGCATTGGAATTTCATAACCATCACATATTTCAGTTCCACGAAATTCGTTTACTGGGATGACGTTTTATTCAGATTTCATGCAGCTAATTGATCCAATCAGATGCTTCAATGCAGCAAGCAGCATCCGAATCCATTTTCAAACCAAAACAGGAATGTTCGCTCTCGTATATCAGCACAAATTACTGCATTTCTTCAAAATCAAATTTCCCGTGATTGAGCTTGTTATTATTAACTTTGCATTCTAATTCTTCGCTTGTATTCTTTTCTCTCGAGAATGCTTCTATGAGGGTTTCTACGGTATCAAACACCCTACTCGACGAAGCCTTATATGACTTATAATTCCGTTATGCTCTGGTAATTTCTTGTCAACTTCACAATCCCAAAATAGTGAGATAGGAATGCTTTGATGGATCATACGAAGAGTAAGTCTTGGAACGAGGATAATGATAGCTGGCAGTATTTAAAGATCAGACGATCGTGATGAAGGCGGGGAGTTTCTATTGAAAATACTGCAATCAACAGTTTGATAGACAATTTGACGATTGAAGAATAAGCATTAACCGATATTTATTGAATGTGATGCGTAACTCTCGCCACAAAATGTTGCTCCACTATTCGATTGTCCTCCAATGAATTCCTCTATACGTTTGCAGACGATGTAAATACCGAGGAGAACGATTACTACTCGTAATTTTATTCGGCTAACTAGCCGTAATTCGGTTTTACTTTTCGGTGTTATGCGCATACAGATAGTTTCTTGAGGAAAAATGAAATGTTACTTGGTCAACGGTCAGAGATTTATCCAAGGAACAGCTCTTCCATAGTGTTACGGAAGTGAGGCGCTAAAATTAATCACAGGCCCTGATCGTCCGCTCGTGGCCGGTTGATACATGAAAAAATTGAGTTGTTGCTGGATGGTGCAGTGCGCACGCCGTATAATACATAAGGGTCATTTTCTGCCCAGTCATGCCGACTAATGAAGCTATTTGTTCCGCACCAAGGCATCTCATCATATTTTCCAGCATCAATTATTTAACTACGGAGAATATGCAGTGGTTCTTGTGGACACTCCGCGAGGACAATAGATTCTTCAATATAATTTAGAAACGCGGCTGGAGATCTTAACAAATTTCTCTTGAATCAGAAGATTGCAGAGCCGCCTCCTCTTTTTAGGGTTAATTCTTACTTCTGCCCTATGATGAAAGGTAGAGAAGGGGAGGGGGCAGACTACACATATGCAACGAGCCTAGACACCCCCCTCCCTTACTTCCCGATGCCGTGGTTGCAGATCTTTTCATGGATATAATCTGTGTTTCAGAGGTCTCAATCACTAGGAAAATGATCACGATGATTTTATCGACGACCAATGGAATTCAGAAAATGATGCGCCAGAAAAAGCTTCACTCGTGAGTGAAGCTTTAAAAAGTGCATGCATTAAAAAGTGAGTACCTATTAATGCAGCCAATGGTAGAGAATGAATCAGGCAGTAGAGATTGCAAAACGGGCGTCGGTAACGAGAGGCATAAGAGCTTAAAGCACATCGTACAAGTTGCGCGAAAGGCACCATATTCACCCCTTGGGCACCAAGTAAGTGGTAAGCGCGCAGCGAGAGTGAAAAGGAAGTCGTGTGGCGGGCCAAGGGTTAGAGGCGGGCACTTAGATGCGACCGCATCCCAAACTTGGCCATTACATCTTCGGCTCTGGTTCTGGATACTGGAGCAGAAATTCATCTCTCTCGCTCTTATCTACTACATCTCACGTGTCCCAGCGACACATTTCCATATTCCTGGGAATCGCAATGCTGGATACGAGGATCTCCCACGCCTTGGAGTATCTCTCAGCCCCGTCGATCCAACTTTCTTACCGCACCCCTCGACTTTTCACTTCTGTGATAGAGGGTAGTTGAAGTCTATCGCCTTGCTCCAACACCGTTTGCCTTCTCCGAGCGTTACTG